>JAYKKO010000046.1:0-1200000 GCA_037074685.1 Glyphodes pyloalis
TATATATATATATATATATATATATATATATATATATATATATATATATATATATATATATATATATATTACGCTTTCACGCTTAAACCTCTCAACCGATTTTGATGAAATAATAAATGACCAAATATTCTCCGATCGAAAATCCTCGCATTTTCCCTACATAATGCCAATCCCCAATAAATCCCCAACCATCTTGAGATTCCCCGCAGTTTGGGGAATTCCCCACAGATTGGCAACCCTGCTCATGATCCGATTCCCCACCCTTTTATACTGGTGCACAAACAACTCGTGACTAAACTCGTCACTAGACGAGTCAAAACAGCAACCGTATAAAAGCGGAAGTTCATAGATTTTATATTAAACAATCAGTATTTTTACATTATTAGTTTATCATGTTTGAATAGCATGTAATCATTATACTATATTTAAAAAATACATATAATTATGCAAATAATTTATCACGCGCAGAATTATTTTTTTTATATTTTGTTGTTGTTTTTATTAATACACATAACGGGTGTCGGTCATCGAAAGTCTTTTTGTCGAAAACCATTTTTCAACTGCCATTTATCGAAGATCCATTTGACTGAAGGGCTTTTTATTGATGAGGCACTTCACTGAAAAAAGTTGCATTTTCTAGTTGTAGGACGCTAATAATAAATAATAAATAAATGCGCCAAACAATCACACCAATCACCTGGCCTCAAACTAAGGTTTCCCCTTGTACTATGAGTACCAGACGACGAATATTAACTGGGAGCGTCAACCCAGCACACCCAGACCCAAGTTAATTTAGAAAAGTTCGCTTTCCAAATTGACCTGCCCGGGAATCGAACCCGGGACCTTTCGCGCTTTGGCCGCCTACCTTTGCCACTACGCCACCGAGATCGTCAATAAGAAAATTATATGCGCCCAGTTTTGTTTTTAAAATAACAATGGCAAAGCTAAGCTACACAGAACAAGAGGCGCGATCCCGTCACCACAGAATAAATAAAAGGGACAGTAGTGGTGGCGCACTACTTTGATCTCACCAAAAGCCGCCGTTATAATAGCCTACAATATCCCCTACGGGTTAGGTGCATTTCAAATCGCACTTTACTGCTTCTTACATAAGAGCGCAATTCGTTGTGTTAAGAGTTTACCTACACCAACAGCTCAGGCGTCGGCGATGTACAAAAACAAAAGGTAACAACGCTTTAATAATAATATGTAGGTATATGCCGACGACGATATTTTGACGACCTCTGTAGCCGAGAGGCAAGCGTGCCCCGTTCGATCCCCGGTCGGATCAATATGGGAAACGAACTTTTCTATATTGTCTCGGGTCTGGGTGTTATGATACTGTTACGAGCTTCGGGTTCGTGACAATAAAAACAGCCGATAAAAATTACCAAAAGTCACACTTTAATTGAACGCCACTAATTACAACCTTAAAACGCACTAATTAAAACAACAATCGCTCCCAAGTCGCACTTCAAAATCGCTTTCGAAGTAATCACTTGTATCGCTAATTCAATACTGTCCCGGTCGCGGTGAATCCCGGCCTTTTATATTGCCGCGGCCGTTCCCGAACCTTCCAACGCAGAAACATCCGGAACATTCGCGCGCAGTCCGGCCTTGACCGGCCGTACGCTCGGTCAAGGTCATAGTTCTAGTAAATTCTGGCGTACGCGTCTCGACTCTCTGTAGTCCCGCCTTTCCACACTAGATGGCGCTGGTTACTAAGAACGTTAATCGTGGCGCGTAACACTGCCCCCTCCTAAGACATGCTCGTCCCGAGCATTTTCGGCTCCATAATAACGCGCCAATCGATCCACATGGACGATCTTAGGAGTACCCCTCGCACCTTTTTGTATCCGGTAGGTTACGTCATTGAGCTTAGTCACAATTCGATACGGCCCTTCCCATTTCGCCTGAAGCTTAGGAGATTTCCCCTTGCTGCGGATTGGATTGTGCAACCACACTAGTGAACCTTCGTCAAACTCTTTACTGTTCATTTTGCGGTCATAGCGGGTTTTCATTCTTTCAGACATTTGCTGGCCCGATTGTCTCACGTGCTCACAAATGTCATTCATTTTGTTCCGCAAGTTATTTGCATAATCTGTTATACTGCATGGGGAATCAGGTGGTATTCCGGTGATCAAGTCTGCAGGCAGTCGTAGTTCTCTTCCAAAGTTTGCGAACGCTGGTGTTACCGATGTACTTTCGTGAACAGCGCTACGATATGACAACAAAAATGGATGACGAACAATTGAGTTAGCATGTACAGAGACAGAGCAACATATTATTTTATGTGTATACAGACCCCCCTCATCTAATTACATGATCTTTGAGTCTGTCATGGAAGATGTTTTAAAAAAACTTTCTCAATCAAATAAAAAAATCATAGTGTGCGGAGATTTCAATGTCAACATATTAGATACGACTCAAAACTCAACAAGGTTTCTTAATCTTTTTAATTCATTTAATTTGCAACAACTTTTTAACGAACCTACCAGAGTTACTCCCACAACAGCAACTTGTTTAGACAATATTTTTTGCAATTGTGTTGTGTTGAAAAAATCAATCATTAACTTTATAAATTCAGATCATTCTGGTCAATTAGCTGTTTTTGAACACCGACATGCCCCCTCTTCGTTAAGTATTGTTTGTAGACCAGTCACCGCATCGCGTGTAGACAGATTTAGAGAAAAAGTTTCTAATAAAGTATCTTTTCTAAGTTTCCATGGTAACAATGTTGATCAACTATATGGAAACCTATTTAATATAATTGAAAATGAAGTTCGTGAGATTTTTACGAAAAAAACAATTAAAATCAGTAGCACTAAATCAAAATTTTGTGAATGGGCTACAACAGGTATATATAAAAGTAGAAGAAAATTGTTTGAATTGTATGAAATAAAGGCGAACTCAACCGATCCTTCATTAATAGATTATGTTAGGAAATACTCAAAAATATTTAAGCAGGTATGTTTATTTGCGAAATGTAACTATTTGAAAGGAAAAATAATATCTGCTCCTAACAAAAGTAAAGCAACATGGAACGTTATAAATAAAGAGACTTGTAAAAACAAAACACAAATCAACAAGTTCTCTCTCAAATTAGACAATAGGCGTTTTGATTCCGATTCAGATGTTGCAAATGTATTCGAATCTTTCTTCACAAATATACCTGTCACTACGACGAGTAACTTAAACTCCAGCCCCCGTCTTGCTGAGTCTCTCCTGAAATCTCATGTAGATAAGTGTCAAGCTGATTTTAACTTTACTCATATTTGTCCTGCGGAAATTATAAAGAGTTTTAAGAGTTTAAGTATGAAAAAAACTGAGGATTTATGGGGCATTTCCATTGATATACTCAAAAACATAATTCATGGAATTGCACCTTATTTATCCTTCATATTTAATAAATGTATTGACGCTGGTGAATTTCCTAATTTAATGAAATTAAGTAAAATTATTCCACTTTATAAATCAGGCGATAAAAGTGATCCGTCTAACTTTAGACCAATTTCCATATTACCAGCACTTAGCAAAATCTTTGAAAAAATTATTTTCAATCAATTATTAGCTCATCTTACAGTTAATGCTCTGTTACATAGTAAGCAATTTGGATTCACTAAAGGTAGATCTACTACGGACGCAGGTGTGGCACTTATCAAACATGTTTTTGATGCTTGGGAGAGAAAACAGGACGCCATTGGAGTTTTTTGTGATCTGTCAAAGGCATTTGATTGCGTTGATCACCAAACGTTGCTGATGAAGTTGAGGCATTATGGTGTTGTAAGCACTTCACTGAGTCTTCTACAGTCTTACCTTTCTGACAGAACTCAAAGGGTCAATGTGAATGAAACTAACTCTTCTGGTGCACCTCTAGCGATGGGAGTGCCCCAGGGCTCAATATTGGGACCTCTGTTGTTCCTTATTTATATTAACGACCTTCCTTACTTTGCGAAGGATCTCTGCGAGATTGTGTTATTTGCTGATGACACTTCTCTCATCTTCAAAGTTGATAGATGTAAAGAATCATTTGAAGATGTAAATAGTTCTCTCTCACAAGTGCTACATTGGTTCACGAATAATAATCTCCTGCTTAACACTAAGAAAACGAAATGTGTCAAATTTACAATGCCGAATGTTAAAAAAGTCAACATCAAATTGTCTATGAATGGTGAACCTATTGAAATAATTAATTCTACAGTATTTCTCGGCATCACATTAGACTCTAAATTGCAATGGGGACCCCATATTGTTGCCCTGGCAGGAAGGCTTAGTTCAGCTGCATACGCTGTTAGAAAAATTCGTAATTTGACTGATATTGAGACGGCAAGACTAGTTTATTTCAGTTACTTCCATAGTGTTATGTCATACGGTCTCCTTTTGTGGGGAACAGCTGCTGACATTCAGACTATTTTTGTTTTACAGAAGAGGGCTATCCGCGCCATATATGGTCTTAAATCACGGGATTCTCTCAGAGACTTATTTAAAGAAATTAACATACTTACCGTTGCATCTCAATACATTTTTGATTGTATTATGTATGTACGCAAAAATTATAATCTACTTTTTAAAAAATCTGACTTCCATAACTTTAACACTAGAAATAAACACAAGCTTGCTGTTCCATATCTAAGACTACATAAGATAAGTAATTCCTTTGTGGGTTTAAGCGTTAAATTATTTAACAAGTTACCTGAAAATGTTATCCAGTTGCCCATGCATAGATTTAAGTCTCATGTTAAAAATTGTTTAATAAAAAAGGGCTACTACAAAATTGATGATTATTTAAATGACAAAAATGTATGGGTCTAGAATAACTTAATTCTTTGAAATCTTACTATAGCTTTGTATACTTTATTTAAGTACCTAGTTTAAGGACGCATTGTTATATTTGAAAAGAGTAAGTGTCGAGTTTCTTGCCGGTTCTTCTCGACATGATCAACATTCCGAACACGGCGGTAGAATACTTTATTTGTACTGACTATTCATAAGTGCTTTTGTAAAGCTTACATGAATAAAGATATTTTCTATTCTATTCTATTCTATTCTATCCGGCCACTTAGTGAAGTAATCCATCACAACCATGAAATATTTGTTACCACTTTCACTTTCCGGGAACGGCCCCGCAACGTCAAGGGCTATCCTCTCCCATGGTGCGCCCACATTGTACAGCTTCAATGCACCTCTACTACGAGTCTGAGGTCCCTTTACAGCCGCACAACTTGTACATTTGCGACACCAGTCCTCGACATCGTCCCGACAGTAGACCCAGTAAAACCGTTCTCGTATCTTCAGTAGTGTCCGTTTTACTCCCAGATGACCTCCTGAACAACCATTATGGTACAGCTGTAGAACGTCCGGTACTTGACCTTTGGGGACAAACATTTGCAGATGACAGCTGTCTCCACGAGCATTTTCCCATCTACGGCACAGAACTCCATCCTGAATCACCAAGCTGTCCCATTGGGCCCAATAGCTCTTTGTGATCGAACTCATCGCTGAGACGTCGCTCCACCTAGGCTTAGGAACTCCGGCCTTCATCCACTCCAGAATCGGCTTGATGTCCGCATCCTCCTGCTGTGCACGTTGTAGGCTTTCCTTCCACTCGTTGCTAAGGTCTGTCTTGAGCATCCTCATAGGAACAACTTCTTTACTTTCTTGCCTGGTACAATGCTTGCAGTCTTCAGGACAAGGTCTTCTTGACAATGCATCTGCGTTACCATGAGATTTTCCGCTGCGGTGTTCCAGCACAAAGTCGTATTCCCGCAGTAATTCAATCCATCTCGCAACTTGTCCTTCCGGATTCTTGAACTGCAAAAGCCATTTCAGTGCAGCATGGTCAGTTCGTATGTGGAATTTCCGCCCCAGAAGATATTTGCTAAAGTGCTGCAACGACTTTACCACAGCAAGCAGTTCTCGTCTCGTAACACAATAGTTCCTTTCAGGTTTCGACAAAGACTTGCTGAAGTAAGCTATCACAATTTCTTGATCGCCATTCCGCTGGGATAATACACCGCCAAGTCCTATGTCACTTGCGTCTGTGTCAACTATGAATTCCTTACTCACATCAGGGTATCCCAAAATAGGTGTTTTGCACAGACGGTCCTTTAGCTCCTGGAATGCGATGTCACAACTTCCATCCCAGCAGAAATGTCGCTTCTCCTCCGTTAGCTTATGCAGGGGTTTTGCTATATCTGCAAAGTTCTTAACAAAACGCCGATAGTAGGAACACAAACCAAGGAATGCTCTGACCTGCGTCTTGTCTTTTGGGATTGGCCAATCCTTTACAGCAGCGATTTTCTCTGGATCCGTGCTGATACCTTCTTCAGACACTACATATCCCAAAAAGCTAACTTGCCGTTTGAATAGTGAACACTTCTTCGGGCTTAACTTGAGGTTGGCACTCTGGATCTTCATGAGCACGCGTTCCAGATTTAGAAGATGTTCTTCAAACGTACGGCCTACGATGATTATGTCATCCAAGTAGACTAGACAGGCATCGCCAATCAGACCGGTAAGTACAAGTTCCATCAACCTTTCAAACGTTGCCGGAGCGTTGCACAATCCAAACGGCATGACTTTGAACTGCCACAGACCCTTTCCTGTCGAGAATGCAGTCTTCTCCTTGTCTTTAGAATCAATTTCAACTTGCCAGTAACCACTTTTTAAATCTAGCGTGCTAAACCACTTTACTCCAGTAAGCATGTCCAGCGTGTCATCAATTCTTGGCAAAGGATAGCTGTCTTTCTTTGTAACGTCGTTCAGACGACGATAGTCAACACAAAACCTCATGCTACCGTCTTTCTTTCTTACCAGCACTACAGGTGAACACCATGGACTAGATGAAGGTTTAATAACACTATCCTTCACCATTCCCTCAATCATGGTTTCCACTTCCTTTTCACGTGCTACGGGCAATCTCCTTGGCCGCTGACGGATAGGCAATTCTTCTCCTGTGTTAATTTTGTGTTGAACTAAACCAGTCCTTCCGATGTCAGCATTGTTTGACGAGAAAACGTTGGCATACTTGAGCAACATTTGTTTTGCCTTGACCATTTCATTTTGGGACAGAGCGCTGCGGCAGTCTTCTAAAAGTGTGGTCACTCTCGTTTGTGTATCTTTGCTGACGGTCCCGGTCGATTGATGTTGGCATCGACGCAACCAATCCACTTCCTCGCAAGTACCAACTAGTGTGCCTTTTTCTATAACCTGTTCCTGGTCACAAAGGTTCAGCACACGTACCCCTGAGATGTCGGTGGCTCTAACCAAAGTGCGTGCCACTTTCCATGGAAGGTCATTTTCTACCCTTTCCACAAGTACACAACGTTGAGTTTGCCCAGGATTCCGAGGAAGACTAACCGGCACAATCGTTTCAGATCTCGGCGGAAGAACAATCTTTTTAAGGCTGAATACATTCCCTGGTAACGCGCCTTCCACGAAAAGTTCCTCTTGTCCACATTTCAGAACACCTTGCTTGACGTCAATTTCGCAACTATTCTTCCTCATTAAGTCAAGGCCCAGGATGCAATCGTCCATTATATCCGCCACAATGACACTATGCAGGTAGGTTCTGTTGCCTAGCTTCAGCCCCATCTTCTTCTCTCCATGGACGGGTATGCGCTGACCGGTGGCTGTTACCAAATTAATGTGTTCTCGGTTGTATGCAGAGTCCCCAAGGGACCGTCTCATAATTTGGGAACTGACAACCGCGCGAGAGGCTCCAGTGTCTATAGTCAGCTTACACGGCGTTCCGTTTACCTCGCCCTGGATGACTAGGCTGTTCCCGTCTTGGGTTTGTTTGATCGAAACCCTTGGGGCTCTTTGAACCTCAGCCAGCACCCGCCCCGCAGTCCTGGCTATTACTCGTTTCCCTGCTGCTGACGCTGAGCGGTGCTCTTAGCTGCACTGCCATCTTCTCCTTCTGCAGTTCGCTTAGGGCAACTGGATCGAAGGTGGCCCTTCTCCCCACAGCCGTAGCACCTAGGGCTGTATCCTTTATTGCGGTCGCGAACTGTAGCTGCTGCAACCTCCCTAATGCGATGGGAACGATGATCCTGCCGCACAGCTTCCACCTCCAGTGCATGGGCCAAGGCGTCCTTAAGCGTCCCATGGTGCCCGAGCCTCACAGCAGCTCTAACTTCAATATCGCGGATGCCGTCGATGAACGCCTGCACCAGGTTCCCATCAATAAGCGCTGGTACGGACTGGTAAGCTTTACGCACCAGCTTCTCCACTTCAAGGGCCCACTGCTGCAAGTTTTCGCTGCTGCGTTGCACGCGGTCCTTAAGCTGTGCGCGAAACACGTGTTCCAAGTGAGCGTCGCCATATCGAGCCTCCAATGCCTCAAGTAGCTGCTCGTAAGTCACTTCCTTACCGAGAGCTTCCAAGACAGATAAGGCCTGGTCACGAAGGCCTAGGGTGAGGGCAGTCATGGCCTGGTTTTTATTCCAGCCGTTCGCTTTCATAACTGCCTCAAACTGGATTTTGTAGGCCGACCAGGAAGAAGTTCCGTCGAACGGTGGCACTTTGAATCCACGTAGCGTAGGTGTTGTAGCTACGGGAGCTGCGATTGCTTCTCCAAATTTAAGGCAATCCAGCTTTTTCCTTACGTCCTCTACCACGTCGTCAACCCGATTCTTCACTTGGTCGATCCTGATTTCAGCTTTCGACAGACGGTTGTCGTGTTGAGCAACCTTGTCCTTCACCTCCTTCATGTCTTTCCCGAAAGTGGCATGAAGGTCCTTCAAAAGAAGCATCTGCTCTTCCTGGCGGCGAGCCTGTTCCTCCTTGTCCTGCTGCCTCTGGTCTTCCAACCGACGAGCCTGTTCCTCCTTGTCCCGCTTAAGCTGTTCTTCCAACCGACGAGCCTGTTCCTCCTGTCGGCGAGACTGCTCCTGCAGCATCATCATCAGAGCAGCAAGGTCTGGTGCTGCCGATGCTGCTGGTGTTGCTGTGGACGGGCCGGCCTCGGTGGTTAATAACTGGCTTTCCGATTCCTGCGGCAAAGCTCCACCAAAACGTCTCTGGTCCGTCTCCTGTTGGCGCTGACTCCGGGTACGGATACCCTCCGTGTCGTCTTTAGGTAAAATCGGCATAATTTAAATCCCACTTCTGACACCAATTGTTACGAGCTTCGGGTTCGTGACAATAAAAACAGCCGATAAAAATTACCAAAAGTCACACTTTAATTGAACGCCACTAATTACAACTTTAAAACGCACTAATTAAAACAACAATCGCTCCCAAGTCGCACTTCAAAATCGCTTTCGAAGTAATCACTTGTATCGCTAATTCAATACTGTCCCGGTCGCGGTGAATCCCGGCCTTTTATATTGCCGCGGCCGTTCCCGAACCTTCCAACGCAGAAACATCCGGAACATTCGCGCGCAGTCCGGCCTTGACCGGCCGTACGCTCGGTCAAGGTCATAGTTCTAGTAAATTCTGGCGTACGCGTCTCGACTCTCTGTAGTCCCGCCTTTCCACACTAGATGGCGCTGGTTACTAAGAACGTTAATCGTGGCGCGTAACAATACCTTCGTTGTTTCTGATTTCTGTAACACAGGTGCTTTAGCTACTTACCACGAAATCAGAGCAATGTATGTGATGTTGTCCAATATTTATTTATTATTTATTTATTTATTTGCAATTTACAATTATTGTTTGAATTAATTTTGTGACGTATGAACTTTTTACCTTCTTTATAAAGAGATGCTTTTGTTTTCTTATTAAACTTTAAAGTTTCAAAACATAGAAATCGTATAAATAATTTTAAAAGATAATGTACATAGTTTTTTAACTACAGATAATAATTAATAATCATTAAAATTGTAAGTGGTGCTAAAACCTTTAGACATAGGCAGGTAGTGTTGGTACGTTTTTTTTCTGTAAACCTCGGTAGTTTAATGTTGAATGGAATATAATAACTCTCTACAAAAAAAAAAGTAGTTACAGCTACTTGGCGAAGATACTCTACAAAAACAAAATATTATAAATCTTGCCCCCCCCCCCGAAAACAATCCCGAACATACTAAAGAAATCAAAGAATACCTTAAATCCGCAAATCAAATGTGTCTCCCTCTAAAATGTACCAGCCCAAAAGAAATCTTGAAAGAAATTAAGAACCTCAAAGATGGTAAAGCACCCGGCTATGGCCTTATTGATGCCATATTACTTAAGAACCTGCCCCATAAAGGGATAATGAAATTAGTCAACATCTTTAATGCCTGCCTAAGACTTGAACATTTCCCTGGACAATGGAAAATTGCACAGGTAGTCATGATACCAAAACCTGGTAAACCCCCTCACGAAGCTACTGCATACAGGCCTATCAGCCTGCTACCGGTTATTGGTAAATTGTTTGAGAGGTTATTGCTTAACAGGATGAAAGAGCATCTAAGTACAGTATTACCGAACCACCAATTTGGATTTCAGGAAAAACACGGGACAATTGAACAGGTGCACCGCATAGTAGACACCATTGGCAGATGCCTAGAAAACAAACTGTATTGCTCAGCTGTCTTTCTGGATATCAGCCAAGCATTTGATAGGGTATGGCATGACGGCCTCCTATTTAAGCTAAAGAAGCATCTTCCACATAGTCTATTCCGAATACTTAAATCCTACTTAGACAAGAGATGCTACCAAGTGAAGTACAGCGACGAACTCTCAGAATTACACGAAGTAAAATCAGGTGTTCCTCAGGGCAGTATTTTGGGCCCCATACTGTACCTTATCTTTACAGCAGATATCCCTACATCTGACTACACCACGACCGCGACATACGCTGATGATACGGCGCTACTCTCGGCTCACAGCAACCCAGAAACGGCCTCATCACAGTTGCAAAACCACCTTACAGAAGTCGAGATGTGGCTGGCGCGTTGGAGAATAAAAGCAAATGAGAGCAAATCGGTACATGTAACGTTTACACTTAGGAGAGAAACATGTCCACCGGTAACGCTAAACTGCAAAGTTATCCCTCAAGATAATAATGCAAAATACTTGGGCATGCACCTAGACAGGAAACTTACATGGCAAAAACATATTTGGACAAAGCGCAAGCAATTAGATGGAAAACTACGATCACTGAACTGGTTATTGGGACGCCAATCACAACTAAATCCTAACAGCAAGATGCTTGTGTACAAAACCATCTTAAAACCAATATGGACTTACGGAATACAATTGTGGGGAACAGCCAGCAACAGCAATATAGATATCCTGGAGAGATTTCAGTCCAAAGCTCTGAGAACTATGTTTGGCATTCCTCATTGTATAAGTAACAAATACATATACCTCGACATCGGTCTAAAAACAGTTCGACAGGAAATAACTCAAAGTAGCCTGAAATATCAGGAGAAACTGACCGTCCATGTAAACAAACTGGCACACGCTCTGAGTGGAGAAGGCGCCATCCAGCATACCCGACTAAAAAGAAGTGACATACCGAGCCTACATAAAAGATTTAGCACTTGACATCAAAAGAGTCGTATGATAAGAATTTATCATACAAGTATGGCTCTTGAGGAAATCATAAACTGAGAAATCAAACAAAGGAGTGGCTTATTGTTGGAAAACAGATTGCCATGGGGCAGAAACAAAAAAAAAAATAAAAAAAAAATCTTGCAGTGAGACATTACGAGTTCATTACGAATAAATAATAATGTCTAATCACTACCATTGGGACTTTTTTCTAGTTAAGCTGAATCCTTGAAAATCCTTTAGTTAATTGGGACAGCCCAACACGTAGCAACAATTATTTCTTACTAGCTGTTGCCCGCGACTTCGCCCGCGTTATTTCGGGATAAAAAGTATCCTATATGTTAATCTAGTATGTCATCTGTCACCCTACCAAAATGTATCCAAATCCGTTCTGTAGTTTTTGCGTGAAAGAGTAACAAACATCCATACATCCATACTTACAAACTTTCGCCTTTATAATAGTAGTAGGATATTACGATTCTGCATTCGAGCGAGTGGGCGTTAAAGCGCACGCGCGTGTTCTCACAGGCGCTTACTGATTTGTACTTACTATGTTTTTATTTACTACTAGCGGCCGCCCGCGACTTTGTCCGCGTGGATTTCGGTTTCCATACAAACGTTCACCCCCCTTTCCCCCTTCACATTTTCCATTATTTTTTCGCTCCTAATAGTTGCAGCGTGATGTTATATAGCCTAAAGCCTTCCTCGATAAATGGTCTATTCGACACAAAAAGAAGTTTTCAATTCGAACCAGTCATTCCTGAGATTAGCGCGCTCAAACAAACAAACTGTCCAGTGACCCAAAAATCTAGCGGGGATCTTGTACGCAATAAAATAAAACAAGATGTCCAGCTAAAAGAGTGTGTATTTTGCACCTTAAAGACTCAACTTATATCCTATCGGAGGAAACACAATGATATCGCGTTGTAACTACGTACAACGCCATCTATTAGTACATTTTTGTACTAACTTATAACTATAACAAATACGAATATTAGACACAAACTCTTCAGCTTTATTATATTAGTATAGATGTAAAGTATTTGGAGGACTTTCACTAAAGGTGGAATGTAAAATATTTTCTCTGTAAATCACTCAGATACCTCAATGCACACTATTCATACTTCATTCGTTTCTTATTCACTCTTATCCTTTGACTACAATGAATCAATCAATATACAATATTGACGTGATGTAATCATGATGTGTTTATAATTTTTAGTTTACTTGGAAGAATTGATTGGGTGGCAACGACTGCTGACTGTTGGTCATCTCACAACAAAAGTTATTTGGGCATGACAGTTCATTGGTTAGATCCTATCTCAAGAGCCAGAATGCTTTTAGTCGTTTGCACGATAGCAAACGACTAAAAGGTCATCATACATACGACATCCTGGCCCAAGCAATGATCGATATTCACTATGAATTTCACATAGATAAAAAAATTATAAGGTCAGTTAAGTCTCTATTTTGTTATTTCTTATTTTCGTACACATACAAGTGGAATCATGTACCTATGGGGTTATGGATCAATAACGTAATCCCTACTTAGATTTAAGTTTGTTTGTTTTTTTATACTTTTACGTAGAAACTTCTAAGCCGATCAACATAAAATTTAGTACATATTATTCTCAAAGGTATTGGAAAATACATTAGTAAATAATTATTACTTATTGGAATGTGATGATTTCTATTATAAAATAGCCGTAGGCTAGCTTTTTGGATAAAAATGGTCAACAAAGTTGTCTAAAGCGCGTTTTTGTCTCGACAATAGTTCAGGTACAAATATTTTTTAGTAATTTTAAGGGTTTGAAACATTTTGTAATGTTACTCTTAATTTTATTTTAGGACTACTACGGATAATGGCAGTAACTTAGTTAAGGCATTTGTGCAATTCGGCTGGGAGATCGACATACTTCCAGAGTTTCCATCATGTGATTTAGAGCCTGAATCTGATCCTGATATTACAAATTTAAATAAATCCAACCACAGAAGATGAAGATTTCGAATTTATCTCTGTACAAGACATAATAGATCGTCATCCTGATCGTCAAAAAAGCAACGAAATTAATGACCAAATATTAGATACCTTTAATACTTTGCCAGTTCATATGCGATGTGCAGCTCATACATTTAATCTGATTGCTAGCAAAGATGCAGATGCTGCTCTACAAATAACCGTTTTCAAGACTCCTTACAGAAGTGCGTTAGCCAAGGCGCGTACTCTCTGGAATCAACAAACACGTAATACGGTAGCAGCAGACTGCATTCACGCTGAATTAGGCAGACGACTTGTCCTTCCAAATACAACGAGATGGAACTCTCTGTATGATTCTGTTGTCGTTCTCAACGGCATATTAGACACAAATAGGCCTACTCTTCACAGGGTTATGACCCAGCTCAAAAATTAATGTTGAAGTAAAATTTAAAACTCATTTTACTCAAAACTATACTTTTTATATTTATTAAAGAAACAGAAAAAAATCATCTCCCCTTGCTGTGCGGTACTCGAACCCTTCACGTATCGCGCGTGCCGCTTTTCCAACTGAACTAACCGTAAGTTAATCGTAGGCGATGCATTTTTCTGCTGCATCAACCCGTTAGCCTAACCTAACCTACCGTTTAGCTCAGTCGGAAAAACAGCACGCACGATACGTGAAGGTCGTGGGTTCGAGCTCCACACAGCAAGGGGAAATGAAATTTTTCTGTTTCTTTAAACATATTTAAAGTTCGCTAGTGCGGCGTAAAGCACTATAAAAATATACTTTTCGAGTTAGACGTTAAGCATGACGCGGCAGTACTTATATTAAATAATTTAATACTTATTTTGTTTACAGGTTATGGCACCTGTCGCGAATGCCCTCGATCGTATTCAAGGAGAAGCTCAAGCTTATCTCGGATCACTACTACCGATGATTGCAGCGACCGTCTATAAATTAAAAAATATTAAATCTAAAGGCTTACTGAATTGTACAGCTTTAGTCAATGCCTTATTGAATGGTATGGATAAAAGGTTTGGACCACTCTTGAATGATGAACAGTGCCAACTTGCCGCGGCATTTCACCCAAAGTTCCGGTTGATATGGCTGGAAACGTATGACAGCAGTAGAGTGGACGCAGTAAAAAAAAGCATGGAAAAAAAAGGTAGAAGATGCCTTACGATAAGAAGCAGCGGAAAATCCGAAGGACAGAGATAGTTTAAGTGTTGGAGGGAGCAATGCGAGTAACGAAGATGATGATGAGGAAGACTTTTTCAATTCTGTCACTCAGCCTATACAAAAACCAAAGGGCTCCGACTCTTTAAAGAGTAAAGCGCAAATTCTCGTTAAAATGTGGTTAGAAATGAAGTCAAAAGACTCTTTTAATGACGCTGCATTTCTTGGAGAACAGATATTAATTAATCTGTTCATTAAATATAATAGTGCTATCCCATCAAGCGCCGCAGTTGAACGCCTTTTTTCCTTGGGAAAAGACATTTTAACCCCAAAACGAGCATCATTGTCAGACGAAAACTTTAATATGTTAATATTCATGAAGGGGAACATGCACCTTATGCCAGACGAATAAACTACACATTTAAATTACGAATACAAGTCTTACTCTAATCCTAACCTATTATCTTCCAGAACCAAAACCCAAGTTCATTTACGCAACAACATAAAAATGTTTTTTATATTATATTTTAACGGATTAACGATTAACGTTAACTTGCGTTAATTCTTTAGAAATGTAACGCTTTAACGTTTAACGAAGCTAACTTTATTAGTAACGGATTAACGATTAACGAAGTTAACCGTTTAATTAACGGTGCCCAGCTCTGGTTATTTTGTTAAATAGAAAAAGATAACGTATATGGGTTAAAGAATGGTTGAAAAGAAGGCCAGTTTACACTCACGAAAGGCTTATAAACGACTTAGCCTTAAATGAAGAAAATGATTTTAAAAACTATATGGGAATGGACATTGCAAAGTTCGAAGAATTATTACAATTAGTGAACCCTTTGATAGAGAAGAAGAACACAGTCATGAGGGAAGCAATTTCAACTTAACAACGATTATCTGTAACTTTGCGTTATTTAGCCACTGGAAATACTTTTGAGGATTTGAAATTTAGCAGTGCTATCTCCCCGCAGGCTCTTAGTTTTATCATTATGGAAACCTGTGAAGCAATAATACAAGTTCTCACAGATTATATTAAGGTAAGAAATCTTTATTATTTATTAAAACCTTAATATTAATTACAATATAAATTTTAACAAGTTTAATCTCTTAATATTAAATAAAGTTTATAAATCTGTGAATGAACAAAAGTATTGTTGTACATTAGATTTATTGTTTTTTTTTCGAGGGGTAATTTAAATTATGTACTTTGTGTGGTATTAAAGGCATTTTCACTGATGGCGATGGTATTGAGTTAACTAATATTTCTGGTGATGGCGTTGGGTTGGCATACACTGGTGATGGCGATGGGTTGACATACATTGGTGATGGGGATGGGTTGGGATACACTGGTGATGGCGATGGGTTGGCATACACTGGTGATGGCGATGGGTTGGCATACACTGGCGATGGTGTTATATGGTTACCATATGACGGTGGTGGCATTTCGTTGCTAAACTGTAGCGTAGAATGGAAAGGGGAATTTTCATTTATTATTATAGAATGACGATGTAGAAGTCCCAATGGTCCCTTCATTAAAATTTCTGCTATTGCTTTCTTAGCATAAAGTTGCTGAGTTGTTTTCATCTTCCGGAGATCTGCAGCACAAGCCATATCCCAATGATGGTGTTTGTCTTTAACTTGAGTTAAGCGTTCATATGCTAAATTTAAAAGTTGTTAACTTTTTCTGGCTTTTTTAGAAGCATGTATATTGGTTGTAGGCTGTGAAACTTGAACTTCTTGTATAGATGATTGAATGTCCTAAAAATAAAAAAATAAGTATATTTAACTCAGTCTTTTCTTTTTCAGTTACCAACAACAAGCGAAGAATGGGAAAAAGTTGCGAAAGATTTCGAAATCAAGTGGAATGCTCCTCATGTACTTGGTGCAGTAGATGGCAAGCACGTTGAAATTAAGAAACCACCTGGATCTGAATCCTACTATTTCAATTACAAAAAAAAATGTTGTATTGTGTTGATGGCTGTAGCAAATGCTAATTATGAATGTATTATGGTCGATATCGGAACTAATGGACGCGTGTCAGATGGTGGTGTTCTACAAAATACTCAGTTTGGAAAAAAATTTAAGAATAATGCTTTAAATATCCCAAGTCCTACAATTGTTACTAATACATCACGTACTCTTCCATACGTTTTTGTTGGAGATGACGCCTTTCCAATGGGTCCAAATTTGTTGAAACCATACAGTCAAAGCGGACTGACTGTGGAAAAACGAGTATTTAATTATCGCTTGTCACGTGCGAGACGTCTAGTGGAAAGTGCATTCGGAATATTAGCAACCCGTTTTGGAGTATTTCAAAGACTTTTTTCTCTGCATCCAGTAAAAGTACTAAAGATTGTTCTAGCTTGCTGTTATCTTCATAATTTCTTACGAAAGTCCACTTCATACTTCTCTCAAAGTTTGGTTCCCCACGAAGATACTGTATCCGGAACTCTACAGACGGCAACACAGGTAACCCCAATGATTCCATTACAAACAATCAATCAAAGATATTATCTACAGATTGAAAAGAAAGCAAGGGACGACTTTTGTGAATATTTTAATAACGAAGGTGCGGTTCCATGGCAAAATAAATTTGTTGAACTTTAATTTTAGTTCTATTCATGTAAACAATACATATATTTTTTTTAAATAAAATATTATTAAATAACTTACAGATCTTTGTTCTTCGTTATCCTCATCCCTTTCAGCTGTAGTAATCGTATGAGTATTCATAGAAGTCTCAGAGTGTAATGGTAGTACTTGATCTCGCAAGAAATTCATTTCTTTAAAGTACCATAGCGTTGATACGTATATAGAATCAGTACTGGCCCCAGATTTCATAGAATTGTCTTGTTTTTTCAGTTCCTTGCGGTAGTTTGTCCTCAAAGTATTATTTTTTTTTTCAAATCTTCCTTCGTTGCTTGAGGAAACATCTCATTATACTTGACTAACAATACATCATAAGCCATACTTTTTTGATCCCGGTTATGATAAAGTTTATTTTTTATTTGCCATAAAGCTGGTAAACTTCTGTATAATTCTATACACTCAATTATAAACTCCCGCTCTTTATCTTTTACATTCACAGTATTCTTTCCCGCCATTTTCCTCAATTTCAAAACACGACCACCGTGACTGACCGATCGCGATCGCTTCGAAAATAAAATTAAAAATATTGCGCAATGTTAAGCCTACACAGTGCAAGAAAAAAATATTGCCCAATAAAAACTAAGCTCGCTCAATCTTTTGTTCAATCACTGCGCAATGTTTCAATACTATCCCTAAACATTCAATAATATTGTGCAATCAGATATCTGATTGCACAATATTATTAAATTTATATTGCGCAATATTAATGTAGGTGTATGGGGCGCCTTAGGCTCACCGCAACCGTTGTGCACATCCATTGTGTGACCGATTAGACAACAATAATTGCATCGTTACTTCGCTTCTAATGGTTTGTGTGAATTTAATTTATCTAGATTACTTATTTCCATATCTGAAAGATTTCGTTCAATTCCCCTAACTTTTTCGTGTAAGTCATCATTATTTCTTTGTTCATCAGTAAGCAATAGTATTGAGCCAGCTAAAGCGTCTTCATCCTCAAAACGTTTTATCTTCTTATATTCATTCATGAACTTCAGTTTGGATTTAGATCGCAATTATCCACGGAAAGTGCAATCCTGTGTTTGAAGCACACTGTCAGATACTACACCGACAGGAACACTCCCGTGTACGCTTGTTTCCTGGATTTGTCTAAAGCTTTCGATCTGGTCGTGTATGGCATCCTTTGGAGTAAGTTGGAGCAAATTGGACTGCCTCAGGAGTTAATTGCCTTGTTTAAATACTGGTACGGAAATCAAATCAATACAGTAAAGTGGGCAAATGAGTATTCGGAGCCATATAGGTTGGAATGCGGCGTGAGGCAGGGGGGTCTAAGCTCACCTAAGCTTTTTAACCTCTATGTCAATTCGCTGATTGAGGGGCTCAGTAGTATGAGGGTCGGATGCCACATTGGTAATGTTTGCCTTAATAATATCAGCTACGCGGATGATATGGTACTGCTGGCCCCCTCAGTCAGTGCAATAAGAAAGTTGTTGGCTTTTTGCGAGTCTTATGCTGATGCCCATGGTCTGATGTACAATAACAAGAAAAGTGAATACCTGATCTTTAAATCTGGCAACAGATTGCCTGAACTTGTCCCTGCGATTAAACTTAATGGGTCACATCTTGTTAGAGTACGTCAATTTAAGTACCTAGGTCACATTATCACAGAAGATCTCAAGGATGATGATGACATGGAACGAGAGCGTAGGGCATTGTCGATCAGGGCGAACATGTTGGCTCGCAGATTTGCTCGCTGCTCGACTCCAGTTAAGGTCACGCTTTCGCAAAGCCTTCTGCACCTCTTTCTATTCGAGCAGTCTGTGGGTTAAATATACCCAAAAGTCGTATAATGCACTGCGCATACAATACAATAATGCATTCAGGGCATTGCTGCGGCTGCCGCGATACTGTAGTGCCTCTAGCATGTTCGCATATGCAGGGGTTGACAGTTTCCCGACCATACTGCGTAAAAAAGCCGGATCACTTTTAAGGCGAGTGCGCGGCAGCCGAAACAATGTTCTGAAGGTTATCGCTGACAGTGGGGACTGTCCACTAGTCGCACAATTATGCTGGCTAACGAGGTCACTTTTAGTAATTAAGTACTAACATTGTTATTAAGTTAATTTACTAACACGATATGGATCTTAGTTGTCTGAAAAATAAACATTTTTATTTTTATTTTTTATTTTTATTTATATGCCGACAACGTTGCCAGGAACGTGTTGCCTTCATTTTTGTTAATGCCGCCTTTAAATCGCGCTGTACAATTACTGAAGGATCCTTTATTGTCCTCTTTCTTAACTATTGTTAATAGTTGTTCGAACTGCTACTGAGTCATGTTCACAGACGTCATTTTACTGACTTCCGGCTTCTTGCCTTTTACCGCTTTTGACCGTTGGTTAACTAAATAACTTGGTCTAGCCGTTGGTCTTGGCCGAAGACAGGGTCCAGAAGTAGTTAAATCCACGTTGAGCGCCAATTGTAAGTAGAGGGGAAGGGGAGAGGGGGTTTGTAATGAATGAAATGAAGGTCCTTAGCTCAGTTCACAGGGTTATTCCTTGTCAACAGTTTCGTGTACAAAGCAAGATATTGAGTTCGTCTACTGTAACCTAGCTAAGCTACGGTGCTACCGCAAAATCGCTAAGGTTCAAGGTCCGGAGTATCCCGAAGAGGATGACACCGTACACCGTTACGCCAGAACCTTTGACTTAGTCGTTTAGATGCCTTAAGATCGTCGAGGCCCAATATATCCAACCGAGAATGCTATCAAACGCTATAGACTTCTAAGCTACTGAATTGAAGAACCTCCAGAATCCCGTCCGCAGCCAGTATAAGGGCCGGGCGAAACACAGCGATACCGCGATAAAACTGGCCACAGCGACATCTATTGGTGGCCGCGCGGAGACGCGAGATGATGGGCTGACTTGTTGCTCGACGCGAGGCTCATTGTTACAATAGTATATTTTAAATTTATATTAACTTTAAAATAAATGCCTACCAACTTAATTAAAAAAACCTTAATTAACTATAACTAATTTATGGAACCCTTCTTTATTACAAAATATAGGCACCGCATTTCTCATCTCTTTTATAGGCAGTGATCAAAAATTTTTTTTTTTATTTTTAAAATGCACAATTTTTGTGTATCCTTGTGTACCCTTACTACCCGTCTCACCGCAACTTTAGGACCATTTTTTCTATTCAGATAGAGTAATCTAGTTCAATTAAATGACTGCAGCTTTCATGGTCAAACTGATGTCGATATATTTCGGGAAACAGTCTTTCATTTATAAATGTTAGTGTGAAAGAACTCCTGTCCATTGTCGCTTTGGAGGATATTGGGACATCAAACTTCTAGAAATATCTTCAAAATCTCTAATGCTGTTGCCTTTTGCTTTTTAAGTCTTTTGTGGTCGCCAAAAACAAAGCTTGGTCAAATGATCTTGGTACTAAAGCATCAATTTGTACTTCCCATCTGGAGATGATTGAAAATCCATATCCTACACGTCCTCTTCTATTAAAGTCATCTGAAATTAGTGGCTTTATGACTTGATGATCATGATGATGATCATGATCCCTTTTTTAGGGAAACTTTTCTTGGAAAGACAAGCTTTGCACAATTGGAGAAAAATATTTATGGCAAATACTGGAAGTATGTACCTTTCTTTCAAGGCATAAATAATTTTGTCACAATTCGTTGATAGTACTGACTGCTTGCAACCATTTGTACTACTGGATGAGATTTATTTTCAAAATCAAGACTTTACCGTCACTAATACTCGTAGTCATAATACCTACCTATCGTACTTTTTAACGTAATAATTTAAAATACTTTCAGAACAACTATATCTTCATTACTTTGCTTGGCAACCATTACTCCTTTCTTCGGTTTAGTCTGTACCATTTCCTTAGGCAGATATTTTCTGTGAGCTCTTAGAGTACCTACCAGATGGGTTTTTCTTTTTTCCAAGCGTAAGGCGAGAGAAACACTAGTATAATAATTATCCGAGTTACAATTGATTTCATTTTAGAATTATGTTTTTCCACTCAGTGCATGCATGCTATTGTGCCCTCTGTGATGTATTAACATGTGTAGGTATCTACGCATACCAATGTTGCGTCAGTCAGTCTCGCAATAAACGGTAAACGTACGCACGTCTTTTATTTAACAGTGGCGAACGAGGAAAATAAAATAAACATTTAAAAGGGTTACTGTGCTGTTTAGTGAACTGTTAAAATGCCGTCAGTCGGGAAAATGCGGGAATTCGATACGAACACGGGAAACTGGACTAGTTACGTGGAAAGGCTGGAAATGTATTTCGTAGTGAACGATGTGGCAGACGAGTTAAAACTACCAACTCTGATTTCTGTTATGGGCGAAGAAGCGTATGGCCTGTTATCAACATTAGCAAGTCCGAAAAAACCCCTTAAACTTATCCAGGAGGGCTGTTGAATTATTGACAGCTCATCTGCAGCCAAAACCGTCGTTGTTGGCGGAAAGGTACAAGTTTAGACAACGTAGACAACTATCTAACGTGTCAATAGCAGATTACATAACAGAGTTAAAAAAGTTATCAAAATATTGCGAATTTAACACTACATTAGACGAAAACCTTCGCGATCAGATGGTGTGTGGCTTGCGAAGTGAGGCCATTAGACAAAGACTGTTCGCTGAGGAAAAGCTGATGTACATCCGAGCTATTGCGTTGGCGTTATCATTAGAGGCTGCTGAAAAGGACGCTAGCGTAGTGGAAGGAGCTGGCGGCGGGAGTACATAAGTTGTTTGTTGCTGAGTGCACAAAATGTGGAAATAAGACACATGAAGCGGGTAACTGTTCGTACAAGAATTACATGTGCAGTTGGTGTCGAGAACTCGGTCACTTAAGAAGGATATGTCCAAAAAAAAGATGGGAGTACAATCAGAGGCAGTCAATGTCGATGGAGTTTGGAGGTAGTTACGATGCGAGATCATCGCGCGGAGGGTGCATGATTAGCAGCGGACCAGGCGGCCGGGGCAGAGGAGCGGGGCGCGGGCGGCGCGGAGCGAGACGATGGGTTCCCGAGAGAACTCCTTTACATCTACTAAGTGAGCGAAACAACAATAGTGAACATATTATTGGTGCAGAAGAGAATGAAAGCGAGCCTATCTACCAGATGTCCTTAAGTAATTATAAGCCGGTACGTGTAAAAGTTAAGGTTCAAAATTGTTTGTTAACGATGGAAGTTGATACTGGATCGGCCTTGTCTTGTATAAGCAAAAATATTTACGATAATTTGTATGGTAATTTAAACTTGAAACCTTGTTGTTTACATTTAAAGTTTTAACACATACTAATTCTTCATATACTTTGTAAGCTGGCTTCTTAGGCGCAAATGTACTACGTAAAAGAGATAAGGCGTTTGGCCAAGATGAAATCTCTTCCTTGACTCCTAACCACCATATACATAGATGCGGCTCCAGTTAACAGAAGCGTACGTAAGCCCTTCTATAGCGTTGCGGACCGTAATATATTCAATTTTCTTAAAAGTCGAGACGGTAGAAATGAACGCCTCGACTGTTGTCGTATCACGTGAACCATCATAACGCGCCGTACAAAGCGCAAAACTACCAGTCTTTTGGTTCGGTGTTGAATTCCTACTTGCAAGAACTCCTATGAGATCCCTATATTGATCGTTTGTAAAACTGACGTTTGACATACTTTCTGAAGTATTACGTCGACTCCGTCTAGACAAAATTCTATATAGATCAATCTCGGCGGCGAGATATTATAACAACGACAAACGATTTACTAAAATTATTAGGACTAAATAATAATAACAAAAATATATATATAAAGCAAAAGACAAGAGGGTAACAAATTCAGTGTTTTTAGTGATCTTAGGTTTTTATTGACAATGTCTATGATATTACGCAAGGCTCTTGCATATTCCTTGGTAATGGGATCAATATTGAAAAGTGCTTGAACATGATTATTAATTAAAATACGACTGTTATTGTAACGGCTACACAGAAGATCCCAAGCATATAATTTTCTGAAGTAAAATCTAATGATTGAATGATTAGTGCTGCACTATCCCTTAGTGATGCGCGTAAATAGTGAAATTTGTGTATGTTTAGTATGGAGGAATTTGTATGAATAAGTGATAGGTATGTCTCGTAATATTCTAACCAGTCCTGATAGCGTCCTGAATAAATTGGTAAGTTTATGATGGGTAAACGAATGTTTGGTGTTGTACCACTTGCCACATTTGAGCCTGCCACCGCAGCGAATGCCCACAGAAGCAGGGCCGCCCGCCGCATGTCTGGTCAGCAGATCCTGCGCGGCGGCGATGGTGCTGAAGTATGTGCTCTCGAAGCTCTCGCGTTCGGTAAAATCGTCACCTGGAATTTCGTCAGAGTTTTTTATTTGAGTTTGATTCACATCAAAATCTTCGTATAAAGCTTGAATTTTTGCAAGGCGCGTATTTGTTTCGTGAATTTGTAAGCTATTTAACTCTTTGCAATTTAAAAGTGGCTCAAGATATGATTTGAAAATAGTCAGCTTAGCTTTATGAGACGCTCTTATTTTCCTTAAAGATTTAAGCTCTTCCATGATTAAAATAATACTCGAATGGAAATGAAAGGCAAGTAAGGAAGTAAGTTCAAAATAATTAACCAGATTATAGAGAAAAATAACTGAAAATGACAAGAAATATTAATTGTAAATTGTGAAATTAGAAGAGAAGTGGATGAAACGATACTTAAAGTGAGAAATGAAGCGCCGGACCCGTGTGCACGCTCGGGAATTTCACTGGAATTTGAAATAAAATGCACTGGATTACATAAAACACAATGTTTAGGATGATCTTTAGCTGGAAAGAGAACAAATTGAATCTTGGTACCTCTGAATAAGAAATAAGTAAAAAAAATACTGGAATAATTAGGTATTTGTTTAAATTTATTGCGAAATAGTGAAAGGGAACAGCTTGTTCTAAAGGAAAATGCAAAATAGGCTTTGAAATAAAAATAATTTAGGAATTTGCGTTTGAATCTTGCAACTGAATACGTAATTAATCGTGAATAGGATTGGAAATTATTATGGAACTGATTCTAAAATGGATAAAAATTGGAATGGAAATTGCGCTTTGATTGGAACGAACTCACGAATATGCACTGCAGGCCCCTTTTCAGGGTTTTGAATTTTCTGGACCGCTATTTTCTTGAATATTTTGAATGGTTGTTGATCGTCTTGGCCTTGATCTTGAATTCTCTGCTACGCCGCCACGCTTCAACCGCGTGGTGTCCCTGACGTGTCCTCACCGCTGCGTCCTCTGGTCGCTGCGCTGTTGTAGCCGCTCCAAAAAATCGCATCCGGCTCGAATCTATGATGAGGTTCGACTCAAGGAGCGAGCGGGGCGGAGAGAAATAACGTAGCCACAAATTGGTAGAATACTAGTTATAATTACGAGACTTTGTATGTACATGAAAAAATATAAATCTATCACTATAGTATATAAGTATTTGCTATGCTAGTGAGTGGCTCGAACGGAGCCTGGAGACCGAATGGGGCACGCGCAGGCCGCGGCGTGGACAGGTCGCTGCTGCATTTGTGTGTGTGCGCCGTATCCACCGCTTACGCATGTGTTCGCGCGTTAACAAGTGGAAACAGATACCGTGTTTCGCACACACTTTAAATCTTATTGAGCAGTCTGCCCTAAAAGAAATAAAAAGCAATTGTTAAACATTTTAAGAGGAGTCCGCTTGCATAACAGCGACTCAAAGCGATGCAAAAACAATTGGGCGAAAAAGACATAAAATTGAAACAAGACGTAATCACTCGGTGGAATTCCACCTATATAATGTTCCAAAGCGTGATCGAGACTAAGAATAGCTTTGTCTATTCTGGCCATAGAATACCCTGATATAGACAGCATAAATAATACAGACTTGGATATATTAACTATCACATGCGAGTTATTGTCCTTTTTCAAATATGTAATAGAAATTATGAGCTCCGAAAAACAAGTCACAAGTTATACTAATTTCGAATGCGTTAAAAAAGAGTGCTGAAAATTTCTATTAAGGGAATCGCCTCCAGAGTCAGTTTAACAAATGACCCAAGTTTTATTCGATGAGCTATCCACAAGATTACAAAATATCGAAGACACTCTTAGATCCTAGATTAAAAAAACACGGCTTCGGCGAAGAGTCATTTCTTCGTATGGGCGAGCATGTTCAAATTTGAAACAATTAGTTGCAATTCATTTAAAAAATTCACCATTTTATTATTGTCTTATTTCAATTCCGGAAGGTTGGATATTACCGAGCCCTTAAGGACTTGCACCTATAATTAGGAACCTGTGTGATATTAAAAAGAACAAAATTGAGTAATTGGTAGGACATTTATTCAGGTACATATACCGTATAACAAAAACTTCCAAAATTTAAGACAAAAGTAATTATTGTCAAATTACAAAAAACTACAAAGGCGCGGTATTGTCAAACGGGTACGATAGTATCGTGCCCAGGTTTGACAATATCGTGCCCAAATTAATTGCACACAAATTATTAATTATCACAAGTAATAATAAAATAATGAATACCATTATAAGTTATTTTCTTGTTATAAGATAGAGAGACCCAAATCTTTTTCTAGAAATTAATTAAAGTAAGTAGGTATTAAGAAAAATATAAATACTTTCTGACAACAAAAGGTAGATATTTTTTTATAACAGTAATCTTAGAAAATCTTCGAGTTATTTATGGACTAGTCGGTCTCGATAATACCTAATAATATAAATTACTTAACAGACGGCAAGTTATATTAATCACAGCAAAAATCACACAAAAATTGTTTGGCAGTATCTTTTACGCTACATTCCTTATGTATCCAATTCGCGCATCTACAACAACGGAACCAGATTTCTCCATTACGACCAAACTCTTGACATACGGCGCAAATTTCACGATATTCTATATCGTCATCGCATATTTGAGTTAAGGGCACATCATCCATACTATCTTCACTGCTGCTGACGATACATTTCTTAGACTTTCCTTTGCCTTTCTTTTTTCCTTGCCTAACCGTTTTCTTCTTATTTTCATATTATTATCTTCATCCTCACGCCTCCGCCTCACGCCTCACGACCGATCCTCACTACTTTCGCTACTGTTTAAAACTTTTCTCTTGACATACTTCTCTTTTGTTTGTTTTTTATCTTTAACTTTCTTCTCTGCAGCGTTCTTTTCTTTTGCTCCCTTCAATTGTCGCCTCCGATCTTTTTCTACTAACCTGCTCCTTTAATGGAGTTAATGTGAGAATAACAGAGTGCTGTTTTTTAACACGTCTCTATATTTTTATTTTCTTTTGTGATATAGGGCTCAAATCTTCTAAAATACTTCGTGAAGTGCTCGGCTTAGAGATATTCTGTCTGATACCTTTACTTAAAGCAGCGGAAGGCGAGTTTTCATTTCTATTGCTGTTAAATGGTATGCCTGATGCTGTTTCTTCAGCAAACATGTCAATAGGATTCTGGTCGGTTTGTCTCTGGAGAGTATGAGATCTAATTTCGTTGGACGGGTCTAGAATTGATGGTGACGATAGTAGACTACGAGTGGATTCGTCATGGCCGAATGCTGGTTCTATGAATTCATTTGCAACTCCTGATTGGCTGACTTGCCTGAATGCTTCTTCAATGATAGGATCAGCAGTTAAAATATCTTCGTCGTCAAAAATATGGGGATTCAACGGATATATTCCAGTCACTTCAAATCCCTTGACGGCCTTTTTCATCGTAGCCACTCGAGTATAAGCTTTATTAAAAATTGAAGTTAATAGTCATGTGTAATTTTTTAAAATGGATGCATTTTCATAAATAGATCACATTCACGAGAATATGCTGACTTTAAAGGGCCATAAAATGCCACATCGAGTGCTTGCATCTTATGTGATGTATGAGGAGGCAGAGATAGGAGATGGATTCCATTTTCGCGACAAAATTCATATGCCTCGAGCGATTGATGACTGCTATGATTGTCTAGAATAAGGAGCGCTGGATTTTGCTTATGAGTACCAATATTCGTAGCAAAATGATGCAACCATTTCGTCAAAAGCTATTCATTTATCCACCCAGATTTAGAGCATTCATATAGTGCTCCCGGTGGGCCACCAATTTTTAGGGAAGGTTTTATTCTCTGACGTGGATAAATGAACATCGCAGGAATATATATACCTGTTGCGCTAAGTGGACATTCAACTGTGACGTTCTGGCCACTTTCTGCACTTGTAGCCTTTCCGACTTGCATTTGTCCTGTTGGAGCATACAAACGTTCAAAAACCAGGTAAAAACCTGGTTTTTGAACGTTGCTGATGCCAGTCTCATCGACATTGAAGATTCGATTGGCTGGAAAATTATACTTTGTCATGAGTGTCTCTAGGTTGGTGAAAAAAATAGTTATTTCGGATTTATTAAATCCCCAAACTCTATGTAGGCTTGTTGGCTCCGGAAGCCGTAAAGATATCCCTGGGTTTCTTTTTAAAAAGGAATACACCCAACACTTTTGTTAGGTATTTGAATGTCTTCGTATAATAACAATAGATGTATCTAGGTAGTAAGCTAGTGTAGTAGTGTGCGCGCGGCTGCGTCCCCGCACCCCGCCCGCCGGGCCTCGCGCCCGCGCAACGTTTATCCAATAAACAGTGTGCTACGAGCCAGCGAATGTTTTACTTGTCTCCCGCGTTCCTTAATACACAACAGTGGCGACGAGTCAAGAACCCAATAATAATAATATGTCGCATTTCGGTATCCTCTCGAACTTTGACCACACCCAGCAAAGCTGGGAAACTTATAAAAGTCGTATTTCCCAGTGGTTTATAGCAAATGAGATTTGTGCGAAAAATGATGAAGAAGGAATAAAGAGACGAGCGATATTGCTGAGCGCACTCGCCGATGCGACGTACAAGCTCACAAAGATTGGAAGAGGTCAAGTACGATGAAATATTGAGGCTCCTGGATAATCACTTCTCACCGAAACGTTGTGGATTCAGTGAGAGACATGCATTTTACGCATCGGTTCAGGAGCCAGGGGAGTCTCCGTCGCAATGGGCGGCCCGACTGCGGGGCCTTACGGCTCATTGCGGTTTCAGCAACGTAGAAGAGGCATTGCGGGACCGTTTCCTGATGGGCATGTTGCCGGGGCCGGAGAAAGAGAAAGTGTTTGCCCTGGAATTGGAAACGCTGTCTTTGGCGAAAGCGGTTACGGCCGCCGAAAGCGTGCGAAGCGCGCGTCACGGCGCCGCGGCCGCCGCGGCAGCGTCATCACGACAAGAAGTGTTCAAGATCACCCAGCGGCAGAACTCAACCAGTGCTCCACCGGCCAGAGAAAAGTGTGCTGTGTGTGGTTATACCAACCACAAAACGTCGCAGTGCCGTTTCGCGAGTTATAAGTGCAAAAAGTGCAATCAGAAAGGCCATTTGCGTAGGATGTGTAAAGTGAAGTACGTGGAGGCAAACGACGGTGAGTGCGATGACGAGGGCAAGGATGATGATGGTAAGCTGTTTTACATTCGATCGTTAAGGGGAGAACCCATGGTAGAAACAGTTTTAATTAATAGGGTGCCGTTCAAATTTGAAATAGATAGTGGTTCAGCAGTTTCTGTAATTTCAGAGAAATATTATAAAGTGCATTTTCAAGAGGTGTCATTGTCACTCCCTCGTAAACAGTTAATGACCTATACTGGTAGGAATATTACGTGTTTAGGTACTATCAGGTTACCGGTGTCGTACTCGGGCCAGACTCAACAACTAGATCTGTACGTAGTCCGCGATGGCGGGCCGCCGCTTCTCGGTCGTGATTTCATTTCAAAATTTCAGTTACAATTAATTCAATTGAATTTCTGCCTCGAATCAGACGTAATTACAAATTTACAAAACCAATTTCCGCAGTTATGGTCCGACAAATTAGGTACATTTAACAAATATGAAGTAAAACTATCGATAAAGGAAGGGTCAAAACCGTTGTTTTTCAAAGCGCGTCCTATCGCATTCGCTTTACGCGATAAGGTTGACAAAGAGCTAGATAGGTTAGTCGCGTTAGGTGTTCTCGTACCTGTTGAATATTCCGAGTACGCATCCCCGATAGTGCCGGTGTTAAAGCGCAACGGGTCTGTGAGATTATGCGCCGATTACTCTGTCAGTCTTAACAAACAATTACTTGTTGAACAATATCCTCTTCCTACGGTAAATGAACTGTTTTAGAAAATTCACGGTGGCCAACAATTCACTAAATTAGACTTATCGATGGCCTACAATCAGTTTGTTTTCGATGAAGAGTCACAGAGACTGACATGCATCAACACGCCCCGCGGCCTGTTCAAGTATACGCGGCTCGTGTTCGGGCTGGCCAGCGCGCCGGCCATCTTTCAGCGCGCGATCGAGAGCGTGCTGGCCGGGATGGACGGCGCCTCCGCGCGCTCCCCTCGCTCACTGGGAATTTCCTAAACGTCCGTTCAGTCGAATACACATTGACTTCTTAGGGCCTATTAGAGGATGTGGGTATTTAGTGGTAGTAGACGCGTATAGTAAATGGGTAGAAGTATACGAGATGAACCAGGCGTCTTCCTCTAGGGCCGTAATAGAGAAACTATCTGATTTTATGTCGAGGTTTGGAATTCCACAAACGTTGGCGAGTGATAATGGCACAGCTTTCTGTTCTGAGGAATTTAAATATTTTTGTTCCACCAACGGAATTTCACATGTCACTTCTCCAGTGTACCATCCAGCAAGCAACGGTCAGGCGGAAAGTTACGTTAAAATAGTAAAGAAGGGCATAAAATCGTGTCTGTTAGCTAATGCATCCTTAAGAAATGGAAAATTAAAATTATTAAAATATCTCATGGATTACCGCAATTCTGTTCATTCTACCACGGGGCTCTCGCCTAGTCAAATGATTTTTGGCCGCAAAATAAGGTCCGTATGGACCTTATGGACCCAAAATCCTTGTCTTCGTCATCGAATTTGCCTGCTTTAAAGAATCATGTTCGAAAACAGTTTAAATAAAGACGATTTAATTTTTTTCAAAAAATTTGTTAATAAAGATAAATTTCAATGGGTAAAGGGTACAGTAATTAAAAAACTAGGTAGAGTAGTTTATTTATTGTAAGAAGAAAACAGTGAATTGCAATATAAAAGACACAGGAATCAGATAATCCTAAATAAAGGGGTATGTAACGATCAGAAACTTCCAACTTCTTATAAGGGAACCGACTTGCCGATGTTGCGATTTCAGCTGTTTTCGCCACCGCCGTCGCCACCATTACCGCCGCCATCCCGGTTGCCGCTTCCAGAACCACAATCCGTAGCAACAGGAACATCGGTAACATCCTTACCAGGTTTACATGGTTCGGCCGAGCGTAAAAAACATTTTTCTGGATCATGTGCAGAGGTCCCAGGGAGTGCACATACAGTCGCAAGCATGGACTCTGAGGAGGGCGAATGTGTTGAAGCACATGCTTCAAGTACAGAGCGCACAGAACCAGACAAGGTAGAGGGATCGCAAACTCAGGAGATGATGCTTCGCAGAAGCGAAAGATTGTTGCGTAGACGTCCCCATTGTTTTCAGTGCAACGATTAATTAAGAGGGAGGGATGTTAGGTATTTGAATGTCTTCGTATAATAACAATAGATGTATCTAGGTAGTAAGCTAGTGTAGTAGTGTGCGCGCGGCTGCGTCCCCGCACCCCGCCCGCCGGGCCTCGCGCCCGCGCAACGTTTATCCAATAAACAATGTGCTACGAGCCAGCGAATGTTTTACTTGTCTCCCGCGTTCCTTAATACACAACAACTTTCCAGCCATCTTTCTCTCTGACGAAAAAATATTTTTGATATTTTTTGCAACGGCAAAGCCATATGCCAGTTTCCGCAACTGTTGCTGAGTTATCCCATAAAACTTCTTTGACATTAAGGTAAAAATAAGACCATTTCTTCCTCTTCTTCTTTTGTAAATGTGGCCTTTCTTCCCATGGGGGCTTATAATTTTCTCCCAACTTAAGTCGATCCTTAATTGTTGATTCAGGGATACTGAATTTTCTAGCAGCTGTTTTTATTTTACTTCCGTTTCGTATAGCCTCAAGTGCATTCTTCAAATTTTCGGGATTCCATGACTTTTTATTTTTCTTTGGCATAGATTGGTCCATCTAAAACCGAAATAATATATAAAACTATATTATCTTAATTTGTATGTAGGTAGGTATCATATTACATTTATTATCATCAAATAAATAATTCTTATTAATCATAAAATTGTATGACTTAAAATCAACAAATTACTTAAATTTAATAAAAATCGGTATCGATTTTCACGTAAGATATAAAATGCCACAAACAGACATACACAATGCTTTTGTCGAGGTAAAAAGAAGTTAATGTAAATAAAACATAGTTTTCATAGTTTGCAATTTCGCGCGCTCGACTGATAATACTGTTACGAGCTTCGGGTTCGTGACAATAAAAACAGCCGATAAAAATTACCAAAAGTAACACTTTAATTGAACGCCACTAATTACAACCTTAAAACGCACTAATTAAAACAACAATCGCTCCCAAGTCGCACTTCAAAATCGCTTTCGAAGTAATCACTTGTATCGCTGATTCAATACTGTCCCGGTCGCGGTCAATCCCGGCCTTTTATATTGCCGCGGCCGTTCCCGAACCTTCCAACGCAGAAACATCCGGAACATTCGCGCGCAGTCCGGCCTTGACCGAGCGTACGGCCATAGTTCTAGTAAGTTCTGGCGTACGCGTCTCGACTCTCTGAAGTCCCGCCTTTCCAAACTAGATGGCGCTGTTTACTAGGACACCATCGATCGTGGCGCGTAACAATACCGCGCCCCCGACTGATAATACCGTGCCCCTGGCGCGGAATTATCAAACTTGGTCGCTTTATTTTGTAACCTCAAAATTATATGGAAAATATTATAGTACGTTCTAACGTATTCTGACGTTAATTCTACAGTATACAATCATTAAAAATATATAGTAGCAAAGTTTTAGATCTTTTATTTTTTGTTTTCACAACACCTTGGCACAATAATTATCAAAAAATAACACATTTTTAATTATGGTTATTCAGAAAAATCGTGTTTTATAATTTCTAAATATTTTTTTATAATATTTGTTAATTATAGCGCTCTTGAAATAAGAATGATAAAAAGAGTCCAATTTGTATAGCATTTGCTTTATGAATTCATCATCCAACAAAAACCACCTTTAAACTTTAAAATTACAATATTTTCTGTTACTGCAGTAAACTTGCTCTTGAACTTGATAATAATATGGTGCTTCTGCTTTTAAACATAACTTCTTGTCAATATAGATTAAGTATGGTACTATAGTTGGACTTATAACTTGATGTCTACTAGCATAAGGACACTTTATTTAAATTAATGTATCTTCATTTAAAATACCATCAGGCGAAGCATCCAAATATGGCCTTTCTTCTGAAATATGCACTCTACTTTCTGTCACATCTAACTTGTATAAATCAATATACTGTTTTAATGCAAATTTTTCATTAATTATACCATGCATAATAGCTTTTGATAAAAAAGGCTCTGCGTGACTAAGTTGCATATCCTAAGACGGTCACGGATAATTCATTTTAAATTAATTATTATTAGTTAATTATAAAATTGGTGTACTTTATAATCAACAAAACAGTCATTACTTAATTCAGCATGGCTGACCCCCTTCCCACATCAGAAGTGGCATCAGACCCACTCCCAACACATAATGTCCTGGCAGAACCACCACTGTCATTCTTTTCCCAAGTGGAACCTACGTTTGAACAAAGTGCTGATAGCATAAACTCCATCTGCTGTACAAACACTATTAGTATCTTTTGATTCTGATGCCCCTGAGTTTGATACCACTAATTGGTGAGCAGAAAACTAAAAGGCGTTGACTTAATTATTGCACTAACTCATTGCTTGAAGGGACGTGCTGCTACTTGTTTAACAAAAAATAACAACCTGACAAGACCATATCGATCAAATAAAAAATTTCGCCTTGGTGATAAAGATAGTTCGGCTGAGGTAGGCCTACGTCTATGGCAACTAATCGAAAAAAATCCTGATGCCTACCAACCTGAACACATTATCATAGGGTTTACGGTCTCAGTTTTATCTCAATGTGACGACAAAATTTGTCGTGAGTTCAATTCCGTTGTTGTGAACGATAAACATTAACTTTTCCGTATATTAAAGGGATTTGCACTTAAAAGAAGTAATGATGAGTCTGTTTCATCAGAAGTAGAAGCTAAGAAAATCCGAATGTCCCAATGGCAGCTGCCATTTCTGTGAAAAAAAGGACACCGTGGCTTTGAATGTTGCGACAAACTTCGTTTGACTAATAAAAATGCCATGTTCAGAGTACTAATAATAGTGATTAATACGGTATTTTAGTCTAGATGAGAAAAATATTAAAAGTATATTACATTTGGGAAATGTTAGTTTCACTTTAGAAGGTACTTAAATATTTTTATAATTGCAGTTTAAAGTTTTAATGTTTTTTATCAGTCTTTGAACACTACGAAATGTCGCCGCCATGCCAATGACGTCATTACGGTAGTAAACAAAAGTGTCAGCTGTCATATCAATGTCAACTTGGTACATACCTTACCTTAAACTTAAAAACCAAGGTGAGAACCTTCCGCAATTCGATTAACGAGTCTGATGAAGAAAGAAAACGGCACAGCATCTTAAAATCAAGAAAGGCACATCCACAGACAATTCTACCACTTAACATAAATAAAAGTGTAAGTGCTCTGAAAAAAGCAGACGTAAAGTCTCTCACGGTAAAACAATTTAGTGACGACTGTGAGAAAGATTAAACTCTTTCTTGGTACAAAAAAATATTGGCTGAAAATTCCGCTGAACCTGTTGGTACAGAAGCAGATGTTCCTGACAACCATGAACGACATGATCATGATTCTAATTGCGATTGCCTGGAACCAGAAATAGCCATAATCGTTTAAGTTTTCTATTTAACCTAAATAGCCATTAAACTTTTAGTTAATTAAAGTATGATGTGATTTTGAAACACTGATGCATGTTCAGCCTCATTTTATCAATCTCTCATATCGTACCATCGCTTTATCAAAAACCGATAAATCCAATTGGTTTGGTCAAAAACAGATATATCCATTTTCTTTTTTTTTATAACTTAATAGGTAGAGACCATAGCCACGAATGCAGAACTTAGGTTTCCAAAGAGTGACGTCAACACCTACAATTTCGTTTAACTCTAAATTGAAAAACCTTTGAACTTTGAATGAACTTGGCCATATTTTTAATTTTTTTTGCAAAAAACACAAATGTGATTTATCGGTTTTTGTTCCGACGCTCCTCATTTGGAGAACTATCAAATGATGTTTTCTCAATAGCCAGACAGTTTCAGTATTTCCTTTATGTTGCCAGGCACATCAGATGGAATATAAATAGAATATAAGCGTAAATAACTTGAAATGAATTTATTTATATTGCGCACAATCGTTCTGTTACAAGCAAAGATCCGCCATGACACATTTTGTACTAGAGAGAGAGAGAGGTATACAATATACTATCTATCCTACTCTTATTACATTGTAATGTCTTTACTTTATTTTAACAACATCAAAAGTCTAATGTAGGTGCGAGCGCGCGGGATATATGTATCAGCGGGTGCGAGTGAAATACAAATTATATTTGTACCATTTGGAATAATGCTCACCTGAAAAAACCAACAACATAAAAACCAGAAAATCATTGTTGGATCCTGCAAAATGATCGATATCATTTTAAATGGTTTGAAGATGATCAACTACCAAACTACGTCAGTAGCTTTAACGTTATATAAATTAGCGTCCTGATGTAAAATATTGAGGAGTTTCATAATATTTGTTCTTTCTTGCCTACAGCATTATTTAGTTTATCGTGCCACCCTTCGGCAAAGTTATTAGTACGGTGGCGTTTCCCAAAAACTGCACCAAACTTTAATAAAATCAACACGAAGCCACTGGGATAACATAAAATTTCCGAAACTTCTCGCTTTGTACATCGTCTGGGCTTTCGCAGGCGATATAAACCAACCTTCAAAAATTCGATCTTCCGGTAACAATGCAGGGACTAAAGCCACTTGGCGTCGCAAAATCTTTCTTTAGTAAGATTCAGATCACGGCCCTTCCTCCATATAGCATTTTTAAAATGATAATACCATCCGTGTATTATGACGTCCGGAAAAACTGAATGAATTCCAGACATAACAGCTTCTTCAAAATCACACGTGAACGAATTCGGACACCAGTCTTGTATTTGTGATTTTATTAAATGAAAAAGTATTTCATATGTTTCTTTTTTTCTGCTTGACATTAAAACGTCGAGTAGAGGCATGATTCGAGTAACTTCAGTGTCACTTCCATAATCGCCATGAATTGTATACAGTTGTTGGAATTCAGGGGGGCAGCTCTTAAATGTCCCATCACCAAATAGTGATTCTAAAAGTGACAGTTTTTCCCTTGATTCTTCCGAACAAAAAAATATTATCCGGGTGTTTTCATGACAATAATCAGCCAATATAAATGTTTGAAACTTGCTCGGTACCTCATTTTATTCTTAGGATTTCTGTCTGGATATAATGAGCTCTTCATACTATCAAATTTTGGTACATCATTTGGTAGAACTGCTTTATCTAACCCTTTGTCTTTTATATCTGATATTGTGTTATTAAAAGAGGTGGGTATTGAAGGCAACGCGTCTGAAATAATAGTTTTCTTCAGTTCGTCGATATGACATTCTATTTAATTTTTAGCAAAGTTTGGTTGACATACGTGTGAAGTTTCCTTTAAAAAATTTTCATCCTGGAAATAATCAGTAAATTGTTAGTATTCTATCTAATATTAAGAACTGAATATATTTATATTCCGGGATGTACCACACAGACTCATCAAGTCCCAAACTGAGCCTAAACTTGTGTCATGAGAAATTAATAGACAACCAGTCAACTTCACTAAAATAATTTGTTTGTAAATATATACATGGAAAATACCCTAGCCGGTAAAACAGACATGTTCGTGCACAGTATTGTTAATACTGTGCGGGATTCGAACCCATCTTGGTTCACCAGTATTCTCTATCACCACAACTATATATCTACACAGTGCCGGATTAAGCCATGGCGGGGCCTGTAGCAAATTCTGTCAAGGGGCCCTTGTTTTGCTTTAGGTTCTCAAGTTTAGGGTATTAAATAAAACAAAATTGTTACAAATAAACTTTTCTGGATTTAATATGGGCAAATTTAGAGATAACACTTTCAATATCGACTTCTTTAAGCAAATCATGCTCTATATTCAACAAAGTGAGATGATTAAGACGTTCTTGGCCCATCGTGTTCCTTAATTCGTTTTTAATACGTTTTAATGTTGAAAAAGAACGTTCGCCACTGCAGTTAGTAATCATGAGAGACAAGTAAATGCGCAAGGCAATTTATAAGTTTGGGAAACACGATTCTAAAGAATTATTTAATAAAAGTTTATAAAATTGCTGTTCCAGAGGCTCCTGTTTCGTGCTGTCAATAACAGTAGCCACATCTGTTTTCAGCAGCTCTGCGAACTGCACTAATTCGCCACCTAGGCTGTTCTCCAAATCATCTTCGTAAGCACTGACCATACTTGAGGATTTTTCCAAAATCTCTTCTGTTGTAAGAGATTTTAGCTGTCGAAATACTTCAAAAACACTAGTAATCTTATGATATGCCTTCATACGTTTAGTTAAAGCAGACAGTACGTTATCAATAATGACAATAAACACCTGAACTTCGAAACGTTGTCCAGGTGTTTGATTTTCAACAAAGTCGTCGAGTGTAGTAGAGCCGCTGAAATGGTCGTACTTTGTATTTCGCTTGATTCGTCTTGATGTCTGTTGCTGGTATTCTTCACAGTTGGTCAGATCTTTGGCTCTTACCTCAATATCTGAAAATGTGGATCGCATTGCTTGGACATAGCTATATAATGATTCATAAAGGGCGTATCCCGTATTAAGGTCTTGATCAGACGACTGCAGCGAAGCACTAGTCGCTTGCAAGCGTTCTAGGATTCCATTCCATGTAATTGTCATTATTCCCATTTCTAGCTTATTCATCGTTGAAACTTGTCCGTAAGCTTTATTACGGCACTCCGCTTTTTGATCCAAGTTGTTGAAAATGTCTTCCAAAACTTGCTTAATAGTAATAAAACCACATAAAAGTGCTTTCGTAGCATCAGCTCGGGCTGACCACCTAGTGTCCGATAACCGTTTCAAAATCGGAATTTTTAAGGTAGAATCTTTAAGTGCGTTCGTAAGACGACTCCATCGATAGGTAGAAGCGGAAAAACATGTATAGAGATTTTCAATGAAATCGAAGAAAAGTAATGCAATCAATTCTGTACAGCAGTCTGCAGCGCACTTAGCAACCAAATTTAATGAATGTGCAAGACAGGGAATGTATTCGGCGTACTTATTTATTTCCTTAACTCTGGCTTGTAAGCCGATGTATTTGCCACTCATGTTGCTGGCATTATCGTAGCTTTGCCCACGACAATCTTTGATATCAATGCCACTCTCACTTAAGAAATCTAGTAAACTTTGAGCGAGTTGTTCAGCAGTATGACCTTCCATGTCCAAGAACTTAACAAATCTTTCCACTGGTCCAGATGGCAGAACATAGCGCACTATCAGAGTCAGTTGGTCTACATGCGATATATCTGGAGTAGAATCCAATGAAACTGAGTAGTATTTGCATCTCTTAATTTCGCAAATAATTTGATCTAGTATGCTTGATGCAATTAGATGAATAAATTCCTCACAAGTTGTTTTTGATAAATATGACGTATGCCCCTTTCCTTTATTAGCATGATTTTGTATATGTTGAGCCATAAAAGCGTCAAATTGGGCTATTAATTCTAGCAAGCCTAAATAATTTTCATTGTGAGGTGAACCAACAATTTCGTCACTTCCTCGAAACGCAAGACCTCGTTCTGCTAAAAACTTTATTACTGCAATGATTCGTTTTAAGAGTAGCCTCCAATACTTTTGCTCAGTCTCAATTTGGCTCACAAGTTGAGAATCAATACGCGTATTCTTCTTTTTGAGGTTTAACAGCGAAATTATGGCTTGTCTATGCGGAGTGCTTTCTTCATGTCTTGTCAACAAATTGTGCGCATTCTTCCAGTCGTCTAATCCGTCTTTCGTAAACCGTGGTGGCGAACTATCTGAATTCGTAACTTTGCAAACAAAACAGAAAAGTCGTCCTTTGGTTTCCGAATAACACAACCAGTCTCTGGCGTGAGTTTTATTCGTTAGTTTATGTTTATAGGTGAAAAATGACTTATGGCAGAATCATGGCTTATTTTCGTTTTCGTAAATTTTCTTTGAAGACAAAAAATCACTATTCATATGTTGCAGTTCGCTGCTTCCTTTTTCAATCCAATAATCTCTATCAAAGTTGCTCGGCCATTCACCAATATCTTTGGAGTATATTTTACTTTCGTTTTGTTTTTGACTTGAAACTGTAGTGACATTAGAATCAAGTAATAATATACCATCGACTACTTCTTGGTTAGAACAGGACGACTCTAGATTGAGAGGACTGGCTGTACTTTTAACTTCTCTTCGGCTATAACATGATATAGCTAAATTAGGAGGAATTGCTGTCTCTTCAACTACAACATCATTTATAGAAAATGTAGCTTCATCAGAAACGGTAGTAGTACCACTATCATATGTACAATGAGATGCAACTTCTGTATTTTCTAATTTACTTTCTGTAGATTCAGCAACAATAGCAACATCACTCTGAACATTAAAATACTCGATCAGCTTACGTGTTTCTGATAGAACAGCTTCTTTCTTTTTTTCCTTTTCATCTTTTGCTTTACGCTTAGCACTCCCAGAAGCGTAGTGCCGACCCGTATCTTTAGATCTGCTGCTCATGTTACCTACGGTCAGACAAATATTTTTTAAAATTTTAAATATAAAAAAAAATTAACTTGATAAATGCGATTTATTTGTAATACGCAAAACATATCTAGTAAAATATCTTACCTTAAGTGAGGTTATTCTCGTTGATGTTTTTGCCTTTGTACATACAAAAACTCTTCTATTGTGTTTTAAAAAAGATAATTGAATGAGTTGCACACAGCGCTACGTCACGCACGAAAACAGTACTCGAAGCAATGTCAAAACAACTTTTCTCAAGAATGACTCACATCTAAAGTGCTTTTAAAAGTTTTTTACGTTGTGCCAAAGGTAAATGTATAGCAATTTCTTATTGTTTGATAGTCAATAGAATCCTATTTTATTTGTTCGAGTTACGACTAGCTCGATCGATGACAATGTCAGAGAATTCCCCTATTAGTTTTGCAGTGCTGCCAACTTGCGTGTAGTGCAGTGCAACTAGTACAACACATAACGTGTGGTGTGGCCAGCGCTCAATTTTAGAAATGTGGTACAATTTAAAATTATTGTTGTAGATTTTGATACCAACGTTTCTCGTGGTAGGTATTATACCTACACCTACTTTTAGTAATTTAAAAATCGTTTAAAATCCAAAATATCCAAATATGCATACCTTAAGCACTTATTTTATAGTAAAGATATTCAAGGAAATTAAATGTCGACGAACACATAAAATGTGTAATTTTTAATTGAATAACTTTTTGTTTATAATTTGAATAGTTAATGTTTAAATTACCCGCCTTTTTACTTGAGACTCTGAAACACCTTGCTCTTAATCTACCGTTACTAGCTTTCAATACTCTCGAAACATGATCGATATGATAATCGATTCAAAAAAAGGTCAGCTATATTCACTCATAAAATGAATCTATATTTTATAATAAATCAACCAACCACAGTAGATTGGATTGTGACTGACCACGTGACTGAGTCAATAAAATTTAAATAGTTTGCCTACTTTTTCTCGAAATACTGATAATCTATATTATATTAAAATCGATAAAAAAGTACAATCTCGGCTACGTAAACTCGCAAAATAAATGTATACCTATATAAAAAAATGAAAATCTGGCCGCTTGAAGGGTAGAAATGTGGTTTAATTTCAGATAAAATATAACGTGACGAAATCGAGTTTTATATTTTCAGATGGGAGTAAAGCATAGCCTAAGCGCTTCACGCTTAAGTCATGCAAATTATTTTTAGGTTCCTATCTAAAATTTTTTTTTTTTACGATCAGATAGGAGTTGGAGCGCGGCCGCGCGGGGCCCCCCCAATGCGCGGGGCCCGTAGCATTTGCTACTCCTGCTATATGGCTAATCCGGCACTGTATCTACATTAATTTAAACAACCAATCAACCAAGAATATAATTGCAGTAAAATAATGTAATCACAGCAGTCTCAGTATTAAAAAACTTACATGTACAGTGATTGAGCCATTGCATTTAAATTCCTTCTCAAGCAGCATTCCCATATAATAGCTCCATTTTTGTACTTCTTTTTTTGTAAATTGGTATCCTGCACGCAATAGTACCGTTTCACCTTTTGGCTGTTTGTCCGCCGCCGCCGTCACCGTCACGTCACCGAGAACGAGATGACGGCGCCGAAGTAGCGGTACATCTCAGACCAATGATCCTATAGACTTGACAACCAAATAATAATACCACTACCGAACGAGATGGTTCTATACAAATTATAATAAGAGTAACAGAGAGAAATATATATTTTTTTGTCTCTGTCATAGTTTCACTTTTCCGCCGCTGCCACAATCGAGTTTGTGGCAAACAAATAAGTACGTCACATGTCATGCTTGCTTAATTAATGTTGTTTTTTGTAAAATTGTCTCGAAATTGTGCTTGCTTTTGTGAAATATAGTGACGGTTAGCGTTTTGATTGCTTGAACTTTAATAAAATAATGGTGAATTGTTCTGTAATCGGCTGTATAAGCCGCTCTGAGCAAAAACATGAAAACATAACCTTTCACACGTAAGTACAGTATTTTACCTTTCCCCTTCCTCTTAACGCAATAAGTGAGAATACTCTCAAAGCATTGTAGAATTAAACGATTACAATAGAAATAACACAATTATTTACGTAGATAAACGAAATACTGTTTGCCAAATTATCCGCCCAAATTACGTAGGTGGTTTATGGTAAGCTGTCAGTCATTTTAAAACGTGTTCTTAATTTAGCTGCATTACCAATCATGTTAGGGATACCAGATGAAAATATCCTAATTTACGGGTAATTTTGATCTTTTAGTTTTTTCGACGTACAATTACAAAAAAATAAGAAAAACTAATATTGTTATCTAAAGATTAAAATGAGGATGTCAATTGCACGGTTTAGAATCGCCAACAGAATCGTTTTACAGTGAAAGAAATCTTGTGCCAAATTACCTACGAAAACGGATTTTAATATCACAAAAAGTATTTGTAACAGACGGAGCAAGAGTCTGCAGTGAGCACAAAACTCTATATAATTGGGAGTTCCTTGAGCAGCACGAGTTCTCCAACAGTTTTACAAAAACGGAGATGCAAGCCATGATGAATTTGATGGTTCAACAAATTGAACATAATTTAGATTTTCAAAATGTTGATAATATTGAAGACAATATTTTTAAATACTGGACAGGGTTAAGTAAAGAAAATTATTATATTGTGTTTAATCAAATTAGTCCAGCATTGACTTGCAAAAGACCCAAAACTGCATTGGGGGTTTATCTAATTAAGATACGAACAGGAGATTCCCATCGAAGAATCTCTTCCCTGTTATCAATAAGTTTATCCTCTGTAACGAGAATGATTAATGCGGCTAGGCATGCCCTCAAAGATTTATTTGTGCCCCTACATATTGGTGTAAACCATTTAACAAGGCAAGATCTAATTAATAGAAATCTAATAATACCAGAGGGATTATTCGGTAACAGGCAAGAGAGGGTACCAATTGTGATTTGTTATGGTACATACATTTACCTACAAAAATCATCAAACTATTTGTTCCAAAAAAAAAACCTATAGTTTGCACAAATATAGGAATTTAGTAAAACCATTTCTACTTGAGGCAAGTGACGGTTATATAATCGATGCATTTGGACCTTACCCGGCAACTGAGTCTGATGCAAATATTATGAAAGCCCTTTTCCAAAATGAAAACGGCGAACTCCGAAGATTATTTGGGGAAAATGACGTCTTCATTTTCGACAGGGGCTTTCGGGATTGTATTCCATTTTTGGAATCACTTGGATATAAAATGTATAAGCCAGAATCATTAGAGCAAGGAGAGACTCAGTTGCCGACTATAAAAGCCAACAAGTCGAGATGCGTTACACTTTGCAGATGGCCGGTTGAGGTAGTCAATGGGCGGTTTAAAAGAGATTTTTTAATCTCGCTGCCGGCCATCTGATGGATGACTTTCGTATCTGTGCAAGCATTATAAATGCTGAAATCCAGCAATATTAAATAGGCCGGATGCAGAAATAATTTTAAATAAAGCGATAGAAAGAAAAGAAATGCCAAACACTTTAGCGCAATTGATTATTTATAATAGAATAAACCGATTTCGAGCCCAGTTTACCAGTATCAATGCACAACTTCCAGAATTAGATGTTTTTCCCGAAATGACATTATCAGAGTTAATAATATTTGCATTAGGCACATATCAAATAAAGCAAGCGAAAAGCTATTATGGTGAACATTTGAGGCAACATGGGTCATTTCGGGTCGAAGTATCTGAACATCTGGAAGTTGTATCGCAAGCAACCTCTGAACAAAATCCTGTTTTAATTAGGGGTCGTATTAAATCTCGTCACACTTCAGGCAAAACATATTACACATATATATTAATAAATAGACAAGCATCTAGTTGGGACGAAAAAATAATTAGTTACTATTGCAACTGTATATCAGGACAACGTACAGTAGGTTGCTGTGCCCATACAATGACTATCATCTGGTATTTGGGCTGGGCTCGGCATCAAGATGTTATTGCTGCACCGGCCTCTTTCTTAGATGATATACTTGTAATGGAAGAAGAATAAAAACAATTAATATTACTATTTTCGTTTTATTAACAACTTATACTGACTACAAAGAAAACAAACATAAACAAAAGGTGTAGAGTTAAGAAACATTTTATTTATTTATTTATTTCGCCAATGCATTCTCTACCAGTCAACCTTTGGGCTAGGTAGAGAAGGTAGTTGGCGGTGTATACATATTACGTATCTTCATAATATACGAGGCAAGTACTTCATGTGTTCATTGGTATTTGTTCAATCTGAGCATCCTTTGGGTTGGGAATCTTCAGGTGATATTTAAGTTACAAGCTTAGTTTTTCAGACCATTTTGTACAACATAATTAGATCCAAATGATTTGTACCAACATGTACTTCTTGTTCAATACATTATCAGTCACAAGCTCAATGTTAGGTAGGTACTTACTAAGAGACGGGCACGAAAGTGGATCATCGTATTAAACACAGTAACACGCGGTTGCTCACAATTTTTCTGATTTTCATTTTTGCAATAGCCGTAACCGTAATAAACGTATGTACGTTTTTGAAAGGCCAAAAATAAATCACAGTAAAATTCGACATTGATGAATTGATGATCGATTACAATAAATAAAATAGGAAAACCCCTGCGGGGAAGGAATTCACTTTTAGCGCACTAACGCATTCATTTGACAGTTCGCCCATACTTCAACTGTCAAATCTGTGGACGTGTATACCGCCATATTGGTATTCTGTTGTGTTGCAATTTTTGCAATTTCATTAATTAATAAGCCAAAGTAAAAAGCCAAAAAAATTGAATTTAATACTTGATAACTGTTTGCCATGATTTTGCCTATTTTTGGTACCACCGTACAACCACCTGGCCTAGGCTCCATACATTTTGGAACATCTCCTTTTGGGATTAAAACAAACGGTAATAACTTTGGTGTTTTCACATATTTAATACTCAATATTTTTATTGCATCTTTAGTGTTTACAAGGTGGTAACTTAAAATTAGATCACTAAATACCCTGTAAGGGCACGAATTTAAAATTATGACTACGCAAATATGATCAGTAGTTGATACCAAGCACCCCATTCTTTGCACTAATTAAAAAGTAGTGGTGTATAAATACTAATAAAATATGAAAGACCTATCAAGAATGTAGGACCTATTGATCACTGAGATTGCACTTAACCTCAAAAAAGTACAAGCTAAAATACGAGAAGTGGCAGATTAATTACTACACCAAAACATCTCAGTGAATATGAAATTTATGAAGCATACTGCTTGATAAGTAAAGAAGAAGATCCCCAAGAATTTAAAGAAGCTATGAAAAATGGATGGAAAGAAGCCATCAAAACAGATATACAACATCTACAAAAAATGAATATATGGACAGAAACTGATTTACCTGAAAACAAGAAAGCCATAGATACACAATGGGTATTTTATTTAAGAATAAGAAAACAACTTGCAAAAGACTGGATTAGTAGTGAAGGGATTTTCACTAAAAGAATATTCTGACTTTTGAAAAGATTATGCTTAAGCTTTGTTGTTTATTGAGCACTTTATGAATAAAATTGCCAAATGATGTGGATAATTATATATAATGTGATGGGATCTGTGTCTTAAGTCCGCATGAAGCTAAATTGTATACTCACAAAATATCAGTGCCAACCAGATAGATTGAAAATAATTATCTACCACAGAAAAACCTTATATTAAAAAAAAACAAAGAAGAATATTAATTGAAGAAGGCATAAAAGATCTAGAAAAAAAAACGGTATGATTACTAAACGCTTGGAGCCAAGTTTGAATTGGATGAATTGATGACAAAAATAATTAGAAATAGCCTTCTACAACGTTATTTTTCATCCTTTAGTGTAATGAGCTCTAATGGTTCTTTTGATAGTAGGGGCAAGTGTTGTACCTTTGGACGGCTTTACCTATGGACACTGTTACGAACTCCTTATGAGTCAAACGTTATGTTTTTATATTCTTTTTAATATGTCAATTTGACTTTCTTGTTATTCTTCTTCTTCTTTTACCTTTCAATCCAACTGTATTTTTCCCTTTACTTTTATTTTAAATATATTATTATTCACCCTATTCTGAGTTCCTTGTCCCTCTTTCCTTTCCCTCCGTAACAGACACCATCCATATTACAAAATATAATTAACATAAATTCCCATCTTGAACGCATCCATAAAGTATTTTATGAGGTTGGCAACACTGACGTGTCGCCATTTTCATTTCTGTCACGGTTTTGTTTTGGTGCGCCGGCAAAAATTTTGAACACAAAAAGTAAGTTATTTTGCCTAATTTAAATGAATCTTACCACGAAAATACTTACGATATCGGTTTGATCGTGTTTGCAATATGATGTGTGATGTTTATTGGTTAGTTTGTGCTTTTGCCCGCTTTGTATCTTTGTTTTAACCTCAAAATTAGATCAGTTTTATTTTTTATGTCTGAATTTGTACCTGTGGACAATATTATGTGGACTGTCCACAGGTACAAATGTGTATTATTAATATGTGACCAACCATTTTGTTTTAACTTTCCAGTGCCTCGCAGTAAAACTGGAATAACAAGAAAGAAAAAATGCCCTGATACACTAACAGCAGCAGTGGAGGAAGCAAAAAGTGGCAATAGTTCGATAAGAAAGGTGGCAGAAAAGTACGATTTACCAAAATCTACAATTTTTAAATACTTAAAGTTAAATGAAAATAATGATTTGAGAAATAGCATTCAGCTATTAAAGAATATTAATAATTCAATATTTATAATTCAGCTATTTAAGAAGGGTGTTTGATCCAGAAGAAGAAATATTGCTTTGTAAATATTTAAAAAAAGCTGCACTCCTACATATGGGCTTAAATACAAAACAATGTCGAGAGCTGGCTTATCAATATGCTGTTTCTAAACAGAAAACAAATGTGCCTGCTAACTGGGAAACGCACAAAATGGCAGGAATCGGGTGGCTCCGTAGTTTTCGACTTCGTTTCCCGGAATTATCTCTACGCAAACCCGAAACAACAAGCATAACAAGAGTAACTAGTTTTAATAGGGCAAATGTTGATGATTTCTTCAATAACTTAGAGTCGGTCATGACGCGATACAACTTTCTACCTGGATCAATTTATAATGTTGATGAGACTGGTATCTCAACTGTGCATAAGCCAGGGAACCTTCCCTGGCTTAGGTATTGGCCCCTAAAGAGATTCGTCAATTAGGGAAGATGTCCTCAGCAGAACGAGGAGTAAATATCACAATGATAGGCTGCATAAATGCAATTGAAAACGCCGTGCCTCCTGTTTTCATATTCCCACGGGTTTTCTATAAAGATAACATGTTGAAAGGAGCTCCACCAGGATCATTGGGCGTGGCCAATCAGTCAGGGTGGTCAACTGAACCGATTTTTAGACAGTTCCATGATCACTTCATCGAAATCGCCAAACCAACAAGAGATAATCCAGTTCTCTTGACAATGGATAACCACGAGACTCATATAACCATAGAGATCATTGAGAAGGCTAGACAAAATGGAATAATCTTATTAACTTTGCCTCCACATATATCCAATCACTTGCAACCACTAGATCGAACAGTTTTTGGACCATTTAAAAACCAATATAGTCAAGCAGCCGATAGATGGATGCTCAATCATCCTGGTAAACCAATAACAATTTACGACGTAGCAGAAATAGCTGGTGAAGCATATGGAGTCTCGTTTACACCGAAGAACATTGTAAAGGCCTTTGAGGGTTCAGGTCTTTATCCGCATAATAGAAACATATTTTCAAATGAAGACTTCTTGTGCTCGTATGTAACTGATCGTCCAGACCCAAGCCAACACTTACCTGTAAATCAGTTACAAAATCAAGACAAGCCGGATATTGATGTCACCGAAACTGATCTAGGACCACCAACAAATAATTTAGGTTTACAACAACAGCATGACAGTAACCAAAACTACCCAGATCACTTGGATCATAACCAATTATCTGGCGATTCCATCCCAGAACTAGTATCGCCAATCCATAATATATTGATGTTCAGCTGTTACGAACTCCATTAAAAACTATAAATTCACAAATAACGCCCGAGTCCGTCCGCCCATTTGAAAAAGCCGGTCCTCGTAAGGGGCATCGTGGTGGAAGAAAGCCATGGAGAACAAGAATCTTAACTGACACGCCGGAAAAAAATGAAATTCTAAGTGAAGCATTAAAAAAAGCTGAAAAGAAAAAAACAGCAGTCCAGAAACCGAACAAGAAAAAATGCCTAAGCTGCTCGAAAACACACCTGATATTTCTAAACCTGGTCCTTCCAACGCGCTTTTGAATGTTAAAAATATTCAAATAATTAAACAAGAGAAGTTATCATTTGTTAGATGCATGAAGTGTAAAAGTTATTCCAAAGATAAAAACCAAATGCTTAAATGTAGTTTTTGCAATCATAGTTCCGAAGTCACACACAGAAAACTTTGAGTCTGATGATGAGGGTGAAAGTTTCGTTTGCGTTGCATGCTACATATTAGATAACGATGACGAAAGCGATGATGATACCGATGAATCTACTCAAAATTTGTATGAAGCGTATCGTAAATCAAACAAATGAGTTTAAATTTACGTTTGTATTAAGTTGTCTTTAGAATTGTAAACGTTAAAGTTTTGAGTAGGTATTTGGGTATGTAAACCGTTATTTTAAGTTGTTTTCAGAAGTCTTTAAACGTTTTTTTGTTTGTTTTATAGTTTATTTTATATGAACCGTCCCCAGGTACAACACTGTCCCTAGGTACAAGTTTACTGTACATAGGTTTGTACCTATGGCGGTTGTCCGCCTGTTGAACCTGTGGACAAATATGTTTTTTTTTTTAAATTGATTATTTTCGTAAGCGTAAGAGCAATAGCGCACTAGCGGCTTGACCGCAGCGGCCAGGTCGCGGCGGCCATCGAGATAGATACCTTAGTACAGGGGTTCCCAATCTTTTGTATCCCGCGGCGCAGTTACAAGTTTAATATTTTTTCACGGCGCCCTGTCCTAGTTATCTATTTGAGGAAAATTGTCGAAAGAAATAGGTACCTACAATAATAGTAGTTAGGTTAGGTTGATCGTAGCGAAAATCAAAACACCACAATATAAAATAGACTTTTTTATTATAAAGGAATTTAAACGGAAAACAACAAGAAAGACTTAAGAAAAAACAAAAATTAAGTACGACATTTACTCAGTCAAATCAATGTGAAGGGTGAGCTTGGTGATCTCCGCACAGTTTTTCAAAGCGGGGAATAAGACTTGACACTGCTACTCTCATTTCTTGCTCCACATTGATCTTTGAGCGATATTTATTCTTTATCGCAGCTACAGCTGAAAATCCAGCTTCACATAGGTAAGATGTTGCAAATGGAATGAAAATGTTTAGTGTTTTGCAAGTCAAATTTGGATACTCATTTTGAATTGATAACCAAAACTCCACCAAATCGACACTCGCGAATCTAGTTTTTAGGCTGCTGTCGCAAGAGAGTTCAATGAGACTCTCTTCATCTTGTGATGTAAATCCTTGTGGACTTTGTGCATGGAAAGGGTCTTGGATCCACGCAAATTTTTCAACATCATCATCTGCAAAGTACTTCGAAAAGTATTCGGTGAGCTTCGCTAGGTGTTCCGTGAAAAGGGTAATCAGGTCTTGTGAAACAACCAGTTCATTGGATGCCGCATAATTATACAATTGCGGGAAGCAATCTTGACCGCCGCCTTCCTTCAACTTTGTTATCCACAACTGCAATTTCTTTCTAAACGCCGCAATCTTCTCCGAAAGCTTCAGAATGTGTGTGTTGTTGCCTTGCAAAGACAGATTTAAATTGTTTAATTTCTCAAACACATCGCATAAATATGCTAGCTTTAGCAAAAAATCAGGTTCAGTAAAATATTTGGCATTTTCTTGACGTTCTTGCTGTAAAAAAGTGCAAATTTCTTCGCGTAATTCAAACACACGAAATAAAACATTTCCACGTGAAAGCCATCGTGAATTACAGTAGTACAGCAGAGCTGTATGTTCAGCTCCCATATTTATGCATAGTTTTTTAAAAAGTCTGGCTTTTAGAGGCCTAGTTTTTATGTAGTTTACCGAACTAATTACACATTCCAGTACTTGGTTCAGTTCAGAGCTCATGGCTTTTGATGCAAGAGCTTCCCTATGGATGATGCAATGGGTCCACATAGCATTCGGTGCTTTTTTACGAATAAGCGCTTGTAATCCCCCATACTTGCCAGACATCGATCGAGCACCATCAGTACATACACCGATACACTTTTTCCAATCCAAACAATTTTCTCTAAAAAACTTGTCTAAAATTTCATACAAGTCTTGGGCTTTCGCACTTCCCGTAATGCTTTTGCAGAATAAAAGGTCTTCGACGATGATATTGTCAGCCAGAAAGCGTACGTAGCAAATAAGATGTGCATCATCATTACTGTCAGTGGCCTCGTCAAGTTGCAAACCAAAATCCCTGCTTTTAATTTTTTCTATTAATTGGTGATTGAGATCCTCGGCAATGTCATGGATTCTTCGACTGATGGTATTGTTAGATAAGGGTATCTTGGAAATTAATTTTTCAGCTGATTCTCCCATCATAATATTCACCATGTCGCGAGCAGCCGGTAAAATAAGCTCTTCTGCAATAGTATGAGGTTTTTTGCATTTTGCCACCCTGTATGCCACCTTGAATGATGCTAACAGTGCGTTTTTGGGTACTGAGGTCTGCTGAGTGAATACGTTTTTTGTCTTATTTAAATTTTGTAATTTCCGGTGAAAAAAATCGCGCGATTTATCAGCCATAGTCGGATGAATTGTCTCGAGATGTCGCTTTAACTTACTTGGAAGCATACATTCGGATGATAGTATTTTCAAACAAAGCACACACTGGGGTTTTTCTTCATTGTTTACTTCTATTGAAGTAAAACCAAAGTCCAAATAACTATCATCGTATTTACGATATTTCCGCTTCTTTGCTTCCCCACCGCCACTAGTAGATGCTTTATCACTACCATTAGAACTACCAACTTGTTTACTTAACAAAAATCTGTTCATTTTGCGTGAGATATTTGAAGAAAAAGAAAGGAAAACAAAACAACAACAAACAAAACGTCCGTCGCGCGGCACACTTGTAGGTAAATAAACGGGCATTGCGTTGCGATGCGAGCGAGTGAGCGCGGGCGGGTGAAGACGTGGGAGGGGTATGGCATCAACGGTTTCAAGCTTTCAAGCGAGTAGGCACTTTAGCGAGCGAACGAACGCAACGCGACGACGAAAAAAAATTCTACGACGCTATGTTCGTTTCCTATGCGAACACTCAAAATGGTACCCGCCAATATTTTTGGTGTCCAATAATAAGAGGATCGACTCACGGCGCCCCTCTTTACTTTCTACGGCGCACCACGGCGCCGCGGCGCACACTTAGGGAACCCCTGCCTTAGTATGAAATCGCCACAGAGCGCGCGCACCTGGTCGCACGCGACCAGCGGCCACACTCAGCCGCAGCGGCCAGCGAGATCGGAGCGGCGCGTTTGCGGCCAATGTTCAGTCGCTGGTCGCTGCGGCCACTGAGATCTATAGTATTGTAGTAAAATCACCAGTGTGCGCGCACTAGCCGTGGCGGCCGCACATGTTGTAGAGCTACAGCGTGATTTGTAATTATCGCGATGTCTTTCGACACGGAAAGATTTATAACAGAAAATCGAGACGAGGAGGGCGTTGTGGGACATGTCCTGTGAAGACTATGCCAACCGAGATATAAAAAGGATAATGTGGGAAGAAATAATTGAAATATTTGGAAATGAAAACTTAAGGACAACTGAAAAAAACGAAATCGGTAAGTAATGTTCATTTTATTGTGTTCTCAAAGCTACTCGATTTTGCCACGGGAGTTGTCCTTCACCCACGAAGTAGTCAGCAAATAGATCTCTGTTTTGAGTAGATGTTCTATTTCCTCTTGACGGCTGGCAGGGAGGTATTTCTTCAATAGTCGGAGGAATATACAAGGTGTCTTCGAATTTGTACCCATCTCGCTCCCGTACGTAGTTGTGAAGGACGCAACATGCTTTTATGATTGCAACAGCAAATTCTCTGTGTACATCAAGAGGACGATGAAAAATTCGCCACTTGTTGGCTAGTATCCCGAAAGTACATTCTATGTACCGGCGTGCACGGGAAAGGCGGTAGTTAAAAATTATTTTCTTGTTTGTCATCTTCCGGCATATGGTCTCATTATATTTTCTGACAAAGATAATGCTTCATCGCCAACTATGACAAAAGGCAGAGGCACACCTGTTTCAGTTATCGGTCTTTTGTCTGGTATGTCTAAATTATTATTTGTAAGTTTTACATAAAAATGGGAGTTCTTGAATAACGATGAATCGCTGCATTTTCCATATGCGCCGACGTCTATGCATATAAATTTGTAGTTGGCATCGCATATAGCCATCAGCACAATACAGAAATAGTTTTTGTAGTTATAATATAGTAACCCTGTATGGGTCGGCTGAATGACTCTTATGTGCTTTCCGTCCACAGCTCCAATACAGTTAGGAAACTGCGAACTCTTCCTGAATCCTTCACTTATTTCTAGCCATTTGTCTCTACTGAGCTGTGGAAAGGCAATGTCTTTTATATTTTGCCATATGGCGACGCAGACCTCAAGTACAATTTCTCGAATAGTTGTTTGTCCAATGCGAAATGAATGATTTAGTTCTCTGAAGGAGCATCCAGATGCTAGGTATCTGGAACAAACAAACACATTATGATAACTTTTTTTTTATTTCCAGGTAAGTCACTCCAAAAAAAATGGAAAAATATAAGGGACTCATTCCTCAGGGAGCTACGACGTGTCAAAGGCGCAAAAAGTGGTGCTGCAGCGAAACGTAAATCTCCCTATGTATACTTTCAAAACCTGATGTTCCTTAAAGATACGGTAGAACCGAATACAACAGAATCATACTTAAATGATACGGAAAATATAGTCCTTCCCACCCCCGAATCAGTATCTCAAGGACAACCAAGATCGAAGAAGAAAAAGGAAGACAATAATTTGGAAAAAGAAGACCTTGTTTCGGTTTTAAAAGAAAGCATTAATTCAAGAACTCAACGTGAATCATTTCTCGAAGACGAAGACAGATTATTTATGCTTTCCTTAGTAAAGGATTTAAAAAAAAATACCCGAATCCGCGAAGCTGACAACTAAGATGGAAATAATTAATCTAATCCACCGAGCACAAAATACAAGATATGATCCAAGCCACTATGAACCTATGACCACTATGACAAGGCACAACCAACCTACTTACCCTCGAAGCAGTTATACCAGCCATCAAGAATATCAACAGGGATATTTTACTAAGAATTTGGATAATGAACCACTTGCCACAATGAGCTGCCGCCCTTCTCTGTTACGTCCCACACTGGTCCGGATTTTTAATATGGAAGACTTAGGACCCAATGTCAATATTTCGGGCTGAAAAAAATCATGTGGATAGATAAATGAACGTTCATCAACGTTTGTTCTAGCAGTTTTTATGAAATTGGTTATTTTTGCGAAAAAAAAAACATTGAAAAAAAATTTGTATGGAGAAAAAGTGAAATTTTTTTTTTTTTCGAAAAGTTCAAAACTGTTAGCAGTGAAACCTTTTGTGTGTTATTGTATTACACTTATTCGTTAATTCCATATTTTTTTTATTTGCATATACTTGCAGCCTTGGCCAAAATATGCATCGGAACTTTCATTGTATTTATTTCAACTATTTGTGACAATTTAATTTTTTTATTGATTTATAGTCACATAATTTACGCATATTTTCAATATAATAAATTTTAAAATCCATTAATGATTTTGAAAAATAGATTACAATTAAATTTTAAAAATCAAAATAATATTTTACTTCTTAGTGGTTAGCTGTTGCTCAAAGCGCAGTTAGTGATCGAATGAGGCATTGCCTGCTAATATTCCCCTCCCATTCCCTAATATTGCTATCTCTTTCATTTCCTACTATCGCTATCTCTTTCATTCCATACTTCTCTCTCTTTCGCTCCTTGAAACCCTTGCTAGTTGAGCGCTTATGAATCAAATAAAACAGACGGGAGCTCATGTTGGAGCGTCATTAGACATTCAACCCTTGAAGAGTCAACATACCTGGAAATTTTAACGTGAATAATCTAGCAACTTGATCATGGCTGGATTTGGCACTAACCTGGACATTTACGTGTTTCTGCGACAAGAGGACCTCAAGGATTACAAACGACTGCATCAAGCAATTTTGGATTGCGTTTTGCTTGAAATTTCGCAAGAAGATTCAGAAAAATTATTGAATTTTGCAAGATCTTTTACTGTGAACTTAAATCGTCGATGGACCGAGGCACACAGGGTGCAAAAAACATTCATGAAGAAGCATATGAACTGGTTGGAAACAAGAATTAAGTGGCCTGAATGTGAATCAGTAAATCTCACCGAAATTTTTGAAGGGACCGAAAATTTGGATCCTCGTTCTACAGAAGAAGAAGCAGCTGTTCAACCCATTCCATCTACTTCGAAGGCGACTAGTGACATTGGAACATCTACAGACATTGCATCAAGGAAGCCATTTGAAGACTTGGGGAATAAGCAGAAGAAAAGGCGATCGGGTACATTACTCGACTATCCGGAAGGGGAACTGACTTTTGCTTTTGTCACGAAGCTAAAGTCTAATGGGAAAGAAGGTCTTGCTCGCATCATCGATCACCTTGTGAAGAATCCTGAAAAGGTTGAAGCTGTCGAATCACTTTTATCAACAAACGAGAAGACGGACACTATGCAGGAAGATCAAGCGTTGGCCCTTACTGCATCATTGGATCTGTCAAAGTGGAAGTATCTTACTTTACGGTCAGCATTGTCACAGCAATTGAAGCTTCCGTCTTACTACAAGTTGTTGGAAGCTAAGCAGAGGTGTTATCCAGATACCAGAGATATTGAAGTATCAGAACATTTAGTGAAGGTGAAACTACAAGCACTGTTAGACGTGACAACTCGAAGAATACTGCAAGTCGTTGGTGATGATTTAAATATGTGCAGTGAAAACTTGAAGCTTACCTCCAAGTGGGGATTCGATGGATCTTCAGCACAGAGCAAAGACAACTACAAGCAAAGAAGTGAACTGGCAGAATTCGACGACTCCTCTGTGTTCATGACGAGCCTCGTTCCTTTGAAGCTCGAGAGCGGCAATGTTGTTATTTGGAATAATCCAAACCCATCTTCAACATCTTATTGCAGACCTATTAAATTTCAGTTTGCGAAGGAAACGACCGAATTTGTTAAGCAAGAACAAGCGGCAATGGAGGAAGAAATACGAAATTTGACTATTTCAAGTTGCGGAAACTTGGAAGTTACTCATGAGTTGCACATGACAATGATTGATGGGAAAGTGGCTACAATTATTACAGATACTCCATCTGCAGCTACGTGCAATGTTTGTCTTGCAAAACCTAGTGAGATGAATAATCTTTCAGAAATGTTTTCAAGACCTGTACGGGACGATGTGTATCAATATGGACTATCAACACTCCATATGTGGATTCGAAGCATGGAGTGTCTTTTACATATTTCATATAATTTAGATTTCAAAATGTGGAGTGCACGAGGTGACAACAAAAACCTTAAGAAGTTAAGGAAGGATATGGTGCAATCGGAGTTCAAACAACAAATGGGACTTTTGATTGATGTTGTAAAGCAGGGCTTTGGAACTACTAATGACGGAAACACGGCCAGAAGATTTTTTCGGGAATACAAAAAAAGTGCTCAAATAACGAAGATTGATGCTGATTTGATAAAGCACTTCGCAGTTATATTGCAAGTGTTATCTTGTGGAAAGGCTGTCAATATCGATAGTTTCCGTGAATACTGCAAGGAGACTGCTGAGATCTTTGTACATCACTACCCCTGGTACAATATGCCTTCCAGCATACACAAAATGTTGATACATGGCGCTGACATATGCAAACATTTCTCTTGCCTTCCTATCGGAATTTTGTCAGAAGAAGCAGGAGAAGCAAGAAATAAGGACTTTCGAAATACCAGAGAGCGACACACGAGGAAAACAGGAAGACTGCAAAATAATGAAGACATTATACACAATTTTTTGATATCATCAGATCCATATATATCTCATCTGAAACCTAAATACACCAATTTTAAGTCATCAAGGATGTTTCCAGAAGCTACGCAGTTGATATTATCAGATGAATTAATAGAAGTTGAAGAAGAAATTGAAGTTGATGAAGAAGCTCCAGAAAATGTGCCAGATCCTTTAGAATAAGTTTTAAGTTATTTATAACTATTATTTTGCGTGTTATATATAGATAGTTTTAGTCAATAACTTTAGTTTTAATTTCATTTTAGTTATTTTATTATTATTTCCTATTTACTAAATTAATGAAAAATGTATTAAATTTAATGTAATGTAAACAACCTTCAATTATTTTCTATTGTAGTTTTAAGTTATTTATATTAATTTGTATGTTATGTATAGATAGTTTTAGTTAATTACTTTATTTTTAATTTAATTACTTATTTTATTATTATTTATTATGTACTAAATTGATAAAAAATGTATTAAATTTTATGTAATGAAAACGACCTTCAATTTATTTTTTATTGTACTGCAAGAATTATGCAATAAACAATTTTTAGTTATTTTGTAATACATTTACATACATACCCTATGCTACTTAAAACTTCGTCCGCGTGAATAGCGTCGCGATAACCGACATTAATGCGGACGAAGTCGCGGATGGCCACTAGTTATTCATAAATCAACTTCAAAATGTATAACAAAATAACCAGAAATAGTTTATTGCACAATTCTCGCAGTACAATAAAAAATAATTGAAGGTCGTTTACATTACATTAAATTTACCGCTGCACCACTGAACCGATATAGATGAAATTTGGTATAGATATTCTTTGGGACACTAGATTTATTTAGTAGTTTAGGCGTGATTGAGCGACAGAGAGACAGACAGACAGAGTCACTTTCACATTAATAATATCAGTATGGATTTTATCTTAGTACCGAATTTACTTTCCCGAAACCACTTAAAGAAGCAAAAGTACTGATTTTAAATAAATATATATTAGGATAAACGAAATAAACGCCAAAGCTGCAAGTAAATATTTTGTATTACCAGTAGAGCTCTTGTCTATTTTATCTGATTTATAAGCGTGGAACACCACTTGTCTTAAGAAGAAAAAGAGTGAGCAAAAGAGAATGAAAGAGACAGCAATAGTAGAAAATAAAAGTGATAGCTATATTAGGGAATAGGAGAATATTAGCAGGCAGGCAATGCCTCATTCGATCACTAGCTGTGCTTTAAGCAACAGCTAACCATGAGAAGTAAAATATTATTTTGATTTTTTAAATTAAATTGTAATCTATTTTTCAAAATCATTCATAGTCAACAAATAATGGATTTTAAAATTTATTATATTGAAAATATGCGTAAATTATGTGACTATAAATCAATAAAAAAATTAAATTGTCACAAATAGTTGAAATAAATACAATGAAAGTTCCGATGCATATTTTGGCCAAGGCTGCAAGTATATGCAAATAAAAAAAATATGGAATTAACGAATAAGTGTAATACAATAACACACAAAAGGTTTCACTGCTAACAGTTTTGAACTTTTCGAAAAAAAAAAATATTTCACTTTTTCTCCATACAAATTTTTTTTCAATGTTTTTTTTTTCGCAAAAATAACCAATTTCATAAAAACTGCTAGAACAAACGTTGATGAACGTTCATTTATCTATCCACATGATTTTTTTCAGCCCGAAATATTGACATTGGGTCTTAAGTCTTCCATATTAAAAATCCGGACCAGTGTGCGTCCCATTGAACCGGCGCCGCCTTTGGATTCACAAAGAGCATAAAACTCTATCCAATCACCCGAATCAAACTACTCGCAGGCCTCGCAAGATTCAGTAATAATTGAAACTTTTTATGATAATTATTGAACAACTGCACTTTTGATTATGATAATTACAGTACTTAAATACTTTTATGTACCTACTAGTTTTACTTATCTACCTGCATTATTTTTCATAAAATAGACACAGGGACCGCAAATAAATGATTTAAATAAAAATAGATAAGCATAGACTTACCTTAAAGTTACAACAAGTTTTTCCTCAGCAGAAATGGAGGGACGAAATTTAGTGACGGTGCCGGTGATAGATGGTCTTAATATTCTTAACAGTTCTTCAAACGTAGACTTGCTCATCCGTAAATATTTAAAGAACTTGTCATCATATTGCTGAAGGTCCGTGAAATAAGTATAAAATAATCCTTTTGATCGCCTTTCACGAAACAAGGGATGAACCCAATATTTTTTCCTTTTCTTACTTATAAGATACAAAAGCACTGCTATTTCCTCAACGTCCATTTTGAAGCGCGCTGTACGTGCAACTGACGATCGCAGCCGTGGTTTTGGCCGCGTTGCAAATCGATCCCTGCGGCCTGGCCGCGCGACCTGGCCGCTGCGTCCAAGCCGCTAGTGCGCTATTGCTCTAAGTGATATTAAGACGACAATTTAAGTTTTACAAAGACTGATTATCTCTTAAACCATGTGATACGTTAAAAATAATAAAAACCTGACTGATTCCGATATAAAAAATGTTTTATTAGAAATTCTGGAAAGTGTCCACATGTTCCACTTGCCCCTACATCACCGGCTGATATGCACCGTCTTTCTTCATCTCAAACATTCTACGTTCTTCCAGATTCACCGATACAAATACCATAACGTCCATTTTCATCTCACAGCTATCCCATATTACAAATACCAGAGCAAAATAATAAATTACACAAAATATTACTTTGTCCTCACCACAACACGAATATTATGAACAGCTACTTTGTTGAAGCAATGGTTGATAATACTCCATAAGCTTTATTGATAATGACATTTTAGTGCTTAAGCTACTTATCTCACAATCAGAGCCATGTATGTAATATTGTCCAATATTTATAAAAAAAGTAGTTGCACTTACATTTGAAGCTCATTCAACCAATATTTCAGCAATACAGTTATTAGGTAGCCAAATATAAACAGTGGTTTCACCTTTTGGTTTGCTTCGGGACAAAGGTGGACTTTTTACGCTTCAGAAGAAGTTATTTGTAGTGTAGCTGAAACTAACTTGCGAAGGTTCATAAAATAATTTAATTTTTTTTCTCCTAGAAAAGCAATTAAATTTACAAATATAATGACAACGCTCATTGGAAGTAAATTAGTTCTTACGGTTCAGGAGCACATAAAATCCCAACACCACAACACAAATTTAGCGCAACTTAGAGGGACCCCACACTAGCGTCTTTCGAGCGTCAGCGTCTTGCCGGCGACCTCCCCATACTAGCGTTGGTTGGGCGTTGCGTCGACGCGGCGCCCGCGCAGCGTCGACGCGGCGCCCGCACAGCGTCGGCGCGGCGTTTGAGCGGCGCTTGCGCTGGGCGTCCTCTTCACATCGTGTTCGAGCGTCGCGCCGCGCTGATGTCATGTACAGTTGTTTCGAAAATGGAAATGTAAGATTTGAATAACGCACAATATAATGTTTTATATTGCAGTGATAAATTAATGCTTTTAAGTTGTAAAGGAAAAAATATATTTTACCTATTTGACACATGGCCCGAATAGGCAACTTTAGCATTTATTTTCTGGAAAACTGAGTTAGTATTTTAAGCTACATCCATATTTGCTATCAGCTAAAAGTCTTCTACCTACTGATTCTAAAACACGGGGTGGGCCGAAACAATTGTGTTGATCATTGTACTGGTGACAAAATAAACGCTGCGTCGGGCCGGCGCGGCGCCTGTGGAGCGCAGTCCTGGCGTTCGTTATTTCGACCGTGCCGCTGCGCAAGCGTTGCGTCGGCGTCGCGTCGGCGTTGCGTCGACGTTGCGTGGGCGTCGACGCTCAAAGAACGCTAGTGTGGGGTTACGCTTATAGTTGAGCGAAAACGTTATTTTTATGAAGCAAAAAAAAGAAAATATTGCAAATATTATCACATCCTAACGGCAATTGTTCAAAAAGCAATTACAATTTCAAGGTTATTAAAACACTATCGTATGCATGTGGCTTCTCAAGGTTAAATAAGATTTATTGTCATCACTCGAAACCATCTATTTTTTTTAAATGAAATAAAAACGAGGCATTCGAAACTTTCGTGCCGGAGAAACAGCTATTTTCTCTGTTATAATAATATAACTAGATCTGGACGAGTAGTCAAACCTGTTGTACGTTTTGCAGAAACATTAAGAACATACAGTTAAAATGGCACAAAACAGAGCCGGCAACCGTGCCGGAGCTTCCGCTACAACCACACAGACGTATAAAACGGAGGATAAAATGGAATTTTACTTAATTTTTATAACTATATTTATAATTCTTGCCATCGCATATTTTTACTGGAAGAAAGTAAAAAAGAATTATTGAAGATTCGTAAGGAAAGCGCAGCGGCTGACTGTCGCAGCTCCCCCAAGAGGAGAGTCAGGCCTGAACGGCTTCTCACCTCACCATCAGCAAGTGATTGTGTAAAGTGAAGTGCGTTTCAGTGAAAATGCTAGGGTATTATATCATATCCCTGCCATGGACCGTCATAAAGGAGGCTCTTAGGCACCATAAGGTTCCCCTTTACTTACGGCTCATCCTGGAATCGTACCTGGAGGAGACCTCTCCTACATTAATGTACCTACATTGAGTTCCCGGGACGCGATGGCTGGCAGCGTCATCCCATGTCGAGCGGGGGGGGACAGGGCTCCGTCTTAGGTGCGCACCCAGGACGTACCCACCCAGTCGTAACCATGATGTTCCACAGGAGTGGAGTTGTGCTGCGAGGAGCCAATCTGGGGGGCGTCGACGTTACTTGCTACGCGGACGACACCCTGGTGACTGCAATAAGGAGCTCCTACCGGAATGCAGCCATCCTGGCCACAGCAGGCGTGGCGCAGGTAGTCGGAAGGATCCGACGCCTAGGGCTTCATGTAGCCCTAGAGAAGACCGAGGCCATTTGTTTCCATATGCCTCGGCAAAAACCTCCGGTTCCAGCATCGTGGTGAGCGGAGTACAGATCCGCGTCGAGTCGACTCTTAAATACCTGGAACTAGTCCTCAACAGTCACTGGAACTCCCACGAGCACTTTAGGCGTCTAGTGCCTAAACTAACGCAGGGCCAAAGGCTTCGTGCCGGAGGCTCTACGCTGGAGTCGTGCGGTACATGGCCCTTTACGGCGCACCTGTGTGGGCCGACACCCTGACAAGCCGGTGTATCACCCTGCTGACACGTCTGCAGCGGGTGATGGCAGTCAGGATTATACGGGGTTACCGCACGATTTCCTACGAGGCAGCGTGTGTGCTTGTCGGCACACAATTAATTTAGAGGGTGTCACACCTACACTATTTCGCTTGTTTTGGTCAGAGGATCTGGTTGAAATAATCTGCTTTCAAACAAATCTATACGCTACGCAAAAAGGAACACCCTACACACCTACCACGCCTGAAGAAATACTAGTGTTTCTAGCTCAAAATTTGGTGATGGGCATAAAAAAAATGCCTAGTTACAAAAAATATTGGTCTTCTGCCCCTGATTTGCATGACCCTTACATATCATCTTTTATGCCCCTCAACCGCTTAAGCTGGCTCCTCAGTCACTTGCATTTGAATGATAACAATCTAATGCCCAAAAAAGACGATGTTAAATATGACAAGCTTTATAAAGTTAGGCCACTGCTAGATATACTAAACAGAAATTTCGATATAAACTATAAGGCATCAGAAAAAATTGCTATAGACGAAAGTATGATAAAGTTCAAGGGGCGCAATTATCTCAAACAATACATGTCGAAGAAGCCCATCAAACGGGGGTACAAAGTGTGGATGAAGTGTGCTGAGTCTGGCTATTGTTTAGACTTTGATATATATACTGGAAAAGAAGGTGACAACGTACAAACTGACCTCGGCGGAAAGGTTGTCCGACAGTTTTGCGCAAACTTAAAATTGAAAAATCATAGAGTATTCTTTGATAGTCATTTCAATAGTTATGCCTTACAAGTTGACCTGCGAAAAGATAAGATATTATCATGTGGCACTGTGAATTCAAATCGCAAGCATTTACCAAAATTAAAACAAGACAAAGAATTGACACGAGGACAGCATGATTATAGAGTCAGTGATAATAACGTCGCAGTTATAAAGTGGAAGGACAAAAGATCAGCTTTTATTCTTACAAACTACATAGATCCAACAAAAACGGGAATTGTTACTCGCAGAGAACGCAATGGAGACAGTACTGAAGTAGCTTGTCCTGAAGCTGTGATGCTGTACAATAATTGTATGAACTATGTTGACAAATTCGATCAATTGAAAAGTACTTACGCGATTGACAGAAAGTCTCATAAATGGTGGCATCGAATTTTTTTCCACTTTTTGGACTGCGCTGTAATAAACTCTTTTTTATTATATAAAGAACTCCAGAAGGAACACCACCCAGAATTGGACAAATTGGATACGAAAGACTTTCGCAGAAGTGTGTACCAAGGTATACTGGCGCCAGCTCAGGCAAAGAACCGCAAGTCTGGCTCAAGACTCTCTGGACCCTCTTCTCCATTGCCAGTGCTGATAAAACGCCACAAGCCATCAGTTCCGGCAGAATTACGCACGGAAAGCAGTATGCACCAGCCAGAGCGAACTACTTCACGAAGATGCGCGAAGTGTAGTACTAAACAAAGTCCAGCCCGTACTGTATGGCAATGCAGTACTTGTAAAGTCCCTCTTTGCATCCGCCACAATAAACTTGTTTTAGAGATTTTCATAAGTAATACGTTTTTTATATATTTTGACTGTAAATTACATTTTCATTCTTAATTCTTTTTTGAATATTTTCATGTCTACCGCCACAGTGGTTAGTTAACTGACCACCTTATTCCTCAAAAGCCTTAAGTGGTATTTTTGTAAAACATTTTTTGTTTTTCATAATAATTAAACCCTAATAAAACGAAATATGCAATTGTTTTATTTTTATAGTCCTGAAATTAAAAGTGTGCCTGAAAGAGTTAAATAGATTTTGTCCGTTTCAAATAACACATCAACAAAACGCCACTAGTTTCAAAAATCCCGCGATCAACCGCTTTTTAAAAAATACGTTTCATGTAGCATTCTATCTCTGTCGCACTGACGCGCTTCTTGGCGGGTAAATGGTCGTTTCATTTTAAAATAACGCCAGTTGAATAACTGCCTCGGCGGGGTCAGCTTGCGTACTTATTATTATAATGTAAGTAAAACGCCAACTTTTTTGTTAAGAGTTATTGATTTTAGTTTAAATAAATACAGGTATTGCATAATGTTGTGTTAGGTGGTAAATTGCCTGTATTTTGCTCTGAAATGTGTCCGAAATGTTGTTGTCATTTAGAAAGGACATTGCCTAAAACTCTTACAAACAGGGGGTTTTCAAATTTGTCACTTACAATGGACATTGCCAATTACTTGCAGCTGTGGGAAAACTGTACGATTGTCATATATAGCGGACATTGCCATGTATGGGAGATATTTCTGTGACTAATAATTACTTTTTTTAGCTTCAGAATAGCTTGGAGATGTAAGAAAATTATTGCCCTTGTACCGCCAGTGGATTCAGAAGATTCAGATTTAGTTTCTGATGAAGATGCAGAACAAGTTTTACGATCACGTGAGTTTTTTCGTAATACTTATAGTGGATTATCATCGCCGCAAAGTATACCCTCCGGTATGATCGATTTGTTGGATGAACTCAGCGACTGTGGTGAAGATGTTGTACATAGCCCATCGATACTTGAGTCCGGGGAAGTAGATCCTTGTATGTACATGAAAAAATATAAATCTATCACTATAGTATATAAGTATTTGCTATGCTAGCGAGTGGCTCGAACGGAGCCTGGGAGACCGAATGGGGCACGCGCAGGCCGCGGCGTGGACAGGTCGCTGCTGCATTTGTGTGTGTGCGCCGTATCCACCGCTTACGCATGCGTTCGCGCGTTAACATGCTGCCGCCCTTGGAACATTCTGTTCCAAAGCGTTCTGTTCCAATATTGAAAGAGGACAGAGCCGATTGAAAGCTCTTCTCATTGTTCCCGATGTAGTCTTGACGTCGGCTACTCGGTTGACACCATCAGCGCCGGGGAAGACAGCAGTCACTCGACCCAGCAGCCAGCGATTGGGGGGCAGGCTTTCTTTGATGAGGACCATCTCTCCTGTTTGTGGTTGGCCACCATCCTGGCGCCATTTGTTTCGCTTCTGCAATTCTGAAATATATTCCATATAGTAGCGGTTCCAGAAGTGAGTCTTTAGTAATTGTGTTCTTGCATATCTTGTAAGACTGTGGATGTGATGAGCATCTTGTATCTGGGGAGCAGGCGACATCGTTAATGTACGTCCAATCAAAAAATGCGCAGGGGTTAATGGGACTGTTAATGGGACTAAATCTGAGGGATCGCTTGAGAGTGGAGTTAGAGGTCTAGAATTCAATATTGCTTCAATTTCGACTAAGACTGTGTTTAATTCTTCGTAATCGAGATGAGTCATCGATAGTACTCTTCTTAAATGATGTTTTATTGATTTTACTGAGCCCTCGGCTAAGCCGTTAAAATGGGGACTATAGGCTGGCGAAAATTTGAAAATAATACCTTTTTCAGCTACATATGAAACTATGTTATCGCAATTGTTTTTTATAAATTTAGTAGTGATGGGACTCGAATCACGTTTGATTCGAATGATTCGAGCCATGACACTTAGAGCTCGACTCGAATAAGATTTTATGTTCATTCGAATCGGGTGATTGATTCGAATCATTTTCATCGATTCGAATCATATTCATTGATTCGAATGGTTGGGTGCGCGGAAGGCTTACCTTATTGATGAGATGAGTAGGATTTAATCAGTGTTTTTCTTAAAATTTACTTTAACTCGTTAAGAAAAGTATTTATGTAGTTATTTTGGAAGAATAGTTAAGTAAATATTATTTGAATGTTGTAATAAATTTAACTATTTGTGTTTTAGAAAGTAAGAAAATTTTATTTCAAATAAGTTTATAATGTGAACTTACATGGTGACTTTACAAAGATTGTGTTACCCTTTCAAAAAAGTAATGACTGAATTTATCCTCATATATTTTTACGTGTGACATTGAATTTCGTGATACAGTTTTTGTTGTTGTTGTGCCTGTAAAGTGTAAAATAAAGTGAACTTTAGTAAAAATAGTACAGTGGACTTAAAGTATTTGGTTAAAGTTTTTACAGAAACACTTACTGATTAAAACTTAAAAAATATGGCGCCAGCCAAAAAAAGCATAGTTTGGGACTTTTTCACAAAATCTGGAGAAAAATCGACTTGCAATATGTGTAAAATTGCATATAAAAACTCAAATACTACTACTAACTTAGTGAATCACTTAAAAAGAAAACATCCCATGCAATACAATGATAAAATGAATATATCCGAGTCAGAGCCAGAGCCGTCTACCAGTGCAGAAAATGATGAAGTTCCAAAAAAGAAGTCACAGACAACGTTGTTCCAGGTAACTTCCAAATTGTCAGTAGCCGAAAAACGTAAGATAGATAAAGCTTTATTAAATTTGATTATCTGGGACCATCAACCTCTGAGCATTGTTGAAGACAAAGGTTTTGTACAATATTCCAAAATGCTAAATTCAAATTACGAACTTCCGTCACGTAAAACAATTTCTACAAACATGCTTGACGAATATTATAAGATAAGTCGAGCCGCTGCCCAAGAAAAACTAAAAGGCGTGGATTACATTTCCTGTACCACTGACATGTGGTCCAGTGACAGCAATCGCAGTTACATAACATTAACCGCTCATTTTATTGACGATGGCAAACAACAAGCCTTAACAATCAGCACAAAAGAAGCAGATTTTGATCATGATGGAACTAATATAGCACGCTCCATTAAAGAAACCCTGGACGAGTGGGGGATTTTTGACAAAATTGTCGCAATTGTCACTGATAATGCGGCAAATATGAAGAGAGCTGTCAATGAATATTTGAATAAAAGAAACCAGTATTGCGTAGCGCATACCCTCAATTTGGTGATTGGAGATTGTGTGAAAGACAAGAATCCCGATGCTAATACAAGTATGAATGTTGATGAACTCTCCGAATCGAACTTGCCGAATTTCCAAAGTTTGCTCAGTAAATGTCGTACTATTGTTGCCCATTTCAAACACAGCGACAAATCCTCATATAAGCTCCGTCAAATACAAAAGCAAATGGAGTTACCAGAATTGAAGGTTGTACAGGATGTTCAAACTAGATGGAACTCGCAATATTACATGATGTCAAGGCTCCTCGAACTGAAAGTCCCACTAAGTGCCACCATTGTTGCCATATCAAACCCTCCCGATAACCTTTCCAATGAAGAATGGACTACTGTGGAAGAGGTTGTTAAAATATTGAAACCCGCAGAGCAAGCGACTCGAACCCTTTCAGGAGAAAAGTACCCGACTCTTTCTTCAACTATTCCGCTAATAAATTCAATGAGAGACTCAATTAGATGCAAAAATTCTGAATCAGAAGTCGGAAAAAAGCTAAAAAACCTTTTGCTTACTTTGTTGGATAAAAGATTAGGGATCCTTGATTTTAATAAGACTGCCTGCAAAAGTACTTTTTTGGATCCACGCTTTAAAAAAGAAGGATTTTGTCCAAATTCTGTTGCGGATAGAGCACAACAATGGTGCTTAACTGAGTTAACTCATATAATTTCAGAAACCAGATCCAGAGATGAACAACTGTTTACATACGAAAACCTTCAAGAAAATTTAAATATTACACAGTCAGTAGAATCAGCCAATAACACATTAAATGACGATGATGATCTTTGGTCGAGTTTCGATGAAAGAATGAAAACTATGTCTGATTGCGCTCCTATCACTAATGCTGCAGTTTTAGTAAAGCAATATGTGGAAAGTAGTTATGTAAACAGAAAGAGTGATCCATTAAAATTTTGGGAAGACAGGAAAACCACCAACCCAGTTATGTACAAAATGGCCCTGAAATATCTGTGTATACCAGCAACTTCTGTTCCATCAGAAAGTATATTTTCGGAAGCTGGACTGTTGTGTAACCAGCGACGTAATAGGTTAGATCCTGAAAAAGTTGATCAAATTCTGTTTTTAAATAGTTTTTCTAAATTGCAGTAACATTGGGCTGTTTTCTTAATGAAACATTTTTCATAATATTAGTAACGTTTATAATTTAGAGTTGATTGTTACTTTTTTTTTAATTATTTGACTATTAAAAACAAAATCTTGTTAGTTTTCAACTTGTCCAACTGACAGTTTTTATTGTTCAAAAAATTATTAAGTTTTGTTTGATTTCAGTTCCAAAGAGGTATATTTTAGTAACTTTATACTACTAATAATATAACTTATTAAACGCATTTAGAATATCTGTTATACATTTATTTGATGTTTTACCTGCTTCATTTCATCTACGTTATTTTTTGTCATAATTTCATGTTGATTCGAGTAATTGCACCAATTCGAATCTTCGTATTCATTCGAATTAATTCGACTCAATATTAAATACGAATCAAGGATCAATTCGAATCATGATTCGAATATTTTAATAATGATTCGAATTCATTCGAGTAATAATTTTCGATTCGAGTCCCATCACTAAAATATCGTTAGATGCGCCTATAAAATTCGTGCCATTGTCTGAAAATATTACAGCGGGCCTGCCTCTGCGAGCAATGAATCTATTGAGGGCTGACAGGAAGCCTTGTGAAGTTAGGTCGGTGGTGAAGCTCGATGTGTACTGCACGAACTGCCAAATAAACAAATACACATAAGTAGGCTTTTTTGAGTTTACAACCCCTGCCCTTTCTGTCAGCTAACAAGACTGGTCCCATGTAGTCCACAGCTGTATTACAGAACACGTATTCTGAATGCAGTCTTTCTGCAGGCAGATTACCCATTATTGGTTGATATGTTTTTCCTGAAAATCTACAACATTTTAAACAATTTCGCGTTATTTTTCTTGCTAAATTTCGCCCGTTCATAATCCAAAATTTATGTCTTAAATTCGAAAGTAACAGCTGTGGACCTGCGTGTAATAAAATTAAATGAAAGTGTTGAACGAGTAGTTTTGTAACGTTGTGAGAAGCATGCAACAAGATCAAAAATGAATATTGTTTACAAAACATATCCTGCTGCACAATTCGACAAAGTGTTTGTGTAGCGAGTTCAAGTTCCGATGTCGTTAGCGGACCTGTAATTTTATTATTAGAATTTTTGGTGTTCAGTCGCTGCTAAATGACATTGGAACTTTATTTCAGGTAAGTTGTCAATGTGTGTGTTTTGAGGCTGTGTAGGCATTACGATTTCCTTTTGATGAAGGAAATGCGGACCCCCCCACCACAAAGTTGAATATTTTAGCTGAGACGCGTTCAGGCCTCGGGATCCTATATCTGCGGGGTTGGATCCAGTGCGAACGTAGTTCCATGAAGAAGGTTCAGAGTTTTTTGTAATTTCGGTAATTCTATTGTAAACAAACTGTTTGAGTTTTACTTTGCTGCATGTTTTGATCCAACCAAGCACAATGGTTGAATCACACCAAAAATATTTTGAATCAATTGGTAAACGTAAGGAATTCTCAACCTTCTTGCTTAAATGACTGGCTAAAAGGGCTCCTACTAATTCGAGTCTGGGTGTTGAGAGTTTTTGCGATAAAGGAGACTCTACTTTTTGCCATTATTAAATGAACCATGATACTACCATTGTTTGAAATGGAGCGTATGTATACGCATGCAGCGTATGCTTTTATTGAGGCATCGCTAAAGGTATGCAATTCGACCTTTATTGGTTTGTCACTAAGGACATGACGTGGTATTTGAATATTATTCAACTCAGGTATACCTATAAGACCTATTTCACGCTGAAGAATTTGTAAGAGATTGTCTCCCCACTCTGCCCAGTTCAGATTACAATATACGAGGCATGCTTTGCGCCGCACACACATTACAATTAGCCATAAAAGATGCAGTTAACGAAAATGTCAAAGCAAAAGCATCAATATTGCTAGCTCGCAGAGCCGTAAATATTTTGCGAAAACCAAATAACAGCAACATTCTAAAGGCGGCTGCATTAAAAAAACCAATAATTGACTGCGCGACAAGGTGGTCGTCTACGTTTAATATGTTGGTACGGCTTTTAACATTCCAGGATATGTCTCACTCTATTCCTAAGGTAGCATTGTTGCTTTCGTCAGAATTTTGGATAGACATTAGTTCTTTGGTAGAAAGTATGAAACCAGCTAACCGAGCCACCATAGAGTTACAGCGACACGACCTCACCATAGGTGACTTTTATATTACATGGCTTAATTGCAAGAATACACTTAAAGGAATAAATGCCGACTTTGCTAAAAGCTTGGTCAACGCCATGGAGGTGCGGGAAGCAAAACTATTTCAAAACGATGTAGTTTTAGAATGTTTGTATCTGGATGAACGTCTGAATTTGATGCTCAGCCACGAGAACTGCGAAAAAGCAAAAAAACTAATTAAAGAAACTTACAATCATCTAAAAATATTAAGAAATCAACAGAAAGCTTAGCTTCAGCCGTCAATGAGGGAACACTTTCCACGCCAAGTACTAGCAGTAGTTCCACAATACTGGACTTGGAAGAAATGTTAGCAAGAGCTGAAAGGGCTAGAGGCTCTTCGAGGCAAATGAGCTCTTTTGACGCTGCTCTGAATAATTTGGTGTGTTGCCCAAGGCTACCATTACAATAAAATATTATTAGAGCTTGGAATAACACCTCTGTTATATCAAGCGAGTTAGCTATGGTCGCAAATACAGTTTTGGCTGCGCTATCCACACAAGCCTCAGTGGAAAGATTATTTTCATCTTTGAAATTTATTTTAAATACGTTAAGGAGTAATTTAAACCCATATTTTTGAAAGACTTGATGCTTGTTAGGGAAAATAAGGATTTATTAGGCTGACTTAGTTGTCCAAATAGTAAGCCTATGGCTGGGAGCCTTTTTTTATAAGTACTTTGAAAAAGTCTAGATGATTTTGAAGAACATCTCAATCAACACTATTACATATAATATTACTTTATTTTAATCTACATCAGCTTTAAAATCAATGTAAACTTCAAAATTGTTCGACGAATGATAGATGAATAAAAAATGTTGTAATTTTACTTTAGTACCTACTAAACGTGTTATTCCAATATACAAAAGTTGATTTCTTGAATAAATTGAACTTTTGTTTGTTGTATCAAACATAAGGATAAAATTAAAACACAGTATTTTAATGTTACATTGTTTATTTGTAATGGTTGCAGTAATAAGTAAAGACCAATCAAGTCACTATCCTCATCAATCTCTCATATCATTACATTTAGCCCGGTTACGCCCCTTTGTTTCTAAGGTTTAGTCCGTTCAAAATCAATCCTTAGTTGATGAGGACAGTGCATTGCTGACTGGTACAAATAATGAAAGACATAAATTAGCTTTTGGTACATTATTAAAACTTAAATTTTTGTGACCTATTTTATTATTACAATAATAAATCAAGCATTAAAAAAAAACATAAAGCAATTATTTCAAACAATATTTTTGGTTGGAACTAGTTACTTTCATATAATAACTATTATAATCATGTGATTGTCTACATCGTCATAATACTGACTTTTTATAATGTTGATTTTTACCAGAATAAATTTCTATACACGTACAGAATTTTAGTTTCTTTTATTGATTACTAGCTGATATTCGAAACAAAAAGTAGTCTATATTTTAATAGAGCTATATTTGTGCCAACTTTCATATCTCTAACTTTAAAAATAAACATTTTCCCATATAAACTTTCAAAGGTGGCATTACTACTTTCTAACAAAAAGTATCCTATGTCCGTTCTTGAGGTTAAACGTATACCTATATGGCAGGGTACTCACCTAGCCGTGTAGCATGTAATGTATCAGATACTGTATCAAGTGAGTACGTAGGCACGAGCCCGCTGCGAGCCGCTCGCGAGCGGAGCGCAGGGAGATCGCAGCGACCCGCCGAGTGGCGGTATCACTGCGAGCACAAAGGCGGCTCGGAGTATGCGCGTGGACGGCGGCACGACCGCTTGTGTAGTGAGTACGTAGGTGCGAGCTTCGAACGCGCGAACATTCTTCAAAATGGAGTGGACAGATGAAAAAGTATTAAATTTAATTGAACTTTATTAAAATACTCCGGTATTGTGGGACCCGAAAAATAAAAATTATTATAAAAAAAACCTCAAAGTGGATGCTTGGGAAAATATTGGACAAGCTATGGATACGTCAGGCGAAAACTGTAAAAATAAGATGATCACCTTATTATCTTGCTTCAGGAGAGAGAAAATGAAAGTAAAAAAAAGTCGTGGGACTGGTAAAGGTATGAAGCGTTTATTAATATTTTTTACCAAATGTCGCTGAAAAGTATTTCTACAGTTTAAAAAATGAAGTAATTTTTTTTACAGGAACTTCAGAGATATACAATAGTAAATGGTTTGCTTTTGAAGCACTGTCATTTTTATTGAACAGAGACACTCCACGTAACAGCAGATTGAATACCGTAAGTACCTTAATTTAATCTTATGCCATGAATAGTCACGTAGGTACAGAGGCGGATTAAACAATCCCTGGGTAGGTATTTTATTCACGCATACTCGTCTTGCCAGGAAAGCCTTCCTTCTGCAGTGAAGTAGTCTGCTAACTCATTTCTAAATTCTTTAGCGGTTGCTGGAGAACGGCGTGCAACATTTCTTATGGGATAGAATGACGTCATCCCTTGGTCACTCCGCCAGGTCCCACTAATTAATTCTCCATGCTCGTTTTCTGTGTCGAAGCTGCCACGTGGCATATAAAGCGTTCGGGAGGAGGTACGCCTCAAAAAATTGTGCAGGTGAACTATGGTCATGACAACAGTTGTTGCTTTATCTGGCTCAATAAGCATTGGCTTCCTTAATACTCTGAACACGGATGACATGATTCCGAAAACGTTCTCAACCACTCTCCTGGCTCTACTGAGTCTGTAATTGAAAACTCTTTCTTTTGACCCTTTGGAGTGATTCTGTCCGGGGTAAGGTTTCATCACATTTTCATTCAATGCAAACGCAGAATCACCCAGAATGGAGTATGGCAGTTGCTTATTTCGGCCGTGCAAAGGTACAGGTGCGGGCAAATCTACATCATTATTTTCAATCTTGTCATGTAGTTTGCTATTCTTAAAGACTCCTCCATCCGAGATTCGCCCTTGACATCCGACATCCGCGAAGAGAATGTTATAGTTTGCATCCACCATAGCAAACAGAACGATGCTGTGTGTCGACTTGTAGTTAAAATATTCTGTTCCGCTGTTAAATGGTGCTTGTAGCAACACATGCTTTCCATCCATTGCTTCCACGCAGTGAGGAAAATTCCATAAATCGTTAAAATCTTCGGATATATTTTTCCAATCCAGGGAGTTGTCAGGGATCTGCAAGTGATATTACCAGCTATTAACATTTTATCAAATTTTAGGAAAGCGAAACAATGGAAACTGCGGACAATGAAGTGGAAGCTGGAGCAGAAGGAATCTCGGGGTCAACAAATAACTCAGTACAACCAGAAGAAACACCAGGGCTGCCAAGTAAAATAGCGAAACGCGACCCAAAGTTGCAAATGCTCAAAGATGCTTTTGGAATTTTAAAAGCAGCCTCTACAAAAACCAACACGCAAAATGATGAAATTAAGTCTTTCTTGGATTTCGTAGGAACTAAAATGATGAAATATTCTGAGCACACTAAAAACATCGTACAACAAGGCATATGTGACTTAATTTTTAAGGCAGACAGCCATTACTTTGATGAATATCCTTTCCAGTCCCAGTACACAAGCAATAGGACGCATACGTCTCAAGGATATTCTTCAACAGTTCAACCGACTCCGATGCAGGCGTACAGCCAACCAGCCAATGTTGGATACTATACAGGCCCTAGTACATCAAGAAATATGGAACAGGTATCCCAAACATACTCATCTGTAGGACAACCATCTCTAGGACAGCCATCTCCAGGTCAGCCATCTCCAGGTCAGCCATCTCCAGGTCAGCCATCGCCAGGTCAGCCATCTTCTGGAGAACCATCAACCGACGCGTTGGCGTTGTCTCCGCATAGTGAATACTCAGATCTTATGGATATGAATGATTATGTTTAAGTTTATCTAATCTAAATTTATATAATAAAAAGTTGAATTACCTTTACGTTGTCTTTTAATGCATTGATGATTGCTGTACAAACTTTAGGAACGAATTTACTTATGACTTGCTTAGATATTCTGAAGGTATACTGTAAACTAGTGAATGAATCACCACTTGCTAAAAATCTCAATGTTAGAGCCAATTTATCTTGAACCGGTATTGCTTTTCTAAAGTTTGTGTCTCTTGTGTGAATTTGATGTCCAATTAAACTAATCAGATATTCAAAATCTGTACTGGACACACGAGTGAAGTTCTTGAAATGCCCACTGATCTCTTGAGACTTCATATCCAAAATTAAATTATCACGTTTTCTATTTTTGTATATTTCACTTTGCCAAAATCGACGTGGACTTCTATAATTTTCGATGATATTGTAAATTAATATGAACGCAGCACTAGCCACCATTTGAGACATGTTGTCGGCGTGATATCGTCGCGAGCACTGCGGATCCGAGAGCTCGTAGCTAGATACGCGGTGACCGTGGACGAGCCGTACACACTTGCAGGTTGATACAGTATCAGATACGTTACATGCTACACGGCTAGGTGAGTACCCAGCTTATCAAATTTTATCAAAATCGGTTGAGAGGTTTAAGCAGGAAAGCGTAACAGACAGACAGACAGACAGAGCTACTTTCGCATTTATAATATTAGTAGAGATGTTGAAAAATTTAATTAACTAATTCGAAATACCTATAAGAGGTTTTAAATATATATAATAAATAAAAGTAATGTAAATTAATCATGTTGCTGCTGTTCCTGATGTTGCTCGAGTGTACTGTTCATTACAACATGGATCATTCGATGCATACATTCATGACAACGTTTGAATAAATCATCTGCTATAGCCACGCCAGGTTCTATCAGTGAAACGGAAGTTCAGATGTACCTTTCATCTCCAGTTACACCAATAAAAAGTGATACCATTGAAATTTGGGAAGATATGAAATCATAATTTCCAAAGGTTAGCAAAATTGCAATGATTTACCTACCTATTGTGGTCACATCAGTACCAAGCGAGCGATTATTTTCAGAAGCCGGCGCAACCATTACCCAAAAAAGAAATAGACTTCTAGGTACAAGGCTTTCTAAGCTTCTTTTTTTTAATTCTATCTCAAGATTTTTTAATTCAAAAAAAGAAACGTTTTCTTAAATAATAATGTGTTCCGGACGGCTAAGGTGTTACGAAGTCCACGACGCGGATATAGTCACTAGTTGTACAATAGTTTAAAATTTGTTATTTCGTTTATTCCATTTATTTCGTTATCTCATTTGATTTGTTAAGTTATTGTATTAGGTTAAGATTTATAAATAAGGAATTGGCGTCTGGCGTATAAATTATTAGTAGGTACACACCAGAGACATATTTTTCTGACATTACACGAGAAGGTAATAAAGTAGGAGCCACTTTTCCTTAAGGTATTGCTTGCAAGGCCCACCCTGCTTTATTGCCGTCTCTCTCACCAGCGTTGCCAGAATGTTACTTTTGTAACATTTTACGTTACTTTTGGCCCTCCAATGTTACTTCCATGTTACACCACACTCAGTTAAGTTATTGTATTAGGTTAAGATTTATAAATAAGGAATTGGCGACTGGCGTATAAATTATTAGTAGGTACACACCAGAGACATATTTCTCTGACATTACACGAGAAGGTAATAAAGTAGGAGCCACTTTTCCTTAAGGTATTGCTTGCAAGGCCCACCCTGCTTTATTGCCGTCTCTCTCACCAGCGTTGCCAGAATGTTACTTTTGTAACATTTTACGTAACTTTTGGCCCTCCAATGTTACTTCCATGTTACACCACACTCAATGTTACTTTTATGTTACTTTTGAGAATTTCGAACAAAATCGTGTATCGGAACGCATTTATGAATATAATTTTGAGTCATGTTGGCACGCCTGATAGAAAACAACATGGCGTTGTTGGACAGACTGACCATGGACTGACCAACCAATACGATTGTTTGTCAAATCTACTTATTCACTCACTCGTGTGTATTTCTCAATCTTTCATCCCGCTTACGTGTGCGAGCGTCGGATTTGTTTGTGGATGTGACGACCGCCTTCGACGCTCGCTCGCTCGGTCGGTTCGGCACTTGATTTTCTTCTTTCAAACTTTGTATTGTATTCTTCTTTTACTACGTATTGTGTTGTTTTGTTTGTGACTTTTATTATCCGCCATAACTAAAGAAGATTGATTGATTGACTTTTATTATAAGTAGTGATTCGGTAAGTAATTATTATATTTACATATTATTGTAGTTTTAATCTTAAAAAATTTATCAACCAGTCGTGTTTGCAAGTGAACTAAATATGACTCAATTTTGTTGTTGTCATTGTTTCATTACAAATAATAAGCAGATCATAGTGTTACGTCCACCCACTGCCTTGCACTCAATACTTTAAAAAGCGTTAATTACGTAGGCTGCGGCCGGAGGACTTAAAAAAAAACAAAATTTAATTAACTTAATTTATTAAAATTAGAAATTACAATTAATTATAATTAGGTAGGTGTGAAATCAGACGATGTAAGTTCTGAAGTGACGATCACGAAGGCTCTGGAAATCGGCGGCGCCCAAAGTAGGTCGTTGATGCAGCATTTCATACTTCCGTCGCAAACAACTATTGCGACATATGTTACTGGTGAAAAGAGGGCAGGGCTGGCTCAGCGGTCCTCGTGTAAGTGACGTAGGTAACATCTCCCCCCGTAGATCAGCAACTATTTAAGAACATTGAGAGAAAATGTTGCTGGAAAGTTTCCATCTCTGGGTTGTCTTCGGTTTTCATTTTCAGATTGATCTGGATCTTCATATTGATGATTTTCAGATGTAGGCTTTGGGACTATGATACTCTTACAGGTAAGTATCTTGTAGCGTCGTAGCAAGATTACGATAGAGAGTGCAGTTGCACTTAATAGTATGCCGTAGAATGGGATCGTAGTATGATACAATGTGTCAATTGCAGGTTTGGTGATTTCCACAGGGTTTTGTAGCATGATCTTGTCTTGGATGCTGTGAAGTCCCCTTAAGTCGATTGAGTGTAGATTGATGTGAGTTGAGTCTTTAGCTTGCATTTCGATTTTCGGTATCTTCATGATCTTGATTGGTTGGCCTTTTATCTCGTCGTTATCGTTAATTATTGTAAATTGAGGTGTTCGTAGATAACAGTTGATGGGGATGGTGACTAAATAGCTTCCTTGTAATTGAGTGTAATCCTCCTTTCCGCAGGTGAGTTGAACTTTCGTCTGGTGTGGCAGCGAGATTGTATAGTGCTGATCGTCCAATTTTTCCATTGCTTCTTAGTGGAGGGTTACTGATGTTAATTTGCAGGTGTTTTCCAGGGATTGGCTCGAGATGAGATGCTGGATACAGTCAGGAACAGTCCGAATTTGATGGTTTATTATTTCTTCACAAAGATAGCCGTAAGATAACTTCGGGCTTTCTGCCTCTATGTACACGAATGCATTCTCGTTTGTTGCAATAAAAGGATAAGGGGGAATAAGGGCTTGGTGGTTTTTATTCGGGACTATGGATAATCTATATAGGTCATATTTTTCTAATGTTACGATCGGAAACCTAAAAACTAACACTATCTCTTTATCTATGTAATAAAATGCGGGCTTTATAATATCATAAAATTCCCGTAACTCTATATCTAAAATATTATCCTTACTATATAATTTTCTAAGCTTCACTATCATGTTACTTAAAATATCTACTCTTAACATTGAATGATGTGTGCTTGATGCACGGACAAATGCTAACATATTCTCTATACTAACTAATTCGCTAAATATATCTTCTAAATTTTCGCTAATGATAGACAATATTTGAGCAAACTTTGCGTATTTGATTAGACTTTCATTATGATAACTATATTTGTCGAGTAACAAATGTAAGGTATCGTTAACTATACGTTGATTTTCTACTAATTGAGATATTACTCCGAAATGTTTTGTCATCCATTCTTTACTGAAACTAATATGATTATTTAATTCAAAAGAAATCTTTTCCTCATTTTTAAATATTGTATTTAATGCGTTATTATATTTGATAGCGTCTGACTGATCTAGATTACCAGTAATACTTTTTATTACCGTACCTAATCCATCTACAAGACCTCGTTTAGATCTTTTCGGTTCTAAACTATCTAACTGTGTTAATACTTTATCTATTTTATTATTTAAATAATAAATTTGTAATTCGTACAAAACAAATGTATCATTGGGCAGTTTTAACTCAAAGGTTTGTATCTGAGATTGTAAAGCGGAGATTTGGTCTTCGATATCACTTAATTGAATGCGTTGTAAAAAAGTATGGTAATGAGTTATTAGTCTAGTCGGTCCTAATCTGAATGGTAAAAGTCCAGGTCCGTCATCTAAACTTTCAAGTCTTATCTCTTGGGGTCTTGTCATCTGGATCAGAAGCAGCAGAATCCTGCAACAATTTAGCATTTTTGGGAATACGTTTCAATTTGGATTTTGCTATGGGACCACGTTTTTTGGATGTGTATATGTGAATTGGTAAGTCTGCTAGGACCTTATCCTGGCGCGACTTTTTGTCTACTAGCCATGGGGTTTTTTACAAAAATCTGTTTTTCAGGGATGTATTCTATTTCAGGCTCGCGGATTTTATTCCTATTTTCTATTAAAACGGTCCGATTTGCTAAAGATGTTTCATTAATAAGATCGTAAACGATTTTCATTTGTTCTTTATGATTTAGTGAATACTGCTGTAAAATGTGTGGTACTGGGTCTATTTCAATGGGGTCTCTAGGATCAAAGTGACCCGTGATTAAATCGAAAGGTTTACATTTAGTAAAGCTATGAATTGAACTGTTATAGGCTATGATAGCGTAAGGTATTAAATTTATAATTGGGTCGTCTTTATGTTGTAGTTTTAAAATACGAAGGTGTTCGAGTAAAGTCGAGTGAAAACGTTCTATCATTCCGTTATCATTTGGTGAGTGTGCTAAGGTTTTATGGTGATTTATTTTATGTAATCGTATGAACTCGGCGAATAATTGATTAGTGAACTCGGTGCCATTATCAGTTACTATAGTGAATGGAAGGCCGTGATGAGTGGCAAAGTGTAATAAGGCTTGCAGTATACTAACTGCCGTACCATCTCGTAATGATACGCTTGACCATATTTCGAGAAAACGTCTATGAAAGTTACGTATTTCTCATTTTGAGCAGTGAACAAGTCTAAGTGTATGGTTTCAAAAGAATAGAATAGAATAGAAATAGAAATATAAAAAAAGGTTTAGTGGCAGGTGGTACTATGTTGAATTGCTGTTTTATGGGGTTCCTATCGTATTTTGCCTGTCCACAGATGGTGCATTCTCCTATAAATTTAGCAATTTGTTCCTTCATTTTAGGCCAAAAGTATTTTCTAGACAGGGCTAAATAACATTCGTTAATTCCTCGGTGGTTCGTTTTTCCATCATGGTAATTTCGAATGATTTCCTGTTGTCTAAGATATTCCTTAACATTTTCTATTTCAGATTTTGCAAGAACGAGATTAATAGATGAACTCTTAAATTTATCTTGAATGATTGGGATAACGGAATACATAGCAAGTGGCGGGTTAATAATTATAGCGGTTTTAACTTTCGGACTAACATACTCTTTTATTGCATTTACTATGTCACTCTCTAAGGTTGATTCACTAACTTGTAATGAGATACGAGTATGAGTATCGAATGGCTTTGTTACTACGGGTCGTCGTTTGACGTCACCCACTATAGTGATGTGCAACTGTCGATGAAATCTATTTATAGGTTCATCGGTAATTGGGACTTCGAGTATGGGGTGTTCGTGACTGGTATGTACGGTGGCAGTAGATGAATTTGCAAGTGATGGTGGCTTTTCAGATGGATTGCCTACGAGTGAGCTGATCTCCTCGTTGTGTATTTCGATTCGAGAAAGGGCATCAGCATTAGTATTATTTTTCCCTTTTTTATATATTACGGTGAAATCATATTCACTTAACTTTAAGCGCCATCTTGTTAAGCGAGAATTGGGCTCTTTTAAGTTCATCATCCACTGGTGTGGTTTGTGGTCGGTTATAATTTTGAATTTACGACCAAAAAGATAAGGGCGGAAGTACTTTGTAGCCCATACTATTGCTAGAAGCTCTTTTTCTATGGTGCTGTAATTAATTTCGCTATCATTGAGTGTTCGTGATGCAAATGAAACGGGTTTATCTGACCCTACGGGGCTTTGGGATAAAATAGCTCCTATGGCAATGTTTGATGCGTCTGTAGTCAATATAAAGTCACGGTTAAAGTCTGGGTATTGCAAAATGGGATCATTCGTTAAAAGTTTTTTACATTTCTCAAAGGCTTGTATGTACTCTGAATCTAATATTACTTTTCTACCTTTCTTTAAACATAGAGTTAATGGTTTAGTAATGCGAGCAAAATCGGGGATAAATTTACGATAATATCCGATAAGACCTAGGAATTGTTTAATCTGTTTAGGAGTTTCTGGAATCGGATATTTTTCTATGGCAGATAGCTTATCGGGGTTAGGTTTTATACCTTCCCTGGTAATCATGTGACCTAGATAACTTGTCTCTAATTTTAAGAATTCGGACTTGTCCATCTGAATCTTAAAGTTGGATTCATGCAATCTTTGGAGGACTTTTTCAAGGTTAACTATTGACTCTTGTAGGGAGGTTCCGAACACGATTATGTCATCTAAATACACTAAGCAAATTTCGTTCTGTAGGCCACTTAGGACGTTATCCATCACTCTTTGGAATGTAGATGGAGAGTTCTTTAATCCCATTGGCATTCTCAAGAATTCGTAATGCCCGTGCTCCACATTGAAGGCTGTTTTCGAAATATCGGCCTCATTCATCTCAACTTGGTAAAATCCTGACGCAAGATCCAGTGTAGTAAAGTACATGCATTTACCTAACTTGTCAAGGACATCAGTTATGTTGGGAATAGGGTTTTTCCCTTTATAGTCTTTTCGTTAAGTTTTCGGAAGTCTACTACGATACGCCATTTCTTTTTGCCTGATGCATCTGTTTTCTTAGGCACTACCCATATGGGTGAGCTCCACGCGGAAGTAGAAGGTCTAATTATTCCCTGGTCTAACATTTTGGAGATCTGGTCGCGAACTTCCTGACGGTGTATGAATGGATACCGGTAAGATTTTGTATAAATCGAAAACTTCATCTGTAGTTGTTATACTGTGCTTTATTTTATTAGTAAAAGTAAGCGGTTCGCCTTCCAAATAGAAAACGTCGGCATAGCGCGAGCATAAAGACTCTATGTTAGCTTTTTCTTCAGCGTTCATATGATCCGTTCTAAGTCGCGATAAGACGTCGCGTGCGCGTGACGTAGGTGGTGCATTAGTGCGCGTGCACTCGATAGTGAATACTTGCGCGTGCGCGGGACGATCTAAAGAGAATATGATATCATTGTTTGTCGGATTACTAATTTCTATGATTCCGCGGCTATTTTTTACTGAGGTAATACATTCATGAATTAAGCAATTGCAGATTAATTGTTCTTCAACTAAAACATCGCCGTCCGGGGCGTTAATAAAAATACGAATAATTTTAGAACTGCAGGCTGGTATGATATCTTCGTAAAGATTTACGTTGCGCGAGTTGTACATCATAATAGAATTTACTGCAAACTGCGTAGATAATGTCTGATCTTTAAGATCTATTTTAGCTTCCCAACTGGAGAGTAAATCTAAACCTATAAGGCCATCGAAATAGTCATGGAATCTGTACACGAATAATTTCATACTGTCTCGGTTATTAAATTCAGAAAAACATGGAAGTGTGATAGAATAATCATTACGGCTGGTTGCGTGAACGTTTGTAACCTCAAATGGATCGTAATCTAATGGATAGTTATAAAAGTATTTTTCTACACATTCGGGACTGATAAATGATTGATTAGCGCCAGTGTCTATTAATAACTTAAGTGGCGGATCTGTAATCTAAATGTAAGGAAGTTGTCTTTGCGTTTGTAAATTCAACTCTATTTTAACTTGCCTGACTGGCGAGCTATCTGAAAATCCTGCTCATTGGAATTTGACGCCTGAGGTTCGTTACTTGACTCTACACATTGTTCTTGATAACACGAATCATTAGGCTCGTAGAACTGAACTCTATCGTCGTAGTCATAGGGCGTTTCGTAGCTACTACAGTTTGTAAGGTCGTTATAACTATCTTGGTCTGGATAAAAGTCGGAATAATATGGGTCATCGTACGCGCATTCATTTAAGTTAACTTCGCGAGATTTAAAGTAATTATTTGGCGGTGGATTACCGAATCTTCGCCAATCATGCCCTGATAATGTTGGGGGCAATGCTTTTGGTACAAAGTGCTGCACTCCGCTCATAGGCTTTGGAGTCGGCTGATTAGGCTGGGGCCTAGGGTGCATTCTAAAAACTTGACTTTGAGGATTAGATCTAGGCAAAGGCGTGCTAAACATTTGTTGAGTACGAGTAGGAAAACGCGGCTGATTATAGTTATTTGGCGGATTAAACTTATACGGTTGTGGTTGCATTACTAAACGTTGCGGAGGCGATAGCAGATTGTAACGCGACGGTGCTGGCGTGCTGTAAGAATTAGGTACATTAAAATGATTTAGTTTAGGCATTGAGAAACCTATAGGTATGGCAGGCGTTGTACGAAAAGGTGGCTGCTGTTTCGGATAATTATTATTACGATCCTGTAGGTATTGTATGTTTAATTCTTCCTGCACATATTCCAGAGCTTTCTCAATTGTGTCTGGTCTCATACATCGTATACGAGATCCAAGAGGTTCCCTCAACCCTCGTACATAAGCTTGCATAGTTAATTTGCGATAAAGTGTACGCTTTGCTTCTATAGTTGTATCTATTGTTTCATGGAGACTAATAAACGTCATTATTGTACTGAATAAGGTCTGACAATGATCATAAAATTCTTGTGGTGATCTTTGTCCTTGTGTGGCAAGTGAGAGATCATTGTAGAGAGCGGTCTCGTCTCTTTGATCAGCAAAATTGTTAACTAAGACTTATCTTATCCCGGCCCATGATTCAGGAATGCCGTTTGAATTAATTATTGTTGCGGCGGGGCCTGTGATTTTATTTAAAATACCATTAATTAGACATAAGTTATTTAATTGGCTATTAGCATCATTTCGCAAATAATCTGTGCATAATCTATCACATATCTTAATAAATCTAATAAGTACGTTAGCGTTCCCGTCAAAATCGGGAACAAGGCGTAAGGCCTTGTGGATCTGATCTGGATTGATTTCCATTTCCTCAGAAATACTATCTAGTGCTAATCTATGTAAGTCTAGGGTTTCTTGCCGGCGAGACCTATGCGATACAGGCTCGCTGGATCCGGAGTTTCTCGGATGAAAAATGGTGGAAAATTAAAAGGACTAAAGATAGGATAAGAGGCAACACGAGAACGATTCTGGTGTGTACTCACAAATACTTCATTTCTGGCTTTTTCTTCGGATCAATGTCTGGATCCTGTTCCTCTTGGCTGCAGACCTCGTAGTTCGGATTACTCGACGAAGGCTTGATAGCTCAACCAGTGGCGTACGATTGGGAGCAACCGATGGGTGTGAAGCTGGAGACCGATCGCGACGCGCACTGACTCGAGAATCCTACCGACTGCGCCAATTACGTAGGCTGCGGCCGGAGGACTTAAAAAAACCAAAATTTAATTAACTTAATTTATTAAAATTAGAAATTACAATTAATTATAATTAGGTAGGTGTGAAATCAGACGATGTAAGTTCTGAAGTGACGATCACGAAGGCTCTGGAAATCGGCGGCGCCCAAAGTAGGTCGTTGGTGCAGCATTTCATACTTCCGTCGCAAACAACTATTGCGACATATGTTACTGGTGAAAAGAGGGCAGAGCTGGCTCAGCGGTCCTCGTGTAAGTGACGTAGGTAACACGTTCTTATTGTTATGGTACAAAAAGCATTGTGTTGTTTCTAGAAAAAGGAATAAGGAAAGGATAGGAAGAAGTGGCCTGAGAAACAGCTGGCTTGTGCCGTATCCCTAGCTAGTTTGTTTTTGCTAATCGTCCAAGCTAATTGTAGTAAAACAACTCCACTCCTATTCCGAAAAAATGTAAGATAAGTAAGATTTAATTTTTTTTTCTTCGCTGCTCCTCGTCACTCACTGCCATTGCCATGCCATTTATGGGGTTGCCAGATGCCAAAAAAAACACAATTTGTACTAAATGGTAGAAATATGAATCTAAAACTTTTTTAAATTTTATTATAGCGTTAACTCGTAATTGTTATTAAAAACATAGTCGTTATTATTTAAAATAGGATTAGTTTTAATGGAACATGAAACTTTTAATTACGCTTAGGAAATATAAGTACTTACAATTTTTCAGGGCTGCATGTTTTTTTTACTTGTTTTTAATGCACTAACTTTGTCTATCTCTCTTTTTTATGTATGGTGTGATGATAAATGGAATGATGCATGTTGTGCTGCTGCTTTTACTGAGTTGATAAAATTAACATGTATCTAAAGAAGATCAAGAGGTTTTTAATTGCTAAACCCTCCACATCAAAAACAAGAGAAAACACAGAAAATGTAGAAGAGGCGTCTCCTGATGTGGCACCTCTTCATGAGGCACCTCCTGATGAGGCTCCTCCTGATGAGGCTTCGCCTGATGAGGCAGCTCCTGATGAGGCACCGCCGCGAAAAAAAAACAAGCAAATTTATAATTTTTACGATAAATGGCTTTCAAAAATTGGATCTCGAAACGGGAGCAACAAGCTGGCTCAGTTTCTGCATTTTGTAAAATTTGCAATTCTCACATACTCAACCATAGGCCTGCTCTCGTAAAACATTTGAATACTATTAAACAAAAACAAAATGCTGCCGCTATCAGCAAAACAACATCCATACAAGAAGTGTGAGAGACTCTCACACAAATATGCCTCTCACTTGCGTGGGTAGTTCGTCTCCCTTGCACAAGCGCTCTCTGTCGGACCAATGCGGACGGGCTCCCCTCGCTAGGCGCTAGTTGCGCAAGTAGGAATGATTTAAAAGAGAGGCATATTCGCCATACCGGCACGCTTCTCCGAACGCTCCCGGAACACTGAACAAGAACACTGGACAATCAAAGACTCTGGTCGCCAAAGCCCTGAAGAATTCAAGAAATCTTTTATTCGCCTACCCGGCGGACAATCCAGCAAACACCGGTGGATATCTACAAATTCTTCCGGCCCAACGGGAGCCGGGTGTTCACCATAATATGTGTTTTTATTTTAATACATGTCAAACATATTTTTTTTAAAGTATATAATGTTCTATACAATAATACCTAGCTTAGTCAGAATTTATAAAAACACGTAATCTCGTGACTGTGATTGTCTTAAGAAAACACTTAATTATCGTGACTGTGATTGTAGTTTAAGACACAAAATTATGTAACTGTTTTTCTTGTGTATCTAGTAAATAAGTAACTCTTAGATTATTTTTAATTACTTAAGATATCCACTGATGGATATTTCTATTATGTTTGAAGTGCCTATGTATTATGTTTCAATGAATAAAAATACATTTTCTCAATGACAAGGTTTTTTATTTCTCGTTTAAACTGTATGTAAAAGGGGTACGAAGTAAAAGTAATTTTTGTGATCAGTACATACTAGTTTTGTTTTTATATCTTTGGGACTAACTACGGTCTCTGTCCGCCTGGTAGTAGGTAATTTGGCTTTAAATATGTTCAAAAACGATGATTTAATCCCGTGGTCGCCAAATAGCGGCCCGCGGGCCGCATGCGGCCCGTGGGCGTTATTTGTGCGGCCCGCGGTAAAGTAAATTGCATTAATTAATAATAAACTATACTTATATTACCTATATATCATATCATGTCCTAAATCAATATCCGACTTTGTGTTCGAATCCGGCGACGGTTACTAACGCGAGTGACGAACTGACGATACAATCATAGTAGAAATAGAGAAGTATGTAATCCTCCAACAAACGCACGGAGCGTGGCTACTATGTGTGCGCGCCCCGCCCCACCCTTTACCGACGCGCGTCGCACGCACACACTGACAAATTATTCACAATCTTTCAGAGTCACCTCAGTTAGGGCTTTGCACCGGAGCGAAATTATAGCACCGGAGAAATTCACCGGTGAATTTGACATAACCGATTGATAACCGGAGATTGTGCATAATTTTGTTCTTTTTTTTTAATTATCTTCTAAATCAAAAACTTACCATATTATAATATTTAATGAACACTGCAAAACATTACAAAAAAATACAAAATTATAATTTTTATATTTATTTAACAGAAAAACGAAAAATATATGTATGAAGTCTTAACATGCGCCCAGAGCTACTATTGTGACAAAAAAATATTTTTTTTACTATTTGTTGATTTTAAAGTTTTCATTTAAAAAGCATAACATCAGCGTCAGACTGCAGCGGACTTCTCCGATCATAAAGGATGTTGCCCATTGCTGAAAACACCCTCTCTGACTTCACAGAAGTTGCTGGCATAGAAAGATATGTATTGGCAATATCATTCAGTAGTTTTATATGCTTGTTTATTAATATCCCAAAATGACATAACATTATGCCAATCATGCCTACTTGTTCTTAGAATAAGAATGAGTACACTTCTTTTCACTGGTTCAACTTAAGCAGGATTCACTGACAGCCCTAGGGGTATAGGCAGTTATCGTTCGGTATACGATAGTCTCCTGCCTGCACACTATCGGGGGCGGGGCGGCGGCGAGCGGGGAGCACCCCGCGCTCATACACCGGCGCCGCGCGATCTATTTCGTTTGTTTGAACGCACAAGACTGGACGTTTCTTGCTTAATCGAATGCGCGTGCGATATTCTATGTAACTATAATGGCGGGAGTATCATCTAAATGTGCTACTAAAAGGAAGATAACTGACGAAAATAGAAGTTTTCAAGAAAAATGGGAGGAAGAATTTTGTTTTATAAGTGGATATAAGGAAGGTACAGCTATTTGTTTAATATGCCGGGAAACTGTCGTCGGAATTAAGCGATATAATTTATTTCGCCACTATACAAGTAAGCATAGTTCATTTACCGAAGTGTACCCTTTAGAATCGATTGAAAGAAAGAATAAAATAATTCATTTGAAATCGTCAATTCATCGTCAACAAAACCTAATGACGACAGCAGTTGGCCAAAATGAGGCTATAACTAAAGCATCATACCAAGTGTTTAACCTTCCTATACTCGCGCCAATTTTTGTAACACCTATACTCGCGCACGGTGTCACAGACCGATAGTTTGTACCCCTACAACACATTTTTTTAACAAGAAACACATAAACTATCACTATTATTTTAAAGTTTAGGATGTAATGAAACGAAACAGTATAACTAAAAGTTATTTTATTAATTATTTTACCGACTTATAGTCTATCACAAATCAGTCTTAAAATTAGAGATTATTTCCTTAAGTACTAAAAAAAAAATTAAATAAAATCTGACTTCTTTTTAAAAACAAATTAAACTTCTTATTAATAACAACAAACATATAATTGAACATATTTATCTATGTTTGACTTAGTTTTGAGCCTCGCCATAGCAATCAGGGCATACGGTTACAGCATGCTCCAAACAAAGTATTTTTTGCAGGTGGCACAGTTGTAACGTGTCTTGCGGTTTTTTTTGAAGAGCAGTATCCACAACGACCTATTTTGTTATTGTTAGATGTTGCTGCAGACTCGGGTCCATCTAATTTCCATATTTCGGTGAGCCTGAGTCTTATGTTTTTCGGCAAGGATGAAATGAGAGCCGCCACAGCTCACCTGGTTCAACCAGGTTGAAATTTGAAGGAACCAGGCTGGTTCCTTCAAATTTCTAGCTTCTCCTCTAGCGCCTGTAAGTTGAGTAACTATGTTTCTAGCACGTCGCCTAGTTGGGTTTGAGGCAGGAGATTTATTCCACCTTGTCTGTCCACCTTTTCCTCAGTAAAAATCATGGGATCGTTCATTGTGTTCTTCCTCAGATATCTCGTCATTGTCATCGTCTTGCTTGGAATCGTATATCTCTTCTTGTACCTCCACGTTATCTTCCACCTCACTGTCATTTTCGTCTTCATAGCTTGACCTAGAACTTAATTATTCCAGCAACAATCTGATTTGATCATCGTCCACATTGATATTAATTAAAACCTAAAAAAGAATGATAAAGTTGGTCAAAATATAATATAGAGCAACATACATACATATATTTTACTATATATACTTTATAAAGTATTTAAAGTCTGTAAAAAATATACAAATGCACGAAATAAATTATATTAATACTTACACAAAAAGTTACACCTATACTCGCGTCGGTCTCGTGGACCGATTGGTGACGAGTGCTACAACACGTGTGTTTCGCCCGAACGCGCGGCGTGCACTAAAACGAAGTTAGCCACAAATCCGGCAGCTAGCAACAAACTCAACTTCTTAGGATTTACCTACATAAAAATAATTACGAAAGTATGTTTCGTCGGTCTCACAGACCAACGCGCGAGTATAGGAAGGTTAATATTCTTGCAAAACGCATGAAACCTTTTACTGATGCTGAATTGATGAAAGAGTGTATGATAACTGTTTCTCAAACGTTATTTCAAAATTTTTCAAATAGTAAACAAATAATGGCACAAGTAAACAAGCTTCCACTTTCTGAATCCACCTGCCGCCGCCGTGTTGAAGATATTTCGAAAAATTTGTTTAAAGCGGTCATTGACAAACTGAAAAACTGCAAATACTTCAGTCTTGCTTGCGATTCCAGTACGGATATAACTTCTATGTCTCAGTGCTCATTATTTGTTCGATACTGCACAATGGACGGAATCATAGAAGAAGACTTCTTAGCAGTGATTACCATGAAGGGTCATACGAGAGGTTGTGATTTTATGGAAGTTCTAAAAGAATTTGTAGAAAAACACAACATACCTGTAAATAAGTTGATATCAGTGTGTACAGATGGTTGTCCTTCAATGGTGGGTGCAAATAATGGTTTGATTGCTTTAATGAAGAAGGAATGGAATTTACCTAATTTATTGCCCATTCATTGCTTGCTGCACCAAGAAACTTTGGCATGTAAAATTTCGAATAACATATTAAAAGAAGTAATGAATACGATTGTAAACATTATAAACTTTATTCACGCGCGGGAACTGAATCATCGAAAATTTAAAGACCTTCTTGAAGAATTACAAGCTAATTATGGCGATGTTATCTTACATACAGCCGTCAGATGGTTAAGCAAGGGAAGAGTATTAGAACGGTTCTTCCATTTGAAACACGAAATAATACTTTTCTTGCAACAAAGTGGCAAAGAATACCCCCAACTACAGCAAGATGACTGGTGGACACTTGCGGCTTTTTTGACCGATATTACTATGAAATTCAATAGTCTTAATTTAGAGATGCAAGGACCTAACAAAATAATTGGGCAAATGACAAATAAAGTTTTTGCATTTCAAGAAAAACTGCGATTATATATTAATGAACTCGAAGCCGGAGATTTTTCAAATTTTCCAACTGTTGCCGCTCTGAAATCCGAAGTTCCTATTCTCGAGAGGACTATTTATCCAGATTTAATATCCTATTTAAAAGAATATTTCAGAGAAATAGAAAATAGATTTCACGATGTGCGAGAGATTAAGAACTGCTTTATACTTGTAGAAAATCCTTGGCACGTTCAAAACGACGATATGCAATTATTTTGCCAGTTTGGATTTTCTAAAACACAGTTATTGAATGAAATCATTGACCTAAAGCACGACACACAGCTACAAGTTAGTTTCATTGAGCACCGTGAAAAGCAGAAGTACGACGAATTTTGGAAAAATGCCCCTAGTAAATATAAATCTTTACAAGACTGCGCTCAATTCGTTTTAACCATATTTTCTTCAACATATCTCTGTGAAGCTTCATTTTCAAAAATGAGCTTTATAAAAAATAAATACCGTAATCGTCTTTCCACTCATTTAGAAGACTCAATGAGGATTGCATGTAGTCCAAAAGAAGCCAATATTGAAGAAATAATTAAAAAAGTTCAACACCATAATTCCTAATTATAAAAAATAGGAATTTTTCCTCCATGGTATTTTGACTACGATGTTTAACTTTCAAACAAATCATTCCTTACTTACCTATGTTTATAAATTACATTATCTTTTTCTAATAAATATTGCAATTAATAACATATATGAGTACTTATTTTGAGTGTATCCCAGTTGTCCCCTCTGGCGTTTGTCCCCTTGAGGGACAACTGGGATTTTTTTATAAAGATCTCCTAGTTGTCCCCCGTCTCACCGATGGAGGGGACAATTGGGACTTAAATTTTTAAATATCCCAGTCTCCCCCACATGAGATCGCCATGCAAAAATGACATTTACGTTCCATGGCATTGTGAGCGATCGTGGTAAAATCACGTTGCACCGACAAACTGAGTTGTTTACTTTTATGTTTACATGTGCGAAAGGGATAAAAACAATACTTTTATAATGGCGGGAGCCGTCATCTTGAACTAAGCTACTTTATGTTTCTATTTTATTTACCGAAATAATTGTTTTTTATTTATTTTTTTTATTTATTTAATAAGGTTTATCAACAGTTGATACAATATTTCATGAGTAAGAGATGCAAGTAGGAAGTAAAACTAAATCTAAGAGTACAACCTTACAGATAAACACAGCATGCGTAAAATATTTGTGGCTTTATATTGTTAGAATCAGATTAAATTGACTTTATGCCAATCTTATGTTAGCGCTACGCTTACGCTAGTAACATTTGAAATTAAAAAAAGGAAAAATAACTCAAAAGGGTAAAAATAACAAACATAAAAACAGTACAACACGTTATGACAGTCGTAAATTATGGAGCATTTTATAAAGTAATCTGCGACTTTTGCTTGCACAATCTGATATGTCAAGGACATCACTGTTCCTGTTATAGAGTTTACATAATCGAGAAATAGGTGAATTCTGTCCCATTTTCGTTTTTCTATGGGGAACTGAAAATAGCTTCTTGATATTGCCGCGAGGGTACCGGGGGGGAATTTTGAACGTCACCAGACTTAATAGATGCGAACAGTCAATTTTGTGTATAAGGAGCTTATGAAAGAAAGTCAGATCCAAGAAGTCGCGTCTTTTCTCGAGTTCAATCATTTTAAAATGTTTTAGTCTGTCGCCGTATGATCTTATTCTTTTAGCCTTACCTTGCGCAAATGCCAGATGCCACAGGAACCTCTTTTGGATCCTCTCCAATCTTAACACATGGGTCGCGTAGTGAGGACGCCATACAACCGATCCATATTCCAGTATACTGCGCACGAGACAGTTATACAGAAGGATTTTTGTTTTTGTGTCTTTGAAGGCTTTCATATTCCGAAGTACAAATCCAAGGGACTTAGATGCTTTGCCAACAACCTTTTCTACTTGTGGTACAAACGTTAGCTTTTTATCAAGTATAACCCCCAGATCACGAATTGTATCTACTTCGGACAAAGGTAAGTTGTTTAGTTTGTAGACATGTTTGTTCAGATTGCTCGTACGGCGGGTGAAGTTTATGTGAAAACATTTATCGGGATTAAGATGCATGCCGTTTGTTTTGCACCATGTGTTAAGACTATCCAAATCATGCTGCAGGTCACCAGGGTCTATCGGACTGTTTATTACCTTTAAGATTTTCAGATCATCATAATAATCATAATCATAATCATAATTTAATCAATTCATTTATTCATGTTGGTTACAAGTAACACTTATGCATCGTCAAAATGAATACAAACCAAAATTGAAGCTACAGCCGGTTCGGAACCTAATCCTACCGAGAAGAACCCGGCAAGAAACTCAGTAGTTATCCTAATCTTTACAATATTTTGGGCTAGAGAACTTAAAAATATGGTGTGCTAGCGAGCAAATAATCATGTCCATACATGTTTATCATTAAAATATTCATCAAGTTTGTAGTACCCTTTTTTCATTAAACATGATTTAACATAGACCTTAAATTTATGCATGGGTAAGTCAATAATACCTTGCGGTAACTTGTTGAATATTTTTATACTTAATCCAACGAATGTTTTACTGGTTTTGCGGAGCCTATGCTTTGAAATGGCGAGCTTATGTTTATTTCTTGTGTTAAAACTATGTATATCAGATTTCTTATAGAATAAATTAAGATTTTTACGAGTATACATAATGCAGTCAAAGATGAATTGAGACGCTACAGTTAAAATATCAATTTCTTTAAATAATTCTTTGAGTGAATCACGCGATCTTAGGCCGTATATAGATCGAATAGCTCTCTTCTGCAATACAAAAATAGTTTGTATGTCAGAAGCAGAGCCCCACAACAGTAGACCGTATGACATTAAACTATGAAAATAGCTGAAATAAACCAGTCTCGCCGTTTCAACATCAGTAAGATGCTTAATTTTTCTGACTGCATATGCAGCCGAACTAAGTCTTTCTGCCAGAGCACCTATATGAGGACCCCATCGTAGTTTAGAATCTACAGTGATTCCTAAAAAAGTTGTTGAATTAACGAGTTCAATATGTTCATTATTCATAATAATATCAGTATTAATTTGCCTTACATTAGGCATTGTAAATTTAATACATTTAGTCTTTTTTGCATTGAGGACTAGGTTATTAGTAGAAAACCAATGCAAAACTTGTGAGAGAGTATTATTTACAACGTCATATGATTGCTTATGCCTGTCAACTTTAAAAATCAAAGATGTATCATCTGCGAACAATACAATCTCACATAGATTTTCGGTAAAGTGAGGAAGATCATTTATATATATTAAGAACAGAAGAGGTCCTAATATAGAGCCCTGGGGCACGCCCATAACAAGTGGTGCGCCGGAAGAATTGGCTTCGTTAACATTAACTTTTTGTATTCTACCAGTTAAGTATGATTGCAATAAAGATATTGCAGGGCCTGAGACACCATAGTGTTCCAATTTTAAAAGCAAAGTTTCATGATTGACACAATCAAACGCCTTTGACAGATCACAAAAAATACCAATGGCATCTTGCTTTCTCTCCCACGCATCTAATATATGTTTGATAAGTGCCACTCCCGCATCAGTGGTGGATCTACCTTTGGTGAAGCCAAACTGTTTATTATGTAGCAAATCGTTTTCATGAAAATGTGTTATTAGTTGATCGAATATAATTTTTTCAAAGATCTTACTAAGCGTTGGCAGTATAGAAATAGGTCGAAAGTTAGATGGGTCACTTTTAACACCCGACTTAAACAGGGGTATTATTTTACTAAATTTCATTAGATTCGGAAATTGTCCCAGATCAATGCACTTATTAAATATGTAAGCTAAGTGAGGGGCAATGGTAGTAATAATAGTTTTTATTATCTCTAGAGAAATTCCCCATAAATCTTCAGTTTTTTTAATTTTCAAGTTTTTGAAAGTTTTTATAATTGTATTATAATCAACGTGTTTGAAACTAAAGGAGCTTAGACACTCACATACACTAGACCGGAGCAGAGATTGAGCAAGATGCGGGCAAGAATTTATACGACTAGTAGTAACTATAGGGATTTTGGAGAAATAGGTTTCAAATACATTGGCCACTTCATTGTCAGAATCAATAGTATTTTTGTTGATTTTAAGAGAGAACTTGTTTTCTCGAGTTTTATTTTTACAAGTCTCTTTGTTAATAATGTTCCATGTAGCCTTTATTTTATTTGAGGATTTCTTAATTTTTTCTTTCAAATAATTTGATTTAGCAAGAGCACAAACTTTTTTGAAAAGTTTAGAATAGTTTCTAATATATTCTATTATTTTAATATTGGTACTATTATGTTTAATTTCATACAATTCAAAAAGTCTTCTTCGACTTTTGTAAATACCCTTTGTGGCCCAATCACTAAATTTTATTTTAGGATTGTCTATTTTAATTCTTTTTTTAGGAAAATTAGAATTAAACTTGTCTATAATTGTATCAAACAGTGTTTTGTATAACTGGTCAATGTTATTGTTCAATACTGGCCTAAGGGAAATTTTTTCAGTAATTTGTTTCTTAAACTTGTCAATGCGACTGGTAGTGATTGGTCTGCAAGTGAAGCTTGAAAAAGTTGGACTGAGATGATGCTCAAGCACTGCTTTTTGCCCGCTGTGGTCCGAGCTTATAAAATTAATTATTGATTTTTCCAATACATTACAGTTACAAAATATATTATCTAAGCAGGTAGCTGACGTGGGTGTTACTCGAGTTGGTTCAGCAAAAAGGTGGTGTAGGTTAAAAGAGTTGAATAAGTTAAGGAACCTAACCGAGTATTGAGAATTTTTGTCTAATATATTAATATTAAAATCCCCACATACAACTACTTTTTTATTGCTTTTACATATTTTCCTCAAGACCTCCTCCATGGTAGACTCAAACAAGGCATAATCACTGGAAGGAGGTCTGTATACACAGACTATGATATGTTGCTCAAGCTCAGTACACGAAAGTTCAATAGTGCGCTCAACAGAGAGTGAACCTATATCTTTACGATTTTTCGATTTTAATGATTTATTTAACAGAATAAGTGACCCACCTCTAACAGCATTCACTCTAGTGAACGAGCTAATGACCTTAAAGTTATCAATATTAATTAATAGCTCATATTGTCTAAACCAGTGTTCAGTTATACACAAAACATGAATATTCATTTCATTTAAAAATAATTCTAGCTCCAGTTCCTTGCCAGCAAAGCCCTGAATATTTTGGTGAACAATATTTAGATAACTAGATTTACCCTTTGTCAAAAGTAATTTGCTAGAGTTATTCTCTATTGTCTCATGGTATAATTTAAATTATTTGGAACATCTTCCAAAGTCTTATTTAAAATGTCATGATTCTGCTCAATAGAAGCAGGTTGAGTAGCCAATTTTTTGGCTGAAATTTTAATATAATATGATAGCGACATTGCTATCTGTCTTTTATACAATTTTGAAAGATAAAAATTATCCCTTGTCAAATTAAAACTTGAATTAAATGTCAGTTTATTTGAAAAATTAAATGTCATATTATTTATATCTATCATATGAAACTTTTCAGAATAATTAGAATTACATGTCAAAGTGCTCATCAAAACATTAATTTTATATCTAAAATCATTTTCTGACTGTGACAAACACTTACTATATGGAAGTGTAAACAATACAATTTTATTTAAATTCAATGCATTGAGACACTCAAAACATTGAATAAATTCCTTTTTGTTTACATTTCCTCTATTGGCTATTAATAATATCAGAATAGTATTTTCTGAAAACTTATATTTACAAATTTTTTTCACAATTTCTTTATAAGGCAAATTTGGTAAACAATAATTTGATACAGGTTGTCCCAGGTAAGTACTCATCAATAGGCCCATATCTTTACCCAACTCATCACTAAACATAACAAATTTACCAGTACTTACTGTTTTTGATGACTGGGTGAGGGAACTGTTAGATTTACCTGTGTTGGATAAGGGTGTTAAGTCATTACATGTGCTTGACAGTGATGAGTCACATACTAACCGAGAGCCGTTTAAATTGTGTGAATTTTCATTGTTACTATCAGGTGTCAGGGATGTTTCCAGAAGGCTCTTCAAAGCAAGCATGTGTTCCTCACTCTCCTTCTTGGAACTTATATACCTACAAGTCATATTGTCCAAGGATACTTGTAACAATTGTATTTTATTTTCTAACTCTTGTAAATTATTCACATTTAATGTTATTGTTAATTGTCAAAGAACACAAATCCAATTCATCACCTAAACGACGTCTTTCATTGATACATTTAGTATTATTACATAAACACTTTTGTTTTTTCATTAATTTTTTAGTTTTCTTAATATGTCTACTAACTCTAATATATTTTTTTAACTTATTCCTGCTACATTTGACAATCCCCGCTGTAGGAATAGAACATAAGGTATCATCCTGTGTCAGGTCAACAGATATAAGATTAGAGGGGTTTATGTCAGGTGTATCAGGAACACGACTGTGTGCACTACCTACAAGTTCGTCGAATAGACATAGGGTCTGGGATGCCGCAACCTCCTGCCTCTCATTTTGCAAGTCATTAATGCAGTGGTGAGCCTCTTGTAGTTCATGCTCCAGTAAAGTGACGCGTCTTAGGTTTTGTACGTACTCCTGGCTGCACTCACCAAACCCATCGACAATAGATTGAAGATTGTCCCGTTCCTCAATAACAGACATATGATTAGAATGTAATTCAGCCAAATTCTTTTTTAACACACGACTCTTTTCCAACACTTCCAACAGTTCCCTCTCATTGTCCTCTCTTTCCCTAACTAATTGTGTAACTTCCTCCTTGGTGGCCTTCAATTCCTTCAAAGCCAAGTCCAGTCTAGACTCTGCCTGACGAGCAGAGGTGAGTCCAGACCCTCCCTGGCGAGCTAAGGCCTTGCTACGGGTCAGCATTTTGAAATTTTTACGAGTAAATAACAAAATACGCGTAGATGTATTATGGTTCCAAGAAGTTGTTTACACAATTTGAAGTAACTTTAATGTCACTTTGGCGCGTAAGTAAGGATAATAATTACGATTTTCGATAAATTTACCTTCTAATTGTTACTTACTTTTTCAAAAATGTGTTTTAAAAATCCAAAGAGATAAACAATGATCGTACAAATTCGAATTATGAACTGTCATCCACTCACTGATTGTTGTTTCACAAACACTTAAAAAAACTTTGATTTAACCACAGAATTTTAGATTTATACAATGTATTTCAAGTAATTGTTTGATTAGTGACGATTAATCTGGCCTTATTGAGGTTATAGTAATAAAAACAAAATTTAAAAATCTGCGAACATGAAGGGTATTGAGTTGCTGAGACAGTTGGGTATGTCGTTCACAAAGATGTTAAAGAGAATTGGGCCCAAATGGGAACCCTGCGGAACGCCTGATGTGATAGGGTACTTTAAAGACTCAAAACCGTTTACAACCACAAAAAATGATCTTTTGTTGAGATATGACCCTACCCAGTTCAAAAGGGGGCCCGCAAACCCATAACGGTGGTTAAGAGAACGGTATGCGGGACTCTGTCGAAGGCCTTACTAAAGTCAGTATAAATTACGTGTGACTGTAGACCTTTATCCATAGCACTCGTGACTGCCTCTGTGAAACTAGCCAAATTGGTGGTAGTGGATCTGGCATGAACGAATCCGTGCTGATTGGGGGTAATGTATTGCCTAAAGTAGACTTGGATTACAGAGCAAACAAATGATTCCTGTAGTTTACCGAATATGCTAAGAATGGAAATTGGTCTGTAATTGCCAACAAAGGTGTTGTCATCTCCCTTGTGAATTGGGACGACCTTTGCAACTTTCCACCGATCAGGGAAAACACCTGTACTAAATGATTTATTAAAGATTAGCAATAGTGGGTCCAACAGACCCTTAGCGCATTGCCTAATGAAAAAAGGTGGTATACCATCAGGACCTGCGCCTTTATTTGTTTTTATAGACAGAAGCTTCCTATATAAATCATCTCGGGTGAGTTGCAAAGTCGAAAGATTTTCTGTACAGGGTTGTTGGATTGAGTTGAACTGTGTTGGAATAACATCTGTTTGGGTATGCACAGAAGCGAAATAAGCACCGAACATATTACAAATCTGCTCACCCTCTTTGGCTAAGGAATTTCCATCTTTCATTAGCGAAGGAAAGTTACTTTTAAAGTTTCTTTTAGATTTTATAAATGTCCAGAAACATTTTGGGTTTTCTTGTATTTTGTTCTCTGTTCTTTGTATATATTCGTTATAACAGGTTACTTTGAGTTTGTCGCACCTATTTTTTAACAGTTTCAGCTCTATTTTATCCCGCGGGTTTCGATATTTTTTGAACTTACCTCTTAATTTTTCTTTCTCCTTTAACCTTCTGACAAGATTTTTTGAAAACCATGGAGGAAAGTTCCTTTCTTTTGTTTGAATTGTAGGTACATTTTCCCTTATAATATTATCCAGTACGGTCTGAAATTTGTCGAGCATATCATTCACAGAACACAACCCGCCCAGAAGCGAAGTCCAGTCATATTCAAGCAAGGTGTTATTTATCAGATCGTAGTTAGCTCTATGGAAGTTGTATCTTTTTGTGTTGGGGTTTGTTCTGAGGTTTTCCAGATCCCTTATGAGAACCTTGATATTGAGCGGGGGGTGGGCTAGATCGATTTTACTCAAAACTGTATGCGCCTCCAAAACCTTCACATCATTGACGTCCGCAAATACCAGATCTAGTGTTTTATTACTAATGTTACGAGTGTGATTTAGTTGTTTCAAATTATTAATAAAGTGAAAATCTATTATGGAATGTGCTGTATCGGAGGGTGGTACATATGTCGGCATATACACTTGTCCCCAGTCGATGCATCCGATATTAAAGTCTCCTACAATTAACTTGGACATATCAGATTGCTCAAAATTACTGTTGCAATTATCTAGAAAACTCTCTAGCAGTGTTCTAGTCACAGGCGGTGGCAGGTAAACAGCACAGAGGAGATAATTGTGTATGGTTTTGCTATCTGCCTTGACTTCGAATGTCACCCATAAATCTTCATGGGTGCTTTCCCCCGCATTTATACGATTAGAGTTCAACGATTTGTGAACAGCAACAAGTACACCCCCACCATCTTTTTTTTTGGAGGTGCTATTTACCTGCCGATCCCTCCTATAAATAACGTATCTGTCATCAAATAATTCACTATTAAGCACTTCCTCCCTTAACCAAGTCTCGGTCAATATAATAATGTGATAATGACTGTTACAAATATTTCGATAAAAATCGAGGGTCTAACATTTTGATAGTAGATATTAATCGACATTAAGATGGATATACCATACAAGGCTCATGCTTAAATACTGAAAAAAAAAGAAAAATTAAACTTTTTTTTTTAACTATTGTAGATTACATTATACCATCTTATTAAGAGAAGATTTATCCTTTATTACAATGTAATCCGAATCTTCTTCCTTGCGGACAAAAATTTTGCCGTTGCGAACCCACACATATTTGTAGCTTTTTTCTTTAGCTTTTAATCTAGTTTCGGCGTGAAGAGCTTTGTTGGTAGGGGACAGATGCTCCACTATATAGAAAGGCTTCTTTTCCCCTTCCATTCCAATGTCCCGGGTATTCAATTTCTCCTGTCGATTCTTTTTGGATTTGTTGTAAGTCATAGCCGCCGACAAAAACTCGTCTCGCTGTCTGGGAGAATTTAGTTGAAGGATGATTGAACGAGGGCGAGGATTCTTCGGGTCAATTTTGGCAATCCTGTGGCAGTTTATGATATTTCCTTCGGACATTTTGTAGTTAATCACCCGTGAAATAGAAGTGATCAATGAGACAAGATTTTCCACCTTCTTCTCTGGGATGCATTGAATTTCCACGTTACATGAACGAGACTGTTGTTCCAGTTGATTAATTCTCTGACTCATAGCAGTGATAGTGCTGTGAAGTTCTCGATTTTGTATTTGCATGTTTTCCATAGTTTTAATCGTAGAATCTTGTTTAGTTTTGAAGTCTTCGTATTGATCATTTAGAAAATTCATGGAATCCTTGACTTCTCCTATTTCAGTTCTCAGCACTTTTATTTGTGAGGTTATTGCAGCAGAATTTTTATTGATTTCGGCAGCAAATGAGCTAAGTTCAGTCTTAAATATGTTTCTAACTATATCGCTGACATCTTCTTTTGTTAATGAAGACCTTCTTTCGTCTGGCGGTGAAGATACGGCGGGGCGCTTTGCAGAACGTTTTGTAACATTTCCTTTATTTGGTGATGCGAATAAATTATTGGTTGTACCACACAAGGGGGTGTTATCCTTATTTGATTTTCTTCCCTTGCACTCTGGACATTTCCATTCTTTCGGGTTAAACTTAGAAACATCGCTATGCAGACATTCATGGTGAAAAGCTAGCTTGCAGCGCATGCATGTGATATAATTTTCGCCTTCATCATTATTTCCGCAGCAGCCCCAGTCTATGTTTTGTAACATTTTTGTTTCAAAATTGCACTAGATTGATATTGCTAAGCGAATTAAGTTGGCGTTTTCTGTAATACTACAATTGTGACGGTGAGACAATGAATGGCAGATCACGGCACGGAGCAGTGGAGCGATTAGGTACTTACGGTCGGGCGCACTCTTGTATGACGTAGCTACTGGTCTTTAATTTCGGCCGCGCCATACCCAGTGCTCGTGGAACAATGCACAAGCACTCGCCTCTCACCCAACAATCCCCCGGTTCAAATCCCGCCGGTCCGCACAATAAAATCTGATTTTTTCGATGATGCTCAGGAGCCTCGGTCCGAGCGCGCAACCACACAACTTCACAGGAGGGCAGAGCCCTGGGACTTCCGAATAATAAAATCAAAAATAATAATCAGAGCCGCTAACACACGTCCGTCCACAAACAAGCCGCGACGAGGAAAAAAAGTTTAAGTTTTTTTTACTTCTGAGTGAAGTCGGGGGTGTAAAATATAGTTCTTTAATATAAAGAGCCCAGTTTAAAGGTAAGGTAGTTGTTAATTTTACCTATAATTAAAAGTTTATTTTACCTGAGTATAGTTAAATGAAAACATTGTACTCGTTATATTTTACATAAAATAATAAACTATACCTAACGGTATGTAAATCATGTACATCATGATGTTTCCCTTAATTGACTTTTCCTGTTCCTCATTAGACACTCTTCGTCATAATCCGAGCCAGTGGTATATGATATCTAACAAGTGCTATATTATTTGTCACTTCTAGCAAAATTATACGGCGACATCTCAAGTGAGGGAGACTGGGACGTCTAAAAATTAAAGTCCCAGTTGTCCCCCTTGTCGCAGGGTAGAGGGGACAACTGGGAGACATTTATAAAAAAATCCCAGTTGTCCCTCAAGGGGACAACGCCAGAGGGGACAACTGGGACACACCCCTTATTTTAATATCAATTCCTACACGAACGAAGGACGCCGCGAATTGAATAATGAAATGAGCTGAATACATATTATGTAATAGGTATTACAGGGATAAAAATGATCCTATGCCCTTCCCCGGAACTCAAACTATGTCCATATCAAATTTCATATAAATCGGTTCAGTGGTTTAAGAGTAGATAGGTAACACACAGACACAGTTTCGCATTTATACGATTAGCATGGATAAGTATGCTTAAAGCGCCATAACATACTCTGCGGCCCAGCCCTGGTATTGACATTGTCATGTGTGGCCCTTGGCCAGTAAAGTGTGACGACCACTGATTTAATCGGTAGTTCAAAAACATCGGATATGTCTGTAATTTTATAACATGTAATCTTTATTTCACTGTTAACATCGGTTTCTATTTTTGTCACTTCCAAAATGTCATTATTGCATATAAAATGTCATTATTGCATAATACATATTTATCTTGAGGCTTTACAGAAATTTTAAAATCTCTAAAATTTAGTGCATTTATTTTTCTGCTATTGGTCGTAACAAAGGGTTCCACATATGCGATTTGCCGACTTTCTCTGCCTTTACTCATTTCTGATGCTGAATCTTCACTAAATCTCTTTGCCACTTGAGCAAGAGGTTTGTTGCCATGTCTTAGCATTATTTTTATTAAATACAATTTATTCTCAAAAGGATAAGCGTTAAATGTATGTAGCGGGCCAAATCGTTGCACTTCGTCTGTGAGATGCACTACATTATGAACATTGCTGGTTATATAATCGGGCCCATAAAAGTCTTTATAATGCTCAACAAAATATTGTAGGAGCTCTTTTGCCAAAGGAAGAAAATGACTATAGTTTTTACAAGAGCATATTGTTATACCACAAAAAAATGCCAGAAAATGTGAAAGTGCGTCATGTTGTAATACTTCTGGAAGTATGACAATGCTCAAATATAGTAAAAATGATCGATATTCGGAAGCTTTCCAGTGAGAAAGACAGTCTAGTCCTCTCACTGATCTGTGAATTTTAGATGGCAATTTTCGTTTTACAAGGAAATTCGAAACTGTTTCAGAATTTCTGGCACTCCATTTGGTAATGTATTTTCCGCAATTACCGTTGCGCCAACCAACTAAGAGCCGCTTCATGATTCCTAAATCAACAAGGTGTAGAGAATCTGCTATCGGAAAGTCTTGTATCATGTTAACAGGCAACCTCAGTATAGGAGAATCTTTTTTATGGTGAGGCCCATATTTTTAATCACGAAATTCTTGATCTGTTCTAGGGCGGCAATTGGTTTCAGGAAATGTCACTGTATGTGATAAGTGTGAATATTCCCCTACAGTAACACATTTCAGACAACCGTGTTTTGCATTAATATTACATACGCCTGAGAATTAAATAATACAAGAATTATTATTGATACCACAGTCGAAATTTTAATTAAACAAAACTACGAATTAAGCTGCGTATATAATTTTACATAACTACGTTTTGGATACTTTATAATATCTAGTAGCTAGCTTAATCTGTAATTTGTAATAAGATTATATACTTTGGGTACCTTTAATGTAAGCTCTCGCTGGAGAATCACATATATTTTTAAATTAAATTTCCTATTTCTTTTACAAAATCATCTAAATATTGATCAACATCTTTTGGTTTTCCAACACCAAAATAGATACCAATAACAAATGGATCTATGTCAGGTCTTTCATAGATATTGCATAATATTGGCCAAAATTCTTTATTGGAGCTTTTAAATATTGGGAGACCGTCAAAATTAAAATTTAATTTCACTTTGATAGGAACATCAACCCAGTTTTCCAATGTTTTACGTAGACATTTAGTTAGACCATTATGCCAATATTCTCCATTTTCTATAGTCTTTATATGTATTTGTTTGACAGTACCTAAAATTGTTTTGGCGTCCTTTGGTAAAATTCCCGGAAATCTGCAATCTAAAATTGTAGCTAAGTCGCTAAGAGCTATTTGAGATATATTTCTTTCAATAGCCCATTCCTTAATTTGACGACGGAATGTTAAATTTTTTGAAAAATCATCATCATTTTTTGAACTTGCACTGCTGCATGAATCTAAATCACTATCAAGTTCCGGAGGCTCTTCTAAATCCTCACTTTTATTATCGTATGCCGTTTTTGCTATGGAACCTTCATTAGACGTTAACTGAACTCGCGCTTGACTATCGATTGTTCGATCAATGAATTTGTTCTTTTCAATGTATTCACATGACGGCTCAGTATCACTGGTTTTGTTTGGTTGATAATTAGTTGATAATTAGTAATATTTTGATATTCTCTTTTAATTTTCCTTTTTACTCCACCACATGTTTTTCTTTTTTTCCACATATTTCTATTCACCACACAACGTTTCTACAAATCAAGGAAAACTGTCAGTAATACAGATTAAAGCTGTATTACAGAATTCATTTATTATTATAGTTCTATAAAATCATATTTGACAGAAGTTATGAAACTATTACACTGACAAGAGTGTACAGTTACGCATTAATAATAAGCTTTAGAAAGTAGTTTTAATATACCATTATACAGAAACAAGTATAAAGTGTATAACTGAACTGTTAAACGAGTTCCAAAAAAGATTTCAGGATCTAAGAAGAATAAGAAAATGTTTGTTACTGGTAGAAAATCCATGGCATCTAGAAACAACAACTATTGGTGAGTTGGCTTCAGTTTTAAACTGTAATTATTCAAAGTTGTTTGATGAATTCATCGATTTTAAAAATGACACCAACCTAGAAGTTCTGTTTAAAGAAAAAAGGGAAAACAAAGAATATGTAGAATTTTCGAGCATTGTTCTAAAAAAATATAAAATGGTTCAGAGAAGTGCCCAAACCTTATTAACATTTTTTGGGTCTACGTACCTGTGTGAATCGTCATTCTCAAAAATGAAATACATAAAGAACTTGTATAGAAACAAACTTCCAGATTCTCACCTGGATGATGTAATAAGGTTAGCATGCAGCGACAAGCCAGATCTGGACAAAGTAATGAAAAAGCGTTCACAGTTTCAAACATCACATTGAATGATTTACATCTGTGATTACTATTTTTCAAAATTTTAGTTTTTGTCTTATCGTTATCTTGGCTAATATTTTTAATTTTATTGTAACTACCTTCTCTTTTTCGACCATTAAATTAATTTTGAAAAACTAATTCTTTTTACTCCTAAATTATTTTTGCTTGCGGCCCGCGACATCATGACTAAACCGTGTTTGTGGCCCAACTGCAACAGTTACACGTAGTGCAGGACCCAAAACGGGTGTTCAATGCTGACGAGACAAGATTCCAGCTCTGTCCTACTGGTTGCGTGCTTACTGCCAAAGGAGACAAAAATGTTTATGCTGTGGAGCAAGGAAAATGTTACAGTTTTATTTACATTTTCTGCCGATGGCAAGACTTCTCCTCCTTTAATAGTATTTCCATACAAACGACTGCCTGAAAAAATCGTGACTTCAGTGCCAGCTAAATGGGGTATCGGACGAAGTGATACGGGGTGGATGACAGCAGATGTCTTCAACCAGTTTATTACAAAAATATTTGGTCCATATCTCGTGGAAAATAAAATTAGAAAACCGGTTATCCTGTTTATTGATGGCCATTAAAGTCATATCACTTTACAGCTTAGTTTGACTTGCAAAGAGCTAGGAGTTGGATTAATTGCTCTTTACACCACTCAAATCACTCAGCCAGCAGATGTTTCCGTTTTTGGACCAATAAAAAAAATGTACCGAAAAGCAGTCCAAAAATTCCAATCAGAAAACGTTGGGGAGGTGGTAACGAAGCTCAATATTGCTATTATTTTAAAAACCATTGTGGACGGTTTAAAGTCTAAAACAATAATTAATTGTTTTCGGGCTTGTGCCTTGTGTCCATTTGATGAAAATGCGATAGATTGTTCCAAATGTTTAGGTCCACCTAGAAGCGTTGAAGGGACAAAAAGACAAACAGTAATAAACTATTGTAGGGGATGAAATTATTGACAAAATGAAAAAACTTAAATCTGAAAGAACCATGCAGAATACTAATTTTCCCCTACATTGTTTAACGTTAAACGTTGGAGTTTTTTTTCATAGTTATCTCTCACAGAAGGAATCAACAAATATTGAAATACAATCAGCTAATAACACAACAAACGTGAATCTCATAAGGGAAAATAGTGTGACAACAGTTAAAATTACTATTACACCTACTAAAACTCCTACAGATTTTTAGAACGCCTTACGCCTTAGAGAATTTTTCCCGCTTTTCTGTTGAAATTTTTCAAATTTTACCAAGGATCCCTAATTTTGTAGTCTATGTCAAATTGGAAGAATGTAGCATTCTATTGGTGAAAGATTTTTTTAAATCGGCCCAGTACTTTTTGAGCCTATTCATTACAAACATACAAAAATAGGTAGGTACAAATCTTTTCGTTATTATTATCTATTTCACCGCCGCGCGAAAGAGCAAGCGCCCGCGCCGGCCAGGCGGCCTCTTTCTTCAGTCCCGTGTCGTGCCTTATGACATCTCGACCCGCGCTCCACCTGCGCCCCCGCCCCTACGGACCTCTAGAATCGCATTTTGCATACAATTCAATTAGTCTGCCCTTGCGCGTTACCCGGCGTGACCGTATCGGAAGCGGAAGGCGGAAGCATTGTTTGCTCGCCGTAATTACGTAAACGTGCGATATGGCTTACGAATATTCAAATGTGGAATACCTAGCAATGGTTAGGTGTTACATTCGGTCTAGTGAAAGTGTAGAAGCAGCGCGACGAATGTACGCAGAACCGAGTCATCTACAATCTTTGCGGAACAATGGTATTTCGGCTCCGCGGATTCCTAGTACGAATTTAGTTTTGAGAACCTACCAAAGATTGTTAGACCACGGACAGTTTAGACTTCCTAGTCATGCCAGAGGCAGAGGACGTCCTCCCTTGAATGTTGATATCGAAGATGCCATTTAAGATTATTTTGAACGGCACCCAAGGAGAAGTACTCGGCAAGCAGCTCGGCGGTTTGGTGTAAGCCAATATGCAGTATGGAAGCTGTTAAATTCAATGAATCTGCATCCGTACCATTTTACACGTGTACAGGCATTACACGCCCCGGATCCCAGACCCCGCATGGAGTTTTGTCGCTGGCTACCGGAGCACGCGCAAGCGAATATCCTATGGAGTGACGAATCTATTTTTACCCGTGTGGGCATTTATAATGTTCATAATGAACACTGGTGGAGCCTCCGAAACCCACATAAAATAAAAGAAGACTCGCACCAAATCAGGTTCAGTGGCAATGTGTGGGCGGCGATAATCCACGATCGCATTCTTGGGCCGGTCTGGATTGAAGGACGATTGACGGGTGCTACATACCTACAGATGATTCAATCTGTCATTGAAACTCTGTTAGATGACGTTCCCCTGACTTATTTACGAGGCCTCTACTTTCAACATGACGGTTGTCCCGCCCATTACGAACGATCTGTCCGCCAGTATTTGGATGCTGTTTTCCCTGATAGATGGATAAGTTGTGGAGGGCCTGTGAACTGGCCGGCGCGTTCACCGGACTTAACGCCGCTAGATTTTTATTTGTGGGCCGAGTTGAAACGGCTAGCGTACACCGAGGAAGCTCAAAGTGTTAGTGACTTAAAACAGCGCATAATAGACGCTTTCGAAATTATAAAAAGTGATAGAGACACTCTTCGCAGTTTAACAAACAATTTACAACAATTGTAAAAATATCGCTAAAAGGTACGTTTTGATTAATAATGTTAATACAATCAGTAATTTGTAAATAAGTACGCCCCAGATGTCGTAACTATAATTGAATTTTATATTTTTTATTTTAATTGTGTAATGTATTTGTTTTCAATTGTGTGATTTAATTTTGATATTTATCTAATGTTATCCGATTTTTTATTATTATAGGTACAATGGCAATGAAAAGAATTAGGAAGGCATTTGAAGATCTGGGACTCAAACAAAAGAAAAGAAGGTCTGACAATCATAAAAACCAAAATCCAATTGAATTGTTTTGTATCTTGTATTTCAAATACCTTTTTAGAAAACTACTTTTATCATCTTGTATTCAGATACTTTGTATAGGGTATCTCATACATCACTGCAAACAGCCACCTGTATATGAAGCAGATGTGATGTTGGAAGAAAATGGGCATAAGGTGGTAAGGCTTCCACCGTACCACTGTGACTTAAATTCCATTGAGCTTATATGGAGTGTGTTAAAAAACGGATTGCAGAAAAAAAACGTGGGCCAAGAAGCTAATACTATCTTTAGTACAAATTACTGAAGAAGCATCTGCGACAATCACTCAGGAGGAATGGCGGAAAGAATGTGAGCACATAATAAAAGTTGAAGAGAATTACTACGCCGATGACCAAGCTATAGATAACGAAATGGACAAATTTATAATTGAAGTAGGTGATGATAGTCGTACTTCTGATGACAGTGAAGATGAGGATGAAAGGTCAGATCTAGATATGATAGACGAACATATATTAATGCCGGAAGTCATTGTATAATTATATATATAATATAATTTTCGAACTTTTTACTCATTGGCTTTACTTTTACTAATTCCCTAGATACTCTTATATCGTCGGCGTAGGTAGCTAATTAAATATAATTTTGCTACTAAATTCGAGAAAAATGTGATTTACTATGTTAATTTTGGTGGAGGCCTGCTTATAATTAATAAATAATATATTGCTTTTTAATTTTCATGATCACTAACATTACAGTTATTCATTTCGAGATTTGAACCATGTAATACCGTTAGATGTTAATTTTTTACAAGCTTCAAGTATAAATTCTGAAATTAATACTGCTAATAAACTATTAGTACGAACGTAATTTCCTTGAATTTAAGGTAGCATTGAAAATGTAATATGGAAACACTTAATTGCATTACTACCAATATGACGGCATAGGAACCATTTAATGATACGCAATTTATCTTAAAAAATCCGAAATCAGCGACAAAAATCAACGTGATGTTCAAGAAACCACTTCAGAAACTCACTTTTACTCCCGAAAAAGCGCTTGGGTTGCTCCTTTCACTGAAGTTGACTAAGTGGTAGCCTATAAGTTTACGAGAGACAAACTTCTCGTATAGACGAGAAGGCGCTAACGATATCTATACGGGTAATTAATAATTACTAATTATTTGAAATTTGGTTAACTTGGTGTTAGCGTCAATTTTCACATATTTATATTAATTTTATCCAATATTTGAAACTACTTAGCGATGTCCATTAAATTCGGTCACTCATTTTGATATAGGTACATCATAATATTATTTATTTCCAAAAATTGCCACTTCTTACTCCAAACATCAGGCCCTAGCCATGTCTCCCGAATTTAATATTCATTTCAGTGTAATTATAATTCCATAAGAATAATTTGATTGAACTCCACTTCATACTCGTTTATTATACATTACTAACATTATATAATAACATTTTATTTCATCACATTGTTTCAAGTAACAGTTCTTTTATCTCACGAAAGCGGGTGAGCCATACCTGTGTGTGTAAATGTACATGCACATTGTCTTTGCTTGCGTAAGCTCGGGAGCGTTCAGTTGCGGCCGAGTCGCCGGCTGAGTCAGTTGTGCTACATGGTTCACGCCTAAATTATTCATCGAGTACGGTCAGCATGGAAGGTACGAGTAAACGGAAAAAAGATGTTCACTGTGAGGTAAGTCAACTTTTTTTTATGCTTTGTATAGTTTATTTTTGACGACCTCGGTGGCGCAGTGGCTAAGGGAGGCGGCCAAAGCGCGAAAGGTCCCGGGTTCGAATCCCGGTCAGGTCAATTTAGAAAAGTTTGTTTTCTTAGGTCTGGGTGTGCTGGGATGACGCCCCCAGTTATTATCCGTCGTCTGGTACTCATAGTACAAGGGAAAACCTTAGTTTGAGACCAGGTGATTGGTGTGATTGTCTGGCGCATTTATTCATTTATGTTGTGTGTAATTTACTGATAACATATTAAACGTGATTTTAATAATGCATTGTTTATTTTAGGATCGTCAAATGACGAGCCGAGCCGAGTCCCTTACCATGAAAGGTACGAATAAACGGAGAAAAATTGTTCACAGTGAGGTAAGGCAAAGCAATGTTTATGTTTGATTTATAGTTTATTTATGTTGTGTGTAATTTATTAATAACATGTTAAAAGTGATTTAATAATAATGCATTGTTTATTTTAGGGTCGTCAAATGGTTGCAAATGTTTATCATTTTCTCAAATAAGAATATGAATTCACGGAACTTCATAGAGAACCAAATTGTGATATATCACATTTGCGTAATATAACAAAGCGTACTGCAGCAGCGACGGGAGAAAGTGAACGAACAGTACAAAAATATTAAAAGAAGAAAGAAATATATCAAATGAAAGAGATATCGCTAGCACATCTTCAAAATTTATTTCACCAATGAAAAACCAAAGAAAGAGAGAAAATAAAGTAGATATTGATGGATTTACAGCAGATGTTGTTCGGAGCACAATAAAAGATTTTCATATTGTCCAAAAACAAATACCAACATTGGCAAAACTAAGATCAATCTTAAATGAAAAAAATTGTTTCGATGGATGTCTGGCAACGATACGTAAGTTATTAAATAAATTGGGCTTCAGGTGGCGTAAAACAGATAACAATAGGAAAATTTTAGTTGAACGGAACGATATCCAGATGTGGAGATTAAAATATTTAAAAAATATAACCGAATACCGCTCTCAAGGCCGGCCTATTGTCTATACCGACGAAAGTTACGTATTGACAACACATGTTCGAAATAATACCTGGGCCCAAAAAGACAAACCTCCATTTGTAAAAAAGCTGAATACTGGCACTCGTTTTATTTTAGTACACGCTGGAACCGATGCCGGATTTATTGAGAACGCTTGCTTGGTCTACAAAGCAAATTCCACAGCCGGAGACTACCATTCGAACATGAGTTTTGAAAATTACGTAAAATGGCTGAATGAAAAGTTGCTGCCAAATTTGCCAGATCGTGCCGTTATAGTACTGGATAACGCATCCTATCACAACACACGTGCTGAGAAGCTGCCGACGACAGCCTCAAAAAAATCTGAGATGCAAGACTGGCTCACTTCTAAGGATATACAGTTTGATTCAAAATTGCGCAAAGTTGAGTTGTGTGATATTATAAAAAAAAAATCTGATTTTATCACATATGTACAAAATCGATGACTACATCAAAAGTAATGGATTTGAAGTTTTACGTCTGCCTCCTTACCACCCTGAGCTTAATGCCACCGAGAACATCTGGGGGTCCTTAAAAACTACATTGCTCTAAGAAATGTTGAACAAAATATGAGCAACACAGAAAAACTCATTCAAGAAAGTATTACGAAAATTACGAATGAGACATGGCGTAATACATGCAATAGTGTAATAAAAAAAGAAACTGATTATATGAAATATTTTGACACTGATTTTGAATTAATAATAAATTTACAAGATGACAGTGGCGACGAAACTGACTCTGAAGAAGAGTCTATTTATGATTCTACTTTAAATAAAAAAATTTAGTGCTAACTTTCTTAATATATTAATGTTATATATATATTTAGTGTTTAATTTCTTTTTTAATATACGTTTATATTTTATTTTAGCACGTCGTATTTATTCCAATTGGCTACTTGACAGTGTTAACAATAAAATATGAAAAGTGTTAGATATGTTAGCTTATTAGTAAAGTAATAATTTTACATTTTTATTTTATAATTAAAAGCATAGTTAGTATTTTAATTTTGCAAAATAAATTTTACTTTTTTTATCTGTGGAACAAAAGAACCGAAACGGAAACCACCATTGCAATTCGGAAATGACAGCTGTCGGCGAAAATAATTTATTTTAATGTGGTGAAACAATGATTATTTTACCGATTAAATTGAATTATTGTGTCTTTAATCGTATTAAGAATTTATTGAAACATTTTCCATTTATCTAAATGAAGTCGTTCCTATGCGTATCGGTTCGTTGTCTACAACGTTGACATCATAATTTCAACAGTGACATGACTTGGCGTTTTTGCGCGCTTTTTAAATGTGTTACACAAAATCTTATTTTTCTCTGGTTATTTACATTTTTTCCAGATAAATCGAATTGCTTGGGATATAAAATGAACGGGCGCACATTTTGCAATACTTTTTCAAAAACTGTCAAGTAGCCAATTGATGGTAAAAAAATACGTAGCACAAATCTAATAGTTTAATTATCTTGTTCATTAACGATGAGCTTGCTAATGCTACCTGAAGTTACGCACACAAGAGCGCGCGTCTGTACGCATTACAACTACAAGTTTGCTGGCAGAGTACAAAGAAAAGGAACGACTTAAATATCTAAAGAAAAAGGACAACGGAAATGTGTAAAAGACATGACTCCCCGTGAACATAGAAAGGCAAAAAAAAATGGGTCGCTTATTCATCAGATAATAGAAAAAAACACAAGATTCTAGAAAATACTGATAAGTACGCGAACCAAAATACGCCGCCGTCATCGGAAGATGAAATTATTCCTGAGGTTCTTTTATTAAATAAGGAAAGAGAAGCTGAAGCAAGAAGAAGGAATATAGTTAGTTAGTTAGTTAGCAACGGAAAAAAAGAAATAGTATACTGAAGAGAAAGGATTTACTCATCGAAAATTTAAAGAAAAACTTGCCAGCGAACAACAAAGAAACAGAAGACTGAAACAAAGAATAATAAAAAAGAAGAAAGCAGTTACACCAAAAAGTAAAATTTTAGAAATGGCCGACGACCCTAATCAAAAAGTTGACTGCTAAAATTTTACTCCCGAAAAAGTGCTTGGGTTGCTCCTTTCACTGAAGTTGACTAAGTGGCAGTATATAAGTTTACGAGAGACAAATATAAGAGAAGGCGCTAACGATATCTATCCATCTTACTACAAACTGCAACAAGCCAAACTTCAATGCTATCCACCGAAAGAATCAGTGACGATAACAGATTCGTCGACTAGGATTACGCTTCAAGCGTTACTTGATCTCACAGTGAAGAGAATCCTTGTAATCAGCACATATCTTTCTCCTGCCAGATCAAATTCGACATGCTACCTTTGTCTTACTAAACCCACAGAAATGAATCATTTGGATACGGTATCAACAAAGACTGTATCTTCTGACTTAAACGAATATGGATTGTCATCACTACACGCCCGAATCAATACATTGAAGTGTCTTCTACATATTTCTTACCGACTCGATTTCAAAAGTGGGCTGCGAAAGGAAATGAGCATAAGGAAATGTTAGAAGCAAGAAAGTAAACCATTCAGGACAAATTCAAGGATGAACTCAATCTTTTGATTGACATTGTCAAGCAGGGCTCAGGAACCACCAATGATGTAAAATGTCTGTCTTATCCACTCTATTTATGTAAAAATATGTACCAAATATCAGTAATGTGTTTTTTTTAGATTATAATTATAATGTTGAGACTAATTCTGAGACTTCTGCTGCTGCTGCTGCATTTTTAGAATAAGATAAAAAAATATTGGCCAACTATTCCTGTTTAATATGACGTAATGCACTATTTGAACATAACGAGCATAGTAGTTCCTATTTATGTAACTAGATGGCGCTGTACGTCTTTACATCGCAGTGGTAACATTTTTCTTCGAAACTACTTAACCCAAATGGTACTTAGAAATTCTAAGTACCATTTGGGTAAAGTAAATAAATTTAAGGATTCTAAGTTAGAATAAATTGAGTTCAACAGCAGTGGTGGTTTTATTTGGAGATAGAATACGCAGCAACATCTGGTGCCGAAACCCGGGAAAAGAGGAACTTGGACTTGTACAATCGTGAGTAAAGTGAAACAAAAGTGACAAAGTGTTGTGCCGGACTTGGATAAATTTTATAAATGCGACTGAAGTTACAAGTAAGCAATTGTGAATAAAACACTTAAGTCTCTGGAGCGTCTTTCGAGACTTAGAATATTTTGTGATTAAACTTCATGAACTTAGCCTGTGGAGAGTTTACGTAGACATAGAAAATCTTGGCTATTTCATGGAAAAGTAAACTTTTACTTAGAACCATGGAGAGACTTTTGCTGCTACAAGAAGAAATTCTTGGCCAAATTAAAAGAGGTTTCTCAAATTATAAAAAAACATCGAAAGAACGACTAACACATTTATATATAGAAACGAGATTGGAGAGTTTAGAGACATTATGGCAGAAATTTACGGACAATCATTACCGGCTTATAGACACAGTAGAGAGAGTTCAACGTGATGATTTATCCTATTTTTCCGAAGATCGATATGGGAGTGTGGAAGACATCTATATTGACTTCAAAACAAGGCTGAAAGTAGATTTAAATCGGAGTAAACCAGTTTCAAATCCCAAAAAAAGTGGAAATCTGGACATTCAGAGTTCACCGTCAAATTTAGAAGTGAGATTGCCACAGATTCAGCTGCCCTCATTCTCTGGTGATTTTTTTATGTTTTTAAACTTATTGAATAGTTTATGTTTGTTTTTGTTTATAGGTATATTGATTTATTAGAAAAAAGTTTTATTTTTTTTGTTTTGATATTCTAATTTTCAATATTATTTGGGGTTGTGAAGAAAACACTATAAACGTAACTTGTTTTTTGGTAACTCTTTTGTTTGTAGCTAGAAATAATATTTTATGTTTAAAATACGTTTAACCCTTAAAAGTATGGTGTAGGATGCATCCTACATTAACGATTTGGCTGTATAATATTTTATTCCTTTGCCTTCCATGTTTAAAACTTACGTCTGTCAACGAAAACAACTTTATTTTACATGGACCTAATATAATAAACAGGACTGATAACTCTGAAATTTTTCATTATGAAAAATGAACACTATTGCAATGTAATAAAGTATTAATTCCTGTGCGCTTTACTCAGATGCAAATCCGAGCCGACAGAGATAGCCAGGCCGGAGGCGTGTGTCTCGTTCTTTGATCTTTCTTAGATCTTGCCAGCATAAAATAATATTTCTGATCTAAATTTTGCCTGATCAAAAACTCAGTTTATGCACTTGTATTTAATTGTTATTTCAACAATTGTAAAATAATAAATTATATTTTAATTTATTTCTTTGATTTTATACATAAACTATAAAGAAAACGTAAAATAGTATTTGCTTATTTCTAATTTCCTAGTGGTAACCCTCTAAAGCATCACCATGAACTGTCATGGTGTCAGTAAGTCAAACTGTCATTGATTGAGTTTATCAAAATATTATTCTTAATATAATTCTTAGGCACCTTTTAAGATAAAATGGTGAAAAAATGTTGCGTTTATACTTGTTCAAGTGAATCATATAGTGATTGCCATATATCGTTCCACAGGTAAGCTTAAAATAATCTTACTGTAAATCTTACCACTAGGGTACCCATAATTCTCGTAATATTTCAATTGTGTGCTCGAGTTAGTTCTTCACTGTTGTACATTTATTTACAGTTACCTACCTTAAAAATGAAGTAATGCGACAAAAATGGCTCAGCAATACACGTAAAGCAAAAAATCACTAAAAATTATGTCGTATGCAGCCGGGACTTGCTATACCTACGATTTCTCCTGTGGTAAGTATCATTAGTAATTGTTTATCATGCTTCAACGCAACAACACACAACAAGATTTAATTTTAGGAATCTTTGTTTAAACACCTAATCAAGTATTAGAAACAAAAAATGTGAGCAGCACGCGCGATACGTGAAGGCCGTGGGTTCAATTCCCGCACCGCAGGGGGAGATAACATTTTTCTGTTTCTAATATTTAAAGTTCGCTAGTACGGCGTATAGTACTATTAAAATAATAAAATCGATTAAGATGCCAGGTGTCTTCGATTCCGTGGTTTTCAAACATTTCTGCAACGAATGTACCACGGGCCGATAAGTATGTAGATATAAACATATTCGGCAGAGGGCACTTACCGAAAGGCTAACAGTTGATACAGCAGAACAATTTCATCGCCTACAATAACTTGCGGTTAGCTCAGTTGGTAAGAGCAGCACGCGCGAGGCGCGATACGTGAAGGTCGTGGGTTCAATTCCCGCACCGCAGGGGGAGATACATTTTTTCTGTTTCTAATATTTAAAGTTCGCTAGTACGGCGTATAGTACTATAAAAATAATAAAACCTAATCAAGTATTTTAAAAAACACTATTTGTATATACACTATACATAGTCTTTTAGGTTCCATACCCAAGGGGTAAAACGGAACCCTATTACTAAGACTTCGCTTTCCGTCTAACTGCCATCAGGCTGTATCTTGTGAACAGTGATAGTTAGTTATAATTTTAATTTTTTGATGCCTTTATAACAACATCTAATACTTAATACTAAAAAGCAAGATAATATACGTATGTAAAGGGCTCCTATACAACATACGTGATTTTATAGCTTGCCGGATATTGATAGCTATTACAGTTAGACACTTAAAATATTGACGGAATACACTTTATTTAAAGACAAATAATTAAATTGAAATAAAATAAATACTTAAGAAGGATTCGTTTTACAGTCAAATATAGTAAAACCTTTACGACTTATGTACTTGGCCCGGTTTATTTTTACTTAATTCTTTATATGAGTATTATTTTGTAGGTCATAAACTGGATGTAATATGTTGCACTAAGTTAACTGTAATGTTTATTTTACAGACCAAAAAAAATAAGTTCTCAGTAATACATTGAGCCACCGACCACTACCAGACTCTGACGAAGAAATCCTACATCCTGCCACCTCTTGAAGATATTATCATGTTTAAAAAGTCGTTTAATCGATCAAAATGTTCAAACGATGTTTTTTGGTTAATATTAATATTGGCACTGTAAACAATCTGTTGCCCACCGTGATCAGAAGTTAGGTAAAAAATCGTAGACATAGACTGGCGTACAATTATTACAAAAGCCATTCATTAAACATATAGCCGAAGCGGCTGTAATTGTACTTACTAGCAATTATTTTAAGCATTGTTTCAACTATATTTTCTTGCCATCTGTATCAACCAAAGCATGTAAATGGCTAAATATAATAATAATAATAATAAATAAATTTAGGGTTATTCTCGTTGTCCCTACCAGGCGCGTCCCCAGCAGTAGGGACAGTGGAAAATTCAATAAATGATTCAAATTTATTGCCATTGTCCCCATTGAAGTAAAAGGGAGTAAAATTATACATAAATTCTATTGAAATAATTCAAGATAATTTTTTCAAACCTATAAACATAAAAGTAATGCTGTCCCGGTTGTTTTCAACAGTCAAATCTGTCCAGACGATAACTTTGGAACATGACGACCACCGTGGCCAGATGCGAGCGGGCCGGACTTTGTTGTTGTACCATCTCTGAGGTCCCAGGTTCGAACCCGGTCGGGTCAATAAGGGAAACGATCTTTTCTGTATTGTCTCGGGTCTGGATGTTGTGGTACCGTCGTTGTTTATGATTTATGTAACACAAGTGCTTTAGCTACTTACTACAGAATCTGAGCAATGTATGTGATGTTGTCCAATATTTATTTATTTATTTATTTTACTAGATGTAGTGGGGACAACGGGCTAAATTTTAATTATTTAATCAAATGTCCGTTATCAAAATAAATCTTGTTGTCACCCTATTAGAAAGGGACACGCGCCTCTGTGGTAGCTATCTCGCTCGGCTCGTTTTTTGGCTGCGAGTGCTCGGTCCTGTTTATTATACTAAGTCCATGTTATTTTATTAAATTAATGTTGGCACTACCGTTACTTTTGAAACATTCAAATTTTATTTGCTGATTTGTTTCGTTGGCGCGCAAAGTTGGAAGGGAGTACATTACCGTGTTTTGAAAGTGTTATTTTACGGAATTTTCGAAGTAAGTAGTGATTGTTTTTTTATTTTAGTCAATGTTTATATCCAAAATACGTGAGCAACATAAAATATTATTCATTTTTATTGTTTTTTGGTCCAATAACAGTATTTTTGTACATGTAGTTTCAATCCTACACTATGCATTGACTAGAAATTCAAACTTTTGATACTAATTTATAAAAAATTGTTTATAGATGAGTGAAAAGCGAAGGTTTACTGGCTCAGATGCAGACATTATTAATTATTTAGCCAGTCTAAATGGCAACGAATCAGAGGATGATGCTGAAGATGACGAGGTTGACGACAGGGATGATGAAAATATCCAATATTATAAAGATAGGGAGGAGTTGCAACAAGTCCTCGAAGCAGACAGTGATACAGGTAGGTACTAATACTAACAATTGTCTGGAAGATATCGCTCATAACGATAAAACTGCCAATATTTTAAATTCTTATTATTTATTTTAAATTATTGTGCATTATGTCATAACTATAAATCATTTTTATTTTTATTTTATTATGACCAGTTTGGTGTAATGGTAGTGAACGCTGCCTCTGAACCAAGGGGTCGCGGGTTCAAATCCCGCACAGTACAAACATTTGTGTGCATGAACACATCTGTTTGAATTGGTCTGGGTGTTTTCTATGTATTATAAGTATGTATTTACAAAAGAAAAGTATATATGTAAGTTTATCGGTTGTCTAGTACCCATAGTACAAGCTTCGGCTTAGTTTGGGACCAGATGGCTCTGTGTGGCCCTGAGTGGCATGTCCAGAAATTGATTTATTTATTTATATTTACAGAAGTACAGCAAAATGAAATGAATGAGCACTTGGCAGGTGATCCACCGCTTCTTGAAGCAGATCCAGATGACAGTGAAAGGCGACAACCTGGTCAGTCTGCCTCCACGTCGACTTCTCACGCTCGTCGACAAGTTCTCAGAGGTTTGGTGTGGAAAAAAAAAGTATAAACACATCCCCAGATGATGTGCATTTTTTAGGCACTATTGAGTATGATTCAGAACTTAGATCAATTGACACAAAATACGGTTTTTTTCCTATTTCATGACTGCTGACACTGCACAAAATTGTAGAGGAGACAAATTTATATGCTGTCCAAAAAGATCCCAATACAACTTTTACCATCTCTCTCACAGAACTAAAAAATTACATTGGTATACTATATTATATGTCTGTCATCAAATATCCCAACATCAGACTATATTGGTCAAATAAATATGGATTCGCTCCTATAATAAACTGTATGACTATAAACCGATTCGAGAAAATCAAAAGCTATTTACATTTTAGTATTAAGGATTTGTTATTACCAGCTGACCATCCTAACCACGATAAATTACATAAAATTAGACCCATTATACACCCTTATTTTTTATCTACCATAAAAAATTTAATCACGAATGTAGACAAAGGTCTTAATTGTAAATGTGCAAACCGATTTTTTTTTCGATTAAAAATGACAGAGTTATTACGTTTTGTTTTTTACTGAAATTAACAAAACATGTGTGGACATCCGTCTTTTTAATCAATGAAACTATTGGCACGCAACATGTCAATGAAATACGCACATCTTGTCTTACTATCGCAGATTACTTCCCTTTCTCAAAGAAAAACCAGTTTCCACCGCATCGGAATAAGGTTGAAAGTGCATTGACAACGCCCACTCAGCTGAGTTCTCCGAAAAGGGCGCTTCCGCGCGTAAGCGTAATAATAATCAAATTAGTCAAACCACTTTCATTTTAGTAATCAAATTTTCTCTTAATACTTTTTCTGGCTAAGGACAGACAAACTTACGTTTTAGTTATTAGGTATCTACTTATTTGTCGAAAACATCAGGTTTTCATAACTAGGTAGCTACTAACCTACAATTGAAACTAATTTTGGCGTATTTAAAGAGCTATTTATTGTGTACATTACTTTTGCATTGTCCTAAAATCTACACAACCTCTATCTACACGGATTTTAATAATTGTTCAAAATGTTTACCTTCATTATCAATACGCAAACGCGCCCTTTTCTGTCAATTTCCTTTTATGGAAATAAGCACATTTTGTTGTTGTCGCACATCGTGAAAAGCATCTAAAATTCGCTGTTTTCACACACTTCAACAATGTTTGGTTCACTGACAAAAACACTTCACTTAATCACACTCAATAAAAAACTCTACTCCAACCCGCGTAAACAGACATATTTTGTTCGAAAACGATACATTGGCGTTAGGATTGTTTAACAACCAATTACACAAAGCAATCCTTGGCGCTCTATCCACGGACGTCAGCTGTTGTACTTTTAGTATGGATGCATGCCGTCCGAATGAATTATTTTCCAGGCGGAGTACTGAGCATATGCCAAACTGACGAGCGACATCATTAGTGCTTCCTCGCGGGTCTTCTTCGAAGTACACAACCACGTCGTCGTCCAAGTGTTGTGAGAGCGCCGGTCTTCCTCGTCCTTGTGCATGTCTACACACGTAAAACGATCCGTGTGGCCTGATCCACAAGAATTCCCAGTCCAGTGATTTATTTCGCGCGCGCGTCATTGACGTTAAGTAGGTCACGGTCAACGGTCAAGACGAAACTAGTAGGTTGCGCGGGCGCGGGGTTGAGGGGTTGCGCCCGAGCCGTGCCTCGCCGCCCGCTGCGTCTCTCCCGCCACACACCCGCGTTATGAGTGTGTGTGCGAAAACAGGGAAACGATGCGATTATTCAATGAAAACGTAGTATTGATGCGCGCTAGTCGTAGTAAAATGATAGATTGCCTGCTATTTACTCGTTTTAAAGAGATAAATTACTTAGTCCGTTTTTTTATTTATAAATACATAAATGTAATAAGTAACTGTTACTGATACTGTGGTTAAAATTTTTCTGGTAAATAAAAAATATTCCTGTAGATGCTCTCAACCAAAGATTCTCAAGGTTTCCACTAGAGCAACGATTAGCTATTGATGAGCAAATGTGTGCCACAAAAGTGGCACATTATTTAAAACAATATCTTCCCAAGACGCCCCACAAGTGGGGGTTCAAATTATATTTATTGTGCAGTATATATGGTTTTGCCCATAAATTCGAAATTTATGCTGGTAACGAATCCAGTACTACACCTGAACCAAATGAACCTGAATTAGGCTTAACAGGTAATGTTGTGGTGAGGTTGGTCAGACTGATCCCGCGAAATATAAATAACATAATATATTTTGATAATTATTACACCTCTATCCCATTGGCTGTTTATTTACATAAACAAAAAATACACTGCTTGGGGACTGTGCAAACTAATAGATTGCCCAACAATAAATTCCCTGATGCGAAAACTTTCATGAAAAAGTCTGTTCCAAGGGGCACTTATGAAGAGATGATGACTACACATGATGCAACTGACATCTCTGTTACCATGTGGAAAGACAACAAAGTTGTCACATTGTTATCCACCTATGTGGGAGCTGAACCTTTACAAAAAATAGGCAGATATGACAAGTCTCAAAAACAAAAAATAGAAGTAAACTGTCTACAGATTGTAAAGGATTATAACTCTCACATGGGTGGAGTAGATCTTTTGGACAGCTATATAAAAGCAGATATCATATCACCTTCAAAAGTAGAAAGTGGTATATGCGTCTCTTTCACCATCTCCTTGATTTGTCAATCATAAATTCTTGGCTTGCATATAAAAAACTTAAAAAACCATCAGGTGAAAAGTTATGTAACTTGGGCAACTATCGTCTGGAAGTCGCGGACACTCTTTGTCTTCTAGGCAAGACATGTGAGTCTAAAAGAGGAAGACCAAGCAGTTCTATAGAAAATGAGATACAGGCAAAAAAACGTGCCAAGTGCACTTCTCAAGTTGCACCAGTAAAAAATGTAAGGTTGGATCAAGTATCTCATTGGCCAATATTTTGTGAAAAAAGCAATAGATGCAAAATGCCCAAGTGCACCGGTTTTAGCCAGACTATTTGTGAAAAATGTAGGGTATCCCTTTGTTACAATAAAAGAAATAATTGTTTTAAAACTTACCATAACAATTAATTGCTAATTTATGGTAAATTTAGAAATAAGTATTCTAAGTTTAGTTCATAAGTAAATAAAAAAAACACTATTATTTAATGTGGGTACATACTATCCACAATCTATAGTGGATGCATAGTGTAGGCTGCATCCTACATAGGAAAAAAATTAAATAAACAGGTTTTTACTGACGAATATTTTTTTATTTATTTTTCCCCTTAAATTGAAGCCAAAAGACATTAGTCTATATTTATTTTATTTAAAAATAAAAAATCATGCATCTAAGGGTTAAAACTGTTTTTTCACTTAAATACATGTATCTTGTTTATTTTATAAAAAAATATCCTAAGATATTCCATACTAAATTACTTAACCCTAGACACCTAACCTTCGTCGATTCGACGAATACGCAATACAAAATAGGCTGTGTCTTTTTAACGCGCGCGCGGATGATCGCGTCGTTCCTTGTCAACTCAGTGCTCGTTCAACTCTTACGGGCAGTGGCCATGCACGGCAGGTAAGTACACAATTTTTCGATACATTACGCGCTTAGTCGTCGTTTCGACGAATGGTTAGGTTTTGTGTGACTTTTTGGTATATTGTTGTGGTTGTTTCTTTTGCAGCTTTTTCGCTATGGCTTCGCAAAACTCGCTGTCTGATGCAAATATTCAACGTTTATTGTTGGAAGAGGACACAAATTCAACGGAGGAGTCATCTGTCCGTGAACAAGAAGACAATGTGGAGGTGATGTGGTTAGTGATGTTCAAGATAAGCCATCGGACTATAAGAATACCCAATTGGAGGCACAATCACCGCCTGTTCTATCAGAAGAGAGCTCAGGTAATCAATCGAGTATCTTGACCTTGACACAAAATAATACCCGTAGTCGAAACCGTCACGTTTGGGCTACGAACTAAGGGCGTTCTTCGGGTAGAGCAGCAGCAATAAATATTGTACGTGTTGCCAGGGGACCAAATCGTGCTGTAAGAGGTATGGTTGAGCCGCTGTTATTATTTGAGCAATTTATGACTAATGAGGATGCGGAGATTGAGATAAAAAAGCAAACACAAATTACATCTACGCAGAATGATACGAGTAAAGAAGAAGTCCAAGCACTCATCGGTATTCTAGTTTAAACTGCAGTTCTGTAAGATAATCACCTGACTCTTGATGAACTATTCAACTCAAGAGTATTCTGGTACAAGATATGTGTCATGTATGAGCAAAGAAAGATTTGACTTTCTTTTGCGATGTCTTCGATAAATAAAATATTGCGGCTGCACCGACAACGTGATGATCCATTTACACCTATAAGAGATATAGGGTAAACTTGCCTTATTCGTACTTGCGCCTAAATCGTACCTTGACTATTCCTCGAAATCCATAATAGTTAAGCGCCATCTAGTAGCATCGACTGTAACTAGCAGTTGCCCATGACGCTTGCTGTGAGTAACAACGACCTGCTATCACTCCGCAAGAAAATATTGGAAAAAGTAAGTTTTTTATCAATTGTTTCGTACTTTTATTGCACCATTTATTTATTTAAAAACTTTATTGCACAAATAGGTACAACAGGTGGACTTAATGCTAGGGGCATTCTCTACCAGTCAACCCTTGGGTCATGCAGATAGTTTGTATATGGGTGCGGTAACATGGGAGAAAAAAAAAAAGAAATCATTTTAAACAACAATAAATTAAGCATTAAAAATAACATTACGGTATATTTTAAATATACGATAATAATACACATACTATATAAATTAATTAGAATATAATATATAAAATATGAAGGTATACTTAGATTTACATAATATTAATAATTTATATATAAAAACAAATATCTACATAACTATAAATTCAGAAGATTTTTACCATTCGTAAGATTTTTACTCGATTTCGGTCGTAGTTAACTATCAAAGCAAATTAACATGTTTTAATATTGATATGTGCGATTTGAGTTCTCATAATTTTACACTTAGGCCGGCTGTCAAAGTTTTACGCGGCAAATTTAAAGTTTACTAATCTCCTGCGCTCATTTCGTATCTAATGCATATTCTTATTTCGTAGCGGTACGATTTAGGATTTTTCATGTGCTTTTTTTTTGTTTAAGCACAAAATGTCAAAGCGACGGTACTATAACTGGTCTCAAAAAGACATGGAAGAGGCGTTTAATAAATACAATAATGGAGATTTAAAATTTAACGAAGTTTGTCGTACTTACAATATACCAAAGCCCACCTTTAGACGTCATCTTAAAGGATTGAATTTACACCAAAAAATAGGACACCCCAAAGATTTAACTGAAAAAATGGAAGATGAACTAGTTAGACACATCTTGCTCCTAGAGTCCAGATTTTTTGGTTTGACAATAAAAGATCTGCGTCGTTTAGCTTACGAAAACAAGGAAAAAAAAATGGCAGGTTGGAAATGGTATTATAATTTCATTAAGAACCATCCCAAAATTTCATTGCGGTCCCCACAGCCAACTTCTATGGCACGTTAAAGGGTTTAATAAAAAAACGGTTATGGCGTTCTTTGAAACATATGAAGCTATAATAGATAAGGAAGAATTCACAGCGGATAAAATTTTTAACGTTGATGAGACCGCTCTAAGCACGGTGCATAAACCATCCAAAATTTTAGCCCGAAAGGGCAAGCATCAAATTGGGGCTGTTACCAGCGGGGAACGTGGACTCAATACGACTTGCATCTGCTGTATGAATGCGGCTGGAGAGTATATTTCGCCTTTCGAGTATATCTCAAGCGAGGTGGTCCACCTAATACAGTCTACACTTGTCCTGTAGGACGATTGAATGAAAATCCTCTGGAAATCTGGAACGATCTCAAAATTCAGTTTCCTAAACTATATAAAATTGCTTTCAAATACTTGACTATTGTTGGGACTTCGGTCCCATCCGAACGGTTATTTTCGAAGGCTGGCCAAATAGTAAATCAGCAAAGGAATAGACTGAAGGGTAAACGTTTGAGTAAACTTTTATTTCTACAAAGTTTGCCTAAACAGCATTGGTTTTAAAGCAGATCACAAAAATAAAAGTATTGATTTAGACTTTAGTATTTTTTGTCTCATTTTGTAATATCTGATGTCGTAATAAAATATTTCTAATGTTTTTTTGTTTTACTTACATTGTCTCCCTTACAATAACTACTAAACCCGAAAAAAAACATAAAAGTATTCGATGTTGAAAAAACATCGATGTTTTCAAGCGATGTATCGAAAAACATCGATGCAGGGTTATGATGTTATACATCGATTAAAAACATCGATATATTTTTTAAATGAATACCCCTAACTGAGCGTGAGTGGAGCGCGGCCTAGCGAGCGGGTTTTATTAATACGCGAGCGAGAACGAGACGGCATGCACTAGCAACAGCGTCCGCGAATTAGTTATTGCATGTAAATGTGATTTAGCCATTCGCTACGAAACATCAGCAGATTGAGCGTATCATTTTTATGGTAATATGTGGGAAAGCATTTCATATTTAGCGTACTTAGCACTTACGCGCGCTTGCGACTTTGTGTTTTGTAACAAACGCGAGCAAGTATCGAAATCGGGGGTCCGGGCGCGAGGGCGGAGGAAAGCAGACTGCCAGTCGGTCTCGCTCGGTCAGTCGCAGCGCAAATCGTGGAGCAACAGTTCGTTTGTGATTTCTTGCTTTTTTTTATTAAAGTTAGTTTAATAAAAAATATTTTTTTACCTAGGCGTGATATGAATCCTAAAAAGCGAAAAGTGGACAGTGAAAATAGGAGGTTTTTAGAAGAATGGACTGAACAATATTGTTTTACGCTGCCTGATAGACCTTAAGCAGTTCCAGTGTGCCTTATATGCAATAAAACTGTTGCTATTGTTAAAAGTGGAAATTTGAAGCGACACTATGAAACAACACATCAGCAATTCCACAAAAACTTCCCTCCTGGCAGTGAGGCTCGTAAAGAAAAACTTCAGGCACATCTCAGTTCTTACAATAAAAGCACAAAATTACTAGTTCGTTGCATGAGCGACCAAGAAAAATCCACAGAAGCAGCGTTACGTGTGTGCTGGACGCTTAATAAACATCAAAAACCATTTTCGGATTCGGAGATAGTGAAGGCATGTATTGTTACGCGCCACGATCGATGTAACCAGCGCCATCTAGTGTGGAAAGGCGGGACTACAGAGAGTCGAGACGCGTACGCCAGAATTTACTAGAACAATGACCTTGAGAGCGTACGGCCGTTCAAGGCCGCACTGCGCGCGAATGTTCCGGATGTTTCTGCGTTGGAAGGTTCGGGAACGGCCGCGGCAATATAAAAGGCCGGGATTCACCGCGACCGGGGCAGTATTGAATTAGCGATACAAGTGATTACTTCGAAAGCGATTTTGAAGTGCGACTTGGGAGCGATTGTTGTTTTAATTAGTGCGTCTTAAGGTTGTAATTAGTGGCGTTCAATTAAAGTGTGACTTTTGGTAATTTTTATCGGCTGTTTTTATTGTCACGAACCCGAAGCTCGTAACAATTGGTGTCAGAAGTGGGATTTAAATTATGCCGATTTTACCTAAGGACGACACGGAGGGTATCCGTACCCGGAGTCAACGCCAACAAGAGACGGACCAGAGACGTTTTGGTGGAGCTTTGCCGCAGGAATCGGAGAGCCAGTTATTAATCACGGAGGCCGGCCCGTCCACAGCAACACCAGCAGCATCGGCAGCACCAGACCTTGCTGCTCTGATGATGATGCTGCAGGAGCAGTCTCGCCGACAGGAGGAACAGGCTCGTCGGTTGGAAGAACAGCTTAAGCGGGACAAGGAGGAACAGGCTCGCCGCCAGGAGGAACAGGCTCGCCGCCAGGAGGAACAGGCTCGCCGCCAGGAGGAACAGGCTCGTCGATTGGAAGAACAGCTTCAGCGGTACAAGGAGGAACAGGCTCGCCGCCAGGAGGAACAGGCTCGTCGGTTGGAAGACCAGAGGCAGCGGGACAAGGAGGAACAGGCTCGCCGCCAGGAAGAGCAGATGCTTCTTTTGAGGGACCTTCATGCCTCTTTCGGGAAAGATATGAAGGAGGTGAAGGACAAGGTTGCTCAACACGACAACCGCCTGTCGGAAGCTGAAATCAGGATCGACCAAGTGAAGAATCGGGTTGACGACGTGGTAGAGGACGTAAAGAAAAAGCTGGATTGCCTTAAATTTGGAGAAGCAATCGCAGCTCCCGTAGCTACAACACCTTCGCTACGTGGATTCAAAGTGCCACCGTTTGACGGAACTTCTTCCTGGTCGGCCTACAAAATCCAGTTTGAGGCAGTCATGAAAGCGAATGGCTGGAATAAAAATCAGGCCATGACTGCCCTCACCCTAGGCCTTCGTGACCAGGCTTTATCAGTTTTGGAAGCTCTCGGTAAGGAAGTGACTTACGAGCAGCTCCTTGAGGCACTGGAGGCTCGATATGGCGACGCTCACCTGGAACACGTGTTTCGCGCACAGCTCAGGGACCGCGTGCAACGCAGTAGCGAAAACCTGCAGCAGTGGGCCCTTGAAGTGGAGAAGCTGGTGCGTAAAGCTTACCAGTCCGTACCAGCGCTTATTGATGGGAACCTGGTGCAGGCGTTCATCGACGGCATCCGCGATATTGAAGTTAGGGCTGCTGTGAGGCTCGGGCACCACGAGACGCTAAAGGATGCCTTGGCCCATGCCCTGGAAGTGGAAGCTGCGCGACAGGATCATCGATCCCATCGCGTCAGGGAGGTTGTAGCGGCTACAGTTCGGCACTGCAATAAAGGATACCGCCCTAGATGCTACGGCTGTGGGGAAAAGGGCCACCTTCGATCCAGTTGCCCTAAGCGAACTGCAGAAAGAGAACTACGGCTACCTGCAGACCTGATCATCAGAATACCACCTGATGCTCCAGGCAGTATAATCGATTATGCGAATAACTGGCGGTACAAAATAAATGACATTTGTGAGCACGTCAGACAATCGGGCCAGAAAATGTCGGGAAAAATGAAACCCCTTGGTGACCGCAAAGTGAACAGTAGAGTGTTCGACGAGGGTCCACAGATGAGGTTGCGCAATCCAGTCCACAGCAGCGGGAGATCTCCTGGGCTTCAGTCTAGATGGGAGGGACCATACCAGATTGGGACTGGGGGCAATGACGTAACCTACCGGAAACAGAAAGGTGCAAGAGGCACTCCTAAGATTGTTCATGCGGAGAGATTGGCGCGTTATTATGGAGCCGATAATGCTCGGGACGAGCATGTCTTAGGAGGGGGCAGTGTTACGCGCCCCGATCGATGTAACCAGCGCCATCTAGTGTGGAAAGGCGGGACTACAGAGAGTCGAGACGCGTACGCCAGAATTTACTAGAACAATGACCTTGAGAGCGTACGGCCGTTCAAGGCCGCACTGCGCGCGAATGTTCCGGATGTTTCTGCGTTGGAAGGTTCGGGAACGGCCGCGGCAATATAAAAGGCCGGGATTCACCGCGACCGGGGCAGTATTGAATTAGCGATACAAGTGATTACTTCGAAAGCGATTTTGAAGTGCGACTTGGGAGCGATTGTTGTTTTAATTAGTGCGTCTTAAGGTTGTAATTAGTGGCGTTCAATTAAAGTGTGACTTTTGGTAATTTTTATCGGCTGTTTTTATTGTCACGAACCCGAAGCTCGTAACAGTATGTTGGCAGTAGTCACAACACTTTTTGAAGAAAAAAAAGATGTTATCACTGGAATTCAAAGTATTCCATTATCAGCAAAAAGCAATACACGAAGGACTGAAATTTTAGCTGCTGATATTAAGATGACTCTTCTCAAACTTCTGCAAAAGGCACCTTGCTACGCCATAGCACTTGACGAGTCATGTGACATTACTGATGATGAACAAATGTCAATTTTTGACAGATTTCTTGACATTGAGTCTAAAACTTTTAGGGAAGAGTTGCTAACAAGGTTGCCGTTAAAAGGTAACACTCGAGGAGAAGATTTATTCAAGGTAATTGATTAATTTATTACTAAATCTAACATCAGTTACGACAAAATGGTGTCTCTTTCTACTGACGGGGCTCCAGCAATGATTGGCAAAGAAAAAGATGTCAAGAGAATCAGGGATAAAAATTCAGGCCTAATATCATATCAGTGCATAATCTACAAGACAGCCCTTTGTGGAAAACTTAGCGATACACTGAAAGAAGTGATGGACAGCTTGGTGAAGTTAATAAATTTTATAAGATCTCATTCCGCTCTTCAGCACCGACATTTCAAGGATTTTCTTTTTGAATGTCCATCCATCCATCCATCAGCCTCTTTTTGTCCACTGCTGGACATAGGCCTCCCCTACAGAACGCCACAACGCGCGGTCCTGCGCTATCTGCATCCAGCGGCTCCCCGCACATCTGACGATGTCGTCAGTCCATCGTGTTGGGGGCCGCCCCACGCTGCGTCGTCCGGTACGTGGTCGCCACTCTTTACCCAACGGTCGTCGGTCCTACGAGCGATGTGGCCTGCCCATTGCCACTTCAGCGTGCTAACTCTTCGGGCTATGTCGGATACACCGGTCCTTCTACGGATCTCCGTATTACGGATCCGATCATGTAGGGAAACGCCGAGCATAGCCCTCTCCATAGCACGCTGCGCAACTTCGAGCTTCGTTATGAGGCCAACATTCAGAGACCACGTCTCAGTTCCGTAAGTCATCACTGGTAACACACATTGGTCATAGACCTTTCTCTTCAGGCACTGGGGAATTTTGGACGTGAGGATATGCCTAAGCTTCCCGAACGCTGCCCAGCCGAGTTGAATTCGTCGGTTGACCTCTTTCTCGAAGTTGGATTTGCCTAACTGGATAGTTTGTCCCAGATAGACGTAATGATCGACAACTTCGAGAATCGCATTCCCAACAGATACTGGTGCCGGAGTCACATGGACATTGAACATTACCTTGGTTTTATCCATGTTCATCCGTAAACCAACCCGTTGGGAAACACTGCTGAGGTCATTGAGCATTGTGCCAAGGTCCTCCAGGGATTCTGCCATGACCACGATATCGTCTGCGAATCGAAGGTGAGTGATGTATTCGCCATTGATGTTGATGCCGAGTCCGGTCCAATCGAGAAGCTTGAAGACGTCCTCCAATGCAGCGGTGAACAGTTTCGGGGAAATTACGTCCCCCTGTCTGACACCTTTCTGCAGTGGGATCGGTCTCGTGCCTCTATCTTGGATTCGAACTAACATGGTGGCGTTTCTATACAAACACTTCAACGCTTCGATGTACCGATAGTCAATTTGGCACCGCTGGAGGGACTGCAGCACCGCCCAAGTCTCGACTGAATCGAAGGCCTTCTCATAGTCCACATACGCTAGACACAGAGGCCGATTATACTCCTCGGCCTTCTGTATAATCTGACGCAGCGTATGTATGTGGTCTATGGTGCTAAAGCCTTTTCGGAAACCGGCTTGTTCGGGAGGCTGGAAGTCGTCGAACCTGCGCGAGAGTCGATTTGTAATGACTCTCGAAAACAACTTATAGACGTGGCTCAGGAGCGAGATAGGTCGATAATTTTTCAAGCTGGTTTTGTCACCCTTCTTGAAAAACAACACCACCACGCTCCTGGTCCACGCCTCTGGAACGATGCCCCCGAGGATGACAGAATCGAATAGCTTCTGAAGGGCCACTAGGACCGGCTTGCCGCCCGCCTTCAGAAGCTCCGTTGTGATTCCGTCATCACCCGGTGCTTTACCGTTTTTAAGCTGCTTGAGTGCCATTCTGATCTCGTTCAGGCTGACGTCCGGGATGTCTTCGGTATAGTGTCGGGTTAACTTAGATCGTGGATCTTGGACCAAGTCGACCACAGGAATATGGGATGTCTTGTACAACTGTCCATAGAACTGCTCGACCTCACTCAAGATCTCATCTTTGGAGGAAATGACAGTGCCGTTGTCGGTCTTCAGCCTGGTTAGCTGGCTTTGCCCGATAGACAGATCTTTTGCGAACACTTTGGAGCCTTGGTTCCGCTCGATCGCCTCCTTAATACGGTTTGTATTGTAGAGGCGAATATCGCGTCGCAGCGATTTCGAGATCTGTCTATTTAGCTGCCTTAGCTCAGTCCAGGCGGCTGGAGACTGCACCGTCATCTCTCTCCTCCGATCCATGAGCTCGAGGGTGTGGTCCGAGAGTTTTTTGGTTCTATGGGAACGGCGGGTCCTGAAGAATTTCGACCCCACCGTGTGGACAGTTTCCACAAACCTGTTGTTCATATCGTTCACATTTTCGCACTCGTCTAGGCATTGGAAGCAATTTTCGAGTTCGAGCTGAAAACTTTCGGGGTTTTCGCACTCGGCAGACGTAGGTCGTATGGTAGACTTCATCAGTCGGCACCGCTCGGCTTTGACACGAATATTCAATGTGCCTCGTACCATTCGGTGATCGCTCCCGGTTTTCACCATGTTGATCACTGAGACATCATTGAATATTTGCCGCTTGTCCGACAAGATGAAGTCTATCTCGTTCCGTGTCGAACCATTAGGGCTTATCCAGGTCCATTTCCTTTGTTGTGATTTTTTGAAGAAGGAATTCATCACGTAGAGATTATCCTTCTCCAAAAAATCAACCAACTTCTGCCCCCTCTGGTTTCTCTGCCCGAATCCAAATTGCCCCACTTTCAGCTCATCGCCTTTCCTTTTGCCTAGTTTCGCGTTAAAATCTCCCATAACCACAGTGAAGTGAGTTTTGGATGAGTGGATGGCTTTCGAGATGTCCTCGTACAGAGCCTCCACCTCATCATCCGGGTGTGTCGAGGTTGGAGCGTAGACCTGGATGACCTTCAGCGAATACCGTTTGTTTATTCTGAGTATCAGGTACGCTACTCGACTCGACACACTCTCAATCCTCTCCACGTTGGCTACGAGAGACTTGTGAACGATAAACCCGACACCGCCCTGCGACAAATCGTCGCCTTCCCGGTGGTAGAGCAAGTTTCCAGACCGGAGGGTTATCGTGTCCTACCCCTGTCTTCGGACTTCTGATAACCCTACAATGTCCCACCGGATCTTGCTCAATTCCTCTTCCAGTTCGGCGATTCTCTCGTCGGTCCTGAGTGTGCGAATGTTATGTGTTACCAGGGCCAGAGTTCGTTTGTTTTGGTGGCCGGATCTCGACCGGAGATTCTTAGCACCCCGCACCCCGCCGTTACCAGGCCCGCCACCGTGAGCCGGAATAGCGGGGCTGCCGTGACTCGGGGCCGTTGTGATAATGCCTCTGTTCATGTAGGAGGTTTTGCCGTAATCGCCACGCTTGGCAGGCGGGTTGGCGATCGCAGTAGATGTTGTGTTACTCAGGAGAACGCTGCTGCCCGTTCTCCTGGTGCTCCCTTAGTCGCCTTTTACGACACCCACGGGAAGAGATGGGGAGGTGCAATATTCTTTTTGAATGTGATTCAGCGTATTCTGACTTACTGCAACACAACAATGTTCATTAGCTAAGTAAGGGTCAAGTTATTGAACGTTTTTGGTCAATAAAAGAACAAGTAACCTCCTTCTTGCAAAACTTAGATACGCAGGCAGCTAAGAAGCACCTTAAGTTCGTAACAAATAAGCACAATATGTTGGTTGTGGCTTTTCTAAAAGATATTTTGAAATATATAAATGCGCTCAACACAGAGTTACAAGGAAATGCAAAATTAATATGTGATCTGATACCAAGCGTGTGTATATCTTTGAAAAAGATATTGCAAGACAAGAATTTGTTCATTTTCCGACAGTTCTGGAATATAATAAGGAGAACTCTGAAGAAGACGTTGCAGTGTTTACAAAATTTTTGGCCGATCTTAGCAACGAATTTGCCACAAGATTCCAAGACTTTGCAGAGATGGGCAAGCTATCTCTGTTTCTTAAGTCACCCTTTGAAGTTAATGCAGCAGCCGAATGGACAGATGTGGCTGCCAAGTTATTTAATCTGCCAAAGCCATCACTTCAAATGGAAATAATCGATCTGCAAGAAAATGTGTCTTTGCAAATATATAAAAAGGTGTCAACTGAAGAATTTTGGGTCAAACATGTCCCAGAAAAATATCAAAATTGCAAAAAACTTGCTATCAATTTGGCCACTATGTTTGGCTCGACATACACATGCGAAACATCTTTTTCAAAAATGAATTTTTAGAAAAACAAATATCGTACGAGATTAACAGACGCTCACTTAGAAAACACTCTTCGAATTAGCTGTTCTTCACGAGAACCAAACTTTAAAAACCTGGCTCAAGATCGCCGATGCAATTTTTCACACTAATTTTAGGTAATAAATAGCTGTACTTAATTATTATCAGTTGTTATTTTTTTCTGGGCCTTTTAAAAATTTTCGAGCAATATCCGGACCCTACTTAAAACTAATTGCCGACCTCTGACCTAGTGCCTTACTAAAAATTGTTAAAAACAAATATATTTTCTAATTACATAGAAATAAATAGTTTTATTTGTTAGTATACCTTTGCTTCATATTTCTGGAAAATAAATTAAACAAAAATATAAGTATTTAGTAGATAAAATATTAATGAAAAAAATTGTCGTCGAATCGAATGGTTGGGTTTAGTAGGGTATACACGAATGTTAGGTGTCCAGGGTTAAATATTGAATACAAATAGTGGGGACTTAGATCCCCCACGTGTGTAGGTAAGCTGAAAATACCAAATGGTGTTAAGGGCTAAGATTGATCCAGCTACACCTCTAAAACACAATCCCAAATCAAATTCCTATAGAAAATTATTTACACACCCAACCACAAACATTTCCGAAAGTGTTTCAGCTTCAAAAATACCCAACGAAGTGTTTTCAGATGGAAACGTACAATACCAGGAACAAGCAACTACCGTACCGATAAAATTACCTCTCAACGTCTATGTATATTGCAGAATCATTACATATCATATGAAAAACAATCTTTTTGGCCGGAAAACGAACACGAGTGGTAAAAATCCCGATGTAGACCGCGCCAAAGCCAATGATAATAAATAAATATAAAATAAATGCGCCAGACAACCACACCAATCACCTGGTCTCAAACTAAGGTTTTCCCTTGTACTATGAGTACCAGACGACGAATACTAACTATTGGAAAAGAGCTGTCAATGCCTGACCAATGTTAACCAAACAGCTCAAAACCACTGCAAGAGCTTTCAATTGATCGAAATCGGTCTAATTGTTTGAATACCACAAAACAGAAACACACACACAGACAGACTAGCAGACATTGACATCAAACTTAAACACCCCTTTTTTACATCAGGGGTTGAAAGTATAAATAATGTTTTTTTTTTAATATGTTTATATTTTTGAATAGAGTTTAATTTTAGTCCCTCTGAATCAAACCCCAGTTTCATTATTAAATTTCTTTAATATCTCCTAAACTGCTTCTTAAACTTTTCATAATGGTAATCATCAGTAGCCCTTTCACCTTTTGCTTTCTTAACAATTTTGTCTACATTATCATCTATTACACTTGTCTCAGTCTTTACATCTACAGGTTTTTCCACTTTCCGTTTCTTATTACTATCACTATCCATATTAAATCTATTATGCTGTACAAAATTTACCGCCATATTTGTAGGTACAAACTGAGAAGGAGCGTCTTTTTTATTATGTCTTTCCCATAACAGTTTCATTTTAGCCTCTTCTGTTGCTTCTATATTTTTAATTTTTGCATCAATACCTAAATCTACCTCAGGAATCCCACTTAACATTTGATTTGACAGCATCTCTTCAGATCTGTGTGTCGAAGAGACCCTTAGGTGTTCAGGTAGTGACAGCAAAGCAGCTTCTTCTGGAGATAAATACTTGAGAGAGTCATTGTGGTCAGACTCTTTTCTGTCTTCATTATGTCCTTCTGTAAAACGAAAAATATATTTTACTCCTTAACATCAGCATACACTGCAATCTTTATAAACCCATACCACCAAATAAAGGGTGTAAATTAAGGTTCAAATTTTAGAGTCAGATATGTTTCTGATGGTCAATTGCCATTTAAGTGAAAATTCTTACATTTCCCTACAAAAACAAACACAAGCTTGCTGCGCCTAAATATCGTACCCTTCGGCGAATAAAGTAGTATGTGACGTAACATGTTTACGCCGCTTACGACTATACGCCGGGCTAATAAAGACGTAAGCGGCGTAAACGCATTACGCTTACGACTTTATTCACCGAAGGGTACAATATATGTACAAAATTGTCAATTCATTTATTGTTTAAGTAGGGCTTTGTTATTATTAATCTACCTTTAAAATTTAAGAAAAATGTTAGTTATCCTTTTGAAAAAAAGAAGGACTATAAAAATAGAAAAACATTAATGACAAGGTTGTGTGGACCACTAACTAGTCTGTTCCCTATTTATATTTTGTTGATCCCATCTTAAAACGAAAAATTGTTTATTGACATACCAATGAGTCATTGGGTTTTGAAGGGTCAATTCTGATTTATACATTTTTAAAAACACCTCATATTATTTTCTTTGCACTTTACATGCAAGTAAGTAAAATCAATTTTTATACTCAATCCGCATTATGACCTACAGTTTGGTTTTTCATTTTAGTTATAATTTATTTATTTTTACACATTACCACTACAGCTCAAATTTGTATGTTTGACTGTTAAGCATGCCACAAAGTATTTAGGTCAACTTTTGTACTGTTTATAAATGCACAATGAAGTACATATTAATTATTAATTATTTGGTGCAAACCTTTTATTGAATGCTGCTGAACTCAGAATGCAGTAAATATAATTAACTCAATTATTCTAAAACATGATCAAATTTTACACCTATTGTAAATTCTTGATAACAGATCTATTAAATGAGTTAAGATAAAAATGTATGTTTTTACAGGAATTTAATAGCAAATAACAAAAATGTAAATTTGATTTGACTATTTAATTTGAAATATCAAAGAATCGTGCAAGCAAAAGTGTTTTCTAACAATAAAAAATAACCTGTAAAATGTAATGTTTTAAGCATACATGCAATCCCAATTTAATCAAAGTTTTACCTTTTCGTTTTGCCAGTTGTTCCTCAATATATTTCATCATTTCTTCATCTTCGTCCCTTTTATTGGTTTCTGCTGAAAACTGCGTCCCTATTCCAGTATCATAAGCATCATCCACTTGTTTCACTTTTCCGCTTTTCAAAGCTTGCATGTTTACCATCCCTCCAGACTTGACTTTAAAAGGATCCTTACAAGCCACTTCATCCTCAACACTCGCCTTCTGGCCTGTTGCTAACGCAATCACACTTATCCCATTAGGTCTTTCTCGAAGCTTCTGTATTTCCTTCGCCTCCTCCAGCTTTGCTAATATTAGTTCCTCGTCCTCAGAATCCTCGTCTTTTATTCGTTTACGAAGATTTTTTTTCTTGACAGGCTTGAACTTTATTTCCATTGCTTCCGAACCAGATGGCTTTTCGTCTTCCATTATTTGGAAAGTTAAACTTAATATTATCAGAAACTTTATGATTCAACACAAACAAACTTTAAATTTTCATTCGAACAATTTTTAATAGGTTGAAAACATTATAAAACTCGTACTAGTCAAGAAATTTAGCATGAAATAAATGGCCTACGACGCGAAAAACCTCGAAGTCGAAAACACAACTGACTGACGCAACTGACTGACAACCACAGACCAATAATGAACATGACAACATAAGTCAGTCACAGACAATATTCTTTTTTTATAAATACTTTCTTTATTCTAGGCATGGAACACAGACATATATTAATAAAGATGTCTGTCAGGCCTAGCATGCGCCGCGAGAGTAAATTTTATCGCGCTCTTATGAAATGTCAAAAACAATGCGTCAACTGCTGATTTACAGTTACTGAAAATACGAGTATGGATGGTGTACTATAGCCCAATCAACGGTATAGAAATCTTTTGTCGTCTCATGCGAGAAATTTGACGTATTGCGCATGCTAGGCCTGATAGTCATGGAAGGACAGATTGGCTCGCACACTGCACTCGTATTTTCAGCCAATCAGCAGCTGACGCACTGAATTTAATCGATTTTGACGTTTGTTAATAGCGCGATAAAATTTAGTTGTCTGGCGCATGCTAGGCCTGTTTATTATATTAAGTCCATGGGCCTGTTAGTCAACACTCAACATATACTATTTTTAAGGCACTTACGACTACAGACCGAAATATTACTCTTGTTTCTTTCTTTCTACCTAGTACCATGCAATTAATTTTGACGAAAGAGACCAGCATATTTTTGTTGATACTCATTTATGGTATACATATCACAAAAGTTTGAAAGTGGCAGAATAGCCATTTACAAAACCTTTGTTGGTATAATTAGTTGTATTGTCAAAAGATTGTTTACTTTTTGGACTAATTAATATTTGGGACTTAATTAGTTAAAAACGCATTGTGCTGTGTGTGAGAAACATGTAAATCAAAATAATTAAATGTGTTATTGTGATGTGTGGTGCAATAAAAAAAAATCATCGTCTATTCAACTTTTATTAGTTTATTTATTTATTTCTTTCTTGCTTTACATTGTCACAAAATCATAAAACAAACAAGTTTTAAGACTACAGATACAAGAACTCTGTAAGGGTAAAGCAAGATAGATTTTTGAGCTACCTAACTATTGTTAAATAAATACTAATTGGATCTACCGTGCTTTTCTTTAAAGTACACAGACATAAATTAATGTAAATTGGGTCTGGCAACATTGTCAAGATGTCAACTGACTGTACATAAAATGCATTGCGTTTGTGTTTGTATTTAATGTTTGTATGTGTTCGTAAGAGGTGGTATTGCTATTGGTGAGTGATTAGAACGATGATAGGAAAAGTCATGACATGTCAATAAAACCGATAAGATAACAACAAAAACAAAGTTCAAAGTCGCCCATCCCATTGATTTCGTTTTTGAATCGCTTTAAATAGTACCTATCTAGTTTTTCTGAGTTAGATACTTAATTTACAGTGTTGAATAATGGCAAACGTAGTTCTTTTACAATCGCCGCCCCCAAAGTTAGAAGAAGTGCAAAAGAATATTTTTAGTCAAGGTGCTAGCGATTTCATAGAAACACTTCATAGGAAATTTAATGATAAAGTCGACCAACTATACAGAGATAGGCTGCGCCGAACGCTGGAAATAAGAAACAACTCTTTAAAGTTTAAGAGTTCTCCAGAAAGAAGTGATAAGTCCTGGAAAATATCGCCTCTTCCGTCACGACTGGAGTAAGTTATTTATATTTTTATTCACTCATATCATGTTTTCTTCATTATCAAAAATTTTTAACGTCATCCTTTTTGAACTGTAGTTTACTGGTAATTTATGGTAGGTACTAAGTATATTAACAAAATAAGTTCTTATGTAAGTTTTCTTCTGATGTTATGTGAAGTATATAATCATGAAATAAAATTATTGGTGGTGTTAATAATCTGAAATTATTGTTGTATCTTAAAATTTATTGTTATTAACATTTTAGGAATCGTCACTTAGACCTTGGTGATGTATCACCTTCAAATACAGCTCATTTCGTAGCAGCACTGAATGAAGATGTCCAAGGCATACAAGTAGACCTAGATGACGGCCATTGCCCAACATGGCGGAACCAACTGGTTGCATATCAAAATATAAATTTAGCTGTTAATGGCACTCTACCTGGAGCTCCAATGAATATTGCGGTATCTCCAATACTGATGTTGCGGCCAAGAGCTTGGAATATGATTGAGCATAATATTTTGGTAAGTTTAACTTTGAAATAGTGGCATCAGAATAAAGTTTAATTGTTTGTAGCCATACACATGCATACCTATAGGTATGTAACAACAAAATAGAAATCTTGTATTGAACTTGAGCCAATTTTCAATTTTTTATTATATTTTTTTTTTAAGAGATCCCACCAAAACTCCTCATTGTTTACTGTATATTTATTAAATATAAATTTCATTTACATTGTAGAACTTTATCTGCCACGGGAGGGTAGGCTCTCCTATTATATGTTAATTGACTTTAAATTTATGTAGCTCATATAAGGTAGTACACTAGATAAAATTTAATGTGTTTATGTTCTCCATTTGGAATAAATATACATTTTCATGAATTAAACTTTAGTGATAATGTATTATATTATCATGTGATTATTTTTTTTTTCTACAGATTGATGGCAAAGAAGCTATTGGTCCACTTGTTGATTTTGGCATCTTAATGTACCATAATGCGAGGAAACTTTTTGATGCAAGCAGCGGACCATTCTTCTATTTGTCTAAGTTAGAAGGCGCGTCTGAGGCACAGCTATGGAACGAGATATTTGTATGGGCACAGGACCAGTTGGGACTACCAAGAGGAACAATAAAGGCTTGTGTGCTCATTGAAAACATTATTTCTAGCTTTGAGCTAGAAGAAATTTTGTATGCACTGAGAGAACATTCTTTAGGTTTGAACTGTGGAATATGGGATTACTGTGCTTCGATTATTGCAAATTTTGGTAATTTTTATTTTATATTCTCATATTGCAGTGCCCTAACGAGGTCTATAATGATCTAACTATAAGCATAACATCTGTACTGCATCTACATTATAGCAGCAATAAAAGATTGAGTACCTATTGAGTATTCATAAGTAGGTACTAAGAGTGCGGTTGACGAATTACTTCAGGTTTCCACATTTGGGTATATGAAATGTCTATATTAAAATGATATTCCAATGATTACCCAAAAAGGCATTAATAAACTAGATCTATTTATTTTAGGTCCCTTATCAATTGATCAACCTAATGGATATGGACTTTGGTTATGCATTTTATTTTAAACTAACTCTGTACATATCTGTTGTATTGTTTTTTTTTGTGAAATGGGATTTAAGTTAATCTAGTATCTCAGTTAATCTACTAAATTTTAAACCAATCCATTTATTTTTTATTTTAGTTTTTGCATTGATCCTCAGATCATAGATTTTTCTGTGGCTAATCAACATCCATATAAGTACAAACATTCATCTTTATATGCATTATAATATAGGTACAAAAATAAAAGAAGACTATTTTTACCATGAGTGGGATTAGTTGAAAACCTCTAGGCAAACATAGGCTGACTGTAATATATACCTATAGTCTCCCGATGAAGAGAGACGAAACTTGGCAGAGATACAAACGAACATTTTTTTTTTCCAAAATCATGTAAATAGGGTAAAACCACCGGTAGTCAGCCCCGAACCAGTACTCAGCCTTTTTCGTTTTAAAGCCCATAGAAATAGCGCTATAATAGAAAGTAACCAATAAAATTACTTTAAATTGGTTCGGTGACTTCTCATTGGTCGAATCAATTCCAAACATATTAGCTAAGTTGCTGCGAACCAAATTAAATTTGAGTCCATTTCGACGTCGTCAGCTGACGAGGCGACATACGGCGCGCGCGCCATTTTTTTGCTAGTGGGAAGCGTTCGCAGAAAATGTAATTTATTTAATATTTTTGTTAGTTTTAGGGTATGTTGTAATGAAATTTACATTAATTAAGATTATTGGCATCGTAATAAATAAAAAAGTATCGTGTTTTTCTTAAGAATAATTTAATAATGAGGTGGCTGACCATTGGGTTCCATTTTTATATACTTTATCTAGCGCCCAGCCACCCCTGGCTGACTACTAGTTTTGACGTTGTTTTTTTATTTAAAGTCATATTGATATCATTTTAAAGTTCAGAATGTATGCTTTAATCTAGAATACCCATACCTTACACGGTTTTGTCAAAAACCCAATAGTCGGCCACTAAAATAGTTACAGTTTGTCACATGGCTGACTACCGGTGAAACTAGACCCAATGTTCAGCCGTCCATATTTAAATAATTTCTTTACACAGTTTCTTATTCAAAGGCTATTTTAAAACTCAGTTCATTTGATTCCGTCACGTCTAATGTCTTTTTCAAGACCCTTAATATTAAAATACCCCGAAGAATAATTATATCATGCTTTAGATGTTATCGGAAATGGGATGAAAATTAGGGCAGCTAGTAAAACTCATAGCGTTCCCCGAGGCACTCATCAAGACAGAATTATTCTTTGAGTTCCTAAGGACTCTAGAAGAATGGCCCCTGAATCCATTCTTTTGAATTGTAACTTGCAATGAGCGGTTTTCCCAAAAAAACAGACAACCTATTGAATGCTGTTCAACAAATAACAATCGAAGATGGCAGGCCCAATCCTATCATAAGACCTAGTAAAATATGGATGAATTATTTTTTTAAACGGAACGGATAAATTTCTATAAGAACACCTGAAGCGATTTGAAAAAGAAGAGCAGTAATCACCGAAGAAAATATTAGAACATGGTTTGAGAAACTTAAAAACTGCCTCACTCAAAATCAAGCACTCCATGTTAGATATGTACTAATTTACAAACTAAGTCTCCAAAAATATCACCTTTTGTAGGAAAACATCTTTTTATACCATCACCAATAAAGAAATCTACCACTCCTTGAGTAAGGAACAGAATCGGGGCAATTTTTTCTGAAGAATGGAGACAATAAGAAATATCACTTCGGTGTTGTTGTGCTCCTTTGTGTGAATAAGGTTTCCAGAGCTTCTGGGAGGTGCTACATTATTCGCAGGGGTCATCTTAGGGCGACAAGTCCAGTGACAGCTTTATTATGCTGTACTTGTCGCCCTTAAACTAGGATTTGATTACCACTTAACATCAGGTGGGATCTTGAAGTGCGATATACAAAAATCTTAAGAAGAGAAACTAAAAAAGAAAGGAACTCGGAAGATTTTACTTACCTAGCTGAAGAAACCGAGAAAACAGGCTGTGATTTAGGGGAAATCTTTAGGAGAAATCAATCAGAAAGTACCATTAAAATTCTCAATAATATACTTCTATCTCCTGAAACAGAAATCTGTTTGCTGCTGCTGCTAAAAATTTTTACTCGACGAGAAACTTTTAGAAGTGAATGAGAACTTAAAAGCTATTTTATATAGTGATGTTACTGAAGATTTTTTCGCATGATTTAAATATAAGTTAGGTATTTGATTGTTGTGATAGTTAAGTTACGGTTAAGTCCAATTAGGTATTTTTAAAAAAGAAAAGATTTCGTTCTGTTTATTCAAAAATATTTAAAGCTCGCAAGTGCAGCGTAAAGCACTATAAAATAATAATATTTACTCCACGCTTTATTATATACTATAAAAACTATAAAAATAAAAAAATAATAAAGGTCCAATCAGGTTTTTTTATCGGACTAATTGATTGTTATTGTTCTTAATCTTTAAGCTTGAACCTATCGATCCAAAGAGAGGCTGACCACTGGTGGCAATATGGCCGATTACTAGTTTTTGGCGGCTGAGCACTGGTAAAAAGTGCCTTATTTCGTTAAAACATATTTTTCATTATATAAAACTTATCGTTTTTAATTTTTGTTAATTTTGTAACAAAGTTGAATAAATGAGTAAGTTAATTCATACAAAAGACTTCAATTTACTCATTTTATTATTTTGTTATAAGAGTTTGAATCCCGACTCACCACTAAAAGGCTGACTATTGGGTATTTTACCCTAGTTATCAGTTAAGGCAACACGTTTACGCAATTAGAGCACGTTGTCTAATATCACCATTATGTCGAGATATTACGAGTGAGTTACGTAGCATGAGTGTATCGTCGTAACATTTTTATTAACGGCCTTATTGATCATACTCATACGATCGATTTTAATGGTAACTACTTAACTGTTATTTAAATTCGTTATTATGGAGAGTTACATGAGTAACGCATAAGTGTAGGTACCCACATCGTTTAATCAAATAGTGTTGATTTGAACTTGCAAGAAATATATGGAGACAAAAAAATATCAAACATCTTTTTACATTCAAGAAACAGAGAAATATCATCTCCCCTTGCGGTGCGGGCTCTAACGTGCTTCCAACTGAGCTAACCGCAAGTTATCGTAGGCGATGATTTTTTTTTCTGTTTTATCAAGCGCAAGGGAAGAAGATTTTTTTTTGTTTTTTTTAAATAGTTGGGGTGTCTGAGGACACGTTACATACTATGACAGGGCCCGGTTTACACAGCTGTGGGACAGCGGATTCACAGTTCTGTTTTGCAGGTGATCGTAAAGAGTTCCTGCTGCCCGACAGGAACAAATACGTGAGCATGGACCGTCATTTCCTGAACAGCTACTTGAGGCTGGTCGTGGCGACTTGCCACTCGCGCGGGGCGCCGGCCACGGGCGGCATGGCGGCGGCGATGCTGACCCCTGGCACCGATGGTACTGACGAAGAGTTAGTATATTCATACTTCAACTATAACAAACTAGCTGTGCCCGCGCCTTTGTTCGTTGGACCAGAGGTTTTATTCCATATATATACTTCCAAGGTCGGTTTTACCCCTATCTTAACTCATTTTCGAAACAAAATGTAGTCCATATTTTAATCCAAGTTTCGAACTATATTTGTGACAAATTTCATATCTCTTACTTTAAAATAATCATTTTCCCATATAAACTGTCAAAAGACGGTATTACCCCTATCTCCCCTTATTTTCAATACAAAAAGTAGTTGGCTGTATATTATTATTTGTCTAGCCACCAAATTTAATCTAAACCCATTCAGTGGTTTAAGCGTGAAACAGTAAGTGAATCTTTACAAACAATTAAGTTTTAAAATTAGTGAGATAAGGAATATGTGTGCCCAAGAACGGTTTTGGGCTACCAGAAGCAGGGCCGGTGGCGTACTTGTTTTAATTTTCGGTATGGTTCCCAAATGATTGTTCTTTCCTCAACCATTTATTTTGCTTTTTGATGATTTATATCTAAATTTTTGTTTCAGATCAAAGAAAATAGTCAATAAAATTATAGAATCTAAGATTAAGGAAATAGAAAATGGTGTGGATGGCTTTATGGTGTATGATTCACGTGCAGTACCTCATATCAATAAGGTAAATTAACGATGAAAGTGGCTTATCGAGTACAGTCAAAAGCTTTAAAACGGTTTTCCTCTTTTCCAGCATAAAATTCCACATTGAATTTGAACAAAACTATGCTATTTCATATCCAAATTATTCTGGACCTTGTTACAACCACAACCATAGTTTATCGTTAATAAGTCTTAAGTCTTAATAAGACTAGCGGTCCGCCCCGATATCAGCCTGTTCGTATTTCAGCATTAGATGTTAGTACCTACTTCAGTATTTTTTATTGTTCCAAGGTATACCTACCTACCTACCTAAGTTTTAAAACTGTTACTGCTATACCTACCGGCAATATCTGTGAGTAAGTTGTAATGTGTAGTGGCCAGTTGAGCACACAACAATTTGCTACCTCTTTAGAATTACAAAAAATATATATCTATTATGTAACGGTCGAATTGAGAAACCTCCTCCTTTTTTTGAAGTTGGTTAAAAAGTGTGCAAGACGGATCTAAGTGAGAGTTTTAATATGATAGAGAAAAAATTTGAATTCAGAGGTTGTTTACTTTTTAATATAACATTTAACCTTCGTTCACCGTTTGGTAAAGCAATATATTTTTTACTATTTGAAAAACAACCTTTTCAACTTTTTGTGTAAAACGAGACTTTTCCGGTAGTCATTCATTATTATTCACAATGGTTTGGCTATTAACAATCAATTTCAAAGGCTTTCCTGTTTGGTAACACGGCGACAAAGGGCATTCCTAGTAAGTATGTGTTGTAGGGGGAGACATGTGGTTTAATATAATCGAGCAACGTGGGAAGGGAGCAGACTTGTCATATGATATTTCTGGCAGGGGGAAATTAGCACACATGTGCAATTGCAACACACAGACCAAATTTTTGCTCGATATTTTATACAAGCTTTTTTTCGACGTACTGTAGCATGTGTGAAAAAAAAGAAGGGAATACACGCTAAAAGTGCCAACACAAATATAAATGAAAAAAAAAACATTATATATCAAAGAGGCTCCATCGAAAGAGTTGGTAAATCCTGATAGATTTTATAGGTAGGTTCAGATTCTAAGCAGCAATATTCATTCACAGCTCTGGAAAAATTACGGTTCAATGCCGAACCAAATATTCCGTAAGTTCGAAGTGGACATCACCCCACAAGACCTCCTCACCATCCCTAGTGGGGGTGTGACTCTGCAAGGGCTGAAACACAATGTGGCTGTGACCGTTCTCTTCATATATCACTGGCTGGCTGGAATCGGCCACTTCTTCTATAACGGAAATGTGGAAGACTCTGCGACTGCTGAAATATCTAGGAGCCAGATTTGGCAGTGGATCCGATTTTCTGTAAGTGCTAGATACTTTTTTTCTGCTGATAATGGATATGGCTACGAGTGTCAGTTTGCATTACCTACATGTGATCCAATATTGGTGCTGTTCCAATAAAAAGGAAAGAATATTATCAGTTATAGGGATGGGATAAGTAGAGGACGCCCACTGGCTACCGGGTGGTCCATGGTAGCCAAGAGCTTAGAACTTTCCCAAACAAATATTGTGACAACCAAGGACAGCTACCCTGGCGCCGCAGAACGCAGAGAGTGGACCCCAAATCATGGGAGGAATGGCTAGGACAAAGAAGAGAAAAGGAAAGGATAAGCCTTTTAATATCTCCATGATTGATCAAGTCATCATTTCAACAATGGTTACTGTCTTAATCCCCACGTTTGCCAAATGCGGTTTGGTGACGACCCGGTAATCAAACCCAGGACCCCTAGATCTTAACTCGGGACCTAAACCAGTAGACCATCGAAGCTTTCTGCAATTGTTTATAATCTTCCAGCCACCACTGGAGGACGAGCCCTCGCAGGTGGTGACGGTGCGGCTGGTGGAGAAGGCGTTGTCGTCGTTCAGCGCGTACGCGCACAAGCAGCTGTGCCGCTCCGGCGCCGAGCGCAAGCGGCTCACGGCGGCGCGCTACATGAGCGCCGAGCTGTTCCTGCGCCGCGCGCCGCCGCCCTTCCTCACCTCGCACCTCAACGACGACCACAAGTTCCGCACGCTGCACAACAAGGCGCTCAAGGCTAACTTGTAGATTTACAACTTGATAAAAGTCGATCTAGTAGGTATATACCTAAAAGAAGTTGTCAACCTTTTTTGTTCAAGCATCAACTTTATGGGTAGGTACCTAACTTAGAGGGGACACTTCAGACCATATGCAGCATCTTAAGACTATTTACAAGGTATGACAATATCTCCGTTTGACAACCATAAAATAGGCATTTATTTTTGTAATTGGGGTATGACATTTCCACAGATTGAACTAATTACCTACATATTATGTTATTATGACACTTGCATGTAGCATACCTATGAAGGGTAGTAACGTAATATAAATCACCACTATCCTTCATTCGTTTCATGACTTGAAACTAGATATAGGTACCTATAATAATTATAGACCTACATACTTCACTACATAGTATAAAACAAAGTAGCTTTTTCTGTCCCTATATCCCTTTGTACGCTTTAATCTTTAAAACTACGCAACGGATTTTGATGCGATTTATTTTAAATAGATAGAGTGATTCAAGAGGAAGGTTTTTATTTGCAATAAAGAATAGAAAAGCCAATATTTCTTAGTATTTACATTACATCCGTGCGAAGCCGGGGCGGGTCGCTAGTATATTAATAAAATATGAGACGGGACAGACTGTCTCAGAAGTAACAAATTGCTTACTTAAAAAAATACCTACTACTAGCGGTCCCGGCGAACTTAGTTTCGCCTTAGAGGATTTTCGCGCTTTTCTGTTGATTTTTTTTTCTGAATTTTCTTTTCTATAAACCTCACGGAGCCCGAGACCTTTCCAACGAATGCAAAACCGTGGAAATCGGTTTATGCGTTCTGGAGTTATAGCGTCAGGGAGGAAAACCTGACATATTTTTATATAGTAGATTAGATAGGTAAGTGAACATTGTAATGTAGGGTTGTGACCATGTTTCAAATTGTGCTTTACTATTGTAAGTGTAATCTTACTTGGTAATTATTGTAAAGTAATTTTATTGCTAGTAAATGTTTACAGTTTACAGTCAAAAGTAAGAGAGACATACTATAATGACTTTTTTAGATACTTTGGTCTTTGTACCGTTTAGTTACCGTTAGTCATATAACTAGTGATTCGAAGTTTTTTATGACTTCATGGATATAATGTTAATTTTAGAGAAAAGCGGGTACTAAAAATAATGTCTCGATCTTAAAATGTTTCCTCTATTTTTACACTTACCCGGTACGACCAAATGCACATCAAAATAAAGACTTGCAGTTTGGTACCTATTAGTGCATATCATATGCCCACGAAATAAGGACGAGGAAAAACGTTGGATAACATCACATACATTAATTTGATTCTGTGGTGAGTGGCGAAATCACTTGTGACACATTAACATTAGGAGATCGTATATTATAATATATTCTGGTTTCCCTAACACATAAGTGCTTTAGCTAGAAACTTTGAGATCAGGTTTGTGATGTCTGATATTTATCTATTTCCTTTTGTAAAATTACTAACGGCCTTTGCATTATATATAAGGGACAATCTTTGAGGTTTTTTTCTGTCCTTCATTATAGATTCCATACAGGGTTTGAGTTATTCAATAAACATGTAACTCATGTGTGCCTTAAAGATATGATGAAACAAAAACAATTATTTTTATTAATGTTATTGTATGTTTTGTTATTTCCACGCTTAGGTACCTATATTGTTTTCTAACTACGATGTTGTTCTGATACTGTGATATACAGCAATATACCTGTTATATGAATATGTAATGAACTTGTTAAGCCAAATTTTAAGGAAATAAATTGTTAAAAAAAAATTTTTTTTTATTAATTCATCCGCCGCTAGACCAACCAACTCAGTTTCTGAGTGACAAAATTTATCTTAAGGAATAGTGTATAAAATGAAGTATACACCTGCTCGCTTCTGCTTTTGGCCAAATTTATCGGTACCGATACTCAAAAGATAATAGGCCTGGGCTCTTGCTCCATTTGTATTACATGCAACTGCGTCCTTAACCCATTGACCGCCGGACTTCAAATAGAAAATATTGCTCCCGACGCCATGCGTATTATTAGCTAGAATTTTCGCCCAATACGATAGTGATGTGACATGCTGCACTAAGCGATAAGAATAAACGTTTGTTTCGGAACCTTATTACCTATTACTAAGGATAAAGAAATAAATGCTCATACATACTGAACGTAATAAGAAATAATAGATCAATAGTAATTTTATATGTCTTAGTAATCAGAAAATTATCACAAGATTTTTTAAAGTATGCAAGGAATTTTGGCGCAACTAGTCGACGCCTTAAAGCGTCATCGGCGATCACAACTTAAATGTTTGACAAATTTTACCTACTCTTATAGTGTTGTTAAGGACTTTATCCATGTAATTGGAAAAAACGCCACTGTGTTGGTTAAAAACAAAATAATATGAATTAATGTCGGTGATGAAATTATAATAAGTACACCTTTTGAACTTATTATGATTTAATTTTTTGTATAAGAAGAGCAACAAAACATTGTATATTTTTTTCTATCGACAGAAACCAAAATATGTAATACGAAGGGGCGTTTTACAAATTTACACCAAAATCATGTTTCCCGGTTTTTACGGTGCATATACACTTAACGATAAACATTCATATTTTTTTATTTAATAAATCAAAAAATCACGGTGCAGTGTTTCGTTCAAATGTCGTATGACGTCACATCTAGATACATTTTAAAACTAGCAGCGACATAGTGAACTTCGAATTTTTATGAGCTTTATCATACAGTTTTTTTCAGTTGATTGAGTAAACAATAAATATGGGTATTATAATCTTTATGGAATAACTCACGAAATAATTAGAATTTGTTGATCCGGTTGTCATGCTCATTAATTTAGTTTGATTCAAATAAATAAGTGCCTCGAAAAGAAACACTTCTCCTACTTCACTATCAGGCGAAGATTTATTAAAAATATCATCATCATCAACTACTTCCAGAATATGTAAAAGTTCAACACAACCCATTATTATTTAAACTATTTTCGTAAATAATGTATTTGTGGGTTTTTACTCAAAAAGTCTACAATATAGAAACACGGACAATAACTTCAGTAGCATTTAGCTTTTGTAGGGTAATTGAAAAAAATATATTTTATCTATCTTCAACTCCCAACACTATCAATAGCAGCATACGCGCTTATGACGTCACAAGCGGACGACTTAAAGCGTCGTTGGCGTTGGCAGTACATTAAAGTGAACATGATATAGTGGAGTTAGGTGGGTATATCGATAACATAAAATTTTATGAAAAAAAATTAAGGTATATTTTAAGCAGATTAAATTCAATAATAAATAGTAAAAACATTAGTCATGAAATTAATTGACAATGGCATGTCATCTCTTTATTATTACAAACTTTTTCTCAATCGACTGTGAACATTAATAATTAGGTAAAATATGTATAAACAGACAAAAAATTCGTACGTTAACCATATGACGAGTGAGCATCATCAATCCATCTATCAAGTATGTGTATAGGCAGAGATAATGATAATAGTTATTTACTAATACACTTTTAATACACTAGCAGTAGAACAATAAAAAAATAATCACATTTTATTGTTATCATCTAATACCTACATATTAAATAAAAATAAAAAATGTATTAAAAATGTCCACATAGTCACATCACTACCTAACGCTTTAAGACGTCCACGGCGTCGTGCAGTGTGATTTTACGTTAATAATTTTAGTTGTTGATTTTTATCATTTTTTAACTCAATTCTATGCTGTAGGACGTTTTTAGACATCAATAATAATAATCTATCGTATCCTGGTGCGCGGTGTGTATAAATATGTATACGAGATGGTGTTCATTACTTTTTATTTCAACGTCAAACATAAGGCAAATAACTTAGAATAAGGAAAGTATAGAAACCGCATCATGACAGCAACAATGTGACCGTCTACCCCAAAATATTTTTTTTCAACATCGTTTTGACGTTTATCAATTTAAAAAATGAGTATTAATATCTATTTATTCTTTGGTAATGTAGCAAATGTCGATTTTTATATCGATAAAATGTAAGTGATAACCATATGGATAGTGAAGCAATAGGGATCTTTTTTCTGTCGATATAAAAATAATGAATACATAAATAAATATCAGGCTATATCACAGGTCAATGGACCTGAGCCCAAAGTACACAATTTAAGCAATTGTATTTTGGAAACCAAAACCAACGGTGGAGCTAGCCCTGCTTTCCTTCATAATTGCCACCAGAGTAGTACTAATATGCTAGGATGAAGAAGACTACAAGAAAGCAGTTGAAGAATTTAACTTTTGTACGACTGTATGCCATGAATACCAAAATGTATCCGCATATCGACAATCCAGAACATACTTGATTTCGTTTATGATGTTTGCATAAGTATACGAAAAAATAAATGACAGTGCTACCAAAATTTATTTTAAAAAATACATATTTTTTTAAGCTCTCTATGACAGCAAAGTTAACGATTTGTGTAAAATTAAAACTTTTTGCAAACAATGTATGACATGTAGTTTAGTCCATCCCATGGACCTAATATAATACTAAGTCCATGGTCCATCCATAGATCAGAGGATCTCAATCTCATATTACTTTGCAGTTTACTTTATTGATTTTCGCCCTGCAATGAGATTCTGTTTTCACATTTCCTGTAACAAAATACAAATGAAATAAAGTGAATAAAATAAAGCGATTAGTGAATAGTTACGAATATAACAAATACTGTTAAATACTAGAAAGTGATTTTTCAATTATGGCCCATCAGTGATTAAAATACGGCCATTTAAATAAGTCGTATTTGAAATTAAATGTATTTTCAATTTGGTAACGTTCTATTGGCAGAGATTCAGATTTTCTATCTGCAGATGCGGACTCCAATACAAGCTTTGAGTGGTTTTTGTTTCAGTCACTCTAGGTGGCGCTGCATGGCTAGATGTGAATAAGACAGCTACGTCCCAATTGCGGTTTTTAGCGTTACATCTATGAATATAATATATCTATGGCAAATAATGACGCTTAAAGGCGTCGTCGGCGTCTGGATCAAAATTCTTGATGACGCTTTAAAGCGTCAATGGAGGTCAATGGGTTAAGATGTTAGTAGCTACTGTGTCCGTTGTCGCGTGGTACTATTCATATTCATATTCATATACTGATAAATTCATGTACACATTTTCGACATGTCACATCACATAAGCTCCATCACTGGCTCTTGGAGTGTAAGAGGTTATTTATTTTCTGTTTCTTTAAAATATTTAGTGTTCGATAGTGCAGTGTGATGTTCTATAAAAATCTATCCATTATTGGTTTGATATCTACCTTAATAACACTAATGCACTGGAGGGTTAAAAATAAAACAAAATTAATGCAATAATATTTTATAAAATTTCTCAAAAATATTGAACATTTAAAGGTACGTAATTTTTAATATTCTAGGTGATAATAGCACTGATATTAAGTGTATTCTTAATCACACAACACAATTAACTAAAGCAATCTCAGCGGTTTTGTACTTAATATTATTTAATGTAAAAATTACAACATGAATAAAAATTTTGAATGACCTAAAATGATATTTTTGCAAAACAAGTTTTACTAGTAGTTTTAATTGTGTTACATAAAATCTTTTTTTTCTCTGGTAATTTACATTTTTCTATATATATCAAATAGCTTGGGATACTTATAAAATGAACGGGCGCACATTTTACAATACTTTTTAAATAACTGTCAAGTATCATACTCCTATGATTCTTAGTCACATTTTTTTCTATCTTTGTAGGTAATTATACACTATATTATTTTTTTATATAATAAAAGCCTCTCAATAAGATCAAGCAGTGAAGAAAATGTATTACTAATTATCGTCTTTTTACATTCTTGGAATACAATTTTCAGTGGAATGCCTTAGTGTAATGTAGCATATTATTGTGTTATAAAATATAATAAATTGTCAAAGTATCTTTTTTCTTAAATGTTATAGAACACATTTTAAACTTAACAAATTGTTATTTTAAGTGTATAAGGCAAAGTTTAAATCGGTAAGATGACGTTAAATTATGTTTTTTTTACTAGATGTGCCATAATATTATACAGCTTACAAGCGAAAATAACTCATTCAATCTTATAGAATAACAACCTTGTGTAGCAAAGCCCAAGTCTGTGTTAAAATATCAAGGTAAAAATAGTTTAGTAAGTTTATTATGTTTGTCGAAGGTATTATTCATTTTTTAATTTATTTTATTGTTTTCCAAGACAATATATTTTAATCTTGTGACATTAATTATTACTTGGTTAGATATGTTTAGATATTTTTTTAACCTTACCTAACAATAAAACATGTTTCCCATTTCACAACTTCAATAAATCAAAGTGCTGATTACATGTTAAAATTTGTAATAATAACTACTGATAACATAGCATTTAAAATCTTCAATATCATAAATATACATGAATTTTATATGAAATCTAAAGTAAAAAGTATAACTTGAAAATTAAAGGACATTAATAGCTTGGCATTAAATCTTGTAAGTAAAAAGTATAACTTGAAAATTAAAGGACATTAATAGCTTGGCATTAAATTTAACATAAATATATAACAAAAATTAGATTCAAATTTAGTGTCAAAGCCACAAACGCCGGTTCAAGTCATTAAGATGTTATTTGAAATTAAGAAGTATCACTGCACAAGCTAGAATGCACTTTTATCCGTCAGAGGATTTTAGCCTCTGTGTCAATGCGTGGTGTGGTCGTAGATGAGGCAGGGCGTGCTAGGAGACGGAGCACCGCGCGGGCTGGTCGCCGCCGACGCGCGGCCGCGTGAGCGCGCGCGCGAACTGAGCGTCGCGCGCCGACAGCGACGCGCCCTCCTGCAGCGACAGCGCCAGGGCGTGAGCCAACGCCTCGTCCTCTGTCTGGATATTGCATATATAAAAATTAAGAAACTGACATGTTAGTGCAAACAAAACCACAAGCAGCGTTTACTTTATATTTGCAACAGCGTTCAGGGGATTGGTAGGTATTTAAAAAAATATATTTTTTTAATATTTTTTATTAATTTCATATTTTTGTATGAAAGGTCCTTTTGTAGGTACTAAATATGCATACAAATAAGCTTACATGATTGTAATATACTAGAAAGTGGGACTAAAGATTATCTCAGCATTTCACCAACTGCTTCTTTCATAATATTAAGTATTATTCAATGATATTAAGTGTATTAAAATCGTAAAATATTGTCAATAAGCCCAGTATCAAAGGAAAAGACAATATTGTACTATTCAACACAACAAACAAATAATTGCCAGACAGCAAATCCAAATTGTATTTCAATGATATTTTCTATTATTGAATTTTATTTTTATGTACAACTATACTCATACAAGTTTGCCATAAAAGCTCACCATATTTCCTTGAACTTCAGAAAAGTTTGTTACAGCTACTGGGGGCGTCGTCACTTTATTTTCGGCTGCTTTTAACCGTGCCATTGCTGCGTTACTGCAAACATAATTTTTTATTGATAATATTTCCCTTGAAAACATGCAAAGTATTTGCTCCATATCAGAAACAATGATTCACCTACTTTGTTTGTTTTGTGTGATAAAATATTTACTGCAATGCACATTCATTTTATGTATAGTAAACAGCACATCAGGGTAAACACTTGCAGTTATATTTTAGTAATTATGACCATAATATAAGGGTGGTACAAAGTCCAAAGTGATTAAGTAGTCTGAAGCAATTTCGACATACGGTGGTATATCGAACTACAAGTGCATTTAGCATGATCAGTTGCTGACTGCACATTATTGTTTAACTTCTAAAAACAACTTTAAATTATACTTACGCAACCTGTCTTCTCTTTGCAGCTAATTTGCCTTCACATGCATGGTCGCTGGCATGTCTATGTTTTAGACAGTAATTAAGAGAACAGTCTTTGCATACGAGAGGTACCATTTCTTTCGTTTTGCAGCCTTTGTATGAACAGCGATTTGTGAAAACCTATCAAATAAGAAAATCATATTAGAATACATCATTACATACTCATTCTTATTCCAAAATATAGAAGTGAAAAGATGGTTTATAAACAAACATTTCATAAACACAATTTAAACAACTGATGTCTGTTGAATGAAACTTGATACGCTTTTATCAGACAATGTTAGTTCCAATTTATATTTTCAGTCATATCTACTATATATTATAGGTAGGGAATAATCATGCTGTATAATAGCATCAATATTAGAATCAACCACTTAGTGGGTTTAGGTTTTGAATATCTAATCCAATCTGGCTTAAACATATAAAGTTAGTTGAAAGTGTTATGATAACTTTAATAGTGGCAAATTTTTATTATTACATTCTGGATCACGTTTCAGATGACCCTTTTTACATATACATAAAGTTGTTTTCTAAACAATTACAAAATTATGGCTTCTGCCTGCTTCATTTAGCCTTTATTAATTTGTTTTTAAAGTAAAACAAGTACCTTCTTTCGCCTTTCTCTTGCTGGATCTGATGTACATTGGTTGTCTATATGAGCCCCCACTGCCACATCCGGAGGCTCCCCCCTGCGTCCTGGCACGGGAGCACTACACAGTGGACAAACTGGTACTTGGACATCACGTGTGTTAGACTCTGGACACTCATGGTTGGTATAGGAGAAATGATCAGAGCTGTAATCAAAAATAATGACCTACATAGCATAAAAAGTAATATTGAATCATTTTAGGTAGGCGGTATTATAAATTATAAATCATGAATAAACATTTTTTGCAAGTTGCAAGTTTGAATCCAGTTTCTTCTAGAAAAATAAGTTAAATCTACTGAATTGGTGATGTTTTAGAAATAATTAACAAGAAATAATAAGTACACAAAAACACAATTTGGATGTTAAGAACTTGATTAAAAGGTTTTAAAATAAATAAACTCACCAGAAGACTTCCTTACAGGCACCACATTTCATAGGGAGAAAATCTGAAAAAGAAAAAAGATTGTTTTTAAAATCAATATAATTTTTAATTATAAGGCAGGCAGTTGAAACAACTGATACATATGCTTCTAAGCAACTGAATTTTTACTTTGCTTTCAATTTGCAAACTTCAGGATTGAAGTGTGAGGGGCTGGTATACCGTTTAAAGTGGTGACCTAATGTACAAAATCATGCTTGAGTACATTTATAATTTGACATGTTACAATTTCTGTTTTAAAATCACAATTACCAGTATAAAACTATGCTAATGTTGTATACAGCTTAGCTACACTAGGAAATGATATTCACAATCAATTTAAATAAACTTAAAGTAGACTTACCTAATTTATTACACGATTTGTATGAACAGTTTTTTCCAATATGTGGGAATTCCATTGTTAATCACAAGAAAACAACAACGATATGTTCGACTTCTTGATAGGAAAAATCTTCAATGACTATGACGCAAAGTTCGTGAGCACTTTTAAATGAACCTTGGCTGATTTTTAAAGAACAACCACGAATATTTCGCTAGTATTTCGTCATCAACACAATTTCATACAATCATGCACGATCACAAATTTGACATTGACAATCACACACAATGATTAATCATTTTTGAAATTACGTCGATGTTTACAAAGTAAGCCATCAAATAGCATTCCGCAGAAATGTGATGCGCGAGCGTTTGTGCGAGTGTGGATCCACTTTTGTTCATAGACAACTTTTTTCAGGTTGTGGCGACCTCTACCGACTTTGTGAAAAGTTCTAATTTTGTAGTCTTAGCGTACAAATCATAGATGGCAGTAGTTTCTTCAAAAAACATAACATAATGATGATTTCCATTCATTCAACATGCATGACCTTTTTGTCCTTTTGACATTTCTCGCCTCGTTGTCAATGTCAGCTGTCACATTTTCCGTAACAAATTCGAAATTCAGTTTAGCCTCTTTATTTTGCACATTCCATTGAAAATTAACTAAAAAGTGATCCCAATTGTGGATCACTAGTTAAATCTGGGCTTCATTAAAGAAGTAATTACAACAATGAGTAAATTAATCCCTTCTGCTGCTAAGTTTTTCGCCGGGAACACGATAGCGGTAGGTTATTCCATTTACACTATTTTGTTCTATTTTACTTCAAATTTTTATAAATTATCCAACGATATATCAAAATGTAGTTTGTATGTGATTCATAGAGTGCCATTTTATACAAAACGGGATAATGTAATTACAGAAAACGGCTGCCCCAGCTGTGACTACCTCTACTGCAAAGTACAGTACCAAAAATGAAGCTAATTTTGAAATTAAGGTAAGGGTTGTTCTGTGTATAGAACAGTTCATTCAGTTAATATACTTTGCCACTATGTGTCCTGGTAAGTTCATGTGAACTTTTTGTTTTGTAATTTTATTCTTGTAATTATGTAATCTAACCTTCAAATGTCAAGTGTAAATGTTTGATTGTCAATGCGACGTTTCCCTCTAGATTTGTTTGTTCCTTTAAAGATCAATAAATGATAAATTAATAAACAGACATTGGGAGTGTACCTGGGAAGGCACAATTTAGTTTTTGTGCCCAAGAGGATATTAAGTTAATCTGACAGACTAAACTTTGATTGACTATTGGTCTGTAGTTAATGATGGGGAATGGCTATGGTAATTCACGAATGTGTAGCAAGTCAATAGCACTTAAGGTGAGCAGAGCAAATAAACAAAACTTATGTACCTATGGCCCCCTCAAAATTTTGTTCTACAAGGCAAATAAATACTAATTAAAAAACTAAAAAACACGCTTTTAGCTCGCACTAAAAATTACAAAATAATTCAGACATTTAAGAAAGAAAGCGTGGAGCGTTTATGTTATCTTTACTCTTTTTGGACAAAACGCTTCACGCTTTCTTTCTTAAATGTCTGAATTATTTTGTAATTTTTAGTGCGAGCTAAAAGCGTGTTTTTTAGTTTTTTAAACTATTATTTTTATTTTCTACTTTTTAGTTTTCTCATGTATCAATAATTATATAATTCTTTTTCGTATCCCATTCAGCAAACCCTTTCATTTAATACCCATATCATAGGGGTGCATTTCAAATAGCCTGTCCGTTATCTTGGACGCCCGCCATATTGGATTTATCTTGGACGCCCGCCATATTGGATTTGAATCACGTGACTATTTTTTTTGTATTCCTGACAGCAAACCCTTTCTTTTGATACCCATATCATGGAAGTGCATTTCAAACAGTCAGTTCGCCATCTTGGGGAGGCCGCCATATTGGATTTGTAATGACGTTTCTTAGCTAGTCATGTATTGTCATCAGAACTCAGAGTGTCTGCAAAATTTCATCTTAATCAAAGACCGGGAAGTGGGTCAAATTAAGATTCAAAGATTTCGTTACATAGATACATACAACCCAAGCTAATAAAAGCGTGTTAAAAATAGTTTATTTAATTGATATTATCTGGGAGGGAAACATAGGTCACATTTTGTGAATATCTAATAAAATCTCAAAACATATGAATAAGATCCTGAATATGTTTGTGAAATATTAGTCTAACAATTGAAAACCAGTGTTAACCCATTTTAGTGTTGGAAAATATCCCAGAATTAATAGTAAAATGATGACCATGTACTATATGGGGCATGTACAGTCAGCAACATTAGTTTGTATACAACTCAGTACCTTGTAACATTAAGTTAACTGATGCGATGATGTACAATTTGTTTACGAGCTTTAATGTGACAAGGTACTGTAATACAAACGAATGATGCTGACTGTACTATAAGGATATATAATTGATACTTTTTACAGCCCTACAAACTCCACAAATTGGATAAAGGGCCTGCAACAGCAGCAACCCTCACTTCAGAAGATGCCATCCAGTTGTATGAGCGGTTGGCAATATTGAGGAGAATTGAGACGGCCTCAGGAAATCTTTACAAAGAAAAGATTATTCGTGGTTTCTGCCACTTGTATTCAGGCAAGTATTGTATGATATAGCACACCTAATTTTTTTTCAAAAACTGCAATAGAAATAAGTTATGCTATAAAAAGTATAGTAAAGTTACTAGTTTTTTACATAGTTTAGTAAGTAGTTTGATGTTAGAGAACTTTTAATGTTAAGTTGTACAAGGAATCCCTCAATCTAATAATGAATTTGATGTAAGAGCCATCTGCTTCGTCTTCTGCTCTCTTGAAATGTTGGTGAGGATGATATAACTTCCCAAGCATCATCAATTTACTAAATATCAGGTAAAAATATTAATACCTTGCCCATTAACACTATGAAATTATATCCTAAAATAAATTAAGTCAGTCATATTGTGATTTGCTATTAAGGAACTATAGATTTAGAAATACATAAAATTTGGTTTTGTATGGAGATGAGTTGTATTTCAAAGTCGTAAGACCCCAGACAACCAGACACAATTGAAAACCAATTGTGTCTGGCTTTTAAAAGGACATTCCGTCTTGCAAGTTTAAAACTGTGAATTAAAATGTTATATTATCTTGTCATATATTGTTATTAATTACAATGATTGTCCCTGACATGGCTCTATAATAAAAAAAGTAATGTCTAATAGTACATACATACTAGATGGTTTATATTGAAAGGACCATATCCATCACTGGTCTGATGGTTAAAATGTTAATGTTAAAAAAGTTTAAATATGAATGAGGGCAAAGGTGTGTCTGTGTATTCAGTTTTCCCATGCCTCATATAAGGTTAAGAGAGGTAGGGCATAGCAATTTATTGCTCGAACTGGAGCAGCCCAACAGGTGAAATACCTCCACCTCACAGAAGACCGCAGCCTAATATAAATCACTTCTGTGTTGATGTGTTCTTGCGTGTGAGTAAGGTTAAGAGCTGCTGGGGATGCTACATTAGTAGCAGGGGTTAGGCCTTCAAGGTAAGGGCGACAAATCCAATAACAGATTTATTATGCTGTACTTGTCGCCCTTAAGCTAGGACCTCATTACCACTTAATATCAGGTGGGATGAGGTCAATCTTGAAGTGTAATATAAAAAGTAAAAAAAAATAAAAAGATCCGGGCTATGTATAATAATTTTCTTATTATTGTCATTTAGGTCAGGAAGCGGTGGCTGTCGGAATGCGTGCGGCGATGCGCGATGTGGACACTGTCATAACGGCCTACCGGTGCCACGGCTGGACTTACCTGATGGGAGTCTCTGTCCTGGGCGTGTTATCCGAGCTGACGGGGCGGCGCACAGGCTGCTCTCGCGGCAAGGGCGGCTCCATGCACTTGTATGGGAGGAACTTCTACGGAGGCAACGGGATTGTTGGCGCGCAGGTCAGTTGGTCTTAGCTTAGTATTCATAGGCGTCACTGAGAGACGTATCTAGTTAAGGCCAGTTTAATTAACTTGTATGGAAGGTACAAAGGAAGATATATTGTAGGAGTATTGGTTAATTTGATATGTTGAGTTTTAGTTTACACAGACTAAACTGTTGTCCTTCAGGATTGTGCGTTTTGTAAGCTGATAGCTTGTAGTTGGAGGGTAATTTAATGACAGACCTTCAGGTTAGTAGGAGTTGTAAATCAAGGGTGGCAACTACGTTTTTTCTTTATTAATTGTGTTTTGAAATATGCAATGAAGAAAGGATATGGATAAATAACAATACTAAATCGAAATCTTTGATCGGAGGTTTTACAGAATAAATTTGTATAAAAATAACGAATAATATTATATCCCAGGTACCGCTCGGCGCAGGAATCGCGTTTGCTCACAAGTACAGAGGGGACGGCGGAGTGAACTTCGCTCTATACGGTGACGGGGCGGCCAACCAGGGCCAGCTGTATGAGGCCTATAATATGGCTAAGCTGTGGGACCTGCCTTGCGTGTTCGTTTGTGAGAACAACGGCTATGGTGAGTTTTTTTCCACATATTACTTTTATTTTATTAGCCCCCATGCAAAATAGTGTTATCAGATTGATGTCGATATTTGACTGATTCTCTGTGCCTATATGTAGCTACAGAGAGCCCAGTTCCAATATTTTACGATTAATATCCGTTTTTTTAATGTGTCAAAAATTATATCCGTTTTTCTCCAACCTACTACCAGGCCTAGCATACGCAACGCGACTAAATTGTATCGCGCTCTTAACAAAGGTCGAAATCGATTGAAGTCGGTGCGTCAGCTGTTGATTGGCTGAAAATATGAGTGCGGTGAGAAATCAACAGTATCGAAACTTTTGTCGTTTTATGCGATAAATTTGATGTATTGCGTATGCTAGGTCTAGTGGAGTCGTTAAATAATACCATTCCATACGGCTGTCATCAGTTATCCGTCGTTCGGTTTTAGCTTACGCATCATAAAATGTATTACTATCTGTAACTTGAACTGATAGTTTTACAAATATTGGAACGCGCGTAAGGCATTTTTAATGTTCATAAATGCATCAATCAACTTCTTATTAGGCACCTTATCAAAAACATCTGTTTCGTGATATGTCTGATATCTGGTGCCGACTTAATATGAATGATTGTTTACGATGCAAATAGGGATATAAAGCGGCTGTGTGGCGCTGATAAAAATAATTTAATCGCACTAACCGCAGTCTTGTGCTAATTAAAACGAAATATTATCAGTGTTTTGTTATGTCTTACTTTTTTTTCATATAGAACGCTCTGTTATTGTTCGTAGACTTATCATGATACAAAATCTACTAAAATATGAAGTAAGTGAGCATCTAATTAAACCTAGAAGATAATTGAAACGATATTGTTGGGAAATTTTCATTCTTCTTTTAAAGGAAAAGATAAAAAAATATATATGAATTACAAAATGAACTGCTTCTTTAATGTTATTTCTTGTGGACCATAAACAAAAGACAGTAGTTTGTATTCCTCTGCGGTTATGACTGAAAAAGCATACATTATAATGTAGTAACTTTTTAATATCTGGGTAGGTACAGAATGTGAGTAACGGACTATCCTGGGCCTCTGATCCTAAATCGTACCCACGTCTCTTATATAAATACGCTGTTGGTTGATGTCTTTTAGAGGATCTAAAAAAAATACCTGTTATCTATTACAGTCATCTTTAAAGTCCATTCACCGATGACGTCACGCGACAATTCAATTAAATTTATCGCCGTTATTTTACGATTAAGTAAAAGCAAAAAATATGTGTCCCATATTTTGTATGAACTAACAGATGGACTAAAACCTCATTTTTAGCCCGCTTCCCTATTGTCTCAGGTCTGGGTATTGTGGTAACGACGTTACAGTAACGTCGTTGTTTCTGATTTCTATAACACAATCAATGTATGTGATGTGATGTTGGCCAATATTTATTTATTACTAGCTGCCCCGACGAACGACATCCCGCTTATTTTTTCCAATTGTTTTAACCTTTTAAACCTTCCCTGGACCTCCACAATTATTTTAGAACCAACATTAGCCAAATCTAGTTTAGTTCTAGCCTTTGTTGAGTTTTAGCAAGACTAACGAACAACGATTCATTTTTATATTAAGATAAGATATAAGACTGGTGGCCCGACAGATGTTGTCCTGATTTAACGACGACTTTTTAATTACATATATGTACCTATATTTTCTGATAAGAATTTTTTCTTGACAATAACAAAACACAACAAAAAAAATAATAGGGAAATTGGTCCAGCTGTTCACGCGTGATGGTGTGATTAAGGGAAATCAGTATTAATTGTTATATATCCGTAGCCAGGCGAGCGGGCCAGACTTTGGCGTCGCGCCAACTCTGAGGTCCCGGGTTCCATCCCCGGTCGGGTCAATATGAAAAACGAACTTTTCTGTATTGTCACGGGTCTGGGTGTTGTGGTACCGTCGTTGTTTCTGATTTCTGTAACACAAGTGCTTAAGATACTTACTGCAGTATCAGAGCAATGTATGTGATGTTGTCCAATATTTATTTATTCATATATTAAGTTTATACCCTTACTGTCCTTTCCAGGCATGGGTACGTCTGTAGACAGGTCGTCTGCCAGCACCGAGTACTACTCGCGCGGCGACTACGTGCCCGGCATCTGGGTGGACGGCATGGACGTGCTGGCCACGCGCGAGGCCACGCGGTTCGCCATCGACCACTGCACCAGCGGGAAAGGTGCGTCATTACTATCAAACGCATTTGCAGTTGATTTTAGTTCTTATCACCACTACAAAAGGGTGTGCCTGCGAGGAGCGACAACTTACCCGGCATGGATGTGCTGGCCACGCGGTTTTCGCCATCGACCACTGCACCAGGGGGAAAGGTATGTCATTGCTTTCAAAAGCACTTGAGATTTGATTTTAGTTCTTAGCATTAAGAGAGGAAAAGCAGCACGCGCGATACGTGAAGGTCGTGAGTTCGATTCCCGCACCGCAAGGGGAGATAACATTTTTCTATTTCTAATATTTATACTGAATTTCTTCGAAAAAGATTCTCGGCGCACAAAAAGGGATGTTCCTAATTATTTCTTTAAACTAATGACTGATTTCTTGTTTTCACAGGGCCTCTGTTAATGGAAATGGAGACGTATAGATATTCGGGGCACTCCATGTCTGACCCCGGCACTTCGTACCGCACCCGCGACGAGGTCCAGGAGGTGCGCCAGACGAGGGACCCCATCACTTCCTTTAAGGAGAAGATCCTGAGCAATGAGCTCGCCACGCCGGACCAGCTTAAGGTGAGATTTATATGTAACTAGCTGACCCGACAGACTTCGTCCTGTTAAAAGATTTGGAATGTGGCTTGACTGTTTGTACTGGAAAAAAAGGGTAGTCATTCGAGCTTTCCTGGCAATTATTCGATTTCTCGCCGTAAAAACCATCCTTGGACTTCAACGAATACCTATTTTAAAAAAATAATTGTCAAAATTGGTCTAAGCGTTGTCGAGTTATGCGATTACGAACACATTTTGCGATTAATTTTTATATAATAGACTAGCTGTGCCCGCGACTCCGTTAGTTCGTTCGTTTGTGTAATGAACGTATGTTCTTTACTAAAAATGGAAGTATTTCCGCAGAGCTAGGTGTTATCTGCTAGGGGACCAAGGTCCAACTAACAATCTTGGTTTGTTGTATACAGCAGAATTGGTTGGCAGTAAATAACGTTCCGTACGTTATGCACGATTAGCCATCGGTCCTACATCTCGATGTCGAAGTTATCGTCGCCACAAACTATATATACAAATAAACCAAGATTGGTAGTAACTTGGTCCCCGAGCAGATAACACCTGGCTGGGCGGAAGTACTTCCCTTTTTAAAGAATATACATTCCTTACAGTTAAATACCAGAACAATATTTGAGATACGTTGTATTGTGTAATTGCGGTTAAAATATATATTTTTAATTTATTTTCGACAGGAAATCGACGCGAAGGTCCGCCAGGAGGTGGACGAGGCGACGAAGCAGGCGAAGGCTGAGCCGGAAGTGGGCGTGGAGGAGCTCAGTGGCGACATCTACTACAACCCGCTGCAGGAGGACATCCGCGGCCTGCACCCCGCCGCGCCGCTGCGGCACGTCCAGGTGTCCGCGCGCAACTACAACTAACCTGCCGTTGGACCTGCGACTTTGTAATGTAACTATAAGATTGATATTCCAACGGAACAGAAATTTCATCGCCCAGCGTTCAAGTATTACGTAACGCAATTTTTAACTTAAAAAACTTGCACTATAAAAAATTGTAAATTATCAATGAGGATGATGACTTTCTACTCAATCTAAATACTTTTCTAAATTGTCTAACCACGAATTCGATTCGAATCGAATGTAAATTACACATGTCCTATCAATGGAATCGTGATATTTAAAAGATCAAAAAGGTTTTTAACGTTTCCATATCAATTCAGATCACTACTATTAAACGAAAAACTATTTTTTTTTATATGGATGTAAGTTACATTACTTTATCGCAGTTTCATCTGTCACAAAGGTACAAACGCCTTTCGGAAGAATCGTAATTTTGTGGTCATTTGAGTTCGCAGTAATGATTTAATTAATTACGATTCGCTCGAAATGGTGTAAGCAATAGTGATTCCACAGAATAAAAATAATATTTAAAGTATCGTTGAACCTTTTTGTAAACACAAGGACTTATTTTGATATAAAAATAAATAAAATAAAATATTGCGAAAATCTGTAAAATCTAATTTGTATACAGAGTTTTAAAACCTTAAGTTTTGTAATGATTTTTTGTGTTGTCTGTAAAATTTGCTTTTAAATATTAGTTGTATTCTGTAGATACATCATTATTGCGTTAAATCAACTGAAACAATTTTTTAAAGCAAACGACAGGTAACCCGCGTTGCTGTAGATAGGAAATTAGGTCTGTTACCCAATAAATGTTAAGCGAACGATCGAGATTCTATAAACTGCATGGTAACTACGTTTAGGATAGTTAAGTTTTCGATCAAAGCATAAGGTAAATAGTGATGCAGTTTGATTGTTAGGAAAATCTCTAAAGTCTAAAAACCGTGTAACCATTGTTCATTTGTATCGTACGCTGTACAAAGTTATTATACTATAATGACGGTAACTAGTATAACTAGTTATGTTTACTTGCCAAGTAGCGACAGCTCTTGTATCCGTTAGCATGCAAAACGGATATAGACGACAGGGAGTGTGATTCCAGCCCGCATATTCACAATACGTTGAACGTATACGATTGCCGAAACCATGCTTTGTCTCTTTCTTGCCTTAACGGTTAGACAGTGATAAAACATGGATTTGCGGAATCGATTTCGATGTTTGTGAATAGGGTTGCAAATCCGCCGAAATAATGTTAATGGCGAGCAAAGTGGTGGTTATCTATTGAAGAGAGACACTGTCTGGTCATAATGAGATGTAATAAAACGTTAAATTAAGCAGATGTATCAATATTTTATTTAGCCAAGAATTATTAAGAGGAATAGTTTGTGTATAGCGCAAGAGCTAACTTATTAATTAAGTTTGCTCTTAAAATTGTAAAATCGGCTTTTTTTATTCATATCTCAGTGTTTATATACCAGATATTAAGCTTAAATGATGTGAGGAATGTAAACTGTCGTTATTTTTGGTATGATTATCAAAAATGCAATGATTATTATTAGATAATTCCTTTTAATAAAATAATTGGCTTACTTAAATAGTTAGCTTGCTAAAGTAAGCTCAATTCAGAATATGCTGCTCTTTTGCCTATCTCGTATAGTGTAGTGATCGATGTCCGAACAGTATGAAATTGAGACTTGGTAAATTTAAAATTACATCTTAAAATAAATTGTTAGTAAATCTTGTTGTCATGTTTGCTAGGGAATGATCTATGTAATCGTTGTATTATAACTGCCTGCTTGATTTAGGAAGTTTAAATTTTGAATCAATCCAAATATAGAATCTATTTATATCAAACAATTGTTATTGTATTTTTACGTTTTACCGTTTTTATATATTATTAGAGAACGATTTGTACTACTGCTGGTAAAACGGTCCACTATACCAATCTTTGTTCATTTTTATTTATTTATTTTTAAGAGAAATAAATTATTACACGAAACATTTATTTTATTTTATTTTTTATAAAGTCTACCGATGCGTGCACTGTGGATGCTAATTGAATGTTAAGCGTAAAGTGTTGTGCTTTAGCTGACTTTTCATTAAGTGAAGGTTGCGCATTCTGAATATGAATAGTGTATGTTTGCATCACCCAACTATCCGATATGAATGTTGACTCCTGCTTCGGAAAACAGTATAACCACCTTTTGATAATATTATAGAAGGAATAAATGATCGAGTATTGGGCATTTTAAGCCGCTGCTGGTCCGGGATCAACGGCTAAAAGGGCCTTTTTATAATATATGGTTGGTCCCAAGTATGATTTTTTTTTGTCATAATCGGTACCAACGGCTTCGCTTTGGTCTGGTTACCCTTGTAAAGGTGCTCACACACATCAGTAATAAACGTTTTGATGTGTATATTGGGACAAAATGTTAGATAAGGCTCCCAAATTGCCAACTCGTTTTAATCAATACAAATAAAATCTCCTTTATCCTGACTGATTAATGTACTACCTAAATCGCTGAGTGTAGACCTGAAATTTGGATGGGTGGTCCTTATATGAAAGTTCGTTTTCCGTATTGACCAGACCGGGAATTGAACCCGGGACCAAAGAGAAGGCGCGATGCCGACCCGCTCGCCTCTCGAGGATACATAGTAGTAATAGAGACACCACAAATAATACACTAAAGCATATTAATAGGTAAGTTTAATAATAATAATAAGTTACATTCAACTACATAATAACTTAACACGCCCTTAATACATGTTAATTATATCACAATATAAAAATATTATTTCGACAGGTTCAACTTGAGCATAATTTGAAATACCTATTATGTGTTTAGTTTCTTTACATTTTTTTTTGTTTATCCTACATCTAGAAATGCTAAAAAGATGCCCTTGAATACTGAAGCAATAAGTTCTTTAGTTGGGATAGCAGGTTTTAAAATATATGTTATACTATTAATCGATAAAGTTTATGTTAGTTTATAAATATCCACATTATTATAGTATTGATATCTTGTTACTGACTTAATGCACAATTTAATTCTTTGGTTTTTAATAATACTTGAGCAAGCCAAGGCACAATTTTGCAATTAAGTTAAAATAATTAAAAGCCAGATGTATATGAATTATTATTCCTTGAAGACAACTCAATAAAGATTAAAACAATGATAAATAGCTTATTTATATTAGAAATAAATATCTGGTAAGCGATGATTTTGCATTCTGACAATGAATTTGTAAAACAGATTAATATACATTTCTTGTATGGTTAAGGCAATGGCGGAATATTGATTTATAGGATATTGAGGAACTATACTATACCTCCAATTTTTTCATTTCTACTGTCTAACACATCACTATATTTCATTCTAAAATATGAATTTAGTTCAATATTAATTTAGTTCAGTTGCAAATAGTAAGTAGTTAGTTTAGTACATTTACAAACAATTAAACACATGGTATAAAATAATGCGTTATATATAAAAGGACCGAGTAATTTATGATGTATCAATAATGCTTATAAAAATCTTGGTACTGTCATACTGTCTTTATCACGTCAAGGAGAACACTTGTAGTGCGATATTCGATCTTATGAGCACGACATAAGGATGGTGACATCTGACATGATGTTGTCTGTCCAAGCAGCTTGGAGTCACTTAGGTTTACAGCGTCTTTTTAAAGTAGGTATGTTTGTCTTTGAGGGGAATGTATTGGGTAGGTTATTTGTTTGCCATTTGTATAGAAAATGCAAAATTGCAAATTACACAATCAAAAATAATATTTCATAAAAATACATAGTAATATCTATTTAACAAATATGTTAGCCATTTTTTTTCTCATGGGTACAGTCGCCGTTAGTTATAATGTAGCAAACAAGCTGAACAAATATTCCTTAACAGTTAATGTTAAAAAAATCAATACACAACCAGTTACCTAGTATTATGATCTGAACAAGTTTTCACCAACACATTGCGAACGCTTCATTTGCGACAATACTCTTGACGTGATGAGTGTTCATATATTTTTAGGTTAGCTTGTCTATAAAAGTTAATTACTAGCATCTGTTCAGATATTAATGAAGTAATTAATGTTCACTAAACATTGTTCAATGATCAGGACAACTTGTCGTGAATGGACAGTGCCGGTTCTAGCATTACTGGCGCCCTAGACGGATTTCCGTCAGCGCCCCTAGAAAAGCGTATACCAATACATCGATTTAGGGGAATACATCTGGGTACCTCTGGGTAGCTTTCTAGCGCCCGTTCAAGTCCGAGCGGCACCCTAACGCCGGCCCTGTGTATGGAACTTAATGACATTTGAAACTATTCAGAAATATTTGTTTACCTTGCCAGCTACATTATACCTGACGGCGACTGTTTCTAACAAATAGCAAACAAAAAGGCAGGTAGGGAATGTAAGGAATAGGAGGTGATTAACTAATATAAGTACTAATACTTATTAGATGCTAAATACTCGTAACCTTAGATTTTTATATCAGGTGTTACTTGTTAGTGTAAATACAAAAAGATTTTACTCCAGAGGTTTCCGATCGTCATCAAAGCGTCTTGGACCCCTTGGAAGGATCGATCCGAAAAATTGTAAAATCAAAAGTAAAACTTCACGACCATAAAAAAGGTCATTACTGTACGAACTATTACATGTAGGTACCTAGCTGCAGTTGTCCAAGTTCAAAATTTATTTTTGTGGACTTCGTATAAACAAATTGACACTAATTTCGATCTATTTCGAACTAAAATGAAAAAATCATGTAGTTTTACGTAGTGACTGCCAGTTTTGTGTGACAATAACAGTAGACTACCAACCGCTGTCTCGCTTACGATTTCCGTATTTTTAGTCTTTGTTCGTGGTAAAGTTAGCCGCGAATTGTAAGAGGTTTGGAAACCTCTGACTTATTAACTCTCTGTTCTATTACTATATAACTACATAGCCAACGTCTCGCACTTTAAGAGCGTCCATCAGGATTTGTTTGGAATGACGTCGCAATGCTATGGCGGAGGAGCAATTTTCATATTGGGCTAATGTTATCCTATCACATTACATTGATTTTATCTTAGATTTATATGGAAGAATCTAATATTTCCTATTAAAACGTTGCAAGATTATTTAATTTCTATATTGAAGGCACCTCGAGAATGTAAATTTAGATCCACCTCTAGTGAATTTTATTTTCATTCTACATCAAAACAAGAATCGTTTTCTTATCAAGACAATATGTACTACAAAAAGGTCGATTTCATTGTTCATTTTCCAATTACGAAGCTACAGTCGCGAATACGTTGCGTTTGGTGTAAATGGAACATTTACGCTCGAAAACGTCGTTACGTCTTATTTATCTATACAAGCGGCCGCACTTACAGTCACGAGAATGTTAAATGAAACGCTTACGTACAGAGAACGCTAATTGTGTTTTGTTGAACTACGCAGGTAGCTGTATTTACATTCAGGCCTAGCATAGGCAATATGTCAAATTTATCACATGAGACGACAAAAGTTTCGATACTGTTGATTAGCTAATAGCAAACTGCACTCGTATTTTCAGCCAATCAGCAGCTGACGCACTGACTTCAATCGGTATTGACGTTTGTTAAGAGCGCGATAAAATTTAGTCGCGTTGCGTATGCTAGGCCTGACTGACAGCTTATGCTCAAACGCTAGTTGTGTCTTGTCACGTTTAGTTGCGAGAATGTTAAATGAAACGCTTACGCTTGGAAAACACACCTTGTGTTTTGTTTAACTACACAACTAACGGTAGGTACTCACAGTCGTGAGAATATTAAACGGACTGCTTATGCTCAAACGCTAGTTGTGTCTTGTCACGTTTATTTGCGAAAATGTTAAATGAAACGCTTACGCTTGGAAAACGCGTTATTGTGTTTTGTTTAACTACACAAGCAGCCGTATTTACAGTCGCGAGAATATTAATGCCCGATTCCAATATTTGAGCGCTGAATCGTTCCTAGTTACGGATAGTAATAAATTATACGAGACGTAAGCTGCCGAAGCCGACACACGATTGATGACAGTTGATATGGAAAGTAAATTTGAAATTAAACGACTCGTAGAAAAATGGATAGTCATTTTTGATATATTACGAATCGTAAAATATTGGAACCGGGCATAAATGGACAGCTTATGCTAGTTAAGTACCTATGTCTCGTTAAATATACTTAAGCAGCCGCGTTCACATTCTCGTCCGCCTCTTCAATGATGCCGCATTGCAGCTCGTAGAGTTTGGCGTAGATACCGCGATTGGCGATGAGCTGCGCGTGAGTGCCCATCTCGGCGACCACGCCGCGGTCTATTACGCAGATTATATCAGCGTTCTGGATGGTCGCGAGGCGGTGAGCGATTATGAGGCACGTGCGGCCCTCGCTGGCCCGGTCCAGGGCTTCTTGCACCACCTGAGAGGTATGAATAGTTTGAAAATAATAGGAAATATTACCATGACATTTTTCTTAGAAACGAAAGCAATAAATATACATATATAATGCCTATTCTTTGTGAAAGATCAAAAAAGTGAAAAAAAAAACGTTTGGAAATCTTAAGTATTTCTCGAATTGTAGGTGAGCCTTTGAAAAAGTTGGTTCTGTGTAATGGAATTCGTATTAAATGGATCTGAATGTGTAAACGTGACCTGATCACAGTGTCAGTAGTGAACAATAGTGAATACCTACGAGTCTTTTGTAATCAGTAGTGTCTGTAGTGTCATTATTGAGAAGTAGTGTAGTGAACAGTATTTGTTTAGGCATAATAAACAGTCAGTAGTAGATAATTGTGCCGGTAGTTTTCGTAGTGAACAGTATTGTCAGTAGTAAAGAGTAGTGCCCCTAGTAAATTGTAGTGAGTAGTAGTGCTGGTAGTGTCAGTAGTAGCAGTAGTGAACAGTTGTGTCCGTAGTGAACAGTAGTGCCAGTAAGGTCGTCACCTTCTCGCTGTGCGTGTCGAGCGCGGAGGTGGCCTCGTCGAGCAGCAGCACGCGCGGGTTGCGCACGAGCGCGCGCGCGATGGCGATGCGCTGCTTCTGCCCGCCCGACAGCTGCGACGCGCGCGCGCCCACGCGCGTCTCGTACCCCTGCGACACGCACCATACAATACTTATACTTATCATATAAAACTTATACTAGCGGCACACCGCGGTTTCACAGGCGTAGAATCACAGTCATTTTCAATGATTTGATCCAGTACTTATAGAGTTATGCGTGTATATGTGTCGGCGATTCATTTTTGCTTAAATTAATTAGTAGGTATATACATCGCTTCCCGAATTGACCTGACCGGGAGTGGGACACGGGACCTCAGAGATTGCAATTTTTATTTTAAGCAGCGGGCGACAAGTCCTGTAACAGCTTTATTATGTTGTACTTGTCGCCTTACCAATTAACATCAGGTGGGATGAGGGCAATCTTGAAGGTGAAAAAAGAAATCCTGCTGTGGATAGATTGTCACAGAACCACACTCACCGCGGGTAGAGCCGCTATGAACGTGTGTACATTGGCCGCCTTCGCCGCGTTCACAACCTCCTCGATAGGCACCTGTCGCGTGTTGTCACCGTACGCGATGTTGTCAGCAATGGACCGGTCGAACAGCACCGGCTCCTGAGACACGATGCCGAGGTTCCGTCGCAGCGTAGTGAGACGCATGTCCGTCATTGTGTTGTAGTCGTCCAGGTACTATAATTAATGTTTTGGTATAAGGTAAGTATTTTTTCTACCTGATTGAGGCTTCGCAGCTCGCATCGATAGCGATGCGAGCTGCGAAGCCTTATTTATTATTTTCACCGATCTTTCGGGGAAGCGCATATGGCACTCGCCCCTAATATAAGTTCAGTTAAAGAAAGATCTATCTTGCCACGATATTGACATTGACAGACATGTAAAGAAAAACACGTAGCATTTGAACCCCAAGCGTGCGTAGTGCCATCTAGCGGATTTTTCTCGAACTTGGATTGCCACAGAACGGTTTTTACCTGAGAAATACAATTCATATTATTTAGAGCACTCTACTGTATAGTAAATTATAGTGTTACATGTACTTAGTTTCTTATAAAGTAGAGAATAAGTTATGGACCCTGGTGGTTACGGCAAAGATAAAAGGGGAGGATTTAAGAAACATATTTTTATATTTTTGTATGAGAGTAAACAAATTTGGGAAAAGTAAAATTTTATACATGGAATTCAAGTAATTAAGGCCTGATAAGTGACGATTTAAGAGGACAGTTGGTATAGTTGGCTTTTTTATTTCGTTGCGTGTATCCTAAATATATTTATTATGTAGTGGCACCCCAGCTTTAACTCACCACACTACCATCGTCCGGGTCGTACAACCGCTGCAGCAGCTGTATGAGGGTAGACTTCCCGCAGCCGCTCGGCCCCACGAGCGCCACCCGCTTGCCGCTCGGGATGGCAAGCGTGAGGCCGCGCAACACCTCCACCTCGCGACGCGTCGGGTAGCGGAACTTGATGTTCTTGTACGCGATTTTGCCTTCCGCGACCTGGCAAATAACATTAACGAGAAAATATTAATGAATAGACCATACAGTGAATTGTTCTGTGACGGCTAAGGACATTAATAGAAAAGGCAAACATATTGGGCCGACCACAAATAACTCGGAATGCACTCGACTGTCAATTAATTAAATAAACAGCTAACTATCAAAAAAATCACATATATTTTGAGGTAAATTGCTTAAGCACTTGCGTCATAGAAATAACAAACACGGTGCGCCACAACACACAGACCCGAGACAATGTAGAAAAGTTCGTTTTCCATATTACACCTGCCGGCTTGGAAACAAACCCGGGACCTCAGAGATATCGCGATGCAATGTTCTACTCGCTCGCATATCGGAACCAGACAGAACCCATCAATCGTTAAATTAAGACCAGTTTGTCTGAATGAGATTCTAGATTTTACTTTTAACCTTATTGGTAACCTATGCTCTTAAAAATATAATTTAATAGGTAAGCCGGGTAAAATTTGCAATACGGTATGTAGGTAGGTAAATGTTTTAATGTTTGAAGTCATAAGCTTCCAAAAGTCAATGGATTTTACTGATCTCTTCTCTGATAATTCTGATAATCCCTTGAGATCTGAAGTTCAAAGCGTCATGCTGTAACGAGTGGATCTCAAATCTACGCTAGCACCAGTCATATGAACATATCATATCTATGCCCTACAACGGAGACAGACAGAAACAGAGAGAGACTACACTTGGAGACACTCACGAATGCTTCCTGCACGGAGGGCGTGGTAGAGCTCTCGACCTTGGGCTTGCGCGCGAGTTGCGTCATGACGCGCCCGGCCGCGCTCATGGCGGCGCCGAAGTTCGGCGCGAACGCCAACGCTTGTCCCATCATCCACGCGCCGAATACTAGCGCTTCAGACACCCTGAGGACAGACGCTTGTTGTAAAGGAGGCATTTGTTAATTTAAAAAAAAACTCGAAGTAGTTTAAAAAGACGGCTGACCAACGAAAGTATTTGCCACGCCGTTTATTCCAACACCGAGCAGACAATTAGAAACAGTTTATGATTAAATGGTTCATGACTTCCACAAAATGAGGATTATGACTGGGTAAAAAACAATCATTAAATTTAGTCCGTCAGTTACTTTGTAAATAAATAAACCAATATGATGATTCAGCGCATAGAAGTTGTGTAAAAAAATGTGTCTTATGTTTTTTGGTCATCTAACTGTTGTCCCAATCAGAAATATTTAGCCATCTTCCCTGTTAATCATGGAGTAACACAAGCAATAAGATATGGGATTTCCACAGAAATGGTAGCAAAATTGGTGTTTAAGCCAATACGAGCAAACCCTATGATTTGAAACTAGTTGAAATCGCACGTGTGCGGAGCTAAATCATCTTCTTATCAACTCATTCGTGTGCAATCATGAGTCTGACAAGTCGTTTTTGTTTCGCAAATACAAGATTTTATATAAAACAAATATATAGCGGACTCACTTGATGACATCCTTATAGGGCACCTCCTTATTGGCGACGAGTACGCCACCGTAGTACAGAGACAGCGCGTATCCGGCCACGGGCGCGGTCTGACCGAACGAGAAGACCACGCCCCGCCAGCGGAGACTCTTGCGAGCCGCTACTCTCGCGGACAAGCCTGCCGCATGGTAACGCTCGATTACGCCCGCTTCACCGCCTAAAGAAAAAAAAAACATTTTCATTTTCACTAACTTAAGTTTAACAGAAACTGCCAAATTGCCAAAAAATATGGGACAGTTTTGACAGCTGTCAAACAGTGAGCCTATATTTTCAGCCTATTCCTGTCTCACTGCGCGGCTAAGACTTGCAGATTAAAGCTAAAGAGTTTGTTTGTCTGAACGCGCTATCTCAGAAACTACTGGTTAGAAACATTGTGTTTTTGTTGGATAGTCCACCGTACAGCACCTAGGATTTTAGATTTAATTAATATTTCTAAAATAACATTTTCCATAAATTTTTTATAGCAACTAGGTAAGAATGTTGATGACTAGATGATTAATTTTTAACCTTTAATAAACGTAATTGCTTAATATTCGAAATCTGCCTCAACCCCTTCGGTACACAGACTTTTTGTTACCTACGAAAAATACCTGCATTTTTTTGTCCTTCATCAGCCCCTCACCCCTAGCCCCCTATCCCCCCACCAAAATCAGAAAAAGACAGCTGTGTTACCGCAAACTAAGGCAAATGACTTCACAGGCAACACCTAATAAACTATAAAAACTATGCAATATATGTATATGCAATATATGTATCTAAAGAATGAATCTCACAGAAAGCAGAAACAGTCCTGATGTTGCTTATCGCCTCTGTCGCAATCGTGTTCGCCCTGTCAGATGCCTTCCTTACGGCTTCCGTACCGGCAGCTATCACTCTCCCCTCAAGCACGACCGCTATTATCACCATGGGCACGGATACCAGTGATACCAGGGTCATCTTCCATGTGTAGAACATGGAGACGGTGATACCGATTGTGATGGTCGCGGTGGCTTGTACTAGCGCGCCTATGCGGGTACCTGTCGCCTGGTGAGATACAAGCGAAAAATATGTTGTATTAATAAATTAAATAAATAAAACAGAAATTAAGATCAATTATGAAGATGATGATAATGAACTGTGTTATGGAAACCAGAATTAACAGTGAAACCACAATTTTATCTTAATAAAAATTTAACACCCACACACGGCGCAACATAGGTACATTTTAGTTAAACAAATGTTTCAGGACAGGAATTGAATCCATTGTCCGGTTTGGTTCTTGATTTAATATATAGGAACGCTCACGATGTGGTACCAACGGGCCAGTAACGACAGATAATCGACCTAAAAACGTTTACAGATAAGTTTCACTACCTCGACAGTAAGCATATCAGCTGATATGACAATTAAGATTCCCTTCATCACCTCATTCCATGAGAGCAAGACTTACCCCTTGCACGGCGGCTGCGTCTGCAGCTAGCCTGGAACACAGCGCGCCCACGCCGTTCACGGCATCATCGAACCAGCCTATCTCTTGCTTCAACATGTTGCTAAATGTCGCTACCCTGATAATAATAATATAGCGTTAACGACGTAAGTCGAATATTCGGGGATCAAACTTGTATAAATAAAATAAACAAATATTGGACAACATCACAACATCACATACATTGCTTTGATTCTGTAGTAAGTAGCTGTGTTACAGAAATCAGAAACAACGACGGCACTACAACACCAAGACCCGAGTAAATATGGAAAAGTTCGTTTCCCATATTGCCCCAACCGAGGAACGAACCCGGGACCTCAGAAGTGGCGCGACACCAAACTCTGGCCCGCTCGTGTCTTGACTACGGAGGTCCTCAAACGCCCAAGCCCGAAAAAAAACCAGCTACTGTAAGAGACTGTGACCACTATTGGTACGGCATGAAAACCTCATATTTTTACACTTCGATTGGTATTCGCAATGTCAATAGTTTTAAGCTTTCAAATAAATATCTAATTCTGCGTAAAAAATATTTGCATAGCGCGGCCCATGAAGCATAAGAATTTAGGTCTAGTTATAGTATATTGGACTGACCTAAGCCTAGCTGTCAGCCGCACGCCAGTCAGATTGAAGATATAGATCTGGAAGAAGATGCCGACGCCAGTCAACACGCCCACCAGTAGGAAGTAAACGGCAATCATGTTGGTCTCGCCGCGTACCCAATTCTCGTTTGTACTTTGTAGTAGCTGGGGAGTAATAATTAACTCGTCATAAATCAAAATAAAATACTAATGTTTCTTGAAGTAATTTTGCCTTAACTATAATTGCTCTGTTACAGTTGCGCGCACGAGTGGCATTCATCATAGGGGCATAGGTATCGTGTTTAATGGGAAGGCACAGATCCAAAATTAGATGTTTGCTCAGAACCTGTTTTAGTACCCCTAAAAATTGGAAGCAGTCAGTAGAGGAATCAGACGACCGTTTCCTTTTTTTTTAGATCCCTAATTACCAAATTTACCGCCCCTTGACTCCATTCCATTTCCGACAGAACTGCTGTCCTTTTTCGTCTCCAACTCGCCCGATGATCAACGGGGAGTTAACAAAAGACGCCAGTTGCATAGAACTCTCAGATCATTAACGAGGATTCGTGTTTTGCGAGCTGGTCTTTGGCTGATGGGATAAGGCGGGTACATAACCGCATTAACTGCCTTGCAGGCCTCCACCTTCAGAGTGAGAGGATCTTTCTTCCACTCACACTTCGGCACCTATTTGTAAAACGTTTCACAGAAAAAAGCAGCTGCACTCCAGGACTTGTCTAACGACTTGTCAACTACGGATGGTTGTCCAGAATTGAACTTGCTCCGTGAATTTGGTACTCACACCATAAGTCTCTCCAAAAAGAACAGCAAAGGCTGGAAACGAGGCACCTACGACGATGGCGGCTAATACTCCTATTATCATCAGATACTTCTCGGGCTCGCACAGCTTCAGGATCTGCCAAGTGGTCGGCTTAATTTCTTCCGGCTCTTTTTCATCTATCACCATGCTGTCCTCGGATTCTGCGTCCTCTTCCTCCGTGGATGCGCTCTTGAGGGAGTCAATTGACGCCAACTTCTGCAGTTTCGGTCGATGCAGTTTTGCATCTAGAAGAAAGTGTTCAATTACTATAAAATGGCATCGATGGCCGGCGTTTTTCCAGTTTTTAACAGAGTGCGCTATTAACAAGATATAGTATGATGTTTGAACAAAATCATGCGATTTGTATGATAATTATCCATAATGCAGGTGTGCTTCAAGCTGGAATCCTCATATTTGAAATCTCAATGAAAACGAATTTTGACAACGCTAAAAAATAGTCCTGAAATAGCCATAGATAGTCGTACAAGTAAAAAAATAGTCGTATTTTAGTTGCGGCGTTATAGCTATAGGTTAGTGAGGATTATGGCCGTAGAGTCTATAGAATATAAATAGTAAAATAAATAAATGCGCCAGACATCCACACCAATCGCCTGGTCTCAAACTAAGGTTTTCCCTTGTACTATGAGTACCAGACGACGAATAGGTACTAACTGTGGGCGTAATCCCAGTTTCAATTTCATAGTCGTGAAATAGTCTCAACGACATGCCAATTCTCAGATATAGTCTATAAGAGATTCCAGAGATATAAAGGTACCCTGTTGAGGATTATGGCTTGAACATTTGAAAACTTCAAATTTAAATGGTAACTATTTTCCCTGCTACTAAAACCTTGGTCACATGCAGGAACACAACAACATCGAAGTGATTGTTATCTGGCTGCGGTCTTCTGTAAGGTTGAGGCATTTCACCAGTCGGGATGCCAGTTCGAGCGGTAAATCGCTATGTCCTACCTCTCTTAAAATGGTACATCAAAGCAATTCGCCCACTAAAAAATGTAAGAAACACATTAGTGTAAACATTAATTTAAATTAGCTGATAACAGACACACTCACGCTTCTCCATGTCTACGGTGGATGCACCAGGCGCTATGCTGGGCTCGTTCTCCATCACCAGCTGGTAGTACCTGCCCTTCAGCTTGAGCAGTTCCTCGTGGGTGCCCTCCTCGACCACCACGCCTTTGTCTAAGAAGACGATGCGGTTCGCATTCAGAACTGTTGCTAATCTGTATACAAAAAATACTGGCTCATTGCTTATTCAATTAAGTGAAAAATAAGTCAAAGTAAAAAATAAATGAGTTTTTATAAAATAATAAATCTGATATTACAACTTGTTTGAGATTTTTCATACACTGTTGTTACGTATCGCGCTTCGTTTGGCATTTACGGTCATGCGATAGAAATCATTATTTAAAACTTATTCGTTTTTTTTTAAATGAATTTATTACACGTAAGAACATCAACTAATATTCTCTGCAATGTCCAAAACTACTTATCAACATCCCTATTTACAATATGCAAACTTAATTGAACACAAATTGTTTATCTTCTATTTACTCATGATAAAACGTACCACTCGAACGTAAAATCAAAATACAAAAAAAAAAAATGGAAAGTTTTTTGGGATTTACGTATTTGATTCGTTTTAAAATTTAAGTTTGTGGTTTCATTGTAGGCTCTCTCTCTGCATGTACCAAGCAGTGGTAAGTAGACAAAACGAATTATTTATTTTAGGAACGACGAAACGCCGTATATTTTAACTACCTGTGGCTCACCATGATGGTGGTTCTTCCGTGGGCCGCGGCGTCTAAAGCCCTTTGCACCTTCGCTTCGCTGTGGGAGTCCAGGGCCGAGGTTGCTTCGTCCAGGAGCAGGATCTTCGGCTTGCGCACCAGTGCCCGCGCGATGGCGATGCGCTGCTTCTGCCCACCAGATAGCTGGGCTCCTCTCTCACCGAGAAACGTGTCATAGCCCTGAGATTATATTAAAATTAGTTAAGTAAAAGGATGCTGTAAAATCACGATCTTAGCTATCCAAAAATCTAAAGGGTAACGCGTTCCAAGTGCCTGTCAGTAGGTAGGTACCCTTCATTTTCTTCATATAGACCCGTCAGTCGACACCCCGTATTCGTATTCGAAACGTCTCGAATCTTATGGATCTAGCATGCGCAATACGTCAAATTTCTCGCATTAGACGACAAAAGTTTCTATACCTTTGATTGGGAGATAGTACACCGAACCCCTAATTTCCGCCAATCAGCAGTTGACGCATTGATTTTGACATTTCTTAAGAGCGCGATAAAATTTAATTGAGTGACACATGTTAGGCCTTTCGCACGAGTATGATACCGGTAAATTTTAAACTTTTTTTACAAAACCTTGTCATGACAATAATGAAATTAATTATTTAACAAAAATTAACTATCCAGTTAGGTCCAGTATTTTAAAAGTTAAGCGCTTGTAATAACTCACCTCTGGTAACTTCGTGATAAAACTATGGCAGTAAGCCTGTTTTGCTGCTACGATTATTTCTTCATCTGTACAAGCCGGATTACTTAGTCTATAATAAAAAGAAAAAAAGTTTAAAAAACGAAAAATAAATCCAGACCAGAATGGTATTTTGAATAAGGCACAGAAAAATGTATATTTTATAATAATTATAATACAAATCCCGTAAAAAACACAATATTTTATTTATCCTATATGTAATTTTTAGTAATCTTACAGTAGTACCAATCATAAATGTTTTGCTCTAATAATATTATCCAACCTTACTATATATATTAAATTAAAAGAGAAATATTTCATCTCTCCTTGTCTTGCAGTGTGGAATGTCACCGACGCACACTGGTCCGGATTTTTAATATGGAAGACTTAGGACCCAATGTCAATATTTCGGGCTGAAAAAAATCATGTGGATAGATAAATGAACGTTCATCAACGTTTGTTCTAGCAGTTTTTATGAAATTGGTTATTTTTGCGAAAAAAAAAACATTGAAAAAAAATTTGTATGGAGAAAAAGTGAAATTTTTTTTTTTTTCGAAAAGTTCAAAACTGTTAGCAGTGAAACCTTTTGTGTGTTATTGTATTACACTTATTCGTTAATTCCATATTTTTTTTATTTGCATATACTTGCAGCCTTGGCCAAAATATGCATCGGAACTTTCATTGTATTTATTTCAACTATTTGTGACAATTTAATTTTTTTATTGATTTATAGTCACATAATTTACGCATATTTTCAATATAATAAATTTTAAAATCCATTAATGATTTTGAAAAATAGATTACAATTAAATTTTAAAAATCAAAATAATATTTTACTTCTTAGTGGTTAGCTGTTGCTCAAAGCGCAGTTAGTGATCGAATGAGGCATTGCCTGCTAATATTCCCCTCCCATTCCCTAATATTGCTATCTCTTTCATTTCCTACTATCGCTATCTCTTTCATTCCATACTTCTCTCTCTTTCGCTCCTTGAAACCCTTGCTAGTTGAGCGCTTATGAATCAAATAAAACAGACGGGAGCTCATGTTGGAGCGTCATTAGACATTCAACCCTTGAAGAGTCAACATACCTGGAAATTTTAACGTGAATAATCTAGCAACTTGATCATGGCTGGATTTGGCACTAACCTGGACATTTACGTGTTTCTGCGACAAGAGGACCTCAAGGATTACAAACGACTGCATCAAGCAATTTTGGATTGCGTTTTGCTTGAAATTTCGCAAGAAGATTCAGAAAAATTATTGAATTTTGCAAGATCTTTTACTGTGAACTTAAATCGTCGATGGACCGAGGCACACAGGGTGCAAAAAACATTCATGAAGAAGCATATGAACTGGTTGGAAACAAGAATTAAGTGGCCTGAATGTGAATCAGTAAATCTCAGCGAAATTTTTGAAGGGACCGAAAATTTGGATCCTCGTTCTACAGAAGAAGAAGCAGCTGTTCAACCCATTCCATCTACTTCGAAGGCGACTAGTGACATTGGAACATCTACAGACATTGCATCAAGGAAGCCATTTGAAGACTTGGGGAATAAGCAGAAGAAAAGGCGATCGGGTACATTACTCGACTATCCGGAAGAGGAACTGACTTTTGCTTTTGTCACGAAGCTAAAGTCTAATGGGAAAGAAGGTCTTGCTCGCATCATCGATCACCTTGTGAAGAATCCTGAAAAGGTTGAAGCTGTCGAATCACTTTTATCAACAAACGAGAAGACGGACACTATGCAGGAAGATCAAGCGTTGGCCCTTACTGCATCATTGGATCTGTCAAAGTGGAAGTATCTTACTTTACGGTCAGCATTGTCACAGCAATTGAAGCTTCCGTCTTACTACAAGTTGTTGGAAGCTAAGCAGAGGTGTTATCCAGATACCAGAGATATTGAAGTATCAGAACATTTAGTGAAGGTGAAACTACAAGCACTGTTAGACGTGACAACTCGAAGAATACTGCAAGTCGTTGGTGATGATTTAAATATGTGCAGTGAAAACTTGAAGCTTACCTCCAAGTGGGGATTCGATGGATCTTCAGCACAGAGCAACTACAAGCAAAGAAGTGAACTGGCAGAATTCGACGACTCCTCTGTGTTCATGACGAGCCTCGTTCCTTTGAAGCTCGAGAGCGGCAATGTTGTTATTTGGAATAATCCAAACCCATCTTCAACATCTTATTGCAGACCTATTAAATTTCAGTTTGCGAAGGAAACGACCGAATTTGTTAAGCAAGAACAAGCGGCAATGGAGGAAGAAATACGAAATTTGACTATTTCAAGTTGCGGAAACTTGGAAGTTACTCATGAGTTGCACATGACAATGATTGATGGGAAAGTGGCTACAATTATTACAGATACTCCATCTGCAGCTACGTGCAATGTTTGTCTTGCAAAACCTAGTGAGATGAATAATCTTTCAGAAATGTTTTCAAGACCTGTACGGGACGATGTGTATCAATATGGACTATCAACACTCCATATGTGGATTCGAAGCATGGAGTGTCTTTTACATATTTCATATAATTTAGATTTCAAAATGTGGAGTGCACGAGGTGACAACAAAAACCTTAAGAAGTTAAGGAAGGATATGGTGCAATCGGAGTTCAAACAACAAATGGGACTTTTGATTGATGTTGTAAAGCAGGGCTTTGGAACTACTAATGACGGAAACACGGCCAGAAGATTTTTTCGGGAATACAAAAAAAGTGCTCAAATAACGAAGATTGATGCTGATTTGATAAAGCACTTCGCAGTTATATTGCAAGTGTTATCTTGTGGAAAGGCTGTCAATATCGATAGTTTCCGTGAATACTGCAAGGAGACTGCTGAGATCTTTGTACATCACTACCCCTGGTACAATATGCCTTCCAGCATACACAAAATGTTGATACATGGCGCTGACATATGCAAACATTTCTCTTGCCTTCCTATCGGAATTTTGTCAGAAGAAGCAGGAGAAGCAAGAAATAAGGACTTTCGAAATACCAGAGAGCGACACACGAGGAAAACAGGAAGACTGCAAAATAATGAAGACATTATACACAATTTTTTGATATCATCAGATCCATATATATCTCATCTGAAACCTAAATACACCAATTTTAAGTCATCAAGGATGTTTCCAGAAGCTACGCAGTTGATATTATCAGATGAATTAATAGAAGTTGAAGAAGAAATTGAAGTTGATGAAGAAGCTCCAGAAAATGTGCCAGATCCTTTAGAATAAGTTTTAAGTTATTTATAACTATTATTTTGCGTGTTATATATAGATAGTTTTAGTCAATAACTTTAGTTTTAATTTCATTTTAGTTATTTTATTATTATTTCCTATTTACTAAATTAATGAAAAATGTATTAAATTTAATGTAATGTAAACAACCTTCAATTATTTTCTATTGTAGTTTTAAGTTATTTATATTAATTTGTATGTTATGTATAGATAGTTTTAGTTAATTACTTTATTTTTAATTTAATTACTTATTTTATTATTATTTATTATGTACTAAATTGATAAAAAATGTATTAAATTTTATGTAATGAAAACGACCTTCAATTTATTTTTTATTGTACTGCAAGAATTATGCAATAAACAATTTTTAGTTATTTTGTAATACATTTACATACATACCCTATGCTACTTAAAACTTCGTCCGCGTGAATAGCGTCGCGATAACCGACATTAATGCGGACGAAGTCGCGGATGGCCACTAGTTATTCATAAATCAACTTCAAAATGTATAACAAAATAACCAGAAATAGTTTATTGCACAATTCTCGCAGTACAATAAAAAATAATTGAAGGTCGTTTACATTACATTAAATTTACCGCTGCACCACTGAACCGATATAGATGAAATTTGGTATAGATATTCTTTGGGACACTAGATTTATTTAGTAGTTTAGGCGTGATTGAGCGACAGAGAGACAGACAGACAGAGTCACTTTCACATTAATAATATTAGTATGGATTTTATCTTAGTACCGAATTTACTTTCCCGAAACCACTTAAAGAAGCAAAAGTACTGATTTTAAATAAATATATATTAGGATAAACGAAATAAACGCCAAAGCTGCAAGTAAATATTTTGTATTACCAGTAGAGCTCTTGTCTATTTTATCTGATTTATAAGCGTGGAACACCACTTGTCTTAAGAAGAAAAAGAGTGAGCAAAAGAGAATGAAAGAGACAGCAATAGTAGAAAATAAAAGTGATAGCTATATTAGGGAATAGGAGAATATTAGCAGGCAGGCAATGCCTCATTCGATCACTAGCTGTGCTTTAAGCAACAGCTAACCATGAGAAGTAAAATATTATTTTGATTTTTTAAATTAAATTGTAATCTATTTTTCAAAATCATTCATAGTCAACAAATAATGGATTTTAAAATTTATTATATTGAAAATATGCGTAAATTATGTGACTATAAATCAATAAAAAAATTAAATTGTCACAAATAGTTGAAATAAATACAATGAAAGTTCCGATGCATATTTTGGCCAAGGCTGCAAGTATATGCAAATAAAAAAAATATGGAATTAACGAATAAGTGTAATACAATAACACACAAAAGGTTTCACTGCTAACAGTTTTGAACTTTTCGAAAAAAAAAAATATTTCACTTTTTCTCCATACAAATTTTTTTTCAATGTTTTTTTTTTCGCAAAAATAACCAATTTCATAAAAACTGCTAGAACAAACGTTGATGAACGTTCATTTATCTATCCACATGATTTTTTTCAGCCCGAAATATTGACATTGGGTCCTAAGTCTTCCATATTAAAAATCCGGACCAGTGTGCGACGGGGATATAATTTATTTCTGTTTCTTAAAAAAAATATTTCGCAATTGCAGCGAAAAATAAAATTTTGACTGTCGCTGAAATCTGCGAAGCGTTATCTTCACCGAATTATCGGACGAGCGGAAGGCTCTTACCGCGAACTCACCTGATGTTATCCTTGATGCTGCCGGCGAATAACACCGGCTCCTGGCCGACCACGGCTATGTGGTTCCGCAGGTGGCGCACGTTCACATGGCGCAGGTCGCTGCCTGCACTTGTCACGGTGCCCTAAACACAACGTTATTTAATTTGTAGGCCATTTGAAGGCAATTTTTAGGGTTCCGTACCCAAACGGTAAAAACAGGACCCTATTACTAAGGCTTAACTGTCTGTCCGTGCGTCTGTCTGTGACCAAAGTTGAAATTTTCTCATATTACGTGGGTTACCTTTTTTTCTGTTGGCGCTTTAACAACAAATACTGAAAACAAATATATATATGTATGGGAGCCCCCTATAACAAATATATATTTATAGGGGGCTCCTATACAACATATGTTTTTTTAGTCGTTTTTAGCTCGAGTTAAATAACAGGATCAGGTAGGCGCTTGAATATTGACAGAATATTTAGTTGTATATTTACTTCCAAATTAAATGTTTTGTCTAATTTTGAATAGATAATGGCACGGAACTCTTCGTGGTGAATCCACCACTTAGTATGGCGAAAAGTTAAAATTAATTACTTCCGGTCCACACTCAATGGTGATAAAAATATATAATAAAATACCAAACTACATAAAGATTGAAAAATCAACCGACACTTTTTAGAAACACTACGTAAATTCTTAATTTCAAAAAGCTTCTACGATATAACTGAATTTTTTAATGACAAAGGATAGACACTACAATATTAAAGGTTTTCGTACCGATTGGAAACTGACATCTAACAATACTAATATACAAACTTATGTTATAAACCATTTAACTATTGCGACGCCCTAACAGGGTACATGTATACTAACTTTTTATTACTAAACATCATATGTAATTAATTTCTTGTATATACATGAATGCAAATAAATAAATAAATCCTAAAATACTATGTGCCATATTAAAAAAGGCATTTGTATTACAAAATTAGTTGTTTATTTTAGCCTATTCAATATAGTTGGCATACCTGATCCGGGTCATACATCCTCTGCAGCAACTGTAGAACGGTCGACTTGCCGCAGCCGCTCGGCCCCACTAGCGCCACCGTCTCGTTCGGGTTTATCTTTAAGTTCAAACCGTTGAGCACCTGCAAAAATACCCGCTTTATTTGAAGAAATGCGTAATAGCAACGTTGTGCCCATTCGCAGTTTACGAAGCTCTGTACAATAATAGGTACCTACATCCTCCAAACGGTTCCAAGTGCTTTGAAAACAATTTGCATTTTGAGTTTGCAAATGACTCTAAGTTCCTACTATATGTGCGTACAATAGTATTTGACATTCGAGTACCAATGATTCTCGTCCATGATGGAAAAGTAGCGGTGTCATAAATACTATATCATGTCACTAAGTAAACTTTCTTTATTTCTTTCTTTCATTCGATTTCAACTCGCTAAACAAGAATCATTTAATTTTACGTCCAGATTATTCCATAGAATATCTTGATGGCGGGACCTCAATGGATTTTCTGTGTGTGCCTGTGTGTAAAGTTCCTGGGGAGCTCAAGCTGAAGTGTCGGGCATAGTTGAGCAGCTAGGATCTCGAATCCTAGAGTTGTCATTTCTTTTTTTCTTTTTGTCCATAGATATGAATGTACATGTTCTAGGTTTGATATATGTTACCAGCTCTGTCAGCAACATGGCCCGCCATAGTGTGGCAACACCAGTAAATTAAGGCTGACACAGGTAACCACAAAACAGTACTAAGAAAATTTTAAGTTCTTCGAAAAATTTACTTTGAAATCACAAGTCATTTATTTTGTAAATATTGATTATAAGTATGTGCTATTTACATATATATGTGGTCAGCTCTGTCAGCAACATCTGGGGTGGATATGGTAGGTACCTACTCCTAAAGCAGTGGTCCGGATACAAACGAGTTCCGTTTCTGGTCTGTCACTTACCTGAACATCCGCTCTGGCCGGGTACCTAAACACCACTTCTTCCAGCTCCAACTCCCCAGTGATCTCAGGGCGGGTCCCCTCAGTGGACATACTGTCTATGGGCGGCTGTCTGTCCATCACCGCGAACACTGCTCCGCCGGACGCTTTGCCGGCGTTCACCGCCTCCATATGCGGAGCTATCAGCCCAACATTCTGAGCGCCTTGTAGAATACTGAAGAATATCTGGAGAATTATATAAAGTTAAAGGCTACTTTCCATCACTGACTAAGCGAGCTGTGTAAGTATGAGACAGTGATATGTAAGCATAATAAAAAAAAATGCGAAATAAATAAATATCTACTCCAAATACTTGGACAACATGACATACCTACATACATTGCTCTAATTTTGTAGTAAGTAGCTTAAGCACTTGTTATAGAAAACACCCAGACCCGAAACAATGTAGAAAAATTCGTTTTCCATATTAGCCCGACCGGGAATTGAACCCGGGACTTCAGAATGGCGCGACGCCAAAGTCCGGACCACTCGGCTGCGGAGGATTCACATTTTCGTTTGTATAGTAGATAAAAGACGAGAGATACTAACTGAAACCCATAACCAAGTAAATTTACAAAAGTTCTTTTCTAAAACTGCCCTGACTGAGAATCGAACCCGGGACATTTCGCGCTTTGGGCGACTACCTTAGCCACTGGGCCACTAGGTCATACAATTTAGACTTTCGTATTCCATTTTAAACGTTTAAAATAAGTTCAAAACGCGACACCATTTTTATTCTTTACTACCTGACGTTTCAAGCTGCACCAACCGTGGTCACGAGCTGACTGAATGTGGACTACCGCGCATGAACAATCCGCTAGATGACACCACGTGGGCGTGAGGTCCAACTGCTCGTGATAGGGGATTAGATGTCATCTGTCAATGTCATGTCAAAAATAAATTAATCACGTAGCAGTTGGAGCCCACGTAGTGTCATCTAAATGAATTTTATTGCGCGCTAATCCCCATTGGTTCTACGTTTTGACACGTTTACTTATTTTAAAGGTCTTACAATAGACTATTGTCAATAGTACAGTCGCGTGAGTGAGTGCTACAGCTAGATTTAAATTTATAAACGGTTCTGCGTGCTCACAATCATCAACACAGCCGGCGTGTAAACTGGCACTTGCTCATGGCGGCTGTCCAGGATGAGCCCAACGCCGTACCAGAAGGAGAGAGCGTATGTGCCGTAGATGATGAACCACATCACACCGCTGCCGAGGCCGGAGTACACTCCCTTGCGCGACCCCATCTTCTTTGCTGGCTCTAAGCGTGTTTCAAACCTAACAGAAATCCGTAATCTTTAACTATCCATCGCCTGCGATAACATGCGGTTAGCTCAGTTGGAAGAGCAGCAAGCGCAGCGCAATACGTGAAGGTCGTGGGTTCGATGTGTTCCCACATCGCAAGGGGAAATGAAATTTATTATGTTTCTTTAACATATTTAAAGTGCGGTGTGAAGCACTATAAAAAAATCATGGTGGACATTTTAAATGAAGTTCCATATCTGATAAAATATTTTTGTTTCTTGAAATCAACATTGGCGTAATTCGACAAAATATGAAGTGTCACAAAAATCATCTTATTTATTTCATTTATTATCATAGAAAATTTTTGTGAGAAAGAATATCATATTCTTCGATCAAAGATGTTGTACATCCTCAGTTAAATGCAAAATACAAACATGCTTGGAATACGCCACCTAAGTAAATTTTATCGTGCTCTTAAAAATTGGCAAAATCAATGCGTCAACTGCTGATTGGCTAAATATACAAGTGCAGTGTGTTAACAGTCAATCAACAGTATCGAAACTTTTGTGATCTCATGCGAGAAATTTGGGGTATTGCGCATGGTGATAGGGATCGTCACCCACGTCATGATGTACGGTCAACAACACGTCAAGGTTTTCAATTTTATACACACGACATAAAGGCGGCTGAAAGTCTTAAGTGCGTAGACTGACGTCCATTTTTCTGTACGTACATAGGTAGGTATATCGACACAAGCTTAAGCTTAATATTGCTAAAAAGTCCTAAAGTGTTTTATATTCTAATCAATTTAATAACCTAAGTGATTGAGAAAAAAACATCTTTTAACGTAAGTCACGCGTAGACACAGAAAGTAGGCCTGAAGCCTTATTTTTCCTGTGCCAATTTTTAGGTCACAACTGTGCGTCTACAAAATATTTGATCGAAGTTCATAATACAGTAAAATTACCTTGTGATTTCTTTACTCTCACCACCGAAAGCTATCACCGTCCTTATGGCAGACAACACTTCCTCGGCCGCCACGCCGGCTATGCTGTATGCTTTTAGTTCTTTTGTCGTAAGTGAAGATTGTACCTAAAATTACATAACTAAAGTAAATATGGCAAAATTTTACAAGATCCAAGATCATGTGTAAGTATCATAAACTGAGTCTTTTGAAAAAGAAATGTTGATATTATTAGTGATGCATATGCAGAGTCGCATCATTTTCAATATCAGAGACTAAACGAGAATTACTTGTACACACGTGGTGGTGTAGTACTTGTCAGCTTTGTTTAACTGACTTAGTCTGAGGTGTTGGTACATTTAGAGGATTTCAATATTTAGATTTTTACATGTCATTTTAAATTATAGATATATTTAGTTTCATAGATACAAATCTCCCGTATTTACCCTTTGCTACAGAACTCTAAGCACGTATATCTGATCCCGAGCAGAAGATACACGCATAGGTGAAAGAAAACGGATAAATGTACCTTAGCAACGATGGCAGTTGTGATGATGATGACAGGCGTACAGGCGAGGATGACCAGGGTGAGCTCCCAGCCGTAGCTGAAGGATATGATCACCGCGAATATGAAAGACGTGACCAGGTAAACCAGCATCGGTATCTTCTCGGCGATGGCCTCGCGATACTTCTCCAAGTCGCTGAAGAAGTCATATTCATTAGGGGCCGCCATTAAGCATGTGATTTTTTTTTTGCATTTTTGTGAAAAACAACTATTTGGAAACCTAATTGTTATCGATATTATTGACTTTTTAGTAAATTATTTGTATACTCCGAGTGTTATAAGCTAACTGTATCTATCTGTTTCATAAAACAAATAAGTACCAACTTACTCTGACACTTTGGTGGCAAAATTCATGGACGTATTGAGATCGTACCAGCTCAGGTCTTGTCGGAGAACTGCCTTAAGAAACTTCTCCTTCAATCTGTCAATCTGAAATAGTTTTATTTCTTGTAGTCGCTTTGTGGTGTGTTTTTGGGTTGGTTTGAATAAAGTAAAAGTTTATTATAGCATTTAAGTTGCGTCTGATTTGTACCTGGTTCATGGCAGTGTAGTTGAACAGATCTATGCTGATGGCTCCCACAATGAACTGTAGCAAAGAGAAGGTGGCGCATCCGATGCCGAAAGCCTGCGAGTCTTCCAGCAGAGCAGCCTTGTTCTCGGCTTCCGATGCGTTTGTCCTGAGGTGAACAAACGGTTAATTGATATTTGTAGATTTTTTTTACCTAACTATCGATGATGACTGCGTAGTCTATCACCGAACTATTGGAGGAGCGCAGAAGGCTCTCTCTCATTTCATTTAACAACGACTGGAGGGAACGCCCTAACGCCCTTGAACTTCGACAGGGTAACCTAACGAAATTTTGGGAAGAAAGCGACCCAGCACGTGCCGGTTATACAAAAAAGACCCTAATGCTAAGGGAGGACGCGACCATGGACGGAAGAGCGGACTGCATATCGTGTTGGGCTGTAATGCAAGATGTTCGGTGTCTTGTAGCACGTGCCCAACGGTTCAGCTACGAGGAGCTACGGAATAGATGTAGCTACGAAAGGCATGTGTTTATTTGGACTTTGACTGCGTAACTGCTACATCAATAGAAAAACTGCTCGACGAGCTATGAAGAGGACTTTATTTTGATTGATCAAACAGAAAGATTGTATCCAGAACGAAGTGATATTATCGATAGGTTCTCTATTGTTGGTCTATCGGTATTTATGCGCGTTGCCAATTCATTAATGAAAGACTTTCAAAGAAACTATCGTTTCTTGGAAAATCTTGAGCTAACAGCCATTCCACTAATAAAACTCTAATCGTACCCGGAGCATTTTGCATTTGAGGGGCCTCCTTAACCACAGCGGTCGTAATTGCAAACCTTTTAAAAACGAAAACCTTCATTACCTTCAATATGTTATTTTATATTTAAAGTTCGCGAATATTATAATTTAATTATCTTATTACCAAGGCATAATCGTAAATCAATGTGTACATCTCTTTCAACGTTAATACGAACAGATTGCCACTGCCACTGTTGGTATGGAGGAATTGGAATAATGCATCATATTAGACCTTCTCATAACAATAAAAATGAAATGGTAGTCTGTATAACTCCTGCAGTCTCCTTATAAACTATCTCTACAAAATAAAATATAAGAAGAAATAACGTTCAGTTGTGGCGGATAAACCAATTAAAATAGATGAATAGAAAACTTCCAGAAATTATATGTACCTATTTGTTTATTTCGAAACTAATAGAAACAGTAAGAAGTTTGATGCTTAATTAAGTTAACGAAGTTATTACTTAATCTGTAAGAAATGCAGCATGAGGGCCTTACTAGCTACTCTTAAACAATGTCAACAAGTCTATGTTACTTCTACCATATACATAACATGCGTTCCTATTTGAAGGTCAAAACTGCGTTCAGTCATATCATCACGATAATAGTTTTTCTGAGTCATTGTTCGATTTCTAAACTAAGGTCATGCATTTAACCATGGCTACCGTATCACATTACATTTGTCACAATGATTGTGTGAACAAATCATGATATAATACCATTTAAACTATACGTACCTACTTACTTATTATAATCTACTTAATCTGGCGCTGGACATGGTTTGTTTCTTTGTCTTGAACCAGATGTGAATCATTTATTTATACTGGATGGTACAAAATTACTGGCATTAATTGTCCCAATTCCTTCCTCTCCCCATTCATTGGGGCACTCCACTTTGCCTGCGTAACAGCCTAAGCATGCTCGGCATGGATATCTGCTGCAATCTTAATCCGGACCAGCTTTGTCTTTTATATAAGACTCAAGTCCGGTCTTGCCTGGAATACTGCTCGCATCTCTGGGACGGTTCCGCCAAATACCTCATGGATGCCCTTGATAGGTTGCAGCGACGGGCTGTGCGCATAATTAACGATGAAGAGATTACAAGGAACCTTGAACCTCTTCAACTACGTAGAGACATTGGTTCATTAAGTGTCTTTTATCGGCTTTATCATGGGGAGTGTTCCGAGGAACTATTTTCCCTTATCCCACCCTCTCCTTTCCTACACAGAACCACAAGAGCCGGCCAACGTTGTCATCGCTTCACCGTGGAAAATATTCCATCACGAACCAAAAAGTTCGGTAACTCTTATCTTTGCCGGACCATAAAGAAGTGGAACTCGTTGCCGGCTCATGTGTGTCCTCCTTCCTTTGACATGGATTCCTTCAAAAGAAGCGTGAAGAAATATCTTGCGGGCCAATATGGCGATACTAACGGATAGGATACTTTGATATCAAATCCGTTGTCATCGCAATGTGGGTTCCTCTCTTGCTTACCATCAGGCTGGGAGGAGCCAATATACTGCGCTACTATAAAAAAAATAAAAATAGTAATAGGCCAAGGTGCCTTCGATTGTGATTTTAAAACATTTCTGCAACGAATGAATGTAGAATAGATATAACCGATAAGTATGTAGGTAGTTCTAAACATATTCGGCAGAGGGCACTTACGAGGCTAACGGTTCGATACAACAGAAAAATTCGTTGCCTACGATAACTTGCGGTTAGCTCAATTGGAAGAGCAGCACGCGCGATACGTGAAGGTCGGTGGGTCGCGTAAAGTGAGATGAAAATTTCTGTGTCTTTAAAATACTCACAAAATTCTCCCACCGCCGAACATAGATATGGTTAGAGTCGGAGACGAGGTGCCTCTCATGACAGTCCGGTCGATGAGCAGCGAGGTGAACTCGCCGTAGACGATCACGCCCACCGGCACGAACAGCCCGTTCAGCGAGGCCAGGAGCAGCCCCAACAATAGCAGCGTGAACTCCCATGGCTTCGCGAATCTGAACTGAACGAGGAATTTTACACGTCACAGTCAGCACGCCATCATTAGTATGCACGGGTATTCAGATATATAGATATATTTCATCAAAATCATTGGTCGTTTGTGGTATAAGGCAGGAGTTCCCAAACTGTGCGCCGCGCTGCCCTGGTGCATCGTGGAGGAGAGACAGGGCGCCGCGAGGTTAACCACTGATGGTACCCTTTCCCCTCCACCCAAAATATAAAAAAATGTGAACTGGATCTATCATGACTAGGCTTCATTAGTGATGGTTTTATAAAAAATGGCACCGGCAAAACAAGACCTTCAAGCCTTCTTTAAATCTGTGACGTAAAATATGATTAGTTTCCTCAGTCACAAGGTTCAAATTGGTTTGGACTTGATAACACTTTAGGACTTTTTTATATTACTTGTATTGATATACGATACCAATGTATAACAATAATTTGTTTGTGTTTTGCATGGATCTGAGGATCTACAAAATGTTTGACCAGAATTCGGTTATCAGGCCTTTTTCAACTTACTCTCATCACTTGTCACTCTGTCGTACTTCTATCTGGTTTGTTCAACAATAAATTGTACTAAATTTATATATACCGCCTAAATTGTACTTGAATGTCTGTAAATTCTTCTGTGCAATAATGTGTATCTTTTAAAAAACCAAAGCATCGTCTGATTAGCTTTTCAAATTACACTTACTAGTTTGACCCACGCTGTTGGGGGGGGACTCTGACGTTCCTCTTCCTCTCTGAAAAAAAATACACAGTTATCTTCCTAAGTATCTAAATCCCTTTCACTAAATTAAACTACCTCTGCACTGAGAGAAAAGCGGGCCGTACTTTGTCGTCGCACCAATCCTGGGGTCGAGATGGAGATTCGATTCCCGGTCGGATCGATATACCTATTATGGTAAACGTACTTTTATATTGTCTGAGGTATATGTATAACCGGTCGAACATTATGCTAGCCGGTGCACGTAGTATGCAGAATTACGGCAATCCTTATTAATCGGGTTTATGATGGCATCGGCCATCTTCAAAATAACTTCTAAAAATCCGAACATATTTTGCTCTATCCAAACATCGAATCCAGGTCTACGACGTAATAATTAAACATTTAGATCAAGGCAGTAGCTAATATAAGTAGTCGATGGTTTTTTGTTTTCTGATGCCAGTTGTGTGACAAAACTTTTCAGCTACAGAAAAGAAGGAACGCGCAGTAACAAGATTGAAGTAACTGCCCCGTACTACTTTCATTTCGCAGCATTGTTAATTCGCGATATCCATACTAATATTATAAATGCAAAATGAACTAGTCTATCAGTCTGCCTGTCTGTCTGTTTGTCTGTCCGATTTTCTTAGGCTACTTTTTGTTCTGAAAATAAGGGGAGATGGGAGTAGAAAGTTTATATGGGATTTTTTTATTTTTTTAGTAAGAGATATGAAATTTGGCACAAAACTAAGCTTGGTTGAAAAAATGGACTACTTTTCGTTTTAAATATTGGGGGACATAGGGGTAAAACCGACAGTGAAAGTTTAAATATCAAAAAAACGTAGTCCACGCGAACGAAGTCGCGGGCACAGCTAGTGTGGGTATGAGTTACGATAATTTGGTAACTCTCATCTTTGCCGTACCATAAAAAAGTGGAACTCGTTGCCGACTCATATGTTTCCTCTTGCCTTTGATATGGAATCCTTCAAAAGGAGCATGAAAAAACATCTTGTGTGCCAGGATATATCGATATCGAATCTGTTGTCATCGCGATGTGGGTTCCTCTCTTGCTTACCATCAGGCTGGGAGGAGCCAATATACTGTGCTTCTTTAAAAAAACGAACTTACGCTGCCTCTTTGAAGGCTTTCTCAGCTAGAAATGCGGAGTGTTGGGCTAGTTGTCTGATAGTAATTGAATTGGACCGCAGCGGCAGCGTCCCAAGCGCGAGGTTCTCGCTGATGCCGCTGTGGCGACGGGCCTTTTGAACGTGCTTTAGGGACTCATCGCGTTTCATTCTCGGATCACCCGATCTGAAACGTAAAGGATATTAGAATTAACCCCGCCCTGTTATTGCGATGATCACTGAAGTGTCATGTTTCATCAGTGATTGCTTGGTGATGTAAATCATGACTTTAATATACAGAAAGACATGCGTACAGGTGTATCAGCATCTTTTTCGTATACATTTTAGTATTCGATGCCACAATAACGACCAATGCATTAAATTCTATGATTTTATAAAGATTGACAATGTTTTAGTTGGTTTTGTAGACTATTGAACCCTCAACTGAGGGTACAGTTAATATTAATATTATAGTTAATTGAGCATAACTATGCTCAATCGTAACGAGATATACATTTGTGCAAATAGGCTTAAAACAGCGTTTCCCAATTTTATTGACTACTCCTGTTGTCTGCCCTAATTCTGGTTTCCCTTTAGTAATGGTTTCGGTTTGCTTCGTAAAAAAGGAAGTTATATTTATTAACGATTTACATTGAATTTTATTTGCCTATCGGTGTTTTCGTGAACATACACACACAAACGCTTTGCCCCAAAGCTGTAAAAAGGACACTTTGATACAACGACCAATGTTTAAAGTGTTTAAGTTTAATTTGATGCTAACGTATTCTAATTAAAGCTGAAGAGTTTGTTTGTTTAAACGCTCTAATCTTAGGAACCACTGGTTCGAATTGAAAAAATATTTTTGTGTTGGACAGTCCATCTATGTACAAACGCTATGGGCTATATAACATCACTCTGGAACCAATACCAGCGAAGAATCAGTAGAAAATGTGGAAAAAACGGGGATAGGTACGCGTTCAAAGCCACGGCGGGTCGCTAGTTTTAGTTTATAAAGGTACCTACTTATAGAATTTTATGAATTTAAATATGTAAGTCGTAAGTACGCAACCTATCTCATCAAATTTAGGTTTGAGATGTAATTAATGAATTCATATTGATTTTAAATTAAAATCTACATTCTGACCAAACTATCCATCTTAGTTATCAGTTTAAACACTGTAACCCAATAAGACCTCTAAATTCAATCCTAAGAGAAATCACCAAAACATTTATGGAAAGCTTACGGTAAAGAGCAGTCATTAGTAATGATTACTACCACTAAACACTTCTGTACAATTTTACATTTTCTACTCACTGCTATCCCAACCAATGCATTCGAGAGTTTGAAAATACATTCGCTTTATAATTTGCTATTTGCACGTACACTGCAAAGACATGTGTTCGTGAAACACCTTCACAATATCCAAAATGTACGATCCAGTCACACACTAAAATTTGACTCTGCCTGTGAGGTGAACTTTGGCATTTTTTGGGCTTTCATTTGACATAACTACGAAGTTGTGTTTAATTGTTTATGGAATACCTAATTGAAACTTCTTTGTGGCAATCTTCTATAGTGACAAAGTTTGGGTATCAGGCAAAACTACCAATTACCTATATCACAAACTCACATGTAGCACTTCATTTATATCCCACCATAGTAAAGACCTTCATCATTCAATTCAATTGAATTCAATATTCTTTTATTCATGTAAATTACATCAGTAATATTTATGAAACGTCTTGTATAATGCATAGACTCTATCTTCGGTAAAACTATAACTTACAGAGAGGATCCTAGCAAGAAACTCTGTCGTTCATATTACAAATATAGTTGAACTTATAACTAGATGTTCATTAAAATGGAGTTATCGTTACAACAAGGAATACTGACTTAATCACCAAGCTTGTCAAATGTGGAATAATGATTACAAACAGGAGCTTTGTTCTAAAAATCCGTTACATACCATGATTGACCCGGGCATCGAATCCTGAGATTATAGCTCGGTACTTAGACCACTATACCATCAAGGTTTGACTAGCTCGTCAACACAGTAGTGTTCCTGACTTTGGGCCGTGGAATCGATCCCCAACCAAAGTTGTAAACCCGAGAATGTTAATTACTATATTAAAGTTTAATTAATGTTCTCCTTATACATTCCACACGTTCGCTATACGAGGTTAAAAAGTGCGATAATGGGCCATACGAACATCGATTACTGCCTGCTGCAATGCGGTGTTTAGGCAAGTAAAAGCATTCGTTGGGAGGTGACTGGCTGTCTTGTAAATAGTTAGGAGTGGCTTTAGCTGTTCTGTTTTCGCCTAGCACTCCCATTAGATTAACTTTAGCATAGCAACATCCTGAATCAAAAAAAGTTTGTGCCCCCTGCATTTTCTAGCATTAAATGAAGTATTTACTACCATTTTACTACGTAAATAAGAGTAGAACATAACAAATGTTTACAAATTAAATTAATTTCTCTGTTAAATGGATGACGATGTGTAGGCAGTTCGAATTAAGTATGGTTATCATTTTACGAATCAATAAAATAAATAGTTTAGTAGACTGCGGTATAAGCAAGCTTTTTTTTCCACAACTAGACGTCAGAGCCGTCTATTATGCGTGTGAAACCCCCGTGGGTACGTATCGAACTGTTATTTTTTCTGAATTGAGTATAGAGTGTATAGTCACGACATAACTGTTTAATCATATCTACATTTCCATGAGGATACTAAACCTAAGAGCGTCGCGGGGGAGTTTTAAAGGGTACTCTCCGCTCTTTTCAGAATTCCCTGGTCCTAACATTGCAGCGGTGAGGTGCATCAAAGTGAGTATAAATTCCCCCCTGCTACTAAGCAGGGGTCGAGCTTTCAAGTTAAGGGTAACAAGTCCAGTAACAGCTTTATTATGCTGTACTTGTCGCCCTTAGGCTAGGACCTCATTGCCACATAACATCAGGAGGGATGAGGTAAATCTTGAAGTGTAATATGAAAAAAAAAGTAGGCGACGACCTCCGTAGCCGAGAGGCAAGCGGGCCGGACTTTGGCATCGTACCATCTCTGAGGTCATCTCCGGTCGGGTAAATATGGAAAACGAAATTTTCTATATAGTCTCGGGTCTGGGTGTTGTGGTACCGTCGTGGTTTCTGATATCTGTAACACAAGTGCTTAAAGCTACTTTCCACAGAATCAGGGGAATGTATGTGATAGCTACATTATTACTTATACTGTAACTATAAATAAACTTGCATGAGCAAAGGTTGTTTGATGGAGAATACTCCTTTTATTAAGTCGGTTTGTAGGTACTTTTTGGGTAATAAAGCCTATGATTTATTAATTAAATAAGTTAATTTTAGCATAGACTTCTCATATACACATCACACACATGATGACACATCGACCAATAGTAATCTGTAAATTCAAAAATTTCCCATTTTAATCAATGAACAAATTAACCTGTATGTCTTGGTGCAAAATTAGTAGTTAGTCTCATGTTATTTATATAAAAAAAAGCTTTCTCACTCTCAGCAAAAACTGGTATTGATATTCCAATCAAAACTCGGGGTTACTATCACCAATTTGCGTCTAGCAAGCACAAGGAATTACTTATGACCAAACTATGCTTGGACAATATCAGCTACATTTGCCTTTTTTTATTCGCAGTTGTGTTACACAATAACTGCAGGGTTCAGCCTAAAAACCAACAAACAAACACAAGCAACCTTAAAACACAAAGATACAATCTTGTTTCTATTTTTAGCGCAGTCGTTAGCATTCATGATCAGCAAGGGTCGGCATTGTAGAGTTCACACTGAAAATTCTAGAGCGATAAAAGCTACATCGTAAATGAGTACCTATATATGAATGTCTCCAAATATATAAGCTTTTTTAACTGAAATTGTACATACATTCGTCTGAAAGGCACGCATTAAAAATAATTATGAATACGTAATTTAAACGATTGATATTAAAATGTCACTACTTAACGATTATTTGAATTTTAAATTATCCTTGTCTTTACATGTTAGTGCTAAACATTTTAAATGAATTTGATCACGATATTTAAGTATTAAAAATAATAACACCTATCTAGGTAAAGTGTCGGAGTTAAGTAAAAACAAACAGTTTTCAAGAGTCTCTCCAATAACCGCGTAGAAAGGATACAGAACAAATATTTGTCTGGATGTGTCCGAACGAGTTGTTACCTACGCTGGTTATCTGTCAAGGGGGACGATATACTGTAGGGCAAACATCGTTGCATAGGAAGTGGAATTTATATCTTCGTTTCAGTCAGACCAGCTTAATAGAACGATTACAGCTAATTTTGGTTCAGCGCTTGACACATGTAACAGGGATGTGAACGTCTAGTCAAATGTAAGCCTATTACCAAAAACGGCATGTGTCAGATCCTATGATAGCAATTTTTAACTCTCATAGCTTTAAGTTAGTGTTGCCGTCGATTCGATTGTATATCGATTATAATCGATTATTCCAAAAGAGGCCTAAATAATCTAATAATCGATAGTATCGATACTATAGATATAATCGATTATAGCGATACCTATTTTTATTAGATATAATCGCCATGATGGTACAGTTCAGGTAGGTACCAAGAAACTTAGCTATCACGTTTTATGAATAAAAAGTAGGGTATAAATAACTTTTTCACGGTTTCATTTTGAATGTGTTATATGTAAGAAGACATTATATGAATGACGATTAAATCTAAATAATAATTGCAAATTAATCGATTATATCGATATAATCGATTATATCGATAGTATCGCTTTCAACTTGATATCGATATAATCGATTATATCGATAGAATCGATACTATCGATTCTCATATCGATTATTAGATTATTTGAGGGGGGGATAATCGATTTATCGATAATCGATTATGCGGTAACACTACTGTAAGTAACACACTTCTTTCTTAAATATAATATTTCCGCGTAATGTACCTACGAGAATACCATTCCGCTTAGTTTGATTTTCAGTTATCTTTTTTTATTTACTCTGCCTGCTGATCTACCTATCTTACTCAGCATACCTAACATTTTTTTAAACGCGAGAAACGGACTTTAGCAAAATTCTCATTAACAGAGATTTTATCTGAAAATAGTATGTGTTCCTGATTAAATACCGTATCATACCTATTACCTCATATTGGAGGTATTGAAGTACATAATTCACTTTAAAAGTCCATGAACATGTCGAATCAGCAATCGTTACCTAACCGTGGTGTTTGATTGATATAACAGCTTGATTAATTAGGTATAACAAGATCTAGGCGAAAAAAAAAGATTTTCAAATAGGTATGTTCAATTCAATTCATTTTTTTGCTTTTTTTCTGCAACATGTTGATCTATCTAGAGACAATTAGACATGGATCTGTCTAATTCAATTAAATGCAAATCTTTATGGCATTACATATAGTGTAAAAAAATTATATTAATTTGTCCATACAATCTGGAATATATTATGGATGGAGAGCAACTATTAATTATGAAGATTTGAATTACGAGATTGTAACATAATACCTACCTCTTTAATAAAAGACACTCTTTTTAAAAGCTTTTTCTGGAACATCATGTTGTTTATTGGTCGTTCCATAATTAAAAAAACGTTGTTCTTCATATCCTGTAGAGAACTTCCTTAAAAGCAAAATCTAAATTGCCATTCGAAATAACCATCCATATCATGGAAAAGTGATAGGATGCTCTAAGCTGCAAATGCCACAATGATAAACAGGATTCTTTCGTGAGCTTGAAATCTACTGATATTAAATTTCAATCTGAATTTAAAACGGGTTTAATAAACAAGACATGCCCTAAATGTTGTCCACCGAGATTTAGATCAAGGGCCAGCCAAACAGACAATCTATAGTTAAAACGAGACACTATCACAAGCCAAGTACACTTGCCAGTGAGACTATGCTATTATTACTATGACACTACCAGCGGTATTGTGAACCCTATCACCAGGTGATACGCCTATAGCGAAAAGTTCATTGAGAGATCTGTGCACGCGCATCGGTATTGCAACGTGTTATAAGACCGTCAGGTGTTTCGCTTGCGTAATGTTGACGCAGGAAGTTGCGTAATAGTTATTTTCATGACGTCACGGGATCGTAGCACCCTCGTGACGGCTGTTCCGCTTCTTCTGCTTCCGTTATGTCGTAAGGGACGTAGATAGATTCCGTACTTGTTAATTGCTCGATGCCAAACAACAGCGAATGCCGACTATTCTTTCTTACAAGCACGCGGTCCAGGGAAAAAGCTCATATAACCCAGGAAAAAGCTTTCTACCCGTTAAATAACTTTCAAGATCAGATTAGTAGTGCCAGAAATTGAACCCTGAACATTAAAAAACACTAACCTACATATAAAACCCATTAGTATATGAAGAGATCCTGTGTATTGCATATTATAATTATAAAGACGTTTTTACTTATCATCAAATATATGCATATACCATTTTAAGACATATTTAGTTAAGCCAAAATCCTACTACTTAAAAATAGACTAAAATAAATAAATAAATGTATATTATCTGACATATAAGCATGCAAGCAAAACCGTAAGTTGATGCAAAAATACACCTTTAAAATGTTGATAACCAATACATCAACTTTGCGCAAAAGGAATATCGCAACCATTGAGATTAATCCGAGGTGCGATTATTGCTAGTTGAAAACTTTACCAATATATATTTTTGAACGATACTATATTTTAAACTGATCTCCACGTATTCATAATATTCATTTTCTTGCTTTAGATTAAAGATCCCCAAACTTTTTGCTCGTGGACCACTTGCCACATTCACTTAATATACATTTATCTTAAAGTATTTGAACATTAGGTACTCACTAACTCCTAAAGTTGATTTCCCATAAAATATTATTTTAACTTGCAACTGTGCAATGGCACAATTTTTTTACAATTGGCATATCTAAACTGCATGTCTTGGTGCAAAGTAACAAGTTTAGCTTTTTAGTAAAAAAAAACTGCGGAGTCCCTTGCCGGTATCTTCTCGGTAGTTATACACCGAAGGCACCGTTTAGTTCTTAAATAGAGACGATTTATAAGTGTTACTGATGTAATCTGAATAAAAAATTCGTAGTTGTTGCCTTTTGATCTATTTATAAATCGGTCACAAAATTTGCAAGGAGGGGCGCTCTCCCTCCCTAGCTTGATTTTCCTTTTATCTAGTTTCGACAATAAAAGTTAGGAAGAAAACCTTTAGTCATTTGCTATTGAATATACTAACTTATATAACTTTAAAACTGCGGCGTGCTCTATCTCCCTAGGTGCTAGCAACGCTGCAAGCGTTAGCGTTTCAGCGTATAGGTAATAGAGGGTCAAAATTAAAGTTGCGACTTACTTTAAACGAGAAAACCCAAACCTAACGTAGCAGCCTAATACCCGGTTCCAATATTTTACGATTCGTAATGTATCAAAAATGATTTATCCGTTTTTCTATGAGTCGCAAATTCTAATTTCAAATTTACTCTCCATATCAGCTGTCATCAGTCGTCCATAATTACTATCCATAACTAGATTAGTTTTTAAAATATTAGAACCGGGCATAAGAGGTTAGGTTTTTCTTTATTTACGACTTAGGTACCAATCCGTTCATATGGATCTCTGGGAACCAATATGAAATTAAGGCTCCACAATTCCCACATGTCTTTTATAGGAGTCAAGGAAAATACCTCACCCATTTGAGACTTCAGGACACAGTTTTCCCCTGTCCCGAGATCTGTTAGTTAATCTGTACGTTATTAATAAGTGTATAAAAGTGCGAATGGAATAATTTGCTCGTAAATCTTGAGTGGTGAGCAGGCGACGTCGCGACGCCTTGGTGCGACGCCAGCCGACCCCCTGAATAGCTTAAATAGGGTTGTCAAGCCGTTATTAACACTGGAACAAAGTGTATCAACTCAATACCTCTTAATTACAAGCTGTAACTAACTCAGGTATTCATGTGAATAAAATAACATTGAATCATAGTAAATATAATAAAAAACCTGGGTGCTGAGATAAATGGAATTGATATGCGATGATAGTGAAAGATCGCTTCGTCTGTTGTTTTCCTAGAAAAAAAGTGTATATTATTAAGTGTGTACAAATTATTTGAACCTCTTGAATTAGGTAGGTACCTATTCCTTACTCAGAGAACTACGAAAAATAGCATTGGGAAAATGTGTAGAAAGTTTTGAAACTAATTAGTGTGTTTGTATGTTGAACACCAAATATATTTGATTCACCCCTACTTATTTCTACTGCTATCTGAGGCCTTTCACCCCCAACTTTATGCTTTTCCCATTGACTGGAGAGGGGAATGTGGAATTTCCATAGCGATCGATTTGTTAATCTTATCAGGCAAATAATTATAACGTGACTGTATTAAAATACTCGATTAACAGCGACGTTCTATTGGGTATTTACATCTTGTCAAATGATTAATATTTTATATCAGTCAGCCAGGATGAGAAATTATTTTTTATTATCCTTATTTATATGGAAATGTGAAAAGTGTATGGAATTTGAAAGGAGGATTGGTACGTTGGACGCCCCCCCCCCCCCCCCCTATAATTTAATTAGGACTTCAATATCCGAACATATAAACTTCTCGAGACCTACATTTTGTAATTCAGAAATTAAATGTGTGTAACCTACTTATATCTGGAAGGTCTAGGTTTTTTAGTCTATTAAGGCATTAAAAGATACTAGACAACTTTGTTCAAAAGCTTTCATGACCAGAGCTTGGATTAAGGCATTTGACTTAAGGGTGGTGGTACAAAATTTCAAGAAGGTGTACTGACGTATAAACTGGGGCGTGGGAGTAGTCAGGGGGTCTACTCCCATAAACGAAATATGTCGGATCCGACAACGGATGGCAATTTTTAATCAATGGCAAAAAACAAAATATTATTTATGCAAATCAAAAACCAAGTCTTCATTCTTAAACTTTTGAGTAATCTTCAAAAACGAAACCTTTCGTTTTTGAGAGTACCCCTTCAGTTCTGAAAAGGACGATAATACTACCACTACTTTTACCATGAAAAAGATGCAGCAACGCTAGTAAATTGACAAAGCCTTATAATGGCAGTACAGTTCATTCATTCAAGTTGCGTACGCGCATAATGGTCGGAAATTGTTTGGATTATGTCCAGTCAGTAGCTATAGTTCATGAACAACTCTGTACCTTGTCACATTAAGTAACTGTCTATCTGACTTGTTTAGTTACGCGGAGATTGTATGACAAGGTACTAAGGTGTATATGAACTAATGATGCTGGCTGTACCTATGGATATTTAAAAAACGTCATCATATTTTTAAAGAGCTATCTTAAAAAACCAGAAATAAAAACGAATTATTATCAGAATGAACGAAAGGTAATATATTACCCATTAGCAGCCTGAAGCGACGTCGTTCGCGTATTTTACACATTTTCCTCTGAATCTGCTATCGGTCACAGCGTGATGTTATAATAGTCTGAAGCCTTACTCGATGAATAGACTATCCAACACAAAAATGATTTTACAATCCAAAACAGTCGTTCCTAAGATTAGCGTGTTTAAACAAACAAACTCTTCAACTTCATAATATTATTGTTATTTTTTTTTATTTATATTATATTACATTATTTTTAAGAGAGGCAGGGCAAAGCTATTTATCGCTCGAACTGGAGCAGCCCGTCTGGTGAAATACCTCCACGTTACAGAAGACCGCAGCCAAATAACAATCACTCCGGTGTTGTTGTGTTTCTGCGTGTGAGTAAGGTTTCCAGAGCTCTTGGGGGGGTGCTACATTAGTAGCAGGGGTCAAGCCTTAAAGGTAAGGGCGACAAGTCTAGTAACAGTTTTACTATGCTTTACTTTTCGCCCTTAAGCTAGGATCTCATTACCACTTAACATCAGGTGGGATGAGGTCAATCTTGGATTGCATTATAAAAAAAAAACACTTCAAGATTGACCTTATCCCACCTGATGTTAAGTGGTAACGAGGTCCTAGCTTAAGAGCGACGAGTACAGGATAATAAATCTATTACTGGACTTGTCGCCCTTACCTTGAAGGCTTGACCGCGGCTACTAATGTAACACCCCCCAAGAGCTCTGGAAACCTTGCTCACACGCAGGAACACAACAACACAGAAGTGATTGTTATTTGGCTGCGGTCTTCTGTAAGCTGGAGGTATTTCACCAGTCGGGCTGCTCCAGTTCGAGCGATAAATCGCTATGCCCCACCTCGTTGTTGTGTTAATATAGATATACGGGTTTCTCCCAGACTACGAAACCTTAAAAAGCGCTACACAATTATTCCTCCACTCGGAAACTACAGCTTTCTCGTTTAGCACGGTATATATATGTATATAGGTACACTCTTTTATTACAAGGGTTTATGATGCACTGAATTCTTCAATTTATTATTGCTTTTACTTCTACATTTAACCAATTAAGAACAAATCGAATAAATAAATAACAGGAATCAGTAGGACAACTTTGATTCTGTTTACTTTCAGATAAGACAATTTAAACATTTAAACAATGATTGAGTAGATAAAGTCCCATGTACGAGGATAAGCCAGCAACTAATTTTAAGGGCATAAGTTTGTACGGATGTTGATTAAATTTAGTAGCTAGATAGATGAGATACTTGATAAATAAACAAAAACATTTTTTAACAAAACATCGTGAACGAAGTCGTGAATAACATGTAAACAAATAACAAGAAATAACGAGTATACAATTTTGGATATTTCTTTGCAAAATAATAAATTTTTTAATCGTCTGGACTTATGTTGCGGGTAACTTTCAAATCTCGCAAGTCGAAGTATATGTTTGGTAATAAGTAGGTATGTATTATATAAAAAAAAATAAGTTTAGAAATTGAAAATCATACATAAAAATAAAAACGTGCGGTTATTTATCCACTTAAAGCTCAAGAATAAAACACTGGATTATTTTCTTGAGAAGTATTTGTAACATAGGTACTTATATTTTCAATTCATAATATCAGAAAATATCAATTGTGATTCAAATGATTATATAGTATTATATATTACTTGCAAGTTTAATGTTTCAAGTAAGTTACATTGCGGAATATTATAAATAATTGTTAGGAACAAACGCTTTTGCATAACATAGCTTAACACCTGACCTTTGACCGGGAGTTAACTTGGAAAATGGCAGTAATATCTGCGTGTTACCTAACTTCTAAATGAATCAATTGTAGGTACCAGCGTAGAACCTACCTCGCCGTTGGCTCCGCGCCAAGATGCTTTAGGCTCTGCTATGGAATGGAGACTTCCATGATACATGCTCAGTGCTTTTGGCTACCCAATATTGGTTAGATAATTATAACGTATGTAGATACAGTTTTAGGTCAGCTGACGATTGTGTTTTGGTTTTAATTAGGTATAATTATGCAAACCAAGGCAGTAACTAGGTTTTCAGGGACGTAGCAGATTCGTACATGCTAATACACTCACCTATAGGTAGAGACACTTATTTTTTTGGCATTAATTTAGGTCTTCTTATTTAATTTGATTCACAATTGCTTTATTGATGTAAATGAAATCAATAACCTTTGTACAACTTAACAACTTTTGATAATTAAAACATTTAAAATAATTTAACAGGTCTTAAAGTTTATACTTTTGACAAATTAAGATTGAAGAAATAAAAGGAGCCATTTATGTGACATCGCGAATTTTCGAAAATAAAACTCCGGTTCATTAGCAGTCTTTCGAATTATCCAGTAACTTTTATTGTCAGGAAAAATGGGACCTACCTAGTATTCTGTAGAAATTATTATCACGGGAACACTTGGAACTCCGTAACAGATCACAGTGGCAATCCGCGAGAGTTACTTCCTTCATAAGGGCACTTGGCACAGTCAGAGGACCAGTCGCGAGGGTCGGAAGCGCGGGAAGCTGTATGGGCGGGCGGTCGGTGCGTCACCCCTGCGCCGCGGCTGGCAACTCACTACTAGCACTGGGTGGTTTTTGGCATTGGCTGACTTTATCAACCCGCTTAGCCACAGTCGTGGATGGGCAGAGAGGTTCCTCTGTTTGAACTTCGTCTTGCACTTTATTTATCTTTTGATCTTGATTATGTACCCTTGACGGGATAGGACAGCGGCGTGTGTGGGACACCTCCGCCCTGACGAGAGGAAACTATCCACTAGAACTCCTCACCTCTCATCTCAAAAGTGGAGGTGAAATAGACGTGGAGGTGGTTATATTTTAACTGTGTTTAACAGCCACGGATGCTCTCCTACGTAGGTACCTACGTCTACCGGTGTCACTTACATATACGAAGCCATTCCTAGCATATAAGTACGTCAAGCGTGAACTGATGCCACCTTTGCGCACTGAGCTTCTCCACTTCACCTCTCAAAAATAAATAAGTACTTACTTAATGTTTCTTCACTGATCAAAACAAGACTAAGACTTGATCCAATAAGTTACATAGGGACTCCTACTGTAACTAATCTTCTGAATTTCTTACCGGTATCTTCTCGGTAGATTTAAGTTCCAAACCAGCAGTAGAGTCACTTTGCATTGTATTAAATGAAAATTCAACTTGTGATTGTCGAATGTAAGATAATTCACGAGGGTTCATTAATTCTTGATACGTGTAGCCTACCAATAATTTAATTTTTTTTTCATGGAATTTATAGACTTATTGCTTTGCTGTTATCTTTACTTTACTGTAGTTAATTTCATGATGAAGAGCTTACATGGTCGTTGATAGTTTTCTTGTACCTTGCCGTTCATGTAAGGTTCAAGGTGTTAGATGTAGATAAGTAGGTATTAACCGATTCATCGCGGCGTCAATTTTCGTAGTTTTTTTACTGTGGCTATATTTACGAGGGTGAATCTAAAAGTTCTTTCAATAACTTTAAATATAAAAGAAACCAGATAAATAATTGTTATTTTTTTATCTCCAGTTACAATCTCCTTCCAACTCAATGCATTTGGAATTCCATTCTTCTAACTTTCTCTGTCACGCTTTGGCAAGGAGTGGAGTGACGTAGGTATTTGATCAAGATTGTGAATGGAACTAGAATAGAAAACTAACTAAGTAACATTATTCCCATAAAGCTTCACAACAGCAAGGAATCGTCAGAATACATTAGGGGTTTCTGGTCTTAAAAGATTAAGGTAAAGCTTTTCCATTAGACATTTAAAGCACCCTAGTATTTTGCTTGCTTTGACACCAGTGGGGATAGGAGTAATATTGCTCGTATGAAAACCATTAAGTACCTACCTACATACAAATTTGAAAAGATTACCTTTTAAAATTGGTTAGTATGTGGGTTGTTGATTATATTTGCGTTTTTTGTAAGTTGCTGGAAAAATAACATACCTACCTACCTACAGTGGCGTAACTATACCATTCGGGGCCCGTGGCAAATTGCACATTGAAGCACCTCCCGCAAGTAGGTGCCATCCATCCTCCCCCTCCCCCCTCCTTCTCAAAGAAAGAATAAAACTTATTAACCAAGTTGGAAATACCAGAAATGCAGAACAAATTATTCTTGGGAGTTGGGATTCTCCTCTTACCTGGAGCCCCTTCTGGCTGGGGGCCCGTGGCATATTGCCGACTTGCCACCCTGTAGTTACGCCACTGCCTTTTTTTTTTATATAAATATTACACTTCAAGATTGACCTCATCCCACCTGATGTTAAGTGGTAATGAGGTCCTATCTTAAGGGTGACAAGTACAGCATAATAAATCTGTTACTGGACTTGTCGCCCTTACCTTGAAGGCTTGACCCCTGCTACTAATGTAGCACCCCCCAGGAGCTCTGGAAACCTTACTCACACGCAGGAACACAACACAGAAGTGATTGTTATTTGGCTGCGGTTTTCTGTAAGGTGGAGGTATTTCACTGGTCGGGCTGCTCCAGTTCGAGCGATAAATCGCTATGCCCTACCTCTCTTCTGCCTACCTACATTGCTCTGATTCTGCGGCAAGTCGCTTAAGCACTTGTGTTACAGTACAGATATCAGAAACCACGACGATACCACAACACCCAGACCCGAGACAAAGGAAAAAGTACGTTTCCCATACTGACCCGACCGGGGCTCGAACCCGGGAAAGTCCGGCCCGCAAGCCTCTCGCCCAAAGACCTCAGGGTAGTGCATGAACTTAGTAAAATAAAATTAAGTCCATGGGGTAGTGCTAACAAAAAAGAATCATATTCATTATAGGTAACTTGATTGCGGTAAAGCTGATACATACCTTTATGCACTGCGGCCAACTGCAGGATGTGTATAAACCCTGTGTTTAAATATGTTTGTTACATTTTCCCCTAGAGCTTTTTCAAACTTTTCACGTAAATAAAAAATCAAAGACCGGCGAGTGGCTATTTTTATTTGGAACAAAGCTTAAACTTAAGCTAACTGCACCCATTACGTGAACGACACGGCAGGGGATTTTGTGTAATGTAAGTTTTAGCAAGCACCTGATTGCTATGGTCCCGATAGGAGGCGCCGTCCTTAATGGTTGGGTTTAATTCAAAACTTTATGTACTAAGGTTTTTAGAACTTTTCGCAGGCTGTGTTTGTACCTTATACTTATACTACTACTAGTTTTGTTGTTCTAAAAATGTTAAAAATCAACGTTTATTATCTAGTAGGTACCTACATACAAGTGGTTATTAAAGATGCATTTTCAAATTCAAAATTATTTTGAAAAACATACATAGTGTGATGCGGGTCTTCCTGCACACATCGTATCCGCTTAAATATATAATCATATATCATGAAACTTGATATACCTAATTGTTAAATTCTCGTTCTCATAGTATAAATAATTAAAAATATTTTTTATCTAGCATAAATCGCTGGGTAAACTAGAATTAGAATGAATAATAGAATACAAACTATCCAAAACATAAAATTATAGTTTTAAAAAGAAATAACTATTTAATTCCAAAATTGTAAGAACAAAATATCGTATCTTTATCTTTAGGCGACAAGTAGGTACAGCATAATAAATGTTACTGGACTTGTCGCCCTTACCTTGAAGGCTTGACCCCTGCTACTAATTTAGCATCCCCCAGGAAATCTGGAAACCTTACTTACACGCAGGAACACAACAACACAGAAGTGATTGTTATTTGGCTGCGGTCTTCTGTAAGGTGGAGGTGTTTCAACAGTCGGGCTGCACCAGTGTAGTAAGGATCCTTATTTGTTCGAAAATAAAATATCTATAGCCTATGGCACCCGTGTAGTTTCCCAATAATAGGTTTTTAAAATGAATTCAGTAAATAAAGATAGAATTGGTCCTCAGAGCCTGATTTCAGCATCGAATGGATATTACACAAACCTAAAAATATCAAACCGTAAATGCTCACTATGTAAAATATTAACGAAACGAAAAAAATATATAAATAAATCTTGAAAAAAAAAGACTGTTTTCTGTGTGAATTAAAGAAAATGTTAACCAATTAAATGGAAACTCGCCTAGTTTTAATACTAATATCAAAGGGTAAAACAATAATAAACAAATTCTACGAATAGAAAATAATATATTTATTATTATACATCTACAATAATCTGAACTAGACGTTATTGCACTAAATAAAAATTCGTTTAAATCCACTAGTCATTGTATTGAAAATTTGGTGCGAAAATTCGTAAAAAGCGTCGCTATATTTGAAACTCCAACTATTACAGATACACTTTAATATTTACTCATACAATATACAAAGCTGCGTTATTAATAATTATACAAGAAATATTTTAATTCAATGTGATGATAACACGATTATGTATTAAATTTACGATAACGTACATCACACGCATTCATCAAATAACTAGTAATAATATAGTGAATTAATGATAAAAATAATTTTATTAATGCAATTTAATCAAGCTCTAAAAATGCACGCACAACATAACGAAATAAAAGTGAAAATATTACAAACTTATGTCATAATACTTAATTGACGACATGGACAAGATCATAGATACAATTCAATTGTTCATCTAATCTATATTTAAATGGATCGTGAATTTATGACAAAAAATACAATTTAAAAGTATTTTAATCAAAGGTGAAATTAATATAAATTTATTTACACTTAATTAATGAAAGCTTGACGTTAATTCTCAGCTTTCAGAATCTTCTCATGTAAGAAATAAACCATTCTCAAATTTTATTATTACAATGAATAGAGTGAATTATTCAATATATACTTTCAAACAAAAATAAGCTAACTAAACCTATATGGGTAGGATATTAAAACATGGAATGATTTCCACTTTATTGTATCTTAAAATACAAAATGTATAATTCGAGTAAAAATAATAATTACACTTAAATCAAGGACATTTTAAAGCACCCAAAAAATAATAAAGAATACAGTAAATAAAATCTTAACCCGCAAATATATTAAAAATATAATCGGATAAGTACATACATAACTTTACAATATTTTTTTACAAATTCTAATGAAATATTCGTCGAATATTCATAAATTTAATGTTGAGCTACTTATAGTTACGTTGTAAACTAAAACCAATATCATATGCCTAAAATTCAGGTTAATTTATGAGTGTAAAATAAACAAGTACACATAAAGATATACATAAGGTCGTTAATTTATATTTAGCAGGATTTCGAATCAGCAACTTTCCGATTTTCGTAATCCAACCTCAGTTATAATGTAAATAAATTGCTAAATTGGCCAAACCGTTATCAATTTTTGCATCTTACAAAATGTGTTGAATGATAGGTACATATTTATATTGGCGTTTTTTCAAATTTGAAACTTTTAGTTCTACCGTCTTGGGAGACTAGAAGTGTTTCTACACAGCAAGAAAATTAATGTGTATTAATCTTCCTGCTTTTCGATCACACGCATCGAATCACACTGTATACACCTTCTAGGTAAATTAACTGTTCGCGGCCATTACTCATTATTGATGCCTATTACAAATGCGTTATACAAATTTCATTCGCAAGTGCGTAGGAAAATAATTTTACGCGCGCGAGGAGTTCTTTTGGTAATTATAAGCACTGGGTTCCTTAAGTTGTGTTTACATGAAACAATAATGGTGGAAACGTGCCGATATCTCATGTTCTATGTTATTATGTAGCCCATAGTGTTATTTCTTTTAATTCAAGAAGAGTGTATTTTTAAATGGCGCCAATCGTTGTGTTAATTTTTAATTGCACCAGACGGACCTTCTCACTGTGAAAGTTTAAAATAGATTAATACATGTGGCGTATAAAACAATAGTAATCCAACAAGTCTTAATACACTGAGAAGGTAAAACACTAAACTCAATGATATTTAAAAACAATAGATATGTTATACGTTCAAAAAACTAACGAAAAATCTGTGCTGGTCGAGTGCGACTGCACACATGCGCAATTGTTATTAACCACATTCTTAGATGATGTGAAAGGGATGGCTTGATTTAAACAGTAAGAACAAAAGAGATAAGTAGTAACTCTCTGTTAGGCACATGACAGAGACGTCACATTTGTCGTATTCGCAGACAGGGGGCAAGACGTCCCAATTAGGACGTTTTAGCGTCTTCATATTGCGCGCATGGGTAACATATCTATTGTTTTAAAATATAATTGACTAAACTACATTACACCACATAATTGTGTCGTTTTATGAGCTAATAGGACCTCTGATATCGCTAGGCTTTACAAAAAAAATCTTAAATTGCCGATAATTTAACGCACAATTGGGATGTTGACACCATCACAAATAAAAATCTAGTTTTAATACCATAATAGATGTCTTTATGTTAGATCGGCCATATTGTTTTTTTGTAAATTTAAAATGCTACTTTACAATAGTCCAAATCTGTTTAATAGTCAATAAGTAGGTAAAATTGTAACTTCACAGCTTTCTTCAAAGAAAAACAATGAAGGAATAGTGTTTAGACAGGTATTTAAACGTATTTCATTTGACAAACCAGTCAATCTTGATTAGGGACTTTTATTTATTTAAAAACTTTATTGCACAGAGAAAGTACAAAAGGTGGACTTAATACTAGGAGCATTCTCTACCAGTCAACCGTTGGGTCATGCAGATAGTACTTTTATTAGGGATCTCCCAATTAACAACTCATTATTTAACCTGAAGTTTAAGACCTAGAATCAATGTCTTTGGAAACACAACCAGATGTTTACAAACAACGATTTGTACATATTCATCATCAATACAGTATTTATAGAAATAGAGTATAGATTGCTGCAGAGCAGAGTTTACCAATTAATTATCCTTGGATAAGGGGCGGGATTACTTTCCAATATATTCAGTAATCGTTAAGAAAGTAATTTGATGCTCAAAATACTCTCATCATTTTATAGATTACTTTTTACATCTGTAAAGTCAAATGCAAACAAGATTAGGAATCCCCGCAGAAGAGTGAATCCAAAAAAAAAATTGACATCAACAAAAGACATCATGAATAAAGCAACTAGTTCCTTATTTATTATTGTTCTCATATTGTTTTTCTTATTCCTTACTATGTCGAGTATTACTACATAAAGGTAGAACAGAGAACAGTTATTCTTAAAAAAAATAACAGGAATATCCTTCTGCTTTTAATTTTTCATTTATAAGAAGGCTCCGTAATTCGGTAACGTAGTAAACTTAGGAGGATAATTAAGTTCAATAAATAAAAGTATCGGAGTAAGCAATAGAACACGTCACTAGCGAACAGAACGCGAAAAAAAACTATCGCTAAGATGTATACGAACAAACACACGTATAACCCTTTACACAAATGCACGTGACGCGTGCTGCGATGAGAATGGTGTTGCCAGATACACTTAATCAAGCGAAACTGAATAGGAATATTTTAAAGGCGCAATATATCGTTTCGATTTAATCTCGCGTTTGTAGAGCAAGGAGGGCATTATAATAACTTGTATTAGGGGCTAGCCACTTTTAACCTGATGCTATGAAGATAGTTTCCGAGATTTTGTCACTCTGACCCAAATCAGAGTGTATTCCAATAAGATAGTACATATATTTTGTGTATTATGTTTTCAATGAAGAAGTGACATCTTGAGAAGTATTTTACCTTCTGTCGCTCAGATTAACTCTCAACCAATGAATGAGAAATAAACTCTACCTTCATTACTTGCTCATAAATACAACTTCCGCAGTTGCTGATTACTCAAATACCCCAAGACTCAATATTTATTGGTTATTCAATTATATCAGTTTCAACGAGTCGGGTAACTTAACCCCTTCTGTAATTACCGACTTACTGACTGAAATATTATGTGTGCTGGCAACACTATGCATGAGTGAGAGAGTAAGCTAAGTGTTTAATAGAAGAATAGCAGTCGCTCCTGCGCAGTCCCGGACAGCAGGCGCCAGCCACGCTTGATGTTCAGGTACTGGATGATCGCGCGGATGCAGATTAAAATACCTACGGACACAATTGCATTATATTAAGTAAACATTCACTGAGAAGCATGTCTTGATATCACAAGCGAGTGGTTACCTTCTAGCTATCGATCATTCTTAAAGTCGTAAAAACAATCCAGCCATTGACGGCGGCCATTGCGCTATATAAATCTCCGAGATAGCTGTAGCATATAAAGCACATGTAATTTCGATTTTAGTTCTTATACCCATTATATAAGGACGACAATCTTTTGAGTATACGTACGTGGTGCTACGTGATTTTTATTATGAAATCTTGAGTTTAATCGATTCGCTAGTATCAAGTGTTTAAAGAGACAAGTTAAAATTAAAAACTGTGTTAAATAGATTATTAACAAATTATTAATTTTTAACAAATGTCGATATATATACACTTTGAAGCGTCACGTCAAAATTTAACCGTCGTTAGCGGTTTCCGTTAAATTTTGACCTAGTTTATTTTTAAATAAAAATTCATTTCAATCTTCACCACGAAATTGAGTTGATGACTTGATGGTGGACATTTAAATTATTCAAAACTGTGTGTTCGAAGCAGGTTTAGGCCACAACTCATAATAATGTACTTGGTAATATTCGTTTTATAAACACAAAGTACAAACACATGAATTACAATGACCACATAATTGAATTGTTCAAAGAAAAATTTACTTCTTTTAAAACATTTCTGATACTGTTAGTGAGGCCTATCGTGTCATGTCACGGTCCAAGCGAGCTAGACTAGCCGCTTGGCTGCGTGATTTGGTCAACCCTGACTAATATGAAGTATCTAAAAATGCACCATTGCATACGAAACTAAGCATTCATAACGAGACTACACTTCATATTTTGTTTTCGTTCGTTACGTTGGTATCAGATTTAAATTATAAGCTTTAATTCAAGTCAGTAAAATAAAAAATATATTAAGTATGAGCCTTGAGAAATATCAATAAATACATGTTCAATGAACATTGTTCATGCATGATTTCAGCTCAATCGGAAACGCGGAAATAGATCACATTTATTGCAAGTCTAATATCGGAACATCACAACTTAGTTTCAAGTTAAAGCTTGAAATGCGCAACTATCAAAAGCGAAATAAAAAAAGGAAATAGAGACCACAAGTAAGAAATATAAACTGTTTTTTTTAAACGATTGGTCATAGTCAAAACATTACATTAAAAATAAACATCTGCTAACTCGATCTCCACCATTATTATGTCGCTGTTGATTGTGTATTTACAAACACTATCTATAATAGATAATTTTAATCGCGTAATGCGCTATCGCTTATTGGAGTCTATTGTTTTAAGATTAAAAGAGATAAACGTTATTTCCAAAATTGATCAAGTATTTATTTACTTCCTGTGGATATTTTTAAACACAAATATTTTTAAGTGTTCGATCAATAACCACTTGAATATTTTCTGTTTACTTACCATCCATTTTTATTTATTTGATGTTATATATATTCATTTGATACATGAGTTGCTGTATTGTCTAAATTATTTTTTCCATATGACTTCAGAAGATAACAAATACAGACAGTGAAAATACAAAATTATCATGACATCAACCTTGATAAAGTAATGGCGAAACGCATTTAGATTAGCATTTTATTTATTTAAACATCATCACTACATAGTATAAAACAAAGTCGCTTTTTCTGCCCCTATATCCCTTTGTACGCTTAAATCTTTAAAACTACGCAACGGATTTTGATGCGATTTTTTTAAATAGATAGTGTGATTCAAGAGGAAGGTTTTTGTTTGCAATAAATAATAGGAAAGCCAATGTTTCTAAGTATTTACATTACATCCGTGCGAAGCCGGGGCGGTTCGCTTTCATATTAAGAAAAATAGAAAAGGCGAACTTAAAGCCTTATGACGTTTTACTGCTCAGCCATATCAGTTAACACATACGTTATACTCGTACTCACAAAAATAGCAAGCGTTTTCATTTAAAGCTTTGCCAAAATTGCTAAAATCAGTGTGGTGAATCAATAGTTATCAAGACTAAGTTTCTTGTGGAAACGCCTCTGAGTTATGAGTGGCAAAAGACGCACGTATGAGGCTACACGCTCTTCATAAAACCAGCTTATAGAATGCTTGTCAGAAATCGCACTTAAACAAGAAGCATACATTAAAATCTGTCAGTCAATGCTAAAAGCATTGTTAGTACAAGCATTAAACGAGGCTCAAACTTTTCAACAACAAAACTTCGTATGGCCCGAAACGACGTGTAATTAGGTAATTGCAAAGTAAAACAAATATGGCTGCCAATTTTTATAACTTCTGCATCAAATTTTATGCTTTGTACATAGATCAAATACAGAAATTGGTTTTCTCTACCGCCTTGGGATCGACGGACGAAGCCCTTAATATAACTTAAGTTATAATTGAACATAACAAGGAAACGCTCATACGTAAGCAGCATGCTGATTTCAGGGTTTTCGCGTAGAAAAAATCGTTAGATTGCGATACTTAGACGTGAGGTCCAATTGATTGGTGATTCAAATGTCATGGCGACATGTCTGTCAATGTCATGTAAACCATAACCAATCACGCAGCAGTTGGACCCCACGCCTACGTATCGCCATCTAGTGGATTTTTCGTATGCGAACACCCTTATTGTCAAAAGCGTTAGTAATACCGCGTCAACAAAGTTATCTCACCAAAAGCCATGATGAGCCACCACAGCCACGAGTTCTCGTGAGAGGCGAGCTCGGTGGAGTGCTTCACGATGAGGGTCCACTTGGCGAGCGAGAGGCCAAAGCCGGCCAGGGCTCCGTAGCGGCTCGCCACCGTGTGGCAGAAGCACATCAGCAGCAGGAAGCCGATCCAGTTGAATAGGAATGCCACTGGACGATGTAATAAAACACACATGTATCTACATATAAATAAAATTTGAGTGTCTGTCATATTAAAATAACCGCTTTTCACTACATGTATGTGATTATATATACCAAAATAGCATTTTTACAATTTTGTGTCTGTCAGTCTGTCTGTTTATTCCGGCTAATCTCTGAAATGGTTAGACCGATTTTGACGGGACTTTTAATGGTAGCTAGATGTAAGAAGGAGTAATTTGGGCTACATTTAATTTAAAACAAGATATAAAAATAAACTAAATCCTGTAGCACATCTAGCCTATACTAATATTATAAAGCTAAAGACTTTGTTAGAACGCGCTGACCTCAGGAACTAGTGGTTTGATTTTGAAAATTATTTTTGTACTGGATAGTCAATTTATTAAGGAAGGCTTTGGGCTATATAACATCACGCAACCAATATGAGCGAAGAATCAGGGATGGGGATAATACGCGTGCGTACCCCCTAGTATAAATATATTTGTCGACTTCTATATTCGAGAAACAAATGCAGGGCCGTCGTTCACTTATTAGAGGCCTAGGGAACATCAGAATAAAATATCGGCCATAGATCCCCTCTGATGAAATGAAGTTCAATATTCGCGACCATTTTGTATTTTCGCTTCATTTGAACGCAATTCACTACCGTAACTGTTGATAACAAAATAAAAATAATTCACCAATGACTTTCTTTATAAGCCGTTTAATTGAAATGTAGATATTTATATAAACGTATTAAGATAAAAATTATCAAGCGAGCGTACATTAGATATCGATTTATGGCTTAATTACTGAACGAACCTATGTAATTCATAAAAGAAACGCAAGTGACTTTCTTATTCGTGATCTTTCTTCAAACTTGATTTTTCGCGGATAAGCCATCATAGCTTATCTGTATTCCAACAGCGTCACTATCTAGTCGATGGAACGTATGGAAGGGTTTCAGTGAGTAGTCTTATGCCCGGTTTCAACGATCCGTTCAAGTTACAGATAAGTAATAAATTATACGTGGCGTAAACTAAAAAAAAATATATATAAGTATACGGTCGAATTGAGAACATCCTCCTTTTTTTGCAGTCGGTTTAAAAACGGCCGACAGACGACTAACGATAGCTGGTATGGAAAGTAAATTATGGAACGGTATTAGCGACTCGTAGTCGGTTCGAGAAAAACGGATTGTCAGTTTTGACACTTCATTACGAATCGCAATATATTGGAACAGGACATTATACTTTTCAGTTATATGACGCATATATATGCGTCTACCACTGCTGGCCTACTTAGCCAACATTACTGTGAGTCAAAGCATTTCAATTTCCTCTCAAAAATGGCGACGTGGATGTAAAAGGATAATTATGGCATAAAAGCAACTGTCAGCTGCCCCGTCAGCTATCTATTTACATAATATATTTTTTCACCAGATGTATAGACATATAATTATGCTAATCTTTAAAGCAAAAGACTGCTCAGAATTTTATTTAAATGAAAATTAGTAGATAGATTCACGACGAGATATTGTGTTTATTAGAGGACATTATTTATCCCAAAAACGAGAATGAGAACGCAATAGCTAGGATCTTGTAACTGTTCCTTCCACTGTATGACTATCATAATTCGAACATCAAATATTCAATATTGCCTATAGCCTTAATGGCTGACATCTCTGGCATGTTTAAAAACATATTCATTGGGACCACATGATATAAATGCTTGATATTTATTTCAATTACTTATAGTTTACAAAGTACTGAAATCGCCACAGCTGCAGTCACGGTTACAAATCATCATAATAGAAATGTCAAACATAGTAATTCACATATATTTGCTAGAAGGCTCTCTACACTACCATATTCATCGTTCCACGATGAAGGCTTAAATTTACACATAGAATTTAAGAGAATGACGAAGTAAAATAGAATCAACAGTGTGGTTATTGGTTCATACTTAATACTTAATTAAGCAACTATTTTTATTTAATTATTTCAGTTTTGAATGTTTTCATACCAAAACTCCCTGATAATTCAGTTGATGGATGTTCAATATAGTAGCCTCAAACGTTGCTAAATAAAATAAAATTAATTAAATATCATTCAAATAATGTACTCTAACTAATTACTCATATTTGTTTATTTAAAATAGTTGGAGTTTTATAATTACTTTTACAACTGATTGCTTCAAAAAATCTGTTCTACGAACCGGAGGTAGCGTCATTTGCATTATATAGACGTTTCATAAATATTACTGGTGTAATTTACATGAATAAAAGAATATTGAATTTGAATTTGGTGTTACCCACTGATAACAATCGCACATACACGTACACTGTAATGTGAAATGATTGAATATCACTTCATGGATGATTACAATCAGAACCAATTAAGTACCAGTAGCTTTAACACAATGTTATCGCGTCATTTACGCGGCTTGCATGGTAATTTTAACTGCATGCCTAGTCTCTGTTTCCTGTAAGTTAGAACTGTACGTGAATATATCGATTTTCTATCCAGTAATTATTTTGTCACTTACTCGGTATTCATCTCACTTATTTTAAGATATTGTAAAATATAACGTAAGGTAAATAGGTACTTTACGTATACAAATATAAAACGGAAAAATAAAGATTTTCCTCTAATACTATAAAAGCAAAAGTTTGTAAGGAAGTACACGTGATTAATATACGGAAAGAAATTCTCGGGCAAATGATAGTATAATAACTTATATAGATAAGTCGCAAGAAAATGAGGATACCAGTAATTATGCGAAATCCTTAAAGACATCGTGAACTCCCGGTAAATGTCGAATATAAATGACCAATTTATCGTCCGCCATGTAGTCAGTGGTATGTCGTTTGACTAAACTAAGTGTAGTGAAATAAAGAATACTGTTGACGAGTAATATTACAAATAAACTACTATTAAGATTATATTATTAGGAGGACGTAATAAACAAGAATATTCGACATCGACCGAGAGTTCTTGATACCCCCGATTTCTACATTTCCCTGCGGCATTGTATACCTATACATAATTTAGTCGGGCCATAGAAGTTTGAATAATACTCTTTATTCTCATAAGTAACATGTGTGAATATTGAATGACGTCATTGCGGATATATTGATCACACTTGTTGATGTTATTAGATAGAAGTGTGATTGTCTTCTAACAAGAGTTGTGAATGAAATCATCTATACAATGTGTAACGGAAAGGGTATAACAATATCAAAAATACCAAAGCAGTTAACGGTTACAAACTGTATGGGACCATTTGTAGCTGTGTACACGCATTTATTGATTCAATTTTTTTTTTTGAAATATCAGTCATATACAAGTCAAAATTTTGACTAAGTCACGCTTGCACAACACTATCACAGTATTGTTGGAATCGTCGAAAGACTTGGATGTACCTACCTATTATGCTATTAATTTAAATATCACAATGGTGGCTCATCTTTTAGTGTTTACTGAATCACATCTGAAATTTGTTGGTTTAGCGTTTCTCATTTTGACAATTCAGTTAAGTCATTGAGTTGTCGTCGCCGTGACAACATCTTGTGTTTTTGCCTTTCTGGATTACCTACTTACTACGGATAGCCTAGTGATATTTCGTGATGTCTTTGAGCAATCATGAATATTCGAGATGATTCTCTGTGTCGGAGCAACCGACGGCAGCGTGATGGCCGACCGAGAGCTAGAGAAAGAGATTTACGAAACCATCAAAACGCTCGTTTCCATCTGTGGATTGGGCGAGGAGGTCGTATCACATGGCCAGCTCGGTCACCAGACCTCACTCCGTTGGACTTCTTCTTGTGGGACTAATTTAAAAGGAAGGTGTACGCTGTAGCATGCTCGTCAAGGGAAGAGATGATAGAAAGCATCAAGGCCGCGTTCTGTACAGTGACACCACAAATGTTGCATAATGTTCGCGCATCTTCTAAGAAAGTACTAGGCGCGCATGTCGAGGAAGGAGGTGGAGAAATTCAGGATCGCAGTGATTGTCGTGAAGTGATAACGTGATTTGGGGTCGCTGACCTCAATAGTGTTGTGATGCGTTTGTTTACGTTTTAGTCAGTCAATATAGTTAATCATTTTTTATTTCATAAAAACAATAAAGTGTTTATTTTAACTCGGGATTTCGTATATAGAATCTATACAAGGTATAGTATCCACCTACTTTACATTGTTACCCCCTTTCCGTTACAGGTTGTATAGTTCAATGTTTTTAAAACAACAGTATTTTATCCTTGTAAGAATTTTCATGCCTGACATAGCAAATTATAGTAAGTAAATTTGGTGATGATTTGATCAGACATATATTCAATAGTGAGTCATCATTAAAACAATCCATGAAGTGAATACAACCCGAAAAAAAGGTGCCCTGACGTCGAGTAGCGGACATCAACCCGCTTTAACTTTAAATTAATCATATTCAAACACGCATTGAGTGTAAAGCAACTAGTCCACATGGACAGTGACGTAGCTAAGGGGGTCGGCGGGGGCCGTCCGCACCGGGTGTCACCTGGTTAGGGGTGGCACCTGGTGTAACGTAAAACTACGTCACATTAGTTTTTTTTATAAATTATTAATTTTCAACGTGAAACGGAACGCATCCGTCACTAAAAAAATAAAAAGTTAAATAGATTTGGCAGATGTCACTTGGATAAACCGGCACTTTACGACATGTTGCAGACGGCGACATTAGCCTTCTAAAACAATTATTTAAATAAACCTTTAAAAATCCACGCCAGCCGTGAGATAATTAGTTAAATGGAATTACAAAGTAAATCTAATTATAAGTAGTGTTGTGCCGAGCAACTTATGTAAGTATTTCCAAAATTTCGTTATTTTAATAATGTTATGTCACATTATTAAAATAACGAAATTTTGGAAGACCCAAAAGAGATGGACCGCGTGCTAATGGAACCCTGTTCGTTTCAGGGAAACCTTCTTTTTGGAATGAAACCTCTCTTTTTCAAGAAACCTATTCTTTTTGGGATGAAACTTCTTTCTCAACATTCTTTTTCAAGGAACCAAGACTTTTTTTGTGATGACCTTATTTGAAACCTCTTTTTCAAGATTTCTTTTCAAGATCTCTTTTTGTGATGACCTCATTTGAAACCTCTTTCTTGTTGTTTGATGTAATCTTCAAGAAACCCCCCTAAATTGACACCATGTGCTGAACCTTCCCTGCGGTACGGGTGAGGAACCTAGATTAAGTTAAGTTAAGTTAGGGCTTAGCTTAATGTTTGTTTTAAAAATATAATTGCCTACTTGACAGTTTTTGAAAAAGTATTGTAAAATGTGCGCCCGTTCATTCTATATCCCAAGCAATTCGATTTATCTGGAAAAAATGTAAATAACCAGAGAAAAATAAGATTTTGTGTAACACATTTAAAAAGCGCGCGAAAACGCCAAGTCACGTCACTGTTGCAATTATGACGTCAACGTTTTAGACAACGAACCTATACGCTTAGGAAAGACTTAATTTAGATAAACGGAAAATGTTGAAGTAAATTCTTAATACGGTTAGAGACACAATAATTCAATTTAATCGGTAAAACAATCATTGTGTCGCCACATTAAAATAAATAATTTTCACCGACAGCTGTCATTTCCGTATTGCAATGGTGGTTTCCGTTTCGGTTCTTTTGTTCCACAGATAAAAAAAAATTATTTTGCAAAAATAAAATACTTAATATGCTTTTAGTTAAAAAATAAAAACGTAAAATTATTACTTAACTAATAAGCTAACGTATCTAACACTTTTCATATTTTATTGTTAACACTGTCAAGTAGCCAATTGAAAATAAATAGACTCATATTATTATCTAACTTCTTTTATTCAAACTCAGACACACCCCTGCCTTGAGATTAATAGTCCAATATTTTACCGACACATTTTTGGTTATCCTCAATAGGAGCCTTTCCAACAATTTCTTTAACAGAATATTTTCTTAGACAAATCATTACACACATATAAATCATTGCATTTAAATAATTTTTTTTATTTATTTATTACACTGTTTAGGGGTGTCACCTGGTTAGGGGTGACACCCGACTGTGAACATCAGTAGTCAATGAATTTCTCAGAAGTAAATAAAAAAAATGGTATCATTTCTGCAATCGAAGAACTTTGAGCAATCTTAGACACCAGAAGTGCTGAACTAAATCTTATGCTTGCAATTTCCCGATTTTTTTTATATGCTGTATTTCGGGATGATTCGCACCGGGTGTCACCCATGGTAGCTACGCCACTGCACATGGAAAACTTACTTAAAACCTGATTTTGCTTTGAATCATGCGTAAACTGGATAATTGGCTTACATGGAATCCTTGAGCAGAATCCCAAGAGCTTAGTGTTCTATCGTGAAATTGAATCAACGAGACATTAGCAGAAATAGACTAAGCTAAGAAGTTTCTAATTCAGGTTAAAAAACATGCATTGAGGCTTACCAAAGAACGAAGTCAGGAACATAATGTCTGTCCCAAGCAGGCTGTTCTCAGAATCTAGCTGTTCAGCAGTCGCCTCTGTGGGCTCCACTGTGACAAAAGCAGCGAACGTCGGATGATGAGGGGGCGGACCTTGTACCTTCAACAAAAAATATTTATTTAGACAAAATGATACTTTAAATATTAGAAACAGAAAAATTTTATCTCTACATACTTATCGGATAAGTATGTAGTTCTAAACATATTCGGCAGAGGGCACTTATCGGAAGGCTAACGGTTGATACAGCAGAAAAATTTCATCGCCTACGATAACTTGCGGTTAGCTCAGTTGGTAAGAGCAGCACGCGCGATACGTGAAGGTCGTGGGTTCAATTCCCGCACCGCAAGGGGAGATAAAATTTTTCTGTTTCTAATATTTAAAGTTCGCTAGTACGGCGTATAGTACTATAAAAATAATAAAATGATACTTATTTCACAAAAATTATCGATCATTTGATTAAAGCAGGCACATGTATGCATGTTGACTAACATCTATTCGTTTAGTATGAATGTCATGCTAAGTCCGTAATGTCGGGTTCCAAAATTTCGAAAACAATCTTTTCTAGTGACCGACAGTAATAAATTATAAGAGGCGTAAGCTAAAAACGACCGCTGGATGACTGATGACAACTGATTTGGAAAGTAAATTTGAAATTAGAATTAACGATTTGGTTGCAGAAAAACGGATTGTCATTTTTGATCGTAACGTAACAAATCGTAAGATATTGGAACTGGGCATCAGAGATTTTGACATAAAACTATTTCAAAACCAAAGTGTTTACAAAACATTCTACTGGAACCACTGGGACTTTTTTTGGATTAAATATCACATTTCTAGGCCATTCTAATAGAGATGATGAATCTTACAGTTGTTTCTTACAGTATATATTTTGTTTTAAGTTATTCTTATCTCAGCAACCAATGAACATGAACGCACGAATGTGTTAGCAAATTATTTAAAATGTTTCATTTTTAACCTTATCTGTAGTAAGTATAACTAAGAGATTTATGGTTTAATCTGTAAAAAGATTAGGTTGGCACAACAGTCGAATCATCAACGAAAGTCAATGTATGCAAATTCAAGTAATTGCACTTTAATCAAACCTGTGGTGGACCCTGTCCCTCCATCTGTTTCTCTCGTTGCACCTCCTCATAGGATGGCAACTTTGAGTTTGCTGCCACATCGTAGGGAGGGGGGGCGGAGAAGTCAGCCTGTGGTGGTGGTAGCTCCTGCACACCATCTGTTAGCAGAATTATTTATTATAATTAATTACATTACTATACAATAAACTTATTAAAATTGCCTGATTTTTAATGACATACTAATAATATTTTATAATTAGATGAAATATTGAAAACACTGAGTGCATATTGATATTATCAAGATTTAATCACAGAAAAAATATATAATGTGATGATATCTCTAAAATGTTAATGATATTTTGAAAATGCTATATTATTCATTATTTAATGAAAGAAAATTTGCTGATTTGTAGATTTAAACAAAGAAGTAAATATGAAACATATTTTATTTTAATTAACCAAACAAAGCAAGAAGCTTGTGAGTTTAAAATATATTCAATATTGGGTATTAAATTTAAGCATTGATTTCATAAAAAAAAATCTAGTATTGCCATAAAAATACATTGAAAATTGTATATGGTGGATATCAACAATCAATGTAACTGATCAATTCTATGCTTTTAACTCTCATGTTTCAAAATAATCTAGTTTTATAAAATAGTACTGATATTCTAATTAATGACCATTCTATTTATAAACATTGTTTTAATTATTTACAATCATGTATTGTAAATTTGCTTGAGAGTATAGTTTACCCATATTGTAAAAAGTGAGTGTGTGTGTGTATGCAATACAAGGGATATCTGATAACAATATATGTCCCTACTGTTGGTAAGTTAGATAAGTCGCAATGCACATGACTCAACTTGGTTACCTATTAGTTATTACACACCAATAACAATTTGTACAATAGACAAAAAAGCTTGTACGGAATTTTACTGTCAAAAATAGTATCTAATAAGAATAATATGTCAATAATCAATAATTAAAAATAATAAGCAAAGTTTATAAAACAAGGAAAATAAAAATTTATCAAAACCAGGAAAAGTACCAATCTGCTTTGATACACTGGATTATGGAATTATTTATGTAAAATCAAGGTACTTAAACTAATCGTCTCAATAAGATGGTGTGATACGAAAACAGTAAATTATGAAAACAGTGTAAGTACTTAGGTCGAAGAATGGTGGAGGCAGCTCCATTGATGACGGCAACATCACCCTCAGGTGTGCCGGCGGAATTATATTGTCCGTCCGAGGATGGCTCTGCAAAAAACACCATACGCTTTCACATATCACCGTTCTACGCAGGCAGTTACATAAATAAACAACTAAAAACAAGGCCCACACATACCATTTTTGAAATCTGTCAGAACGACCAAGATTCACAATCTCACTAGTACAGTTTTATATAAAAGACACTTGTAGATGCAATTAAACAATCTATAAGCAATTCAATAATAGTCCTAGCATGGTTCAAGGTTTTTCAAACGATTTATTGAAGTAGCCACAGAGCAGAAGGGCAAAACAGGCGCACCCCCCAACCAGCAGCAAAATGCAATGACATTTATGCTAAACGTTCTTAAATTTTACATAGACTCCTACACTGATTTTTGTTTTAACATCCAATGGTTTAATTAACTTAATATGAGACGCAAAGTATCATTTTTATATTGTAAGTGCCTTAAAAGTTTTAAGTTAAAACACTATTAATATTCAAAGTAAGAAAAAGTCAATCAATTGCAATTTAAACTCAGGTTTAAATCTTTATCAGGTTTCAGAACGAAAATCTCCCAAAAGGGGATAACAACATCAGTCATGATATTTTGTACACTTTTTTATTACTATCATAATAAGTCCAAAAGTAGCTCTATCTGTACGCTTTCAATTGAAGACTAACTACATAATCAATTAAAAATTAAAATAAAATTAAACATTATTTAAAAAATACCCCAACTCGCTATTCCTTATGGACGAAGACACAGGCACCGCTAGTCGTCAATCAAACCTAGCTTTATCCTACTAGTAGCTTTTAATGCAGGCAGGATGTATTGAATTATTAAAAACAGAGAAAGAAAACTTGAGTTGATACTCCTAAATATAGATAGATAGATATACTTTATTGCACAAAGGTTTTACAGATTTAGAAAGCAATCTCTTCCAGACAACCTTAAGGTAGAGGAAATATTTTGTTTACAATCCATACAATTTAGGAATTCTGCCGTCAAGTACATTCAATAGTAATTATATAACATTTAGCCTAGGTCTTGTTGTAATGTTATTATTACTTTTAAATAATTGAAGAGGAAATCATTCAAAACTGCTTAATATTTTTAATTAACTAGCTAATTTGTATCAAGTTAAGTGTTTTACAAATAGTTCTACCCTTTTGGTAATTTTTCTGTGTAATGCTAAACAATAAATTGTAAACCTGTCTTGTGAGCATGAAAATATTAATTTTATCTTCCCGCACTGCAAAGGGAAATAATTTTTTTCTGTTTCTTATATGAAAATATTGATTCTATATGGTAATCAATGTTATAGCGTTCTAAAAACCTGTTTACTCCTTCTATATGTTGAAAATAGAAAGCGCAAATTTTTATTTACAACACTTTTAGATACAGAATATCTTAGAATAAGAAAGGTAGAAGATTCTATAGAAGTCAATAAAATTGATTGACTCTGCCATCCAATCTATCTCAGCTTGAAGTTTCAGCTTTAGTTCTTTTAATAATTAAATGGATTTGTTGTTTTTCTACCATTATAGGAGTTTTTGATTCTGATCAGTTTTGACAAAATTGTCACATGTCAATGTCAGTTCTGAATCAGACATCCTGCCTTGGTGTGTGGTGTTTACGAGATTTACAGTTTTCATGAATTTCATCAGAAATTTATTAAAATCATCATGAGAAAGGCTTTGATGGTGGCTGAAAAGCCATCTTTAGCTCAGAATCTTGCTAACATACTCAGCAATGGAAAATGTAGTACTAATAAAGGTAAGTTTGTGTAGTCATGCAACCGAAACTTATTGGGCCGAATTGTTTCTTTTGGAAGGCTAATTTATCATTCATTTTATATTTTAGGGTCTAATTCAGCGTGTGCAGTTCATGAATGGAACGGGACTTTTAAAAATGAACCGATCCATTTTAAAATGACATCTGTCTGTGGTCATGTAATGAGTTTGGATTTTGCCGGCAAATACAACAATTGGGACAAAGTGGATCCAGTCGAGTTGTTCAGTTGCCCTACGGAGAAGAAGGAAGCCGTGCCTCGATTGAGAATACCCGCCTTCTTGGCTCAAGAAGCTAGAGGGTGTGATCTTCTGATACTCTGGCTTGATTGTGATAAAGAAGGGGAGAACATCTGTTTTGAGGTAATTAATGATAAATATAGTACCACTTTATTTCATATTTCAATCCAGATGTGTGTGTCCTTCATTTATTTACATAGTAATTCAGTTTATGATCTCTGATTGCTATCAATACATTTACCTTAAATAAACACATTTTTAAAAATAACTAAGGGACTGAGATAGTTCCTACATTACAATATTTTATAAGTTTATGTTAGATAAAATATTAAATTAACAAAATTTAGCACTTGTACCTTGATTAAAAGATGAATTTATCCACCGTTTCACTTAACACTTTCAATGCTCATCAATTTTCATGTTTCTGCCACACGCCCAAAACTGAGCAACGAGTATGTATAGGACTCGGTAGCCGGGTGCACGGGCGCCGCGGTGACGCACAGCATCGCGGAACATCGCGCCACGCCGAGAACTCGCCTCCCGGGTGCACAAGGGTTGTACATTTTCGCAAAGAAAATGTAGTCTTTTACAGTTATATTGAAACTTTATTTTGGCTGTGCATAAAACATGGAGGCGATTCGTAAGCGGATTGTAGTTTTTCTTATATTTATTTCTACTCATACTTCAAAGGCGTGGTGCATATTTACGCGATAAGGTTTTACAACAAGGTATGTTAAAGTATATTAAGATGCAACAAACGGCACCACGCTTTCCCAAAAAAGTAGCAAAGATAGAATTAATTATAAATTTTATGGTTACAAAATTGAGATATACCTATAATCGCGGCAAATGAAAGTAAGACTCAAAATTTTGCATGTGTAATTTTAAACTTCAATCTTATAGACATTAGGATGAACTTTCTATGAAATACTTTCAAAGCGCGCGCCTCGTGTTCTTATTTTCAATGGTTGATTTTTTGTAAGGAGTTATATTAAAATATATTAATGAAGACTTGTTCTGACATTTGTTTAAAAACTTAGTTAAAAACAGAATGGACAGTGTTAAAAAAACACTTGACACGTAAAACAATAAAATAGTAAATTTTAAGACTACTTTCATGTTGTCTTAATCCCGCAGGTGCACTTTAAAACAGTTGTAAAAACAATTGTATCAGTTGCACACCTGATCTTTGGTGACACTAATAAATGAATCATAAAATTATAATAAAGGATCATCCTCTTTGTCGGCTAGCTGCGGCGCGAACTACAATAACAAATTGCAAATAATAGATACTTGACCTTAAAACTTGGAACCATAAAATAAACTCCATAATTATTATATTTTTTTTTTCAATTAGTGTGTTTATAATAGGAACGCCGAAATTCAAAGCGCCTTTTTTTGACAATGAGGTAAGTTAAAAGGGGACCGCTCAGCACGTGCACAGCATCGAGCGAATCTTTTGTTCTAATTGTTAACCGGGATTACTAGTGACAAACAATACAGGTTGTAATTCTACATTCATTTTTTAATCTCTGGTATGTCTGGACCAGGTAGATTACAAAGGTCATAAAATTTATTTGCTGAACAATAACAATGACTATTTTATGATGCTAAAATGCAGTCCGTTTATTTTTAGAAAAAAACATTGCAAAGGGTTTGAGCACAATCTAACATTTTATTTATTTTAAACATCACCTTAAAATTATTTACTTCACGGATAATTGAAAAATTCATTAAAATAAAACCAACATAGTAAGTTCTTACATCTTTAAAAAACATTATTTGAACTGTGAATATTTTTGACAACCCTTGCTCTTGCTACTTTCGAGAGAACAATAGGACCCGGCTAGCGGGTGCTGGGCGTGCGCATAGGCGATGTATAGCTAGCTATAGGCCGACTCGGGAGCCGGGTTCTGGGCGTCTGGCGAAAATACAGTAGAACCCGGGAGCCGGGTTTTGGGCATTGTAAGTGTTAAGGTACTCGCAAGTTATATCAAGCTCTGGTGACAAATGAGCATTTGAAGTCAGTTGTTTGTTCTCAAGTATCCATATGTGTATCTTTTTTCCAGGTAATGAGTTGTGTTCAACCATACATGAAAGGAGACATAACCTCTCCACAAGTGACATATCGTGCACACTTCTCTGCTATCACAGAAAAGGATATAAAAGCAGCCATGTTGAACCTGGGCAGGCCCAATGAAAATGAGTCTCGCAGCGTGGATGCCCGTCAGGAGCTGGATCTCCGTATTGGTTGTGCGTTTACTAGGTTCCAGACTAAATACTTTCAAGGTAATTTCTTTTGCAGATTAATTGATGAAACCCTAGCAAAACTAGAATTGCTAATTATGTAGTTCCCAACAATGAAAGAAACTCAACTGTTCTTTGTATATCAAGATCCATTTGTTGAATTTCGCAATTTTTTAAAGTGTTTCATGCACTAGCAGAACTACAAATATTTTTCTGTTTCATTAAAATACCTATTTGTTTATTATATCTTGCATGATCTCTATGTGAATATACCTACTTAACATTTTAGGTAGATATGGTGATTTGGATGCTTCACTGATATCTTATGGTCCTTGCCAAACTCCAACTCTTGGATTCTGTGTGCAACGCCATGATGAGATTCAAACATTCAAGCCTGAGACTTACTGGGTATTAAGAGTAACGGCTTCCACTACAGAGGATCGGGAATTGCCTCTTGAATGGAAACGAGTAAGGAGTTTTGAAAAAGACATTGCGAACATGTTCCTTGCTAACATTAAAGAAATCAAAGAAGCAACGTAAGTTCCAACTGCTGACTATAGACCTAAGAACTACATTTATTTAACTAACAAAATTCATTATAATGGCTATGATATACTACTGAACATACTATCAATGAAATGTTGCATACAGTTTGTATGTAACACTAAACACTTTCTCTATTCTTGTACATCAATTTAAAAATGTTGTGCCCGCCTGTAATTGGTATATGTACCTACAACCTTTAAGTTTGTAGTTTTGTATAATTGATGTTTGTATATGTACTGTTGGTGTATTTTCTTTAAATTCATACTAATATTCTAAATGCGAAAGTAACTCTGTCTGTCAGGCTATCTGTCTTTCTGTCCGTCCGGCTTTCACGCCTAAACCAAAATAAGGGGGGATGGGGGTAAAATCGCCTTATAAAGTTTATATGGGAAAATGTTTATTTTTTAAGTGCGAGATATGTAATTTGGCACAAATATAGCTTGAAACTTGCTTTAAAATATGGACTACTTTTTTTTCGAAATTAAGGGGGGAAAGGGGTAATATCCACCATAATAAGGAAAACGTTCCGACGCAGTCGCAGGCACCAGGCACAGCTAGTAAATAAAATAAAATAAACATGTTTAGCATCTGAACCATTAAAGTAATTCAATAAAGACTTTACTTTTTTTAACAAAAAAGTGACAATTTGTTTTCTATTCTAACATGTTGTGATCTTCCATTGTTCATCCATCCATCCATTGATCCAGTGTGGTGAATGTTCAAGCTAAAGAGAAGGTGAAGCCCAGACCAACAGCTCTGAACACAGTGGAGCTAATGCGAGTGGCCAGTGCTGGCTTGGGGATGGGACCTCATCATGCTATGCAGGTAACTGCTTTGGCAAATTCAAAATACAAACTTCGACTGCGCCCTTTTGTGACAGTCAAAATTCATTATGCAGAGGCTTTGATCAAAGACATTGTAGATCTGTGTTCCATGGAAAACACAAACAAATTATTGTCCTCTGCATGATGACCTATGGTCAAAAGCACGAGGTAAACACTACTACTACTACTTAGCAACTGCAAGCAGTTAAATATTAGTTGTGCGCATAGTGTAAGGGCAAGGATTTAATCTGACGTGCTGTTCATCATACATAGGTATTTAAATACAAGCATTTGCAGTGAAGGCCTAAAGTGTATATAACAGTTTTGGCCTCTCTCTTGTCTTATTTAAACCCTAAGTAAATGGTATAAGTATGGAAATAAATGATTTTTAACATAGTGTCATGCGCACAGTCAGGAATAAAATTAAAAGAAGGCTTACATGATTTGATGCCTTGTTTTGCTTGTCCTTATTTAGTTCGCAATTGTGCATCTACAATTTCTTTGATCAAAGTGATGTGTTAAATATTATTTAGGCTCGTTATAATCATACGAGTACATTAGCCTTTTATAGATGTGTTTCAATCTCGCATGTAATAACAGGAAAAAATAAAAAGGTTACTTGCAAAAATATAATTACTTTATTTTCTAGTGTGTATATGTCTTATGTTTTTTTACAGATAGCAGAAAGATTATACACACAAGGTTACATTTCCTATCCTCGTACCGAAACTACCAGCTACCCAGAAAATTATGATTTAATGTAAGTCTCTACTTGGTTTCACTTATTAGGTAAAAACTTTCTATGTTTTGTATCTAAAAATAAAAAAGTTATATTTTTCAATTATCGTTTGGGGTCGTAAACTTTTATTTCTTTTTCGGATTTACATCTAGCAAGGCATGTTAAGTCACTGTTTATTATGTGTCACTTAGGAAGACGTATACTGTGTTGTAATTATGATAAATATTTTTAAACAATTACACAAGTTGTTCACAATGTCTCAAATATGGGGAGTATTGAGGCGATTGGCTTAAGACAAACTAGAATGAAGTTCTATCTTAATAAATCAATAAAATTTTGTTTGAACAGTTATGTAAAAAATAGAAAAGGCGATACGGCAACTCAAAAATATAATTGAGATTAGTCTAGCTTGTGCCACCACACTCTGCCGCAATTCATTAAAGAAATACTTGAGTAAATATTGGGTATTACTTTAAAGTATATTATTATAGGGACAACCTCGGCAGCTCAGTGGCTAAGGTAGGTGGCTAAAGTGCAAAAGGTCCCGGGTTCGATTCCCGGTCAGGTCAATTTGGAAACTAACTTTTCTAAATTAACTTGGGTCTGGGTGTGATGGGATGACGCCCCCAGTTAGTTTCCGTCGTCTGGTACTAATAGTACAAGATAAAACCTTAGTTTGAGACCAGGTGATTGGTGTGGTTGTCTGGCGCATTTTTTTATTCATTTATTTATTTAAGGGGTACTCTACGCCAGCAGCAGAACTCTTCAAAATGGGGCGCTGAAGTCAGAGCTCTGATTGCAAACGGCATTAACAAACCTAAGAAGGGTCATGATGCCGGCGACCATCCTCCTATCACTCCGATGCGGCATGCGAGTGAGTATCTATGATTCATTTCGTCATTGTCTGCCTATTTTATATATGAAACTAGCTGTGCCCGCGACTTCGTTCGCGTGGACTACATCCTTTCATGGTCGGTTTTACCCTTATTTCCCCTAATATTCGAAACAAAAAGTAGTCTATATTTTAATAGAGCTATATTTGTGCCAACTTTCATATCTCTAACTTAAAAAATAAGCATTTTCCCACATAAATTTCCAAGGTGGCATTCCCCCCGCAATCTTAAATCTGCTAATTTATTGCCTCAAAGGCGGAACAGACGCTGGGTTCGCTGGGTCCACTAGTAATAAATAAAAACGAATACTTCGGGGTCGCACATGCTTTTCCTTTCATGCTATACTTTAAAATATAACTTATGTTCTATCTGCGACTGAGCGCACGGCATGACAGGACCCTGTAAAAATCGAATTAAGACACTTGTTTAAAAAATATGGGTATAATATACGGTCGAATTGAGAACCTCCTCCTTTTTTTATTTATTTATTAACACACACAATCAATATGTACACTGACATAAAACTGATACGAACAAATAATAGGTACAGTAAAAGTAAATTAACAAATAAAGAAAAAAACAGGCTCACCATAAGCTGCTACGACATTTGATGGTATTAGTGATGAAAGAGACTTAGTTCTTTAAGGCGTATATAAAAGACTAGACTAGTTTTTAAAGCCTTGCGACTAAATTAGTCTTGTAACTCTTTAGTCTTTAATCATAAGACTGCAAACCGACGAATAATTTTAGGCGTAGTCTTTAACCTTATAACGTAAAAGGCTTAAAAGACTAAAAGGACCAAAATGACTAAAATTGCCTTATCGCCTTGGGCTGGCGTGTCATATAGGAAATCGAACGTTTTGATAATTCATGAGTAAAATAAAACAACAACATCTACGTTCTTTTTTTAAATTAAAGACACATTCCATGTAGGGTATGAGTCATGTTCATGTATAATACTCAGGTGTGAGTCCTTTTAAAAACAACTTTAGTCGTTTTAGGCTTTTAGTTTTAAAAAAAAACAACTGTAGCCGTTTTAGTTGCTGAGTCTTTTAATACAACGACTAAGTCTTATTAATAAAAAATCGTACCTTTAGTCTTCATCTTAGAGTCGGGTCCTGTGAGATGGAGGCTAGTCGTTTTAATAGGCCTAAAAAGACTAAGTCTCTCGCTAGCTGGTATTCTGGCCGAACCTTAAGCTTGTTTTTGAAGTCGGTTAAATATGTTAATCAGCGGAAGGCGAGCTTGAGGGCGACATGTGGCGCATCTACGATTACGTGACGCGGCACTTCATCGCGACACTGTCGCACGACTGCAAGTACCTGAGCACAACCATCACCTTCCAGATCGGGAGCGAGACGTTCTACTACACGGGGAATACTCTTGTCGATGCCGGATACACGGAGATCATGCATTGGCAGGTATGTTGACTATGTTTTATGTTTCGTAGAAATAAGTTCAAGGGATGCGGCTTTATCGCCTGTATCATATTTTCCGAAAGATCTATCTTTCTATTACAGAAAGTCGTATTGTTTAAAAAAATATGAGACATTCAGACCTAGCATGCGCCACGCGAGTAAAATTTTATCGCGCTTTTAAGAAATGCGTCAACTGCTGATTGGCTGAAAATACGAGTACGGTGTACTATCACCCGAGAAACGGTATGGAAACTTTTGTCGTGTCATGCGAGAAATTTGACGTATTGCGCATTGAAAAAAAAAACAATCCTTATTCTATTTTGGTTTCGTAATATTTGATGAAGTTCATGTAATTATTATTTATAAAGATAATGGATATAGAACATGGGGCGAAGGAATGGATAATACTTAATTATAAATACTGGGAGGAAATAAACCGACGACACGCACTTGGAAATACATATGTTGATAATACTATACCATTACAAAGATTTCCATACAAGGAAGACCAAAATAGAGTTCAAAGTAGTAAAATGCCTTTCAATATGCTTAGTGTGTTCCTGCTTGTGATTGGAATTACATACCTAGTCTAATATCCGATCCGTTATACGAGTCGTAAGCTAAAAACGACCGACAGACGACTGATGACAGCTGATATGGAAAGTAAATTATGGAGCGGTATTAACGACACGGCTTCGTGTTTAGAGACAAATGTAGTCATTTTTGACACATTTCGAATCGTAAAATATTGGAACCGGGTAGTAGACGTAGGTTATATCGAAATACCAATCTCTATTTTTATTTTAGGCTTTCGGAAAAGACGAATTCGTGCCGGCGTTGAACGTGGATGAAGTACTGCGCGCTCACGAACATAGATTGGTCGAATGTCAGACGTCGCCGCCGGATTATCTCACTGAATCTGAAGTAAGTAACTGAGGAAACAAGTGATTTCTTACTTTGTCTACTACTGTTGAATGTATGAATTAAGATACTTATTTCGATGTAAAGAGGCGTACGTTCAACATTATGTGAAGGTAAACACTTGCAGTTCGAAATTAGACCTTATGCCCTCTCGCCATAAGGACGGTGCAATGTCCAAGGTGTGTAGTCTGCAGGTACAATGAAAAATAGCTACTATTGTATATATAGTAGTAGTGTGTAAATAGTAGTATAGTATTATTCTAGAATATTATATAAAGTAGCTACTTTTCATAAATCTTTTAATTTCATCCAGTACTTTTTGCGCAAAAGAGTCACAAACATTAAATCAGACATTGTTATAAACTTTCGCGTTTCTTATAAAATGTCAGGTGATCACTTTGATGGAGAAGCACGGCATCGGCACCGACGCGTCCATCCCGGTGCACATCAACAACATATGCCAGCGGAACTACGTCACCGTGGGCAGCGGCCGCCGGCTGGTGCCCACCAACCTCGGCATTGTTCTCGTACACGGGTATCAGAAGGTGGGTACAATAGTGAACGTATGGTACAACCGGGGATTTAAGGTACAATAGAGTACTAAAGGTACTATAGGATACTAAAGGTACAAAAGGGACTGAAGGTACAATAGGGAACTAAAATTAGTTTTTAGCACGTCTGTTAGATTACTTAAAAATATGGGATACATAAATATAAAATAAGTTAACGGGTCAAAACGCGACACCATTTTTTAGTAGTTAATGCGAACTACTCATGCCCAACGTTCCGGTTAGGTTGCACCAACAGTGGTCACGAGCTGACTCGGCAGTTTCTTACTTTAAACGTTTAAAATCGAATCGAATTGAGAACCTCCTCATTTTTTGATGTCGGTTAAAAAAGCACGCGATTTAGGATTATCTAAATGCACTTAATTGTTGCTTGTCTGCTTCCAGATTGACCCAGAACTGGTGCTACCCACCATGCGGTCGGCGGTGGAAGAGCAGCTGAATCTCATTGCCGTCGGCCGCGCGGACTTCCACGCCGTCCTATCGCACACCACCGAGATCTTCCGCCGCAAGTTCCAGTACTTTGTGCGGTCCATTGAAGCCATGGATCAGCTGTTTGAAGTCAGCTTCTCTTCGCTCAAAGCCAGTGGGAAGGCGCTTTCACGTTGCGGGAAGTGTAGGCGTTATATGAGATATATTCAGGTCATTGGCATTGCGCAATCTTTGAGGTTCTGGGCTCGATTTTTATTTGGGAAAACTAACTATACGAATTGTTTCGGGGCTGGGTGTTGTGGTGCTGTCGTTGTTCCTGATTTCTGTAATACAAGTGCTTAAACTCCTTACCACTGAAATTGAGTAATGAGTGATTGTTTTCTTTTATTAATATAAATATATTATTATATATAAATATTTTAATTAGTGAAGTTAATAAAAATGATATTTTCGTGTTGCGGAATGATATACGACTATTTAATAGATATTTCTGAAAATGGCTTTCCTTGTAAGCATGGCAGGGATTACATGACAATCGTTCCAATACGTCGATGCGCGTGCAACACCGCGTATCTACCGTTTGCCATAAAGATTAATTTTGTCTGCTATTTCATATTATTTCAATCCAAATTGGAACTTACGGAAAAATGTACTTACGCGGTATTGCACGCGCGTCTACGATTAGTTAAATGTTTATAATTAAACCAGGTTACTCAAATCAGCATCATAGCCGTAGAGGGCTTCCGTAATGGATGTACAAAGATATACTCTCAAGGAAAAAGGCAGAATTAGTTCGTTCTTGCACTTCGTATATCTAACGTCTTTGAAGTATTTGCTTTATAGCGATCATAGTAACTTTATTTTGATCCAGCTTGTTTTGTTGTTTGTATTAATTACCTAAATGTTTTCTTGCCACCGTACCTCACCGCCGTCGACGGCTCGTCATACATGTACAGTCGCCGTCAGACATATCGGAGCAGACAAAGTGACCAAATACATCTGAACAGTTAAAATGTGAAAAAGTTCCATACACCACAAGTTACCATTAACAGCTGAACGTTCATTACTTCAATAATATCTGAGCAGATGCTAGTCAATAATTTCTATACACACAACTTACCAATAATATCTGAACATTCATTTACACAGGTAGCTAAATGAGACACATGACGTGTGTGACACATATTGACGTTATGAGTGTTTGAAATTATTGGCATCTGCTCAGATATTATTGAAGTAAAGAATGTTCAGATATGAATGGTAACTTGTGGTGTGTGGGACTTTTTAAAATTTTAACTGTTCAGAAGTATTTGGTCACTTTGTCTGCTCCGATATATCTGACGGCGACTGTACATAGTAACATTGTAGTTATCATCGATTTATATGAAAATATGGGAAAGAGAAGACGCTTTGCTTGGTGGTTCTTTCTTCTAATACGGTGTACTTATTTACGTATTTTTATATTCAGGCGAAACCAGCCCGTCTCCACTGTTCTCACTGTGACGACACGTACGGCTTACCTCAGAACGGTACCGTGCGTATATATAGGGAACTCAAGTGCCCATTGGACGACTTCGAGCTGCTCTCCTGGTCATCCGGGAACAAGGGCAAGAGCTTCCCCCTCTGCCCGTACTGCTATAACCACCCGCCGTTCAGGTATGTTGATAAAATGTAGCTAATAGTTTGTGACGTCACATATTATGCTACATTATTCAGGGGCAAGCCTTCAAGGTAAGGGCGACAAGTCCAGTAACATATTTATTATGCTGTACTTGTCGCCCTTAAGCTGAGACTCATTACCACTTGCCGACAGTACTGTGGCAGTCATGGGTCGCCCGATATCCCATGGCGCCGTCAATAGGCGATGAGAAGGTTGAAAGGGTTTTTAGTTCGGGTAGTCCCCGCCTCCTCTGGGCGGGAGTCCCAATTACGTCGCTGTCCGTCCCCACTGCAGTGGTATGGCGCGCAAAGGCATTTTCCCTTCCTAAAAAAAAAAAGGATTTATTACCACTTAACATCAGGTGGGAAGAGGTAAATCTTGAAGTGCAATCTCTGAGGTTCCGGGTTCAATCCCCGGTTGGGTCAATATGGGGAACGAACTTTTCTGTATTGTCTCGGGTCTGGGTGTTGTGGTACCTTCGTTGTTTCTGATTTCTGTAACACAAGTGCTTAAGCTACTTACCATATAATGAGAGCAATGTATCTAATGTTGTCTAAGACAAAAACAAATGCTTTGACAATTTTTCTCCAGGGACATGAAGAAAGGATTCGGCTGCAATTCGTGCACGCACCCGACGTGCCCGTACGGCGTGAACTCGACCGGCGTCTCGGGCTGCGTCGAGTGCGAGAGCGGGGTCCTGGTGCTGGACCCCTCCGCGCCCAAGTGGAAGCTGGCCTGCAACCGGTGGGTACCTCTCCTATAAACTTCGGACCTTAATTTGCTTCGAGGCTAAACTAAAAAAAAACCGGCAAGTCCTGGTCGGACTCGCGCACGAAGGGTCGGTACCGTTATTTATTAAACATTAGATACAATTATTTATGTAAATATACAACTCAGTATTTTGTCAATATTTCAAGGGTCTACATATTGCTGTTATTTAATCGAGCGAAAATTGCTGTTGCCAACCTAACTTATTTTTAAACATTTAAAATAATTTAACGGTCAAAACGCGACACCATTTTTACTGCTGTCAACTTAACATGAGAAAATGTTGCGTGAGATCGGTTTATGCCCAATTGGCTACTTGACAGTTTTTGAAAAAGTATTGTAAAACGTGCGCCCGTTCATTTTATATCCCAAGCAATTCGATTTATCTGGAAAAAATGTAAATAACCAGAGAAAAGTAAGATTTTGTGTAACATATTTAAAAAGCGCGCGAAAACGCCAAGTTTCGTCACTGTTGCAATTATGACGTCAACGTCCTAGACAACGAACCGATGCGCATAGGAACGACTTAATTTAGATAAACGGAAAATGTTTCAATAAATTCTTAATACGATTAGAGACACAATAATTCAATTTAATCGGTAAAATAATCATTGTTTCGCCACATTAAAATAAATAATTTTCGCCGACAGCTGTCATTTCCGAGTTGCAATGTTGGTTTCCGTTTCGGTTCTTTTGTTCCACAGATAAAAAAAGTAAAATTTATTTTGCAAAAATAAAGTACTTACTAGGCTTTTAATTAAAAAGTAAAAAAGTAAAATTATTACTTAATTAATAAGCTAACGTATCTAACACTTTTCATATTTTATTGTTAACACTGTCAAGTAGCCAATTCCAACAATTTACGATCGTCCGTCTGTTGTTTTTAGCTTACGCCTCGTATAATTGGTCACTATCCGTAACTAGAACGGATCGTTTTTCAAATATTGGAACCAGGCAGAAACGGACTGCAGTGAATACAAGCCATGGTTCAATTTAAAAAAAAACTGCTTTGCTTACTGCTGAACAGTAGCAAATGTGTTGTGTAGGTGTGACGTCATAATAAACATATTCGAGGAGGCGACGCGCGCAAGGGCACTGCAATTGAAGAGAGGACTCTCATTCTTTAACAAGTTAACCTAATAACCGCCAACTACTTCTATAGAAGTTCAGGATTTTCGTGCCGTCAACGCCACTACTTCTATAGAAGTTACTCATTGTACCTACTTTAATTAAATACCTTTACGGTGCATTAAACATTTGTTTCTCTTGTAATTTTGTAAGATGGGCAGGATTGAAGCCCATTTTTGTTATTTCGCCAGCAGAAACAGGCTTTATAGTGTTTTAAAACATATAAAAACAAAAACGCCTGAAATATTTTGATGTCCCATACGCCAACGACTTCATATCAAGTAGGCTAGTGATGTGACGCGATAGTTGCATTCATTACAATCCTACAGGTTTACTTTGTTTTTTTCCATCCAAATATTCAAAGATTTTATGATTGACAATTAATTCCGGTCTGAAAATAACGTATTACATAATAAATATTAAAATTAATTTATTTCACGAAGATCCTTACTAATATTATAAATCAGAAAGTGAGTTTGTTTATTTGTTCCGCTTTCACGACATAACTACTGAACCGATTGCTTTTAAATTTTGCAGACGTATAGTTAGAAGTCCGGATTGAATAATAGGTTACTTTTAATCCCGAAAAAAACTGATATTCCCGAGGGAAAACAAAAATATAGTTTGCTTGATGGATGGATTGGAGATGGCGCTGTGTGGCGTTTTAATCAAGGTAAAATATTGTAAACGAATATAAACATTTAAATGTAGTAATGAATCCCCGAAAATGAGGAATTCCCGAGGGATGACGTTCAATTTGTTTTATCGTCTAAACTGATTTTTACATCTACTTAGCTATATAATATAGTGTACTATTGAGTTTTTGTTTAACAACTAATCGTATCCAGCGTTACATCGCGCTTCTTAGATTTTTCCGTGGAAATGAGAAGATTTCTTATAGTTGTGATTTATACCGCAATATAACCGAATTCCACGCGGGCGAAGCCGCGGGCGGAAGCTAGTTAATTTTTAGGATTTTCGATATTGCAACACCCATCTCTACGCAATGACAAGATTTCAGTGCTACGAGCGCCACCAACTTCAATGCAAGTAAACCTATGACGTCGTAAACGTACAGGTGTCAAGGTCATTGTGTCATAGTGCCGGCCATTACAAACGTGCGCTCGTCTGTTTTTTTTTGGTACAATAATCATTAAATATAATTATCGAAAATATAAAAAGTAAAATATCGAAAGGTAAACTTACACAAACTATAAAAAGTCATTCTTTTGTCTTACTTTTCACCGTAACATGCTTGTTATGATTTATTACTACCGTACAAGAGCCGTCTTTTCTTTATTCAAATCGTCTAGAGAGATAGATAGAGATTCACTCAAGGTGAAGAAAGTAAAGCATAGACAACACTTCTATTTGAGATATTTATCTTGCCACGAGCGCCAACGACTTGATATGAAGTCAACGGACTACGTTATAAAATGAATAGTGAAGTGCCTTTTATAATAAATGTGTTGCAAGATTATGCATGTATTTTTGTCTATGATAATAGCTACTAGTTTTTCTTACTAAAAATGTTCATAAAATAAAACAAATTTCTATTATAATGTATTACCTAGGGTTTATTTATATTTGCAAAATTTAAAAATAAATCTTGATTTAGACATCAATTTTTTTATCGATATGACGTTATACCACATCCCTGCTTTCGTACTATAGATACTGTTATACATTTATACGTTGGCGTACAGCGGGCCACTACGTTTAAGATAGCTGGGCTGGGTAAAGGTTAAACATATACCTATACCAAATTTCATCAATATCGGTTCAGTGGCTTAGGCGTGAAAGCCGGACATATACACGGACAGACAGACAGTGTTACTTTCGCATTTATAATTGAGTATTAGAGCAGTATATATTTGAAGAGTAAGTACAGAGAAAAAACAAGCAATGTCGCAAATTTAAAAAATCGAGAAATGCACATTTTAAAATACAATCTGACCTTTTACACCGAGGCATTCCCTGTGGCGTGACTGGGTGATTTATTAAAAGTTTAAAAAACAAATGACCACCGCCCGTTTGTAATTTTTCGTAGATGCAGGGTGAAAACACGAGGATGATATGATAGACTAGTTTACGAAATTTAGTGACATTCCTTGTTTTTTTCCTGTACATCCATTTATAATTTAGTATGTATTGAACAGCGTTGAACAGTAGCGAATGTGTTGTGCAGGTGTGACGTGATAATAAACATATTCGAGGAGGCGACGCGCGTGTCCGTGTGCGAGCAGCAGTGCGGCGCGTGCGGGGCGCAGCTGGTGACCGTCGAGTACCGCGCCGAGCGGACGCGCCTGCCTGCCGCGCTCACAGAGATGACCGCCTGCCTCTACTGCGAGCCCAGCTTCAGCGCCCTGGTCAGATTACAACGACATACCTTTCTTTTTTTAAGGGGGGAATGCATTGGCGCACCGTTCCGCTGCGTTGGGGGTGGTAGCGGCGTGTGAGGGATCAGAGCGGAGATTATTTTGCGTTTGCTACCCTCCCTATTTATTATTATTTATTACTTACCATTAGGTGGTATGAGGTCAATCATGAAGTGTTTCCAGGTGGAGAAGCACCGCGCGGTAGCGTCCCGTGCGCCCGGCGTGCGCGGCCGCGGCACCCGCGCGCGCCCCAGCAAGCACCGCAACAAGCAGCCCAAGGACAAGATGGCGCAGCTCGCCGCTTACTTCGTCTAGTACCTACTGCGCGCCCCAGCAAGCACCGCAACAAGCAGCCCAAGGACAAGATGGCGCAGCTCGCCGCTTACTTCGTCTAGTACCTACTGCGCGCCCCAGCAAGCACCGCAACAAGCAGCCCAAGGACAAGATGGCGCAGCTCGCCGCTTACTTCGTCTAGTACCTACTGCGCGCCCCAGCAAGCACCGCAACAAGCAGCCCAAGGACAAGATGGCGCAGCTCGCCGCTTACTTCGTCTAGTACCTACTGCGCGCCCCAGCAAGCACCGCAACAAGCAGCCCAAGGACAAGATGGCGCAGCTCGCCGCTTACTTCGTCTAGTACCTACTGCGCGCCCCAGCAAGCACCGCAACAAGCAGCCCAAGGACAAGATGGCGCAGCTCGCCGCTTACTTCGTCTAGTACCTACTGCGCGCCCCAGCAAGCACCGCAACAAGCAGCCCAAGGACAAGATGGCGCAGCTCGCCGCTTACTTCGTCTAGTACCTACTGCGCGCCCCAGCAAGCACCGCAACAAGCAGCCCAAGGACAAGATGGCGCAGCTCGCCGCTTACTTCGTCTAGTACCTACTGCGCGCCCCAGCAAGCACCGCAACAAGCAGCCCAAGGACAAGATGGCGCAGCTCGCCGCTTACTTCGTCTAGTACCTACTGCGCGCCCCAGCAAGCACCGCAACAAGCAGCCCAAGGACAAGATGGCGCAGCTCGCCGCTTACTTCGTCTAGTACCTACTGCGCGCCCCAGCAAGCACCGCAACAAGCAGCCCAAGGACAAGATGGTGCAGCTCGCCGCTTACTTCGTCTAGTACCTACTGCGCGCCCCAGCAAGCACCGCAACAAGCAGCCCAAGGACAAGATGGCGCAGCTCGCCGCTTACTTCGTCTAGTACCTACTGCGCGCCCCAGCAAGCACCGCAACAAGCAGCCCAAGGACAAGATGGCGCAGCTCGCCGCTTACTTCGTCTAGTACCTACTGCGCGCCCCAGCAAGCACCGCAACAAGCAGCTCAAGGACAAGATGGCGCAGCTCGCCGCTTACTTCGTCTAGTACCTACTGCGCGCCCCAGCAAGCACCGCAACAAGCAGCCCAAGGACAAGATGGCGCAGCTCGCCGCTTACTTCGTCTAGTACCTACTGCGCGCCCCAGCAAGCACCGCAACAAGCAGCTCAAGGACAAGATGGCGCAGCTCGCCGCTTACTTCGTCTAGTACCTACTGCGCGCCCCAGCAAGCACCGCAACAAGCAGCCCAAGGACAAGATGGCGCAGCTCGCCGCTTACTTCGTCTAGTACCTACTGCGCGCCCCAGCAAGCACCGCAACAAGCAGCCCAAGGACAAGATGGCGCAGCTCGCCGCTTACTTCGTCTAGTACCTACTGCGCGCCCCAGCAAGCACCGCAACAAGCAGCCCAAGGACAAGATGGCGCAGCTCGCCGCTTACTTCGTCTAGTACCTACTGCGCGCCCCAGCAAGCACCGCAACAAGCAGCCCAAGGACAAGATGGCGCAGCTCGCCGCTTACTTCGTCTAGTACCTACTGCGCGCCCCAGCAAGCACCGCAACAAGCAGCCCAAGGACAAGATGGCGCAGCTCGCCGCTTACTTCGTCTAGCTCGTCGCCGGTGCCTCCTCCACACTACTCGCGAACTATCTCGCCAAACTCTGGCGTACGAAGTGTGCCTCGGGCGCTGTGATTCGGCCGCAAAAATTGGCAACAATTGGAAGTCGTCCAAGGCGAGGCAAAGTTTTACGAGGCAAACCGAAGTGCCTCTCTACACGGTTTTGTCTATCTTCGTTCAATTTCACGAGTAGTGTGGAGGAGGTATTTCTCTGTGGCCGATAGCCGGATTATACGGATGTTTACTGGTTAGTTAACTAAGACACTTTTAACTGTCAAGACACATCTCATACCTGTCAAGACACTTTCAAATACCTATCAAAACACATCTAATACCTGTCAAGACACTTTCAAATACCTATCAAAACACATCTCATACCTGTCAAGACACTTTCAAATACCTATCAAAACACTGCTCATACATGTCAAGACACTTTCAAATACCTATCAAAACACATCTCATACCTGTCAAGACACTTTCAAATACCTATCAAAACACATCTCATACCTGTCAAGACACTTTCAAATACCTATCAAAACACAGCTCATACATGTCAAGACACTTTCAAATACCTATCAAAACACATCTCATACCTGTCAAGACACTTTTTAATACCGGTCATGTTTTGACATACAGACCATATATTTTATGAACAAAGCACACTCTGTCGTTACAATTTTATTTATTAACACAGTGAATAGTTTCCGCAAAATTTCCTCTTTTACGGCATTGATACCTCAAAATTATTTGTAATTTTTTTCAACATCTTGAAATTTTCGAGGTGACGATTTGACGTAAAATACTAACAAAGCACCCCCATGCATGTGCATACGTTTAATTTCGAACAAGGCTACAAAATTAGTTTAACCTTATTTCTAAAAACCTTTACATATTGCGTAGGGGCAATTCTTAAGTTGCCGACGTACCTCTATTACGTTTGCCTCTTCTTTCATATGCAAATGTCTATTAAGTGGAATGTTATAATAAACAAAGAAAGCACCACAAAGACAAGATTTGAGAGTTTTTGATATCAACGTGGGTTATCAATGATAGAAAGGAATAACCTTCAGTTCCTCATTTTTTAATGTAGCATAGAATTATGTTTGTAAACACTTGCAGTTCGATTTTTGTTCTTATGTCCACGCAGTAAGGGCGGTCCGAAGTGTATAGTCTTACGTGCTTTCGACCGTACCTGTAGGTACGGTTTTGAAAGTCGGGTTACGTGTAATTATTCGCCTAAATGTTTATTACAGTTCAGGCATTTATATGAAATATAAACTAAACTATAATTAATCTCAAGAAATGAGCTGTCGGGCTATCGTAACATCCTAAAATAAAAAAAATAATAAACGTATAATTTAGAATAAAAAAAAACTATTGTATGTGCGTTACTTTTATTAATGAAATGAAAAATCGATTTCTAATTGTTCACGCAGCTAACAAGATGTTTGTAACTTTTATATTTATTTGTATTGTAGGTGCAATAAACTGTTCTAACTAAATAATTATGTATTATTTTACTCTGCCACCGTTTTTAAATTAATCGTGCCATGCGCAATACGTCAAATTTCCGCCTGAGACGACAAAAATTTATAAACCGTCGATTGGGTGATATCATACCATACTCGTATCTGCAGCCAATGAGTAGTCGACCAATTTTATTTTATAGATTTTGACAGATTAAAATTTACTCGTTAAGATTTCCTTATTTACTTAGTGATTGGAAAAATTAAGAAATGAAACTCCCTAATTGGCAACCTTTCTGGTTTCCCTACGGTTTCCGGGGAATGCCACGATTGTATTAGTGTGGTCGTCTTTTTAACAAAAAGTGGAGGGGAGTACAGAAAAACGTTACGCTGCGTTAAAGGGGGAATATCTTTTATAATTGCGTTACGTAATACTTGAACGCTCCCTAAGTTAAATGTCTAAATGAAACAATCAGATATTGAAGTCTTCATTTTATTGTGAAGGTTGTCACCTAGTATAATGTATAGGTACAGTACGACGTAAGCTTACAATATATTACTGTATTTCTCGTTACATTAAATGTTACACCTTGTTTGTATTCGTAAAAGGAGCTAATGACAATGATTCGTATTAAAAACTGGAATAAGGCTTAGTTTGGGACCAGGAAAATAGCGAGTTCTTGTCCATATGCTTTGTCTTACTGTGCTCAGGTAAAATGTGAACAGAGATATTCATATTTCAAAATACTTAGACATTATGAAGTTTTGTCAGGACTTCTAACATAAATATTATGGTTATTCTTGTACACTGTTATTGAAATACATACATAAAACAGTCAAAGTATTGAAACAATTCTTCCATAGCTTGGACAAGGATGTTTTCGAAATAATTATAATATTACAGACATGGTCATGTTTATATGTACATTTGGAAGGTGCATTAAGTAAGATAAGTTCAAATGACTCTCTTATTTCCTGGCCCTGTATGAAGTCCATTTATGATATGAAGAAATCAGCACGATTACTATAATACATTATTAATATTCTTTATGTGCTGCCAGCGAAGGGAAACCGTCCACAACGAAATAGGATAAATAGTAAATTTGCTTTTAGGTCTTAATTTCGTTAAGATATTTTACTATAATAGGCGTTCATCTACTAAAGTAAAAACAAGGAAAAAATATGGCACTGTTTTTTAATTAGATAATAAATTTCATCCACGCATATATAAAAGTTGTTTATATCTGGATAATAACAATTTACATGGCGTATTTAAATATTCAATCACGAAACTTGTTAAATTGTTCTATGTAAGTTAGGATAATTGTGCCTAATTTTCTTCTTAATTCTGTCTTTAAATCACTATATTCTTTTATCTGTCGCCAATCATGAAATATTTAGTAGCAAAACAATTTCCACTTCGGAATATCAGGCGGTTTTAGAAATTAATATCACACAGCCCGATGAAATTATTCACATAAATTTGTCAAATTTTAGCATTAGTTTAGTATTATATTATTTCCGAATTTAATTGAGTCAAACACATATTTAAAGTTTATTTTTCGACTAGAAGATCTAATGATTTAGCAAGACTGTAAATAAAATCGGGTCTGTGTTTATCATTCTATTATTATATCATATCACAGATTAAGCCAATATGATGTTTCAGTAATACAAAATGTATATAAATATGTACAGACACAAGAAGATTTCTTGTAAATGTAATCATATTTCAAATTGAAAAAAAAAAGCCTCAATGCCTCTAACTAAGTAAAAAAATATTTCGTACAGTCATGTAATTACAATAAATATTGAAAAGCATAACCTATTACAGATAGGTTTCAGCGAAATATAATATTTTAATAAGTTTTACAAAAATTACGACGTAAATAATGTTAAAATTGCGGTGTCGTTTTGGTCACATAGAGAATGAACTACTCTTACATGCTATCTGATTTTCACATTAATTTACCATCTCCGTGACTATCACACCGTAGCATTAATCAATAATTTGCCAAATTATATAATTAGTTTCACAAAATTTTACAAAATTATAAAATTATACAATTTACACACATAAACAGTGCTGATATGCCTCAAAAATTTCACAACTTCAAAAATAATTTAACGCCTCCTGGGCAGACAATAATGTCGAAAATATTGTAATATAAATACCCTTATAATTGAATAACTTGAATTATAATTGGGATGCATTATTGAATGATGAAAACTCGTAATAACTGAGAACTCGTATTAACTCTGAAGTTTAGTGATTTGGACTGTTTTTAAAATAACGATTTAATTACGAACGTTGCGTGTCTGTAATTTTTACTAATGATTTTGTTAGAAGTACTTTCACGAAAACTTATATCGTTTTCCGAAGCATTAATTTGAAAAATAAAATCGAAATTAAAATGTCATTAAAACATTTACGAGCCCATTCCACTAAATTAAGAGTTAAAATAGTCCTACATTGCTGCACAGACTTAAATGAAGACTTAAATGCAGATTTAAATGAATATAGTAACGGTTGTGCATTTTAAATATTAATTAGTCCTATACACTACGTTAGTTCGATTTATTATTTACTAATTGCGTACAATCCTAATGACAATGCAAGAACTAGGCATAATCTGAACATTTAATATTTTAATTTCAATATTCATATGAGATTCATTTTCAAAAAATATTAAATGTACAGTTGTGTGTTCATGTTTAACTATACTATATATTAATTTTAATCTCACTGATTTTTGATAATATAATTAATTATCTAATAGCTTTATATACTTATAGCGATTATTTACATTACAATATTGAATACTTTTAACATTTATAATATTTATTATTATTGGTTGCGAAAGCAATGTTGACTTTTATATCGAAATGTAACAATAATTTTGGTAATGTGAAGTGATTAGGAATCGGCAATTGAGTATCTCTGATATTTCTCTGTAAGGTATCCGATATTTAATGAACTTACCTATTTACTTATATTATTAACGAATACGTTAATAAAATGAAATTTAAAATTCGTTATTTTCACTTATATTATAGAATAATAATATGTGACAAAGAATTACCATTATTATTTAAGAATGGAAAATATCTATGTAAAGTAACTTGTATCAAAACTGAATACATTATTCATGTCTTTGGATAAAGAACCGGGAAAGTAAATAGTATGAACACCACCTTACGGCATAAACTTTTAAAAGTACACTTAGAGTAAGTGTGTGCATACATTGAGTATATTGAACAAATTGATGTATGCATGTATTTGTACTTTCAAGTATTACACAAGTAGGCAAGGGGAACGCTCTTTATAACGCCACTACGTCTTCTAAAACATCTAACCTCACTAAATGGTCCGAATTTAGAATGAACTTTATTAAATGCGCTGAAAATACTTTGAGATGGTGAAACATGTTAAGGACCCGATCGATCAATACATAATTCGCGTGAGGGTCAGCTCATTTAATTTATAATACGAACAAAATATGCCAGTGACGTAAAGATAATGTTTTTAAACATTTGTTTATACCATGTTCCAAAATCAAATAATTTTGTCTAGGTTACGAATTAGGCGTAAATGAACTGTGCACATTTATTACGGTGACATTTCCATTAAATAGTCTATTCCAACATTTTTATAATCTCATAATAGTGTTATTGTCTTTGAATAATAATATTATACAATATAATAAATTCTCTATTTTGATAACTTTTTATTTATATTATTATAATTTTGTCTCTATTTTGATCTTGGAAAATGGTATAAAGATAAAGTACGTTCACAATAATAAGAGTTACTTTCATTTATCAGTAGATAATATATATGAATGGTAGGTAGTTAATAAGCTATGAATAGCTTATAATATATTGAGCCACTGAAGTATATAATACGCTATATTTTATTTTCACTATTTAAAGCTCTTAGTTTTCATTTTATGCGAGTTCTATTCTCGCATCGAATACTAATGCCCGTTGCACACACCGCAGGCTCTTATATTATCCAATAGGATAAAAATAGTACCGGTAACTCATGAAGTTCTTGACAGAAAAGATAAGAACCGATGCAGTACTAAATTTAACCATGTGAATATTGTAGATCGCTCTGCAAAGGGCAATTAAGATTTTTAGATTAATATTACAATAGAGATAACAACTAGTAAACCGTTATAGAGTGACTAGAATATTAAAAAAACAAAAGCTTCGCTTTTGGCAATGTTGCTTACACCTTTACAAGACTTGATCTAATGAAATCGTCCTCAACACTCACTTAAGAGTTCGTTAGGAAGGTCACTTGAATTATTTCACTTATGATAGTGTCTATTATGAAAGTTAAAATATTTGTATTTTCACTATTTCATAAGATTCAAATAAATTCACCAACACTTAAATTTCCTCAGGCCATTATAACACCAGCAACGCAAACCTAGAATATCATATGAGAAAGTACTATCGTAAAGAGCCTAAATGGTCCACACTTGCACTTTTTCTGCTATAACACACCAGCTGGCCTGGTCGTAGTATGAAGAGACCACATGAAGACTCTCCACGTATTTCTCGATCAGTTGATCGAGCTCTCCTCGCTTGAAGACGTGGTAGTATCTATGGTAGGTGACGGCGCCTCCCTCTGAAGGAAGACTGTCGGAACCATCGCTTAATGACGGTAGCAACGGCGCGTGTGGTCCCGGCCGCGGCAACGGGACGGTGGCTGTGTCTTCGGAAGATGACCGAGTTTCCAATAGCTTTCTCTCTTTAGAGCACTCGCTACAGGACGGCAGGGACGCCAAACTGGCGCAACCTAAAGACGCGGTACTCCCCGTCTTGTCACGCCTGCTCCAGTCGCTGCCGGCGGATGTGTCGCTTGATTCTATTGAAAATCCTGACTTTAAGGGAGCTGTACTGGTACTGGACCTTGATGTTATTGATTCAGGGCTGATCTCCATTTTATCTAAATCGCTTGAGTCTGTTGACTGACCAACTTTCAGCGAAGATCTTTTGTCAGTACTTGTACACAGGGAGTCTACGCTTATCTCAGATTCTAATGAGTATCCGGTCTCGAGCGATTGGCTTGTGTCGTACGCACCAGAGTCTATTGTTATTTCTGGGTTCCCGTTGGTAGATGATATAGCACTGTCATCGTCAGGGTTCTTCATATCTATGTCATGCAATTTTTCTTCAGTGACGATAGGTTTAACATTGTATTGAATATTGGCACAATTATTTAGGAAAATGTCCTCGTCACTGGTTACTTTCATCGTCTTTTTCAATTCTCTATATTTGTTAATTATAGGATCAACATCTTTCGATCTCTTTTTGCTTTTTGTCTTAGAGCCACATTTAGGAAACAGTTTGTTAATGTCAGTCTCTTGTGTTTCGTTTATGGATGTTATGTACTTATGCCTTTCTTGTAACTCAGCGCCCAGTTTGTTCAAACCCTGCATTTCATTGCTTAGTTTAGTTATGTAAGGATCTTCTAAATGCTGTAAGCTATCTGAAAGCTCATCGAGAATTTTCTGTGTATTTCGGTCTTCTTCTTCTCGTTTGAGTCGCAACGAAATGCTCTTTTCACTACTGCTGCTACTTGGTAAATCAAAATCTTCCTCGTTTATTCTCTTTGAATATTGGTCTATTTCTTGAAGCAGCTTTTCACTTAATTTTTCTGCGAATTCTGTTAAATGTTGACCTCGTTCCTGATCTGCTGGCCAATCATCTTCCTTTGCAATCATATCAGACTTGCAAGTCACCAGAGGTTCATTTTGTATCCTGTTAAAGCTTTCGGATTTGGAAATAGATTTTTCTGAATCTGTGCTGGATATAGAGACGGAATCGTATGGGAATCGAGTTGGGCTCCTGTGACTCCTACTCAGGTTTTCGTCTAAGGAACGTCCTTCAGGTCTATTTGGAGAGAGTCTGTTCAAGCTCCATGTGGAATTACTGGTACTCCCTTGTTTTGGGGAGCGATCCTTCGATCTTCTACCAGGAGACAGGCGTTCTAAACTAGAAGAACTTCCGCTGGAACTTGTATGTGATTGTGATCTTGATCTGTCTTCCAATATCCTCAGATCACCGGGTGAAAGTTTGTTGAGACTCCAGTTACTGCTACTGCTGCTGCTTGAAGTTCCTTGGATAATAGCAATAGCATCTGCACTTTCCAATTTTTCTAGATGTTTTCTCTTCGACCTTGGACTGGATTGTATAATTGTATCGCAGGTTTCATCAAGTGAATGTGCTACTTCGGCCGCGGCTTCGATTAAACTTTGTGGTGCAGGTGGAACGGGTACTGATATAGGAGACTTATCTGAAGTTGGTTCTTCCTTCTTGGTTTCTGTAGTTAGTGTGTTCGAGTTTGGCAGATCTGGAAGAAAATAATATAAATCGTTACAATCGCGCTCACTTTCTATTATAAATTAATATTGAACATCCGCCTAAAATTAATTCATGTATAATGTCTAAACAATCACAATGATTTATATTATACTAGTATAGTATTTATTGTACTAGTTTAGGACATCTTGCAGGCCAGTATGGCGATGCTAACGGATAGGATATTTCGGTATCAAATCCGGTGTGGGTTCCTCTCTTGCTTACTATCAGGCTGGGAGGAGCCAATATACTGCGCTACTATAAAACTAAAAAGCTTGCATCCAAAAATAAAAAAATAATGGTATTCAAACATACTTCGGTTAAGTAGGGAAAGAAAGTTGTAATTTAATTTTTTTTCACAGGAGTGTATCGTCTATCCGCAATAATATTATTGGATTAAATCAAGTTTTTGTATGTTTCCTTACCTTTTTCTTGTGCTGTTTTACGGAGTTCATCAGGTACAACGCTTATAACGCTGTCTACTGAGTCTGGCGACGAGACCCCACTTGAATCGCTGTCCATGTCATCTACAGCCGGATTAAAAAGCTCCAAAGACATAAGTGAGGGTCGAGTTTTTGCAGGTTCAGCTTTACTTGTACTACGAATTAAAGGAAATGGTGGCCTTCTTCCAAAGTTTCCAGCGGGTATTCCCTTATTCAGCATTTCTTTTATTTGCCTTATTCTTTCTTTTCGTTTTCGATCTGCAGATCTAGAATCTAATGTATCTGCACTCGGTGATTTATTTGGTTCTTTAGGCTTGAACTGCGGAATCTCTGGTAGCTCTGCTACAGTTTGTAATGTTATTTTTGGGTATGGTTTGATATCTTGTAGTACGACCCGTGGTTGGATTTGATTCGTTTCTGCTGTAAGTTTGTGAATTTCTTCTATGTCTTTATTTATTTCTGCAATAAGCTCCTTAGTTACATCGGTTGGTGTCTCTTCTTCTTCTTTGATGGGTGGAATGGGGTCGATTTCTTCAAAAACGTCCACAGTAATATTCTTGTTAATTACAGCTTGAAGTTCAGGTTTTATTATTTTATCATCCGATTCTGACTTCGGTGGAGAGTTTGGCTGACTTTTTGACTGAGGTTTCAATGGTGCAGCACATACTGAACTAGTAGTTGAGTAATTTTTCAAGCTGTATTGTGCAACTAATATCTTGTTCACGGATGTTGGTGCTTGGACAGAGTTTGGTGATGCCGGTGGACGAATTAAGGGGAAGGCTTGTTTTATCCTCGGTGACGGAAGTCCTGGTGAGCTCTTCATCCTCGGCGAAGTCGGTACAGATGACACTTTAAGTCTAGGAGAAGTTGGGCCTGGTGAAAGAGGAGTAGGTGACAAAGGATCACCCGAACCATCTGCTTTTGGGACGTATATAACAGATGCAAAACTATCTTCTGAATCAACACTAGTGTCACTTTGTAGACTGCTGTCTTTTGAAGAATCTGATCCATCCTCACGTGAATGACGTCTTTCCGGGTAAGGCTTTTCATTACCTGGGTTATTGTCACTCGGAGTAGGAACTTCTGGCACCGGTCCGTGGTTTTTCCAACCCTGAAGCATTCTTACAAACACAGTTACTTTATCTATATTCGTTGTAGACGTTTTGAACTTACTAGTGAGGCCGTTCTTTAGAGACTGAAACTTTTTTGCAGTAGTTGCCGAGGTTGAGAATATCGAGTCCCGTATTGAGTCCAAAGCTCCAGGTCGACGATACAAGTATTCCTCGTTGAGCGAAGCTTGTTTTTGGATATTTTTCCTTAGTCGCTCCTTTTCACGCAATCGTTCAACAGACATTAGTTCTTCATTGAGAGAAGTCTGTTTGAAAACGCCTGGTTTCTTCGACTCTAACCTATAGGTATGTATTTTAAAATTAGGCATTTCTTCGACCATGCTTTTCATATCTGTTGGTTTGTCGAGGTCTTCATCTGCGTCATCCTCGTTAATAGACTTCTTTTGTTTGACAAGTCTTGGCTTCTTTCGGGGCTCAGTTATTTCGGGTACTGGTGGTTCTATTGGAGGTGGTTCAATTTCTTCGCCACCTAAACTGGGTAGACTTGACCTTGAGCGGATGAGAGTTCGCCGTTCAATGTCAGCTATGTCTGTCAAGCTTCGGGATTTCATTGTTGATGTTTCAGAGGCTTGTGTTATTAATCTTGGTGGGAGGGCTTCATCTAGGCGTCGGAGTTCGATCGGCAGGTCTGCTGCAGGAGGTTCGGGCCTAGTGCACGGACGGGGTGGTACTCGGGCTAAGCCCCACGACGGTAGGAACGAGCGACGTCCGGCAAGTCTTTGGAGCGCCCTCCGTACGAATGAGTAGCAGGTTTCGTTGGGTGATGACAGCGAAGATGAGCCCGGGGAACCATCCCGAGTTTTCCAGGGTTCGAGGTTGCTGCAAAGAGACAAAAAAGCATATTAATGATGTATCTTATACTTCGCTAAGAACTTGTTTACTCGGTTTAGTACTTACTGATCGTGATCGACGGATAGAAACCGAGGAGCTGGTGTCGGTGGACATAAAGTAGCTGGTCGATGCCAGGGAATCAGCACGTCCTGAAACCAAAGGAAAGGTAAGGTAAGATAAGGTACCTATGTATTTGAATGGCACAACTTTATGGCACAGTTGAAATGAAATAGGTTTTGACCGTGTTGTAGCTGTGTAAATATTTGAGAAAATTTCAATTTAACTACATGATTGTTGTTATGTGTATGTTAATATTTTATCGAGTCGCTTTCAGTTTTAATTATAAGTCTTGTCGGGTACAAGATTATTATTGACTTAAAACAGTTAGGTCAAGCATGAGATGGAAGGCAATTAAAAGCAGTCAGCCTATAGTTAGTTCAAAAGTCAATTGTTAGTTTTTTTCACTCTGTATGTACTGGTATCGAGAACGTATCTTAGATTAAGACGTGGTGATTTCGCAACAACTTATTCTTAGTACTGTTACGCGCCACGATTAACGTTCTTAGTAACCAGCGCCATCTAGTGTGGAAAGGCGGGACTATAGAGAGTCGATACGCGTACGCCAGAATTTACTAGAACAATGACCTTGACCGAGCGTACGGCCGTTCAAGGCCGCACTGCGCGCGAATGTTCCGGATGTTTCTGCGTTGGAAGGTTCGGGAACGGCCGCGGCAATATAAAAGGACGGGATTCACCGCAACCGGGACAGTATTGAATTAGCGATACAAGTGATTACTTCGAAAGCGATTTTGAAGTGCGACTTGGAAGTGATTATTGTTTTAATTAGTGCGTTTTAAGGTTGTAATTAGTGGCGTTCAATTAAAGTGTGACTTTTGGTAATTTTTATCGGCTGTTTTTTATTGTCACGAACCCGAAGCTCGTAACAATTGGTGTCAGAAGTGGGATTTAAATTATGCCGATTTTACCTAAAGACGACACGGAGGGTATCCGTACCCGGAGTCAACGCCAACTGGAGACGGACCAGAGACGTTTTGGTGGAGCTTTGCCGCAGGAGTCGGAGAGCCAGTTATTAACCACGGAGGCTGGCCCGTCCACAGCAACACCAGCAGCATCGGCAGCACCAGACCTTGCTGCCCTGATGATGATGCTACAGGAGCAGGCTCGCCGACAGGAGGAACAGGCTCGTCGGCTGGAAGAACAGCTTAAGCGGGACAAAGAGGAACAGGCTCGCCGACAGGAGGAACAGGCTCGTCGGTTGGAAGAACAGCTTCAGCGGGATAAGGAGGAACAGGCTCGCCGCCAGGAGGAACAGACTCGTCGCCAAGAAGAGCAGATGCTTCTTTTGAAGGACCTTCACGCTACCTTCGGGAAAGACATAAAGGAGGTGAAGGATAAGGTTGCTCAACATGACAACCGCCTGCTGGAAGCTGAAATCCGGATCGACCAAGTCAATAATCGGGCCAGCAAATGTCTGAAAGAATGAAAACCCGCTATGACCGCAAAATGAACAGTAAAGAGTTTGACGAAGGTTCACTAGTGTGGTTGCACAATCCAATCCGCAGCAAGGGGAAATCTCCTAAGCTTCAGGCGAAATGGGAAGGGCCGTATCGAATTGTGACTAAGATCAATAACGTAACCTACCGGATACAAAAAGGTGCGAGGGGTACTCCTAAGATCGTCCATGTGGATCGATTGGCGCGTTATTATGGAGCCGAAAATGCTCGGGACGAGCATGTCTTAGGAGGGGGCAGTGTTACGCGCCACGATTAACGTTCTTAGTAACCAGCGCCATCTAGTGTGGAAAGGCGGGACTATAGAGAGTCGATACGCGTACGCCAGAATTTACTAGAACAATGACCTTGACCGAGCGTACGGCCGTTCAAGGCCGCACTGCGCGCGAATGTTCCGGATGTTTCTGCGTTGGAAGGTTCGGGAACGGCCGCGGCAATATAAAAGGACGGGATTCACCGCAACCGGGACAGTATTGAATTAGCGATACAAGTGATTACTTCGAAAGCGATTTTGAAGTGCGACTTGGAAGTGATTATTGTTTTAATTAGTGCGTTTTAAGGTTGTAATTAGTGGCGTTCAATTAAAGTGTGACTTTTGGTAATTTTTATCGGCTGTTTTTTATTGTCACGAACCCGAAGCTCGTAACAGTACTTTCATGGACTGGTATTGGAAGGCTAAAAAAATCCTTGCATAGTTTAAAGTTTTTACCTGTGAATGAAAGTTCCTCCCCTCATGCTCCATCGCCCAGACGGTGAGTAGGAGCCTGCCACCGATCCTGGTGACCCTGGCCAGCTCCCGTAGCGCCATGGCGCGCCGCTCCACCGTCGCGAAGTGGTGAACCACTGCGATGGATAACACTGCGTCGAATGACTCATCGCGGTACGGTAGGCAGAGGTTGTCACAGACTACCACCTGGAAGGAAGGGTTCAAGGTTAAGCGCATAATCATATATTTGCACGTGGAATACATGAACGAAAGATTAATATATGTAATAGGAGATATGGGCGTCTGGATTGAGAGATTCTTCTAGTAAAACGTATATTAAGTAAAAAATTTACAATCCGTACGCAAAAAATCATAATCGAAATAAAAAAATAATACACTATTAAACGATTGAGATCACCAATCAGACATTAGGCAAAATGGCTACAAGTTGACACTCTGTAAAACACTAAGATGTTAAAGAAATACCTGATGTGGACAAACAATTATAATATTTTAATGTTTCAGGTCCAATAGATACTTTTTACCCCAACCAAAGTAGCTCAAACTCGAACATTTCTTTATTCAAGTAGGTTACACATAATACTTTTGAATCGTCATTGAAAACAATGCAAAGTGATGTGATACTTCCGGTTCGGAACCTATATCTACCGTAAAGACACTTAGTAGATTAGTGTAACTAATATCTAGCAGTATCTAACTTATTGCTTTGTGTAGCTCACTTTGGACCAAGTCATAGTTTTGTTTTGATGAGTGATGAAACTATTAAGAACTCAGGTAAGTATTTATTTTCGAGATACCTCTCTCGGCTTACCAGCTGGAGCAGACCAGGCCCCAAAGCCATCGCTGCAGTCAGCCATATTGATAGGAATGTAATGACCCGTCCCGTAGCGGCCTCGTAGCTACATGGTTGCTACGAATATTAGTTGCTCGAGCGCCTTAGCGCTCGGTGCCGCATAATAATTCCGCCCGAGGTGCTGTGGTGGTTATGGCTGAGCCGAGTTTCCCATAGCATCACCATAACTGCGATGAGGTCCAATCGAGAGGTTTTGATGGATAGTCCTGCCCTTCTTAGAGTGGGGAGTCCCATACATACCGTCCCATGTACGGTACATCAAAGTATTTCCCCTCGTTAAGTAAAGCATGCGTAGCTAGCTATAACACCAACGTATTTTTGGTAAGGAGAACAGGAGGTGATTACTTTGCAATAATATTTTATCGAGTAAAATATTAGTAGGTACCTCGTTATTGTGGTGACGCGCGTGAGTCGCGAGTCTGGTGCAGCGATCGCCGCCAACTGCATATACCGATGGGTTTACGCTGAGGTATTTGCCGTTGCCGCAGCCTGCGAACGAAAGAGACAACCAGTTAAAGAATGGTGGGTCGTAAAAAAATATAATAGATAAATACGGACCTATGGGTGGACTCACTATCCGTTCGATTTGTCACAATTTTTTTTATGTCTTTGGACCTGCACATTAGGCCGCGTTCATATGTCGTGACGATTAATGAAGGATAATTTCTGTCTTGCCTGGTCATCTTCATTAGAATATTAAATTCTTTAATATAGGGTCAAATCGAATGCTAACAAATAAATGCGTATCTTAGCACTATACACAATAATATTTTAAAACAATAGATATGTTACCCATGCGCGCAATATGAAGACGCTAAAACGTCCTAATTGGGACGTCTTACCCCCAGTCTGCGAAAAGCGATACGACAAATGTGACGTCTCTGTCATGTGCCTAACAGAGAGTTACTACTTATCTCTTTTGTTCTTACTGTTTAAATTAAGCCATCCCTTTCACATCATCTAAGAATGTGGTTAATAACAATTGCGCATGTGTGCAGTCGCACTCGACCAGCACAGATTTTTCGTTAGTTTTGTGAACGTATAACATATCTATTGTTTTTAAATATTGACTATACATAAAACAATACAAAGAGGTTCTTCAAACATGCCGTAATTGATTAAATGAATCACATTTTTCTGGTCGGTCGCGTTCTAAGGCAGCGGTTGTCATCAGGGTCGCGCGATTTCCAGTGAAAAGAGTGAGTGCAGAACTTAAATGTCACAGGTTATCACGATAAATGACGCCATTAGCTTCAATAAGCGTTGCTTTGTTAGTGAGCGTGAGCTTGTAAAGTGTTGCACAACAAAATGTAAATAGGAATAGGTTAAAGACGTGAGATTTGTACTGATAACATGCTACTAAATCGGGGAGGTAGATTTTTGTATGAGAGGAGTCATTAAAGTTTTAAAATAATGAACCTAAAAAAAAAATCAAAATCGGTTTACAAACCACGGACACACACATAATATATATATATATATATATATATATATATATATATATATATATATATATGTATATATATATATATATATATATATATATATATATATATGGTCGTATTGAGAACCTCCTCCTTTTTTTGGTCGGTTAATAAATCGACGGTTAATAAAGCCGACCATACAATGACAGGTTTATTTTATCTATTTATTGGATGAAAAGTATAATTTCCAGGAAATAAAAGACAAGCCAAGATTTGCATATTCTATAGGCTTCATACTTTTGGTTGGTATTAAATTTATTCGTTAAACAATTTTAAAAACAAAATTTTTAATGAATCATCGTTGTACCTGTTAATATATAGTGGGTGGCATTTATATTAGCCACCCACTATATATTAAATAATTAAATTTGATATGAAATACTTTTGATCCAATAAACAGATGAGTGTAGGTAGTTTCCAATCATAGACTATAAATTCCTATTTTGGAGACAAGGGATTTATTGGGAGCATGGTTTTTTTTTTTAATTTTAATCATCTTTAATACCGCTTTGACTGATTGCTCACGAAACAAGCTCGGACAGTTCTTAAAGCCTTATCACACTAGTGGATCGAGATCAAAGTGGAAAACATTGTAGCGAATTAGCCGCGGATGTGCTTGTAAATTCCGCTTTGAAAACGCTTGTAATCCACTAGTATTATAATAAGGCTCATAGTAAACTACAGGAGGGGTACTCTCAAAAACGAAACGAACAAACGAAAGGTTTCGTTTTTGAAGATTATTCAAAAGCTTAGGAATGAAGACGTGGTTTTTGATTTGCATTAATAATATTTTGTATTTTGAAAACGCTTAATTTGCCTTCGAAGTGTTTCCTTTATGACTATGAGGATTAAAAATTGCCATCCGTTGTCGGATCCGACACATTTCGTTTATGGGAGTAGACCCCCAGTATCTACGGTAATGACAATGTATCATTGTGAGTACTGTGTCTACTTGCAAACATCATCATCATCATCATCATCAGCCTGTTGCAGTCCACTGCTGGACATAGGCCTCTCCAAATGTTCGCCACTTCGCTCGATTTTCGGCGACTCTCATCCAGCTCCCGCCAGCCGTCCTGCGCAAATCGTCACTCCACCTGGCCTGAGGGCGTCCTACACTACGTTTACCGAGGCGTGGTCTCCACTCCAGAACTCGTTTACCCCAACGGTTGTCGGCTCTGCGGCTGATATGGCCAGCCCACTGCCACTTCAGCTTGCTAATCCTGTGAGCTATGTCGATGACTTTAGTTCTCTGCCGGATCACCTCATTATGGATTCGATCCCTTAGAGAAACACCGAGCATAGCTCTTTCCATAGCCCGCTGAGTGACTTTAAGTCTGTGAACCAGTCGTGCCGTCAGTGTCCACGTCTCGGCTCCATACGTCATAACAGGTAGAACGCACTGATTGAAGACTTTTGTCTTTAGGCACTGTGGGATGGACGATGAGAAGACTCGACGTAGTTTCCCAAACGCTGCCCAGCCCAGCTGAACCCTTCTATTCACCTCGTCCTCTAGGTTGTTTCGACCCAACTGCAATTTTTGCCCGAGGTACACATATTTTTGAACAACTTCGAGGACGGCGCCTTGGACTGCAATCGGTTCCGGTAGAACATGTTCATTAAACATGACCTTGGTTTTATCCAAGTTCATCCGTAGGCCGATGCGTACAGAAGAGTCAGCCAGGTCATTCAGCATCTGTTGTAGGTCTTGCAGCGTCTCTGCCATTATGACGATGTCATCTGCAAATCGCAAGTGAGAGATGTGTTCGCCATTTATGTTGATGCCACGTCTTTTCCAGTTAAGCGTCTTGAACATATCCTCCATTGCATTTGTGAACAATTTCGGGGAGATCACGTCCCCTTGTCTCACTCCTCGATGCAATGGTATAGGCCTTGTTTGCTGATTTTGTACTTGGACGGACATGGTAGCGGCTTCGTAGAGATATCTCATCACTTGGATGTATCGCCAATCGACTTGACATCGCTGCAGAGAATCCAAAACAGACCAGATTTCAACCGAGTCAAAGGCCTTCTCATAGTCCACGAATGCTAGACACAGAGGCTGATTATACTCTTCGGTCTTCTGTATAATCTGTCGCACTGTGTGGATGTGGTCTATGGTGCCGTATCCGCTCCGAAATCCAGCCTGTTCCGGCGGTTGAAAGTCGTCGAATCTTCTCGCAAGTCGGTTCGTGATCACTCTTGAAAACAGCTTATAGACATGGCTTAGAAGGGAAATGGGTCGATAGTTCTTCAGAAGGGTTTTGTCTCCTTTTTTGAAGAACAAGACGACCACACTCCTACGCCACGCCTCCGGAGTTCTCCCTTCAAACAGGACAGCGTTAAATAGCTTTTGGAGCTCCCTCAGTACGGGCTTGCCTCCAGCCTTTAATAGCTCCGTTGTAACGCCGTCTGCTCCAGGGGCTTTTCCGTTTTTAAGCTGCCCAAGAGCAATCTCGATTTCGCCAACGCTGAATTCTGGCAGGTCTTCAGTGAAATGGCGTGTTAATGTGGCTCTAGAGTCTTCATTTTCGGGTACAGGTCGAGATGTTTGCGATGCGTATAGCCGGGTATAGAAGTTTTCTACCTCCGAAAGGATCTCCGGCTTAGAGGCAACAACTTCTCCACTTGCTGTGGTCAGTTTGGTCAAGTGACTTCTTCCGAGAGATTTAACGAATACCTTAGACCCCCGATTTTGCTCAATAGCTCTTTCAATGGCTAGAGTATTAGAGTGTCGGAGGTCACGTCGCACAAGTTTATTGATCTCCCGGTTGAGAGCCCGTACACTCGACGAAGTGGCAGGTGGGTATTCACGTCGTTGCCTCATTAGCCTCAAAGTCTCCTCAGAAAGTTTTGACTTCTTCCCTTTACGCTGCATGTTGCAAAATCTCGTACCTTCCTCCCTGAGTACCCGAACCACATTTTCAAGATTCTGGTCAATATCAGTTGTGGTTTCCACGGCAGCAAAACGGTTTTCCAGGTTTGACTGGAACGTTTCAGATCCCGCCATGGTTTGAATCAGAGTCGGCCGGAGTCTGGACTTCATTAGACGGACACGTTCGGCTTTGAAGTCGATATTCAGAGTGCCTCGGACAAGTCTGTGGTCGCTGCCGGTGTTAAACCTGTTAATCACAGAGACATCTCTGAATATGTGCCGCCTGTCCGTCAGGATGAAGTCGATCTCGTTTTTGGTCATAGTGTCGGGGCTACGCCACGTCCACTTTCTTTGGGGCTGCTTTTTGAAGAATGAATTCATCAAGAAGAACCCCTCTCGTTCGAGAAAGTTGACGAGCATCTGCCCCCTATGATTCCTGACTCCAAATCCATGGGATCCTACTACCGATTCATTGCAATTCTGTACTCCCACTTTGGCGTTGAAGTCTCCCATGACAACAGTGTATTGGGTCTTCGTAGTGAAGTGGAGAGCCTTCGATATGTCATCGAACATTGCTTCCACCTCATCATCCGAATGTGTCGAGGTCGGTGCATACACTTGCACCACCTTGAGGCTGTACCTCTCGGTGAGCTTGATGATCAGGTACGCTACCCTGTTCGACACACTGGAAATTTCTACAACGTTGTCAGAGAGAGACCTATTGACCAGAAACCCGACGCCACCTTGAGATTGTTGGTCTCCCTCACGGAAGTACATCAGGTGGCCCGACTCCAGGGTCACAGTGTCCTCCCCCTCCCTTCGGACTTCGCTTAACCCTAGAATGTGCCACCTAATTTTCCCAAGTTCCACCTCAAGTTGTGCCAGATGCGAGTCAAGCCGTAGAGTGCGTCCGTTATACGTAGCAATGGTCAGTTTTGTGTGGTGGCCTACCGTAGCCCGGAGATTCTTCGCACCCCCCGCCTCGCCGTTACCGTGGTCGCCACCGTGACCAGGAATAGCAAGACTACCGGGAACTGGGGGCCGTGGCCTTTGTACTTTGTCCATTTGGAGGATTTTGCCCATAATCGCCACGCTGGGCAGGCGGGTTGGCGATCGCAGAGCGTAGCTTTTTACCGGTGACGCTGCTGCCCGTCATCGGCATCGGCATGTCGCATTTGGCTACGCCAAGGTTTCGGATGGTTATACCGCCATCAGTCGGTCATCCTTGCAATGCAAACATTGAAGCAAATACGAGTTGGTTTTCCTTCTTATTTCTGGGAATCCTTTGTGACACCGTTTCCAATGTTCGAGTGTTCTGTTCCCGGCGGTTCTAGGAATAGTTAATTGTATTTTCAATTGAATAGCTTTCGCAGTAAATAGTGGAATTCCATTAAATTTCCCACTTCATTTATCATCATTGCCTCTATTTTTTTTACTATTTCTGTTGGAGATTTATTCAGGTACAAACCGAAATTCATAGAATTTCTTTACCATGAAAAGTCTTATATACGTTTGTGTACTATGTTTACTTTAAATCAAATAACGTTTTCATTGTCAGCTTTGTTATCAAATTTTTCTATACATTCTGTAAAATAATAGATTATTAAATTTTTTACTGTGCTTTAACCACCAGCCAACTTTAGATATTTTAAAGGAACAGAGAAATTTGATTTTTATTTGCGGTATTGAATTTAATCTGCTCTCTCTAACTGAACCAACCATACCGCAAGGGGAGATAACATTGCTGATGATGTTGTGGTGGTTCTAGAGTTTTCCTACGGCATTACCAAAGCGATCCCCAGGGGGGAGGGGGTGTAAGGAACGTATGTTCTTTACTAAAACTGGAAGTACTTCCGCCGAGCTAGGTGTTATCTACTCGGGGACCAAGGCCCAACTACCAATCTTGGTTTGTTGTATATATAGCTAGTGGCGACGAAAACTCTGACATCGCGATGTAGGATCGATGTATTAATTGGCTAATCGTGCATTACGTATAGAGCGTTATACTATGCCAATCCTGCTGACGTCGTATTTGTGTCGACTTCTAGGTCATGTCGTAGGTCAGCACAGCGCCAAGCGTTTCCCTCCATAAAAAAAACTAAAGGGACATCACATTGTTCTGTTTATTAAAATAATAAAAAGAAGAAATTAGTTTAAAACCTTTAGAGTCATAGAGAATATAGGCAGATACAAATAACGTTCAAACGTGATTCTCTTTCTTGCAGTAACCCCCATTTATGAAGTGTTGTAAAATGCATTGTTTATATAGTAATATTGTTTGTTTCTGCTAAGCAGCAAAAACTTATCACATACAAACATTAAAAAAAAATCTGATACTACGACCTAAAATTTAAACACTTGTTGAAGCATTGCTGCACGGAGCAGCGTTGTTAGCAGTCAGGAAACAAATGAAAGGATTCTTAATACATTTCATGCAGTTTAAATTTATTATCCAAGTTTGTAAATTTATAAAATTTGTTGTATCCAACTTTAGACAGCGCTTTACTTGTCATCCTTTATGTCCAACGGGTTGGAACGAACAGGTAGGTGGCTGAAACTCCTACGCGTGACATTTACCAGTACCACGTGTAAACCTACAATAGAGGGACCAAAACATAAAAGATTGTGGACGTCCACATAAAAAAGTGTGAACGAACCTATCCTTTGAGGTATCAGTGGCAGGTTAAGAGGCTCTTATTTATGCATATAAATAAAATTGGAGTGTCTGTTTGTAATATTGAAATAACCGCTTTTGCATCATGCATATCAAGATACTCCTATCGTATATAGGAGTATCTTGATATGCACATACATAAAACAATATTTTTACAATTTTTGACTGTCTGTTTGTTCCTGCTAATCTCTGAAATGGCTGGACCGATTTAGGCGGGTCTTTTATTGGCAGGTAGCTTATGTAAGAACGAGCAAAACACACCGTTCGGTTTCACTTCCTACTTTTATTTTAGAAAAAATAAATTAAAATTCCTGTAGTCCACGCGAACGAAGGCGCGGACACAGCTAGTATGTTCAAGGTAGGTACTATAATTAATGAAGTACGATAATTTTGAGTTTGTTTATTATACGTTGCAACAGTCAATCAAAACTAACAGAAGATTTAACCCTTTTGTGTGAAGTCGAAACAACTTTAAAAAAACCCAGTGATTGTTTCACAAATATCTTTTATTACCTACTAGCGGTCCCGGCGAACTTCGTTTCGCCTTAGAGAATTTTTCCCGCTTTTCTGTTGATTTTTTTCAAATTTTACCAAGGATTCCTAATTTTGTAGCCTATGTCAAATTGGAAGAATGTAGCATTCTATTGGTGAAAGATTTTTTTAAATCGGCCCAGTACTTTTTGAGCCTATCCATTACAAACATACAAAAATACAAATCTTTCCTCTTTATAATATTAGTATAGATATATATATTTATTTTTATACATGACCACTTCTAGCTATATCTAATATAGCGACCCGCCCCGGCTTCGCACGGGTGCAATAGGTACTAAAATATGTACGTATTATACATATAAATATTGCAATTTATTTTATTACATTGACTCCTCCCTTACCCCAGTGACGCTTGGAGCCTACATCGCATGCTGGCTAGCTGAGCGCGGTGAGCGGCAACCAAGCGACTTTTTTCTAATACTTGCATTATTAAACTCATGATATCTTTCGAATTAAATGTCCGAATTGAATAATTCAAAAAGTTATATAAAGGTATTGAAGCTATTTTGAATATAAAGTAATTTATTTTGATAAGGATTAATACCAAGGTACAAATAAAGAGCCTTTAAAAGAGGCGGCATATTAATAAATTTTTTAGATTAAAAAACCGCTTATTGTGACATAACTATAATATTTAGTCATATGCTATCCCGACACTTTTTGTAGATAATGATGAGTTCTGCAAAGTCGTAGTGCATGACTTTGTTCTATCATCAATAGTTTTCGCAGCGCACGCGATGTAAGGAATTTTTCAGGTCACCTTTAATTACATTATTGAAGTTTTAGTAAGGATCCCTAATTTTTTTGAAAATATAATATAGCCTATGTCACCCGTAGATAGTGTAGCTTCCCACCGGTGAAAGAATTTTTCAAATCTGCCAAGTAGTTTCGGAGCCTATTCAATTCATACAAACAAACAAACAAAAAATCAAACCTTTCCTCTTTATAATATTAGTATAGAAGTATAGATAATTTGGCCACACTAGGCACTGTTCTGGTGTGGGTAGTGGAGATTGTTTCCGACAATATATCAGTTGGTTCCTGACATCGAGTGGGTTAAATACGATAATATTAACGTTAAATATTCTGATTTTAATGTGACATGCGTTAGTCAACATTTTACGTCAAATATTTTCTTTGAACCAAATCAAATTAAGTCAATAACTTTATTTTTGTTAATTAGGTATTAGCTAATTTAACTGTCCGTAATGCAATGTTGATTTCGTGTCGTTTTTGCTTCTCAAGCTTAAACTATTTATTAACACCTAATATATTTACAAAATTTGATGGAGTAAAGTTTCAATGATTGCCATTTTTTAACAATACCTACCTACCTATTTTGGAATATAGGTACACCGTACGTAGGTACATGACTCCTATAGGCGTCTTAAATTAGATGTGCCCGTGTCAGAAAATTACCCGGAGCAAGGCAAGGCATGAACTTAAATTTATTATGGAAGCTATTAGAGACCTTAGAAAGGCGGAGTGTGGAGTAAATTGAATTCATTAAGTGTAACCCGCCGCTACCTAGGGCGATGCAGTTTGCTTCTCATGGCACATTTATTTACACGATAAATGGGTTATGGAAAAATTAAGGACACCTACTTTATTGAAAGAGGGTTGGTAACGATGTTATCTTGTATTTGAGTGTAGAAAATCTTGGTATAAAATTGCCGATGGTACATTGAAGATAAAAGAAATTGACTAAAGAATCCAGATACAAAGGTTTGAGTGTTCAATCATAAGTATTGTTAGTATTTTGATCTGTTTATTGCTAGTGATTCGGCAGAATCTTAATGATCAATCTATAGAGTGCGGACCGATATTACCGATGAGGCTTCGTGGTGAGGTCTACTACCGCGAACGGAATATGTCTGTTTGATCAGATAACGGAATGTGTAATACTCTTTTTCGTAATTAGAATGGGAATGATGTGCTTTCGAATATAAAATACGCCGTACGCACGGGCATGAGCTGAGATGAGAGCCATCGCCGTCTTTACTAGACATTAAAAGCTAGATCTAAAATATAATTTTTAGCAAGTCAATGTATATGTCAAATTGAAGGTCGTTTAAGTATTTATTTCTATTTCATATCTAACTAGTTACCCGCCCTGGCTTCGCACGGGTGCAAGTAAATGCAAATGAAGTTTATCACTCTATCTATGAAAAAAATTGCAAAAATTCCGTTGCGTAGCTTTAACGATGAGATTTAAGCATACCTACATAGGAACATACATTTAGATTCGTTGTAGTTTCCGCCACTCTGCCATGGATGTTGTTCTTCATAAGATGTATTTATCACCACTGTGCCTTATTTTAATTTTAATTTGTCTTATGTAATTACTTTATTTTTAAACAGGCGACCACTGAAAATCAGCGTCGCGAGACTCAATTGGCTACTTGACAGTGTAAATAATAAAATATGAAAAGTATTAGATATGTTAGCTTATTAGTAAATTAATAATTTTACATTTTTATTTTTTAATTAAAAGCACAGTTAGTATTTTATTTTTGCAAAATAAATTTTACTTTTTTATCTGTGGAACAAAAGAACCGAAACGGAAACCACCATTGCAATTCGGAAATGACAGCTGTCGGCGAAAATTATTTATTTTAATGTGGCGAAACAATGATTATTTTACCGATTAAATTAAATTATTGTCTCTCTAATCGTATTAAGAATTTATTGAAACATTTCCCGTTTATCTAAATTAAGTCGTTCCTATACGTATCGGTTCGTTGTCTAGGACGTTGACGTCATAATTGCAACAGAGACGTGACTTGGCGTTTGCACGCGCTTTTTAAATGTGTTACACAAAATCTTATTTTTCTCTGGTTATTTACGTTTTTTCCAGATAAATCGAATTGCTTGGGATATCAAATGAACGGGCGCACATTTTACAATCCTTTTTCAAAAACTGTCAAGTAGCCAATTGGCTACTTGACAGTGTTAACAATAAAATATGAAAAGTGTTAGATATGTTAGCTTATTAGTTAAGTAATAATTCTGCATTTTTACTTTTTAATTAAAAGCATAGTTAGTATTTTATTTTTGCAAAATAAATTTTAGTTTTTTTATCTGTGGAACAAAAGAACCGAAACGGAAACCACCATTGCAATTCGGAAATGACAGCTGTCGGCGAAAATTATTTATTTTAATGTGGCGAAACAATGTTTATTTTACCGATTAAATTAAATTATTGTGTCTCTAATCGTATTAAGAATTTATTGAAACATTTTCCGTTTATCTAAATTAAGTCGTTCCTATGCGTATCGGTTCGTTGTCTAGGACGTTGACGTCATAATTGCAACAATGACGCGACTAGGCGTTTTCGCGTGCTTTTTAAATGTGTTACACAAAATCTTATTTTTCTCTGGTTATTTAGATTATTTCCAGATAAATCGTATTGCTTGGGATATAAAATGAACGGGCGCACATATTACAATACTTTTTCAAAAACTGTCAAGTAGCCAATTATGGGTGTCCCGACATATTGCTGAGTTCCCAACTCACGCCTTTTTAGCTCATATTTTGTTTGCTTTTTTTTTTCTTTATTTGTACTGTCTTATTTTGTGTGCTAAATAAACAATTATTCTATTCTATTCTATAAATGTTTAAACAACATACCAACCCCCTTTAGGAACTATGATAGTTTGGGATCTTTTAGCTGTAGAATCAAAGATTATCTTCCTGATATTAAAAAAAAAATTTAAAGTGGTATCTTTGGTAAAAGACTTGTTAATTTATTTTTATTTATTAGACAAACACTTTGCTGTTGTTATCGGTCTTGACTGATTTTCTGTCATCCTTCGTAATCATATATGTATTTTGTCACTGGCGCTTTTATACTATACTAGCTGTGCCCGCGACTTCGTTCGCGTGGACTACATCCTTTCATGGTCGGTTTTACCCCTATCTCCCCTAATATTCGAAACGAAAAGTAGTCCATATTTTAATAGAGCTATGTTTGTGCTAACTTTCATATCTCTAACTTAAAAAATAAACATTTTCCCATATAAACTTTCAAAAGTGGCATTATCCCCCTTACTTTCTAAGCCTTAGCCTATGTCCGTTCTTGAGGTTCAACGTATACCTATGCCAAATTTCATCAAAATCGGTTGAGAGGTTTAAGCGGGAAAGCGTAACAGACAGACAGACAGACAGAGTTACTTTCGCACTTATAATATTAGTAGGGAAGTAGGGATAGTGATGATGCACTGGATTTTTAAGGATGGTGTCCTTACCGACATCGCAGACCAGACTGCCCGGCTCGAGGTCGGAGAGGAAGGCGCGCACGCCGGGCGCGGGGGCTCGGAGCGTCTCGTCGCCATCTTCGCCGGCCTGCTCGTACACTTCGTGCACGTAGGCGCGCTCGAGCGCAGCGCCGCGCGCCGCCGACTCGCCCGCGCCCGCTCCCGCTCCCGCCCCCGCCTCCGCCCCCGCCTCCGCCTCCGCCGACCCGCCATCCGCCATCACCGGACCGCCATTGCACCGCGCTGGAATTGACAGAAAAGTTACATTTACTTCTAGCTGTATAGTGCAACTATTTAATTGTTTTAGGTCTTTGCAAAGGCTTTCAAAAAGGGCCATTAACTCGTCTTGATAGATAACTGAAATTTGATTCAGCACAATCGATACTACAAATACTTATAGGTATGATAATATTCAACCATCTGGGTCTAATTGCAATCAATGTTAGATGTTTACTTTTTTTCCAAAACAAGCAACAAATCAGAATGGCGGCGATACTTATGTCCATCAAACAGTCACGTCGAGTTTCGCGGGTCAAAAGTTAACCGCTGAGAGGCAGTTTGATACACTGAAACGGAAGGATTTGATCTCTTACTTTCCGTCACCACCCGGGGTAAACAGGTGTGTAAGTGTGTACCTTTCTAAAAGTTATCATTTTGTCAGACAAGGCCAAGAATAGAATATGTTATTTGGACACTTTTGGTACGTAGAAATGTATGACAATGATATGTTATTCTTGGCCTTAATCCACAAGACCAATAAACGTGCAGCCTGTGGTTTAATTGAGTTTTAGTACCAAAGTTTGAGTTTGAGTTGAATAGAAACCGTATTCAAACTGACTGATCTAGGACCATGCGAGTTGGAATCAAGACAGTCGACGCTATAAACAAAACGAGATAAACGGCTTTAACTGACTCCGTAGTCTCACGAACTATCTCAGCAAAAATCTTGCCCATAAACGATAAATCCCGCTGTCTAAACGGTAGCTCGCTTTTGCCGTCCAGACGTGGCTACCAGCTTCCGTGTCCAACTAAATTGAACTTTTTTCAATTTGCTATCTGCAGGAAAGGAAAGGGCTGCCAAGAGGGAGAAACAGCTTTTGAGTTGCGATCTTTGACATATTTTGTAATGTTCAAGACGATTAGGCAGTAGATAAAAAGGTTAGGTTTACTAGTTGTGCCCGCGACATCAATTGCGTGGACTATATAAGCTAAAACGTTTTACCCCTATCTCCCATAATATTACAAACAAAAAGTAGTCCATAGTGTAATCCAAGTTTTAAGCTATATTTGTGCCAAATTTAATATCGCTAACTTAAACAATAAACATTGTCCCATATAAGCTTTCAAGGGCGGTGTTACCTCCATCTCCTCTTATTTTCAAAACAAAAAGTAGCCTATGTCTGTTCTAGAGGTTCCACGTATACCTATACTAAATTTTATCAAATCGGTTCAGTGGTTTAGGCCTGAAAGCCGTACAGACAGTACGTCAGACACAGAGACAGACTTACTTTCGCATTATAATATTAGTATGGATAGTATTGGATAATTGAAATTAAATAAAGATAGGTACTGTTTAAGTTATCTCAACTAAGTAGTAGGTATCTCTTGAGAATGAATGCATGGTTTGAATCAATGTTTTGTGAATGTACCATTTATATGTTAGAGTTGGTTACGAATACAGAAACTGTTTTTTATATCTTTCTTGCCTTAACTATTAGATAAGAAATAGATTTTCCGATTCAGGATCGTTTCTGAAGTCGTATTCACAAACGATTCAGCTCCCAGCTAAGAATACCTTGAATATTTATAATTACAAATGATATCTATTCTTCTACTGTAAGGTAATATTGATTCAAACATTTAAGGCAACCCTGAAATTCTGAAAATAGCTATCGGCACACAACACAATGCAATCGCTTTGCTTTTTTTATTTCAGTTTGAATACTATTTCCAGTCTGCCATAGATTCTTTTGGAGGTCGTGATGTAAAAAACTAGTTTGTTCTTTATAATTGCATTGGATTTGCAATTTCAGAAATGGAATGTTTCCGAGTTCAACAGCTATTTTTAGGTATGCTTGTTACGTATTGTTAAAGCTTCTTTATAGTTTATATGACTATGTGTATTTAAGCTCTACATAAAGTTCAATTTGTTTTTCCCTTCATTTTTCATTTAAAACCACATGTTGATCGTTCGATATATATTTTAGACAATATGCTTTAATATTCAAACACCAATAGATTCAACTTATAATGAACGTATGAAAACAGATTAAGTTTTTAAAAATATATTTTAAAATCGTGCCTAACGCCCAAATAATATCGTCCTTATGCACTGAAATAATATTTTCATTCCCATTGCATGGGTAGTCTCTTATTCTAGCCAGTTATTCAGTGTGAATCTAGATTTTATCCATACAATTGATTCTATTATATGGATAAAATCTAGATTCACACTGATAGGTCTGTAGATAGGAACCATTGTTCTGCTGAATAAGCTCAAGATATTATCATGGCGGTCATCGGAGGACATCCCGTAGGAATAATTGCTTTCCTAATATCGTTACAGAGCAATCGAATGGTGGAAGAGGAGGGGGGGGGGGGGTATGCGTGCCCGTCACCATGGCAACGCATCTGGGCCACAAGCGGGTCGCAGAGCTGAGTCCCTAGGGTTGTGGTGCAGCAATGATTGATTTTTAATAGCATTATTGTACATTTTAACTGCGCAGTAGAAACAGTGATTTGAGTACTTATGCGTTTATTATTGAAACCGTTAGTTAATTAATTTGTTATTATAAATGGAACCAGTTTTAAATTGTTACGACCATGTTGGGCGCCAGTCTATGTTTAAAACTTGGTATAACATTGATGGAAGATCTGTTTTAGGCAGGGTATACCAGTTGAACCAGAGTAAAAAGCCACAACAGATGTTAAGATTTCGTGCATTTCTTTATTTATTCATGGCCAACTAAAAAAGGTCTTTTTGATTTTCTTTTTCCAAATAACTCATTATTTTTCCATGGGTGTACTGGGATGACGCCCCCAGTTAGTATCTGTCGTCTGGTACTCATAGTACAAGGGAAAACCTTAGTTTGAGACCAGGCGATTGGTGTGATTGTCTAGCGCATTTATTTATTTATTTATTTATTATTTCATGAAAACTGATTTCTTCTGTAATATCAGCTATTATAGAATTTTTATTTTTAATTAAAGTTTTAAATTTGTTTGAAAAATGTTATTGTATGGGATACTTACCTGCATATTGCAAAATACAAGCTAACCTTTAATTGTGGAAGTTTATGTGCTAAATAGTGCAAAACAACACCTAGGGCTCTAACGTAAATTGCAATCTGTCATTTTTTCACTAAAACAGGGCAAGTTCTCTGTTAAGAAGCGGTTTGCTCAGTAATTGTGCATCATAAAATAGTAGCGCACTTATTACAGTGGTAAATAGACGGTAAACTTCAAAGTTTCAGCTAAAAAGCCGTTTATTACGGCCGAGTGCGGAAACACAGTAAAGATATGTGAACAGTGAGTTTACCAATCATATTAGCGATGTTGACTGGATCGAACAGATATAATATTAAATGCCTGTCACGATCACGATCCTTCATATATTTTCTATGCATTCTAAAATTTTTTAAACATAATTTGCTTAGTCATTGTCACCTATGTATCATCGTCTTTTATGGCATTGATACTTTAAACATTTGCTAATGGTGTCAGCATCCCAATACCGAACCTCCTTAGTCTCAGTGTTCGTGTGTGGTTTTATTAGAAATAGAAATATATTTATTTGCATAAAATATGGTACAAAAGATGTTAAAAATAAAATAAAAGCACATTGGCATGCAAATCCCTTGGTGATATTTAGATCACCTACCTACTAACAGTATACAAAATAAAATATAAGATCTAACCTATTTTTTGAATGGTTGAAAAATTCACTCATTGTATAGAAATTATTTTCTCTAAGCCACATTGACAGTTTATGTTTAAATAATCTATTAGGCAGTACTTTTAGTTCACTAGGTATCTTAAATATTTTTACACACATAGCGTCACATTGCCGTAGATAGAAACTCAAGTTTGGACTACTATTGAAACTAATTTATGAGAGTCCCGTGTACTTCTGAAACTACTTTTTTTAAATAGATAACTATGACATTTAACTAAGTTGGCTAACTCTAAGATATACATACATGGAACGGGCAAGATATTTAATGATTTAAAAAGTGGTCTACAAGATTTTCGAGGAGTTTTTCCACACAGTTACATTTCTTTTGTGCAATAAATTTATTCAGACACATCAAAATATTAAGTTTTACCAATTTCCTTTTTTTTTAATAAATAAACAACATTAAACGCATTAAAATAAGAATAGATTTTTCTTTAAATAAATAGCGTGCATAAGACTTTTTTGTAGATATATTTTTGTTGACGTAACTAACAATAGATATGACTTTTGAATTATTTTTTTAATGTTTCGTGTCATAACAATGATAAAAAGTTTATTTCTCTACATATCAACAGCAAGAATGATTAAAAGTTATTTTATTTACTTAAGCCCGATAATGTATTATTACGAGGTCTGGTCGTATTCACAGAGATCGTTTAAAACTTGCAACTGGAAGTGTAGGTCCGTAGTTCATTACAAATAATAGTGAAGTATTATAATGTATGAAGCCTATGCCGAAATTCTTTACTGTTGTTTAGAATACTGTATGGCAGAAACGAACGAGTTTAATGTCGTGCCCAGCGTATTTTAAAAGGAATCGTAATTTTGTCCGCACTGTTGCAAAGTGCAATTTTCCTTGGCACTCTATAGATCTTGACTGGGCGATTGTACCTATTACTTTGTGGAAATTCTTTTAGAGACAATATGAGTTTGTGGTATAAAAATGAACCGTAGTGGGTAGTTCGAGAGACTTTACTGTCTGAAGTAAATTTAAACGTCTGGAGCTTCAAAGACATTCATTAGTATCAAAAGTACGTAGGTAATTGCGTAATTTGCACTTTTGTCACAAAAATGTTTAACTGATTAGCGCACATCAACAATTTTCATTAATGAGAATCAGTAAATAACAAGAGTTTGATTCCGCTGGATTTTTATTACTTTTTTGTTTACCGTACATAAACATATAATAAGTGGACCATTGCCTTTCAGGCAAACTTTGGTCCATCACAAAGTTGCGATTCACGATTTCGAGCCTTAAACTACAAAAGCAACAAAAACACGGGTAACCAAGCAGATAACAAGCAATAGAAATAGTTTCCAAAAACTTGAGTTTAATTTAACAAATGTATACAGCTAGAAAAAAGGAACTCGCATCTAGTTCATTTAACAACACAAGAACCAGCTTTATCCTAGTTCACATGAAGACAACATATTTTTAAGTACTTATTATTTAACCGTATTTGTTCAAAACTCTTTGTGGTACACGAAAGCTGTGGAAATGGGTACATTAGCGAACTTTAAATGACTCTTGGTGCAGCAAACTTCCTGCAGCGGTGCATCCCGCATTATAGCTCGCTGGCGACAATTGCATGGTTAAACAAACCACTTTAAGTTAATCTATTTTTAAACTCTGACGCAAAAACGACGTGGTGTAATAGTTTGACATGTTTGTCTGCGTGGTATGTGCGTCTGTCTATGTATGTCATCGCATTTCTTGTTCGGATAGGTAAACCGATATTGTTTTTCTTTGTTTGAAATATGAATTTGTCGGAAGTGCTATGTTTGATGTAATCTGATCCAAGATTCTGCCGATACAAAATATCGGATTACTTATTTTGATACAACGCCCTCAATATAGATATCAAATAAAAGAGCTTGTAGTGTGTCTTGTCACATTCTCATTTAACAACTTTGTAAGTTTTATATCGTGTGTAGTGTGATCTTTTGTGTCTCTTTCAGTAAGTGTTATTGCGCTCAATGTCTGGCATACGCTTCGAATTTAATTTAAATAGTAATAATACCAGAAATGAATGGGTATCATTATTTTCATTGTTATACATTTCTAATACGACCTCAGTGGCGCAGTGGCTAAGGTAGGCGGCCAAAGCGCGAAAGGTCCCGGGTTCGATTCCCGGTCAGGTCAATTTGGAAAACGAACTTTTCTAAATTGACTTGGGTCTGGGTGTGCTGGGATGACGCCCCCAGTTAGTATCCGTCGTCTGGTGCTCATAGTACAAAGGAAAACCTTAGTTTGAGACCAGGTGATTGGTGTGGATGTCTGGCGCATTTATTTATTATTTAATAAAACCATGAGTGGGAATCCTACGGTCCTACATAGCGCTCATGGATTAAATAGTTACACAATTTCAATAAGACCAAGAGCAGGGACCTTTTGTAGTCTTAGACAGCGATCACGGATTTCATAGCAGTACAATTTTAATAAATTCAGGAGTGGGGACCCTATGCTATCAGTGAATGTTCTAAAGTAACTAAATAGAAGAAAATCTCTCCAGCTCGCCTATACAAGACAACAGAGGGCTTTAGTTAATTAGTAACATTTATCGCAGTAGCTACGCATCAATGCACGGTTATGTAAAACTGCAAGGATACTAGGAGTTGTCGGTTAACGGCCTGGTGACCCAATTTCCCTCGGCCAGTGTCGACGGTAGGCTGTGAAATTGAAGCTACAGCGCAACGCCTGTCTGCCCTGTTGAGCTCGTTTGATTAAAACAGCGCGGATGTTTAGTTAATTCTTTTCGTTATAATATGTTTTCATATTGTTTATGCGGGATAGTGGATGTATCCAAATGTTATACATTATCGATGACTGAACGTATGAATACCAGAATGGAGATAGGGTCAGTTAAATTTGAACGACAAACGACGAAAATGTGCAAGAGGTGTTTTTTTATTATTTAATTTGATTTGGCGTAATATAATTGCTACCCACTTCATTTATTACAGTTCATAAGTAGTAATGGTGTTAATTGTAGTTCGTAAACACAAAATAACAAGTTATGGAAATGTTAAGACATGTTTAATGTTAGGTATCTACGAACCAATTTTATGGATCACGGTCTGAAAAAAAAACTGAATCCTTTAAGTCTCAAATATCATATATCTACAAATATAACTTTATATATCATTATTATCATCTTAAGGTAAGTATACATACATAAAGCTTTGCAAACAAAGCTTAATGTATGTATACTTACACGTACTTACGACGTATAGTGTAAGTCGTGAAAAGCTTCAGAATAGGTACGAAGAAACATTCTCTCGCGATCAAAATCATGAGTAGACCAGGCACTCTAGTGCCTGGTATTTGACATTTTACGGGATGCATAGGTACTTTTAAGAAATACTGTTTAGACTTAACGAAATGTATACGCATAGCAGAGTTGATGAAATTCTTATGTATTATTTTGTATGTGTGGATGTGTTATTAACGTATATTATCTACTGCTTGTCTTATGAACTAGGTGACAGTTTTGAGTTATTTGCCTTAGAGATCAGATTTGAAAACCCTGAGAAATTATTTACGGAAAACTCGGGCTCACAAGGTCTATAAAGCAGAAGTAAATAGGTAATGTATTTAACGCGAAATTCATTTTTTGTATGTACACCGACAGCAGATTATGCAAATATGCAAGGATACTAGACAAGCCGGCTGGTGCCCTGGTGACCCAGTTTAAGACACGTTGCCGGTGCTAATGCCTACGTTATTAATTACGGGGTTCGATGTCCGGCTGAAGAAACTGCAACAGAATAATGGATAGATACTCATGTAATTATAATTTACGTGCAAGTAAAATCCTAAAAATGTTAGTCATGCGGTCTAAAATGTCGGTTCGATGTCTGTAACTAAGTTTTAATAAGTCTTGAAAATCCAAATCTGTTATTCAGGAGATACTTCAACAAATTGAGTTCTAATAGAAAGATGGCTTAAAGCTGAAGAAGATAATAAAATGACTTCTTACAGTCACATCACATACAACGTATTTTAAGCGTATAGATATAATTTTTTTTTCATTGCAACTGAAGTAAACAAATTTCCAAATTGATATTATAAGCGGCCAATCCTGTAGCCGAATATCTTAATGCATGGTTCGTTGAGTTTATATTACCCTAAACGTTTTATCTGCGACCATTCTTATAGCCGAATATCTTAGTGCATGGATCGTAGAGTTCATATTGCTCTAAACGACTTATCTGCGGTTAACCCTGAAGCCAAATATCTCAGTGCATGGTTCACTCCTATATTAGGTGCATTGGATGTTCATCTGACTGCTTCCAACATGCTTCTCATACCTACGTGTGTGGGTGCAAGATAGTGCAAACGCAAGGACACGCGCTCGGCTGACGGCCCCCCTGACCTAGATCAGCTCTGCCCGATGCAAGATGGGCCGTTATCAATATATTCGCTTGTATTCACTTATACAGGCGGTTTTTAACTTATTGGATCCTGGATATATTAGGATGATAGGTTTTTCGACAAGTTTCCATTCTAAGAGGACATGCATTTTGTAATAACAAGAAGTCTATAAAACCATTATTGATATTTAACACTTCAACTCAAATGAGGAATAACGTAGCATTCTAATGATTACAAAGAAAACATTTTTAGGGTCGGTCCAGTAATTTTTGAGGATACATTCATTTGATGAACATGTGTGTTTATTTTGTAACTGGATGCAGTTAGTAAATTTATTTAGTATTATAATCAAATAATATCTTAAATCAAAGAGAATCTAACCAACATTAGTTTTTAACGTATTTAAGTTAATGTATTATAGTACCACTGTTGGTTCTAGTTCCCATAACACAACTGCTTAAGCTTCATACTTTGGGTTCAGGTGAATATGTGTGATGTGGTCTAATATTTATTCATTTAATTTTGACAAGGTGCGATAAAGCACTCCTACAATTAAAATATTATCTGAGATACATGTCAAAACACGATCTCTTTGTAGACTTTGCATGAAGATACTAGCAATATTATTACGTTTCAAATTTAATTATTAACATACTGACTATTAAATGGTTTCGGAGTATATACAAAATAATTAGCTTAGCAACGAATCAATATGGCCGTTGTAACATGGAGCCTGTTTTTACGGCAGTGATACCATAAAATTCCTTGTGAATGTTCTCAACATAACAATTGAATAGTGTCATTGGAAAATTTGATTTTTTCAGGAAGATGTTTCTTTAGCACCCAGATGCAGGCTCATGTAGCTACGCAAGGATACGGGCGCGCGGCTGACGACCCGATGACCTAGTTCCAAGCCGGTGCAAGATGGGCCGTTACCGCTTAATGTCTCTGTGGGTTTATAAACGACGACTGCAGGGTTTGCTCACCTGTACCTAACCAGTGTATTAGATAGGTCACTAGATCGGTTTCTGTTATACAGAGTTCTAAATCAACCCGCAAAAGAACGTAAAACATGGGTGGACTTTTTCGCAGACTGAATCAGCTGCAAGTTCATATAAGGTTTCCAATGCAACTACAGTTATCTTACAAAACTCCATACTTTTAGTTAAAAGTTCAGAGTTCTTATACTCCAAAGATGCACAATTCTGGAAGGATAATTGATACTGTGGAAGACTGGTGTTTAAACTGAAAAACAATAGCTGTTCATATAATAGGGATAGCTGGTACGAGCAGTTACATCTATTCTGCCGGTGATGCTATGGTCTGTTTTTTATATTGGGACAAAAAGGAAAACCAGAACTAATGCTGGTACGAGCAGCTACGTCTAATGTGCCAGTGGTGCTATGGTAGGTCTTCCGTCCCCGCAGCACCGTGATCAGAGCGATAAGGTCCACCTGGTGGTTTTATTGGCAATAGACAGCAGAGCCGCACAATAGATCTGCTGCTGCGACCGGAGACACCAGATTTGGGTTAAGCCTGGCGTCCATTACCCGAGGAGGTGGGGCATGTCATGTGGTATAGCACGCTCCAGGCGCGCGTGATGTGTGAGGCAAGGTAGGCCGCTCAGCGGACAGGCAGGCCTCAGGGCAGGGAGTCCCACACACGCCATCACCTATCTCGGGCGTCGGTGCTTCAATGCATTTCCCTTTGAAATAATGTAAGTCGAATACATTGGCCGTATTTTCTGCCATCAATCTTACTTTTCTACAGAAGGATCGTGCCCTTGCCGAAAAAGGCAGAACCACTCTCATATCAATACACCATCTCTATTTTGTTTGGTTTACCAGATTGGTTTAGCAATACGTACTCTTCTGCTACTGTTGGGAGAGAAGCTTTTGTCTTTTGATTCAATGCCACCCAATCCAACAAAAATGTGGTCTCTTCAGTGACATACCTACTCTTGTAGATCTACCATTGCATCTTCTATGTGTCCTAGCCCTGCTGCTTCAGGCGGTTAGCTATTTCCCAATGTACATATCCAAATATATTTATATGTCAGGATATTTGGTTGCAGCGGCAGCGGCCCGCGGCGGTATTGGAAACATCCAGGGCTGCCTCCGCGGGGCCGCGCGGTGCGGGCCGTAAGTAGGTCGCGCGGACGACGACCCGCCCTGACCACAATAGAGCACACGACAGTGAAGAAACACATGCCTCGGAAAGAAAAAAAAACAGCTTTCATTTATTTGTTAAATCAAAAATACGTTTTGATTGTGTTTTGAAAAACTTATTGAAGGCCTAAATAGAATCATTCGTTTTACCAAGTTATTGTCCCTAATATGCATGTGCCGACCTACAATATTACCAACAAGTCGACACAAATTCAGCGTCAGCAGAATTGGCTTAGTAAACAACGCTCGATACGTAATGCACGATTAGCCTCAATACATTGATCCTTCTCTGTGAAGAGTATTTTAAATCTAGCAATGTGAAAAAAGTTAGGCTACCAGTTACTTTACTGTTGTCTTAGTTAGACTGTGGCCGAGGTCCCCACAAGCGCTTCCATTTTACACTTTTAATTTTGTCTCCTGTCCGCCGGGATGTTTACTAAGGCCAGTGTTTAGCGGTTTTGTTTGTTTTTTTTTACAGTTATTAGAAATTTATGGCTGTAGCATTAGCCGTAATCAGTCTTCATATTTCTGTTGCACAAATTGTTTTTTTTATGGTTAGAAAAAACATATTTATGTAGGTTTTCTGTGTTCTAGAATAATGGGAATTCTATGTGACACTTTTGGTATTGACGCGATATTAAACACACACCCAAATAACAATCACTTCTGTGTTGTTGTGTTGCTGCGTATGAGAAAAGGTTTCCAGAGCTCCTGGGGGGTGCTACGTTAGTAGCAGGGGTCAAGGCTTCAAGGTAAGGGCGACAAGTCCAGTAACAGATTTATTATGCTGTGCTAGGACCTCAATACCGCTTAACATCAGGTGGAATAAAGCCAATCTTGAAGTGCAATTAAAAATTAAATTATATTGCCCCCTTCTAAAATTCACCCCATCGATTCACGTATGGCGGCTACGAGTAATCGAATAAAATTATTTGGCAATACCCCTTTTTGTTTCTTTGGGATCCATTGGTTTTTCAATCTAATAACATCAATCAGCGTAGGTATACAAAAATCAGTGTAAAATAAAGTTATAGATCAGCTTTTTGACACAAAATATTTTAATAAACTTTTTAATTCAATGATGAAAAGACCTTAGTAAAAATAACACAAAAAACCGTCTGCTGAACTAGAGTGGTACAAAGTCCAAGGCGTATAATATAGTTTACCATTCAGACGGATAGTGCTGTTTAGTCGAACAAGTTTAAGATGACTGAGATAATCATCGCACTGAAATGCAGTCGGCATTCTTAGCCAACAAATCTTATGCCAAGTTTTAGCCGAAAAACTTAACTAAGAACTCTAAAAAACAAATGAACTTTTTATGCTTTCTACTCTATTCCTTGTAACATTAGGTAGTTCAGAAATTCTGCAGTTGTAATTAAATAGTACAATTGGCTTAAGTCCATTTCAAAGAAAGTGCGTATCGACGTTATATACGTACAGTGTAATAAAAAAATGTTAAATGAGTTTCTGTACATAGTAAAATAATAAATTAATTGTTTCTGGAAAGCTACCGACCAAATTCATAGAAACTCAGAGCATCATCAGCAATATATTCCACAAAAGAAGCAAAACTCATTTCTTCAATGCAATACAGTCTTTTTTTTAAATTATGGTAAGGCCCCAGCAACTCTATTATTTCTTTTTTCTCTACCCTCGCATCCAGAGGTCGTGGATTCGACCCATGACGCATACATTTTACACCTTTATATGCATATGTCTGTTTCTATTGGTCCGGGTGAATTTCCTACGAGTATCATCTATCTACTAATATTATAAACGTGAGAGTTTGGATGTATATTTGTTTGTCACTCTTTCACGAAAAAACTTATCAATGGACTCATATGAATATTTGGTACATAGATAGATTGTACGTACGTTGATTGGTACATAGACAAATAATTGTTTTTTTTTGTAAACTGTGTAATGTACAACTAATTTAAAAGGTGAAATTGAACCATTGTATGTTTATGTATATTAAGATAAATGATACTAGTAACTGTATTCGCAGGGTAGCCTTGATGATTTACCGAACGCTGTTAACGTAATTAATGCCGATCTAACTCTGGAGCAGGTCGTTTGGTCTCAGAGTTAACCCTGCTAAAACGCAGGTTATCATTGTTGGTGGCTCACGGCTAATTAGTCAAATTGATTGGGATTCTTTGCCTCCTATCTTATTTGATGGTGTCCCGATTTCTTACAGCCAAGTTGTGAAGAATTTGGGTATTTATATTGACAATTGTTTGAATTGGGATAGTCAAATTAAAGAGGTTAGCAGGAAAATGTTTGCATCTGCTGGGTCTATTAATAGATTACGCAATTTCTTACCCATACCCACCAAAATTGCACTGGTGCAGGCTTTACTGTTGCCTATTCTTGATTATACAGACTGTTGCTACTCTAATCTTAATGAACTATTTCTTGACAAGCTTGAGCGTCTTCAAAACTTTTGTATCCGCATCATCTTCGGCCTACGCAAGTATGACCATGTCTCTGAATTTCGAGCTCAGCTTAATAGGCTTCCTATACGTCGACGCCGTGACCTCCACGTTTTATCTCTCCTATTTAATGTTCTATTTAATCCTCTTGCTCCACCCTATCTTAAAGAACGTTTCCGTTTCTTGCAGCCCAACCAGGATCGTGATATGCGGTCCTCACGTAAACTTCTCCTTACTTTTCCTACTCATTCTTCTGAATTCTATTCCCAATCCTTCACTGTCCAATCTATACGCTTATGGAATTCTTTACCTTTATCTATCAGATTATCTGAGACTCTTCCTATTTTCAAAGCCAGGGTTAAATCGTACTTCCTCTCACTTGCTTAATGTTAATTTATGTCTTTTATCTATAATTTTAGCTGGGCATGTTGGTTGTTAGTAAGTTTCATACACTTATCCATATTAACTTATTATTATTATTATTATTATTGTTTTTTTGAGTCAAAATACTTTACTTAATTTTATATTTGATAAGCATGTTTATTTGTATATATATATATATATATATATATATATATATATATATATATATATATATATATATATATATATATATATATATATATATATATATATATATATATATATATATATATATTATGTTATATATCTATGAGTTTATGTATGTTTATAATGCTATACTATGAATATAATTCAAGAAATAAAACTTTATTAATGTTGCACGGCCGTAGGTACCCATTTCTTGCCATCTACTATTTCCTCTACCTTAAGGTTGTCTGGAAGAGATCGCTTTCTAGCGATAAGACCGCCTAAATTGTACTATAATCAATCTGTAAAACCTATTTCTGTAAAGTTTTTGTGCAATAAAGTATATCTATCTATCTATCTATCTATAAATGATACTAGTAAAAAATTTGAATTGTAATAAAATTAATAAGGTTTAGAAGACATGGGACCAAATGTAAAACTAGTAAGTAGCAATAAATAATGTATTTATGTAATTCATAAAACCTAATATATTGAGAGAGAAAGTGTTACTCTTTTTCAGGGTAGGGATACCTACCTAACCTTTTTAGGGGAGGTGTAGTATATGTGAATGTTATCAATCACGTCTTAATACGTCCTGACCACGTATTATAGATAAGTAAACTAGTATTTAAGATGTCAATATGTTAATAAAGGGAAGCTTATACAGTAGACGTTGGTTCATCAACATCGGCCCTACACCTCCTATTGTTCACACGAATATTTTACCCCGAAATGCGAACAAAGGCGCACGCAATAACTAGTGTATCATATGCATTTACTTTAGAAACGTTACAAGTTGGTATGTTAATTCATTATCCAGAAAGGTTCCCATCTGGATTTGGTTACCAGAAATAAAATGGAAACAGTTTTGCAAACGTTGACGAATTTTTATGACGTCAAGTTAAGGTTCAATTTAAAATGAGGTTGTAGGTATATATATAAGTGCACGTGATTGTACGTCTATTTTTAAGGCAAATGCAAATCGGTTAACGTTCCGTCCCCGGTGCATGTCGGCGGAACGGTAGTCAGCAACCATTTCGGGCAGGCGACGTCGCGAGCAGGTTTCTTTGAATCAATTTATTTACCATGAATATGTGATTTATGACGTATTGTTGGGGCTGGCATCTGATTATTTATAAAAATAATATTTGATTACAGGACATTTTGATGGAGTAGCAATATTTTGGGCAACTCTCGCCGACGTTTCGGTTGAATTAAAACTACCGAAATAATAAGGAAATATCGACCAGTGTCATATTTATCGATCTATAAGCCTACTACTAAAATGAATCGGACAAACGAAAGGTTTTGAATCTAGACCGAAATATCTTTGCTCTACTACTGGCTACTAAGTAATGTAAGTATGTAGGGTTTTGCATTTGTGTGTTTTAATTTTTATGATGCAAGGTGAAATAAGTTCAAGAGATAATGAAATGCGTGCGAACAGTGAGCATTTTTAATGTATTTTGTAGTAAATACATAATTGAAATTGTCGTAAATGGCTGTCGTTACTCAAAACTATAAAGTTAACTGTTTTGCTCGCAGATAGATAGATACACATTACTGCACAGAAAAAAAATACAAACATTGGTTTAACAGACAAATTTAATAACAATTTAGGCGGTCTTATTGCTAGAAAGTAATATCTTCCAGACCAACTTTAGGTAGAGGAATTAGTAAATGTTTATAAAAACACCGAAAATGTTTAATTCTCGGTATTTCCTTTCAATTACATTATGAATTTGTTTTTGATAAATTATTTAGGTAAGTATGTACCTACTCTTCTGTTCATTCTATAGTATGGTTTGAATAAGGGCAATTTGTACGCGAAACGTTACATAGGTAAACTTAAGAAAAATTATACCTACGTAGAAAATGTCTTAACCGAGTCCATTGTCGAACCGATTATGGCCAGAAGCCACTAAAGTTATATTTTATTTTGCATTTTTAATCTTGGATCAGTAAATAAGATTAAAGTGAGATGACGATTTCAGGGTCAATTGAGCGTAGCTCATCTAATAAGATTATTAGAAGTGAGTTTACAAGTAAACTTTTTATTTATAACTTTTATTAAATAAATTTTCAAAATGATTTTGAAACTGCCTCGCCCGGAGAAAGCTTTCTTTCTGGGTGAGATGAGAGTAGGTACTTTAATAGAAACGGACTGAACCGAGAGCATTACCTAAGCAATTTTTATAAAACTATTATATGTGCCATAAAAATATGCCGTTCATTTGAAAAACACGGTAAACTCGGTGTCCAAATCCTTGCAATGTACTCTTATTGTGCGCGTGTACCTAATGGATCATGAAAATACCCCTTTTCATAGGCCGTTAACCGAAGATTGCCCGGGAGTGGTCACTGTTCCAAATACTACGGCGCAAAGAGCCCAAAAAAGTAGACTTGCACTTCGCCGAAAAATGGACCGTATATATACATTATTTGACACGGTAATTACTCGAAATATCTGCTTAAACCAAACGTAACATATGGCATACGAAGATAATAGTGATGGAACCGATGGAAATAGGAGCTGGTGTTTTGTTGGCACCCTGTGGTGCTTAGGTATCTGCGCAGGCCTCTTATGTAACATATACAACTAACATAATACCAAGATTTACACAGATGAGGGAATATTGTCTACAGAAACCGAACATTACTCAATCAATAATGTACGAACATTCTTCTCGGTAGGATTTGGTTCCGACGGTTCGGACTTGAAGCTACAGCCGGTGCTGTAGCTTCAATTTTGGTTTATATTCATTTTGACGATGCATAAGTGTTAGTTGTAACCAACTTGAATAAATTAATTGATTATGATTATGAAACAATTGACGCGCGTACGCGAGCAGTGATGTGTTTCTGCTAATGGTACTTTCTAGTAATCAAAATAATTCCGGGTCATAGGGGACGGTTGGTAACGCATTTTGTTAATAAAGGTGACATCCTAAATGACACAGATGGTAAAGACAGAAGATTGACCTCATCCCACATGATGTTCAGTAGTAATGATGTTCTAGCTTAACAGCGCAAATGCCATTCGATTCTGATGATGAAAGTCTGCTGATCTGTAAAATCGTGTCGGGAATTATTTATAGTGTGTGTACCAAATGACAAACATTTTTTGCTTTGAACAAATTACCGTGCCTACTTCAGTTGGCCCCCGTGGCGCATGACGTTCAGCGAGCTATGGGGTGTAATGTAGGGGGGGGGGGGGGGCAAGGGCGAGCCGCGACGTCGCCTGTCATCCGATGAGTGGCTGCAGGAGCGGGTCAAGGGCGTCTAAAATAAGTCTTCACTGCCGACACTATTCTTGGCGATTCGATACAACTCGTCAGTTCTGGGGAACTGGCATTTCAACGCACAAACCTAGTGACTAATTTTTCTATGGTGGTTTCGCCTGACAGGTGCATTAGTACCTATTTTATATTGAGTCAATACAGAGTACAGAGAATTCAGACTGGGCCTTTGTAGCAACTTCTGAAGATATGTTAACTTAAAATCGATGTCGAATTTGCCTTGCTCCCCCACGCAAAATGCTATGACGAGATTCTATGGAAGCCTGAGACGCGAGACAGATAATCTCGACAACGTCATTTCTGAACCCATATTTAAATGCTATCAAATTAATTTTCGGATATTTTACATTCAAGAGGGGTAGGGAATAACAATTAATTCTTCGAACTGGAGCAGCCCGACTGGTGAAATACCTCGACCTTACAGAAGACCGCAGCCAAATAACAATCACTTCTGTGTTGTTGTGTGTGAGTAAGGTTACCTGGGGGGTGCTACATTAGTTGCAAGGGTCAAGCTTTCTAGGTAAGGGCGACAAGTCCAGTAACAGATTTATTATGCTGTACCTACTTATCGCCCTTAAGCTAGGACCTCATTACCACTTAACATCCGATGGGATGAGGTCAATCTTGAAGTGTAATAAAAAAATGATATAAATTGACATCTTAACTCTGCCGAGGCATATCACAATGAATATTACTTACCTACGTAAAGAAATTCAAAGTAAACTGAAGCAGGGGGTCTACTCCCAAAAACGAAAGGAACAAACGAAAGGTTTCGTTTTTGAAGATAAATCAAAAGTTTGCGAATTAAAACGTGGTTTTTGATTAGTATAAAAAATATTTTGTTTTTTGATAACGCTTTTTTCGCATTCGAAGTGAGTTGGTTTCGATTTTGAGAATTAAAAATTGCTATCCGTCGTCGGATCCGACATATTTCGTTTTTGGGAGTAGACCTACTGAACTTAAACTATAACTAATTATAGAAAAATAAATACAGTTGTTTACTGTATTGCATGTCCCCTCAGAAAATTTACCACTCATCACTGGTGTTCCTTTTATAGTGGTGTCTGATGAACTTTTTAAGATTGTAAGTAAGCAGAATAATTATGAAATTAACATTTTAAGATTCTTGTTTCTGTGCCAGTTTCCGTTCCGGCTATCAACAACATTTGGCGGAACACACAGCTGACCCAAATATTGTAAAGTACAGCAAAAACTTAACTTACTCGGGCTCTGGGCGGTATCCAAATGTTTGCGGGAAGAGATTTACATGGCCTGCAATACTAAGTATTGACACAGTATATCGAAGGTTAGTAGTCCAATTAACATTGACATAATGTGTTTGAACGTCCAGATGAAACATGACTGATGATCAGCGCTTCAGATCAATCAACTATTGACAGAGTACAAGTAGGATATGTAGTTTAATTACAATTGACATCTAACAAATGTCTAGGAGATACAATGATAGGTAAGTTTAGTATTCAGAATGGTAATGATCTAATCTGAATAGAGCCATTAATAACAATTTGTTAGTCGAGCATACTTGTCAATATTTACTTAGGTTATATATTATATCATATGGCTTACAAAACATATTACTAACCAGATCTTTGCGTATTGTAACAGATACTATTTCTACCGTATTATAAATTGTCTTTATATACTGTTTTATGTTAAAACTTAATCGAAATTTATCAGGTTTTAGAACGAAATGCAAGGGGTTAAGATAACATTTGTGAGGTTTTATGTTCTTTTTTATTAGGTATACGTACAATCCTTAACTGTACTATGGCATTAATGACAATGCACTATTTCGCGGAAAGTTTGGCGCGCAATAAGTCACGTTTTGCCATTATACCAGTCGTTTACCCGTAGTAGGTAGCAATTGCAGCATTGTAAATGACAGCTGGACAGCTGCCGACATTTGAAACATTTCAACATGGAATACGGCAATAATTTACTCCGATCGGCCAATACCATAATTTGCTAGTTTTTGGAAAACCAACCTTTATAGTTTTACGCAGCTATTTTTTTAGCATAACTGCTCTTTGGATTCCGTTTAGGACAGTGATATAAAGCGTCCGAGAAATACATACTAACTGTTATATTTCGACACATTTTTGGAGGTAGTTGTATATATATATAGTACGTTATACATTTTTGAATGTTGTAAATTTGTAAAATCAAATCCTGATTTATTTCAGGCAAGGCAGCCTATTGGTGGATTCAACCTTCGCCCTAGAAAACTAAAAATATGCACAAACAATAAATGTAAAACAGCACTAATGCGAAAAAGTGTTATAGAAATGGCCCCAAAGATGTTCAATAAACTACCTGAACATTTTAAATATTTGGACATTCATAGGTTAAAACGAGAATTGTATATTTTTTTAGTGGATAAGTGTTACTATAATATTAATGAATATCTTATGGACTTTGACATGTAAATTTAATTGAATTAGAATGACATTTGTTAAAAGTGAATATTTCATATTTAACAATAATAATTGTCGTATGCCATTTGGCTTATCATAGCGATACTATAATAATTTTTTTAACACCTGTATGTACCCTGACCTGTGATAACGATAAATAAAGTATTTGTATTTGTATTTGTATGACACAAATCGTGTTTTTTCGTCCTAACGAATTGCATTGCGTGAAAGTTTAACTCCATTTTCTGATCTTACCTTAACTAGATTGCGGGCAAGAGTTTATTTAGTATAGAACCTATACTTCGTTTAAAGCCACGAATGATACGAGTGCAAAGCATAATTTGTCTTTATTTGTATAGCAATATGTTCAACTACGTCATATTGGTAGCTGTTTTAAACTAGGGACTACCATAACTCATGTGTACCAGTTTATTTAATAACCATGGTTTGATCTCTGTTATTGCCACTACTTATTTATTTGGAATTGAATAAAAAAAGGAAGAGAATACGTTCCTAATTTAGTTTAATTTCAATACCAAAATTGTTTTTTCCCATGTAATTTACATCAGTAAACTTATAAATATAAGATGGTAATAAGAATTAATTTATCTATTGTGCACAAAACATTGCCTTTGAGTATAGATTTGCCGGTTTTAATAATAGTCCCTCTACGATTAACATATAATGTACTTCGCCAAAACGGTGTAAAACAGCCTCCTCTTTAAACTACCAGCCAGTCCAAGTACTTATGTTTGTCATTGAAGTGCTTCATTACAATAGTTTGCATAGCAGCAGTTGCACCATGCCACCGGCCAATGGGGTCGTCGCATTGCGCGAGCTCACCGGAACTGGCTGGGTTCGTTCAACTTTCAATCTGCGAAATGCTGCAGAATTTGCCAAAGAACAATATTTCAAAGCGCTCCATAAAGAGCTTTTGGCTTTGTCGGAACGAAATTTTCGAATCGGGACGCTGTAATCATTGCTTGGTTGCGAAGTGTTCTAATCTACTGTTGTCGTCAGAATGTGAAGAAGAGCCAGCAAGAAACTTGAATTTCACTCATTTTAATGACGCCTTCAGTCGGCGCAGTGCCTAAGGCCGATGTCCGATGTGTGAAAGGTTATAATCTCTGTTAGGTCAATTTTAAAAACGAGCTTTTTGAAATTAGTCTGTGTTTGAGTGCGCTAGGTTCACACCCCCAGTTAGGCATTTCTATTCCATCTGTCATTTAGTTCTTTAAGTAAATGCGTAAACCTTAGCTTGAGAGATGATAATTGGTGCCATTTTGAGTATAATTTTATAGAATCATGCTACATGAAATATACGAAGTTAAAATAACAGATTGCTGCGAAAGCATTATATGAAAAACACAATAGTATTATTTACCGCCACTAACGTTATTTTAATTAGCTAAGCCATCTAATGCAGAATTTTAATCGATTACCATCAATAATGTATGTTTTGGCCAAACAAGCTCTGACGTAGCAGTCTGACCTTTGAGTTCAGAAACAGAGGGTGGGGGATGACGTCATCATGGTGACTGTCTTCAATGAAAAGCTACTTAATACCTACGCAGTACCACTGATGTTTGGTCATAAAAAATATTTAACGAAATTTTTTGCTATGGATAGTCCATTTTTCGAGGAAGGATTTGGTCTATAAAACATCGATCAATAGAATCGAAGAGTTAGTAGAAAAGCCACAGCGGACCGCTAGTACCTATTAAAAAACAAGTTCAGATATGATCAATTGTTGACAACGAATGCCCGGTTCCAATATTTTAAAAACGATCAATTACGGATAGTTATAAATTATATGAGGTGTAAGAAAAAACGTCTGACGGACGACTGATGATAGCTAATTTGGAAAGTAAATTAAGTTTAAAATTAGAATTAACGACTCGTAGAAAAACAGACAGTATTTTTGACACATTAAGTATCGTAAAATATTAGATCCGGGCATAAATGGGGTTCCATGCCTTACTACTTCCATAAAAACCATTTCTTAATATCACAGCTATTGATAGTAATTTCACATACCATGTTTAGCAATAGGACAATGACTAGTTAAGGATTCGATGTCCTTAAAAATCGAAAATTGGCTAAGAAATATGTAACAGATTAAGTACAGAAATGTGGTCATGTGGTGTTGGATAAAGTAGTTACAAATTAAATGTTATTTATCCCATAAACTAACTAAATTGATTTTTTTACTTCCTTAAAATGACAGGCTCTAATAAATTTGGTATACCATTATGAAAACTTTCTTGGCCTACCATTCTGTGTTTAGTTGAAAGTAGGTACATACATAGTACATAGATTTTAAATTATTTATTGGTTCATGCGTGATGAGCTTTAATGTCTTTGAATGTAAAATAAAGTTTAATAGCGGTGTAAGTGGGTCATAAGATAGCGATTTACGTGTTTTATTTGAAAACTTACTGGCCTACTTACTTCGGCATAATTATGCCATCTTGGCATTTTATTATATCGGAATCAATTTATTTCTGAACTATGCGAAACTTTTCTCTAAAATTATGCAGTTAAAAGTTCAAGTCTTACGTCAAACGAAGCCATTATAGAAGTTCCATTATCGGATAGAATTAGAAGTCATTCTATTTGCACAATGCGGTATGTTTTTGTTCGTTTCGGGCTAGTTTGGGTATTTTTGGTAACAATAACTATTTAAACTATTCGGCGTCTCATTTAGGTCAGGCCTTTTTTCAAGTACCATTTCGATAACGGAAATTCGATTTCATAATGAGTTTTTTTGACGTTGAAAAATGTTAGATCAAATCACTGTTATCTAACAGATAACCAAACTATGCTGATATGAAAATTTCCAAATGGGTATGGCTACCATAGCCATTGGCCCAGCTTCTAACCTAGGTTTCTACAAAATTTTTAGGTCAGCTCGTCCACGGCTGTTTTAGCATACACATTGCACAAAGGCACCTACATATAACATTAGGTGCATTGTGCGGTTTTTTCAAAAGTTAGCTCTCCGTTAGGCTTCGTTTACACTTTGGTTAGTGATTAGTCGAGTTCATACATTTTCTGCGAGATTTCCAGCTGCCAAGCTGTCCACCCCTACCCCTTCCTGGATACGCCCATGCTGGAGAAAGAATTTAGAAAGATGTACGTGAGACCATAAGTTTGAGAAACTCTGTGTAGACCGTGTGTTGTTACATACTCGGGCACGGATCGCGACTCGGTGTTGGCACCGCTTGACTCGTAACTCGCGTACTAATTGGGTCGGGCGTCGTTGGGCGCGCCGCCAGCGACCACCGCACCAATACCACGCAAGTATCGCTGTTCTTGCCTACTACCTTCAAATACCACTATCATATCATAAGCAATATAAAGAACTTATATTTTCAATGGATTCAACGATGCCACATTATTACTTAGCAAATAAACGTTCGAATACTAAACAATCAAAGTTGTGAATCACAGGAATATTTGTTAAAGACGGAGTCAATCCAATTATCTATGGGGTTCTAAAAGGAGACAGACCAAGACGGCCGTCTTGACGCGGTAGTTCCTTGTATTACGATCCCAGCTTAATTATCCATTATCTTAGGCATCTGATGGATCAGATAATTAAGCTGCTAGCAGGTATGAACCAAATGCGTCATGAAGCTAGTCAATAAAAAATCACCTTAACGGACTCTATAAATTTTCATGGTATAGAGCGTGTGTTGTTAGTCACTCGGGCTCGGATCGCGACTCGGTTTTGGCACCGCTCGACTCGTAACTCGTGTTATTATCGGGTCGGGTGTTGAATACCATGAGGGTAAACTGGTGGTCCGCGGTACAGGGCCAAGGGGCCCCGGCCGTGGGGGGTCAATAAAAAATATTATTTTTATATGCGATGACGACGAGGTGGTCTCAAAATAGGAAGAAAATAGTTTTAGTACAAGGAAAAAATGGTGCAAATATAACATAATTATATGATGTTTGACACTGAAAGCCACAGCAATCAGGTGATTGCTGTGGCTTTTTTGTGGCCGTAGGTACGGTGGATATGAAAGTCCATAGTAGAAATAGCCTTATTCGGCTGACGTCGTTACATCATTTTTTTCAATTGATCTAATTGACTGCAGAAAAATCGAGTGAAATTAAATATCGAACATGTAGTAATTTATTGATAATCTACACATAAAAGTTTATCCTCTATTATATCATTTCATGTGAAAATTCATCAGTAACTGCTCTGTTCAATACGAGAACCTATCAAATTGTTTACTAACAACACTGTCAAAAAGACGTAATCGAAAACTCGACTGACCAAAATGAGTAATTATGCAGTGGAAGTATGCCTAGTTTTAGTTGGAGAGCGATATTGCAAACTCCATAATATACGAGATACAAGTAGACCATTCACAAGTTGCTGATTTGGCAGCCTCCCAGGCTGGGTGTCTGCAAGTCTGGGGTAGCATGATTTTGCAAACAGATACATTCATCTTATATGGCAAATAGGAGCTTGTCATGTGAATTTAGGACAGAGCCTAGTTATCGAACCATTTATTTTAGATTTGTTACTTATTGCCAATTGTATCAATTTTAATTTCAACAACCTATTTTAATGTACGTATAAGTTCGATTCTCGGTCGGGTCAATTTGAGAAAGGTTTTTTTTTTTCTAATTTGGCTTGGGTCTGGGTGTGCTCGGTTTATGTTCCTAGTTAGTATGCGTAATCTGGTGGGTGCCGTTCATTAGTGGGATTGTTTGGCACATTCATTTGTTTTTTAATAATTTTACAGTTTGACTTAAACAAATATATAACAAATTTCGCTTGAGAGGTTTAAAACTGTACCCTGTAGCTGTAAGATTAAGGAACCAATAAGTAAAACGAATTGATGTAGAGTGAAATAAACTTTAAGAAAAAAATATTTGACAGTAATCAAAATGAGATTGGTCCAACTCCCGCTTAGAGTTTTGAATATTAAGGGCACCTACATATGAAAAGCTTTTGTGAAAGTTCACAACACCAAGATAGTTACATAAATTCCCCATATGGTAAGTAGCTGATTTCGGTCAACCATCAAAGCAATTTTTTAAATAGGTCCGCCTTTAAAACTTTTTATGTACTTAATAAATAACATACAACAAACGCGATTTTAGCCGATTTTTTCTCGATGTTAAATAACAGCAACAAGAAGATGCTTGAAAGATTGACAGAATATTTGTTGTATATTTGCTTCAAAAATAAATCACTGTCTCTACAGTTTAATAGATAATAGTACTGAAGCCTTCGTGTGTGAGTCCGATTTTTACATTTTATTATTTACACTAGCGGTCCCGGCGAACTTCGTTTCGCCTTATAGGATTTTCCCGCTTTTCTCCTGAAAATTTTCCTGAGTTTCTTTGCTATAAACCTCGCGGAGCCCGAAACCTTTCCAACTAATGCAAAACCGTGGAAATCGGTTCGTGCGTTCTGGAGTTATAGCGTCAGGAAGGAAAACCCGACTTATTTTTATATAGTAGACTTCTTTTTTGTTGTTATCTTTTCTATCTCCATTCTAGTTCTGTGTACTTATATGACAAGTTGTGATATATGTAAGTAATTTTTACTTAAAAATAATAAGAAACACGAACCTTTATCATATTGTGCCACCAGCGTGCTGACTTTTTTGGGCTCCAGTCATAGCGGGCTGCGTCTGCGCCGGCGCCTCTCCCCCTCCATCGCAAGCGCCGCCAGGCTATTGGCTATTTCGGGATTCATTCAGATTATTCCACCAATCACGTTCAAGATATAGAATTGGATACCATTGCACCACTGTTAGTGTTTTGATTCACTGTTTGGATGTCTTTTCCACTTGACGGTTTAGATAGTATTGAAATATCCTTCTGCGTGAGTTGGACATGAACAGTAACTATGGACAAAGATAATATTTATTTAGATTGTTAAAAGAAAAGCTTTCAACCTCAAGTTATAATGATATTGTATTATACACATTCATACAAATCGTCCACGAACCATTCAAAGGTATTTATTCAATATTCATACGTAAGACACCAGCCAACTTAACTGTTAAAAATATAGAGGCATATTTAGCACATTGCATGCTAAGTCGTAAAATGCATGAATAATTGGCATGAAAAAACCCGTTAAACCAAAATAAGTCAGAAACCGTTTTTGATATGAAATATCTCTGTTTACATCATATGATACATAGTACTATGTATAATATTACATTTTAATAATAACAAGCAAATACCATGGCACATTTTTTTTAGCACGAGTATTAAAACCTCCATCAAGCTTAGAAAGTCATGTTTACAAACACGACAATTCCCTTATTTCCAATAAAAAAGCTGTGTCCTTTTTTCTTTATTTATGCTACCAGGATTTATTAACGATGAAGATAAGAAACAGGAAAACAATAAAAGAGGGAAACAACGGAATAAATCAGTGGCCATTTAACACGCCGTTAACCCGGACGCCCCGTCGATTAAAATATTAACAGCATTTGCATGAAAACGCAAAAGGAAACAACTTTCCCGCATAAATCTACGATTCGGTCCGCCAATATATACCAATTTAGTTTACAGCCCTAGCTTATCCAGTTACTCAGCTTTAAAAGGTCCCAATGATTGCAAAATAAATTCAGTTCGGAAGCTACACAACCCTTCTGCGACCGTTTCTTGTAATATCACCCGAGGCTGCAATATCGATTCGGAAATATGCTTTGACATCACAACATATGTTCACATTTCAAACGAGCACTCGTCCTCTCGCTCAAGCCCAACCACTTAATGACACTGTCTGTAAAGACCTTCCGTTCATTCATCAATCAATAATGTCAATTATAAAAAGTATATTTAGACGACAGTGCCACCGAGCGTCCATAAATCAAACATATTGTCTCTCGACTAACGTTTGCGGGATCGACGTAAATATCGGCTTGCTACTGCGTCTGATCTAAAAATAATAGTTGACAAGAACTGGCTGTGCGGACGTTATTGGATAGATAGAACGTTATCAAACAGATATTAGCCGCGGGATACCCACGTCATCGTCATTCATCCGCTTCGATCGCACTCACACACGCGCGCGCCCACGCGGCCACCACACCCGCCACTCGCCACTCGCCACCACCACCCGCCACTGGCCACCAGCCCGACCAAGCCCATAAACGACCATAAAAACCAACTACAAACTCGCCTCTACACTCTCTCACGACCGTCCACCATCTTAAATTCATTCACAAAAATCGCCATGGCAGAGCGCCTATTTGTTTATCGTTTTACGCCTCTCTGAGCACGGTATCACACCATTATCTATCACAATTACCTTTTTATGGGTCTAAATTCGTATTTAGTACTGTTTTTCGCGGCGAGAACGTGTTTTTAGCTAGTTTTTTGCTGTGAAAACTGTCGTACGGTATTTCGCGATCATGACGTCAGAGCGCCGCGGAAGGCTGTGTGCAACTGAAGAATGGTGGCAGGACTGCGGACCGCTGAGGGTAGCGCATGCGCGGTGCCTACCCGCCAAAATACACCTACGCGCATGTTTGAGTAATGTATGCTATGGTTCCATTTTAAAACTTTACACGATCTATCTTTATTTTTGTATTTTAATTTGAAGCATGTGTGTTATGTAGACACGGGTTTATTTGTCGTAGATGCTACGAAGAGCTGTCTTGTTGTTCGTTGTCGTAGCGCGGCTAAGGATTGCTATGGCGTAGTTCCTCGTAGAGACCCTTACGTACGGTGCTATCTTTAGACACATTATTACAAAGATAGTGCTTTCTTTATATCTACGGAGTTAATGTGATTGTTTTCTAGTTGACTACGTTGATCCTTTAAAGTGATATTACATTTCTGTTATATAAAAATAAATATTTAAAATGCTAGTCTTTTTATAGAGTTGTGGTAACAATGAATGTTTACAATACATTAACGGCTGTCAGTTTAAAACATATTTTTTTCGAAACATGGTAACAGTTAATTGTTCATTCAATGAATAGTCTACGTGAAAGGCTACCAAGAAAAGTCTGCCATTTATTTTCCGTAATCTGACATAATTATAATAGGATAGTCAAGCCTTTCCTTATCTTTTGAATTACGAAAAAAAGTAAACAAAGGGGTGATTAGTTTTATGCAAAACTTTCATTAGATTTGTAGCCAATAATAAATTTGTTGTATTTCTATCTAGAAGCGTAAGTCATTGAAGGAATTCCATGACTACTTACACGTACACACATACGACATACTTTAATAAAAAATAAAATATAATTTATATGAAATTGGCAGTAGTTACATATCTCTGTGACTTATGCCCGGGTCCAATATTTTACGATTCGTGATGTGTCAAAAATTACTATACGTTTTTTGCAACCGACTATGAGTCGTTAAATAATATCGTTCCATACATCTATCACAAGTCGTCTCTGTCGCTTTTAGCTACGCTTAGTATAATTTATTACCATCCGTTACTAGAACGGATCGTTTTGCAAATATTGGAACCGGGCAATACTGTTTGGTTAATACAATTTGGTTGGCTCATTTTGATACGTACAAATTTTTATTACGCAAGAAAGTAAAATTGGCAACCACACTCACCCATCTTTATCGCTGTTCATACTTTTTTTCAAAAACAAGCTTTTGCCTGCAGATTTGTTTGTTTGGAATATTAATAAAAGCTATTTCTTTATTTTAAGATACTGCAGAAAAATATTAATTTAACGGGTTTGCTTAATATCCTGACTCCGTTGTATATATTCCACACAAATTCAACATGGACAAATTCTACACTTTTAATGGTACTGTATAAAATTTTATATTATTTTCATTTCACAGTTTTCATTTCCTAACACACAAGTGAATATTTTATTATTTTAATTTAGATCCCCCTGTTTACGTTCTTAAAACTAGGAGCTTGTATCCGGTGGGAAACTGCCATCAAGGTGTAGGTATAGTTAGAGCGTTGGGCACAAAAATTCAGCGGACTCGTGGGTCAAATTCCGCAGGGAACACTTTCACTCTGTGGGTTTTCTTATTTGGGTAAAAATTAAATAACCTTAATGTCCTACACGAATGATGATTCGTTTTCGGCAGGCACGTTAGCCGTTGACTATGCCTAATAGTATGCGCCATACGTCCAATTTATGAAACCACAACTCCTGCGCAGAGGCTCAGAAACAATTAAGTACGCTATCAGGGTTTTCGCGCATGAAATATCCACTAGATGGTGATACGTAGACGTGGGGTCCAACTGTTTTGATTGGTGATTTAAATGTCATGGTGACATGTCCTTCAATGTCATGTAAACCATAAGAAATCACGTAGCAGGTGGACCTCACCGTATCGCCATCTAGTGGATTTATCGTACACGAACACGTCGATACAAAAAAGATGTTCATCAGGCCTTGCATGCGCCGCGAGAGCAAAATTTTATCGCGCTTTTATGAAATGTCTAAATCAATGCGTCAACCGCTGATTGGCTGAAAATACGAATAGGGGTACTATCACCCAATCAACGTTATTGAAACTTTTGTCGTCTCATGCAAGAAATTTGACGTATTGCGCGTGTTAGGCCTGCAGGTCTAGTGCTGGTTGATAGTGAGGATAAAAATGGGATCAAAAAATAAAAATTACAAATTAAACTAATCATGTTCAGAAGAATCCAAAAAAAACACGTCTACTTACAAATAAAACACTTACAATTTCTGTATGATATGATGAAACTGGCGATTTACATCTCGTGTTGGCAGCCAAGATAAATGGAAGCCTATAGGTACATTTTGGCTAGGGCACCCAGGTCCGACCTCGGTCCCGCCGGCGCCGGCGAGTCTCGACGTCTCATTTGCGGCATGCGTCACTGCTCCCTGCGAAATGTAACAATATACCGCCTCCCCGTCTGAATGTCAAAGCAATGCTCTGCGGTTTTATGGGAGCCTGGTAGTTTTTTTTTCACTTGGAACAATTCTGTGAGGTGCGAGAACAGTATTTACTATTTGTTTTGGCGATTAATATATACTAATTAACAAGCTCAAAAGTTTGTGTCTTTGTTTATTTGAACGCGCTTATCTTCGTAACTACTTTACAGGTTGGAATTAAATTGGTGGTTCTTTTTGTGTTAATTAGTCCATTTATCGGGGAAGCCTACCTATTTAATACGCTGCGACCAATAGAAGCGAGTAAATAAGAGGAAAATGAAGAACAAACGGGGTTAGTTTAGTACATATGCGGCGAAGCCGTCGCGACGGCGGGCTGGCTTGCCAGCCAGTAAATAAAACAATTAAATTTTGTTTTGCTTATTTTGGTAACAGCATCCGTTGATTTGTTTAGTTTGCTTCCCTGAGTATACTGGAAACAAAAAAGTGAACCTTTGAAGAGTTCAATATTTTACATTCACATTTCGTTATTTACAAAGATAATCATGGCTACTGCATTAGGCGGTTTCTGATCAGGATTAAGTTTAAGGTCGTAAGACTCAGAAAACCAAACATAATAACATATCAATTGTGTCTGGTTTTAAAAAGGATATTGCGCCTTACTAGGACAAATATATAAATTAGTACATTTTGGTTAAAATCACATAAAAATCACATTGCTTCTGATCAGTGGTTAGTAAAGCACTTGTGTTACAGAAATCAGAGACAACGACGTTCACAACCCAAATATGGGAAATTATAAAAGTTCATTTTCCATATTAATCCGACAGAGAATCGAACCCAGATTTGATGTAGGGTATACCCTAACTAATCGTAGAATCCGTAATGTTTGTGACGCAATATTTTTGAAAAGGAAAAATATGATACAGTGTTTCTACTAACATGTTGTGACCAGCAAATGTTCTTCGTCTTGCTTTCTTTGCCATAATAGCGGCAGCCAGCATACGAAGGCAATGTCAGCATTTTATATGTTGTGATTCAAATGTCAGATGTCCCACAAGACAATCAGATAGCTGCGAGAATGTGAAATCTAGTCTACGTAATCGTTTCCATAGATGCTGAGCTAGCTATAAAGTGGAGTAAGCAAAATTTACTTCGATGATTCGTGTCAAGAGCATTGGTATAAAATCATGAAAGAGTTTATGGTATTTTTTGTTACAGTACGCTGCCTCTTAACAACTATTATTTCGTGAAAGTCATCTATAAAGAGCAGCAACCTGTAAAATATAACAATATAAAAGAAAGATGTAGGCTGGTGTTAATCTTAGGTCGTGTCGAGTCTTCTTCTTTCCATTTAAGCCTAATGTCAATAATATTTACCTATTTATTTACAAAAACATACAACTATCCTTAAAGGAAGCTTAAAATAGTTTACTAGCTGTCCACTGCAACTTCGCCCCCCTGATTTCGTGGTAAGAAGTATTCTATATGTTAATCTAGTAGGTACGTCCTCTTTCTTCGTACTAAATATAATTCAAACCCGTTCAGTATTTTTTACGTGAAAGAATAACGAACATAGATCCAGACATCCACATATTTTTAGAAACATTAATTTATGTTTCCTCATAAAAGTATCTTGCTTTAAAAATATATTTTGGTATATGGTTAAGATAAGATCATGGGTTTTCATAAGCTTCACAATCTGGTACCTTTTGTAAGAGCGCGAAACAAACATTATTAACACTGTTTAATAAAATTTTATAGTAATAAGCTCACTTTTAAACAGCTGTTACCCAATAAAATTAAACTGCCATAGTTAGTAGCTGTCTTTCTACGACAGTACGCATGACGTCATCAAGCAAACGGTTGCAAAATAAAAAAAAACCTACGTCATATTCGAAAGTCAACGCTAAGTATATTTTCAAAACAACGTAAAAAATGTACTTTTTATTTTTTATTTACTAATCATCAACAAAATCTAAAGCAACAACGTAAAACGCACCTACTACTCTTACATAATAGGCTGTATTTTCAAATTGGCAATAGCGGTTTAATTGCCTGCTTATTTGTTTATCATTTTTGTATTTTAGCCATTATTTACCAACAAAACAAAACTCTAAAATAAGCCAAATCGTAAATATGCGATCAACATTGACACCGGGAGACCGGCTACGCACGACGCCTACGATTTGAATTTCGAGGCATTCATACATGCTAGAGCGGGACACAATATGGATAATTCACATAAGCACTACTGCAACTGACAAGGACGGCAGTACTCATCGATCGGATTGCGTCACAGGGCACGCGTGGGCGCGATGACGTCACGTCGTCTCAGCCAATCGGCGCTCGCGGAAAAGGCGCCATGAAATTAGCGAAAAGTGGCGGAAAACATTCGCGTAGAATTTTGCCTTGCGTCAGACTTGAAGTGTAAATGACAGTAATCGTTTTGTGAATTGAAAAGTTGACTTGGATACCTTTATTAAGATATTATTTACGGCCTAAATGTGTACCTATTAAAAACAGTAACCATGTAAATCATGGAACAGGTTCTCACAATTTTCTTAGATGCAAATAATTTAAAATCTGAGTGTGCAATGTAACCGACAGGAAAAAAGAAATATCATAATTTTTAAGTAAATCAGTGAATACATTGGTACATAATAATTTTTACCAAACCGACTATATTTATAATATATTATTTTTTTGACATGCCGTCACCTTATAAAACCTTCCTTCGAACAAAAAAAACATAAAATTGGTTCAGAAATCTAATTATCGACGAAGTTATCAATGGACACACGTAAAAAAATAGATATTCTGTTAAATTAGAAAACTTCTTTTTTTATGTCTGTTAAAAGTATGACACTCAAAACACGATTAAAATATTTAAAATGTTTGGTTTAGCATTTAACTTAACCCTTTGAATAATGATTCGAAATACATGTAAATTTATCCACAAAGTTTGATTTTGAAGTTGACAATTTAGAGGATAACTAAAAAAGGACCTAAAAAAAATTATAATTTGTCTTACATGATTAGATGTGGGTCGACTTGACAGCGACATCTCGTGAGATGCATGCATAAATAAATTTGTTTTGAGCAACCGCTGTTGTTAAAAGCCACCACGAGATGCCGCTGTTATGTTGAAAATAGTATGACAATTAACCAATAGATGGCGTTTAATAAAACAACGACAGACATTACTCCATATCCTTTTAAACTAATAAATTTTGATCAAATCTCTGAATAAAATAAGTACCGTCAACCGTAGAAAATCTTCAACTTATCATTCTATTCTATTCTCTCCCGTTTTTGTGACTTACGGAGATGCAGCCTTATGAGTAGTATATTAAAGTTATAATCATAGCTGGGCATTAACTCGTTAATACGTTAATCGTTACTTAACGAAGTTAACATTTTGAGTAACGGATTAACTTTAAAGTTAACTTTAAAAACTGTTAACGGACTCATTAACTTCCGTTAATAATCCAGAAGTCCGTTAATCGTTAATCCAATGCCTAATTTTCACCGCGGTGCCATGCGAGAAAACTGCGAATAGATTCAAGTCAAGTCAGTTCATTTATTTATGTAGGTTACAAGTAAGACTTATGCATCGTCAAAACTAAAATTAAAGCTACAACCGGTTTGGAACCTAATTCTACCGAGAAGAATCCGACAAGAAACTCAGTAGTTATCCTAATCTTTACAAAATTTCGAGTTAGAGAACTTAAAACTATGGTGTGTAAGCGAGCAGACAATCATGTCCATGAATGTTTATCGTTTAATTATTCATCAAGTTTGTAGTATACTTTTGGCATTAATTATGATTTAATATGGACCTTAAATCTATGCATGGGTAAGTCAATAAAACATTGCGGTAACTTGTTGAATATTTTTATACTTAATCTCACGAATGTTCTACTGGTTTTACGAGGCCTATGGTTTGAAATAGCGAGCGTATGTTTATTTCTTGTATTGAAACTATGTAAATCGCATTTCTTATAGAACAAATGAAGATTTTTACGTACATACATAATGCAGTCAAAGATGAATTGGGAGGCTACGGTTAAAATATTAATGTCTTTAAATAATTCTTTAAGTGAGTCACGCGATCTAAGGCTGTATATAGATCGAATAGCTCTCTTCTGTAATACAAATATGGTTTGACAATAAACTATGAAAATAGCCATTCATTTTGTTCATTTGATTTCAACATGTCAATAATTACTTAGAGCCGGTGTTTAGTTACGAGCGCTGTATTTGTTTTAAAAAAGGTTCGAAAAGCGTTCCAGTATTACGTAAAGCAAATTTTTAAGATTTCTGACCCCCGTGGGATGAGGTCAATCTTGAAGAAAAAAGGAATAGTTCTCAATTCGTCTATATATTTTTAAGGTTTTGTACACGAAGTTTCATGTTTTATTATAGTATAGTATAAGGCCCGGCACATTTTCTGATTCGATCAGTTTTCGATCAATCTTTTAAGCATGAAGTCTAATTTCCTTTGGGAAATCTTGTTGATGAGTTACACGTGTATGATATAAAGAGTTCATCGTCCCATGTCTGACCTTGGCTTTTCCTGCTTCAAAAGGTCAAATAGATGTATGAGATCCCTACCTAACGTCTCATGCTATTACCGTTAAACACATCACTGTTCGTTATCAGATAGTATGAAAAACCCAATAAACTAAGAGTATCCTAAATCTATTATGAAGGTATGTACCTACACCCTATCATATTCATCCTATTTTGGTCTGGCTATTTTCTGATTTCAATTGGGCTTTTGCACTTGAACATTAAGTCGAAAATTGACTGGGGAGATTTAATAAACTTGGGTCGGTCGTGGCGCTGAAGTGTGTACCTCCCGCTGATATTACATATTGATAACTTTTGTAATTTTAAGGCCTTAGTCATTACATGCGTTTTTTTGGTATTTCGGTTGATTGATTAAATATTTGCATCTCGTTAGGGATTGTACATTTTATTTTTTATTAGCACGAGAATGTATACGAAGACGAACAAATATTTTCGCCATATCTATTTATCTGAATTACCTACGTATTTAATCTGTTTGTAACTTTAATGTCATCTACGCTTAGACGCTCTGATTCATAGTTCACTAAAAGTGATATTCAAATGTTTTAAAAAACAAGACAGGTATTTTGTGTTAGCTTAAAAAACAAAACTATATCTCTAGCAACCGGGTTGAATACCCTAGAGCTGTGTAATTTATGTTTGCATAACTTGTAAACAATTTATGCAAATTGAAAAAGGTGTGTCAAAAAGTAAGAATTTGTAATGTTTTTTATTGACTCCATTTAGAATTCCCCAAAACATTAAATCTCTATAATGGAGTCTACCACTGATATTTATTGAATAATAGTTGGAGCAAGGCGGTCGCGTCGCGAGAATTTAATAAAAACTTTAAAGAACATCATTGTTTTTCACACCTTCACATTTTTGATATCAAATTATCATTAATTTCATGTCGAAAATGTTGGGACCCCATTCATGTTAAAGTATCCTTTACAGTCATTATTACAGGTATATGTGTCGTTTGTTCAGTAATGTTCTAAAGTAAGTGTTAAGTCAAAGATGAACCAGAGAAAATGTGGATCGCCTTTAAACGCGTATTGGATAACTCACTTTGATTTTGATACTGCCTTGAAACGAGCTTAAACTGAATTATTGGCTTCCAGGGAATCCTTGGAAAGGTATAAAGCACCGTCGAAGTAAATTAATTCTCTCGCGACATTGGTTCAAGTTAACTTTGTCATAGAAGTTTAGTTGCCATATATAATCTTAAAGACAGCCATTATTTTTCAATCCGCGGTAAGAACTTTTAATGTTTTTGTAAAAAGCTCGCGCTTGACGTATTTTTTCAATCATTGACGGTTTCGCACTTAATTTTTATCGTGTTATACCTAGTGTCGATGCCCTTTTCTTATGTGGAGAAGGCTGTTTGTTTTTTGTTATTGTTTTGAATACCCAAACGATTTCTATCGGATTTGTACACTACGGCAATTAAATTCAGCTATAAGTTGAACATTTTTCTCACAGTCAACTGTATTCCTGGCAGAGGTTAGGTATTTTGGAAAAATAACCATAACTGGTAGACCCCCTCCCCCCACCTGGCTATGCCAATCATATCATAATTAGACGCAGTATTATTGTTTCTTTCTCAGTGCAGCGTGAAGCACTATGCAAATTAAAAAATAATCTGTTAAGTCTAATAGGCCTTAGGTACTTCTTCTAATTAGATAAATTTTGACATTTCTATTGCGGAAGGGAATGTTTCTAGCAGGCACATATGCCGTTGGATCTTAACCTGAATTGAAAACGAGTTCAAAAACTGTTTTTTTTAATTATCACGTGGAAACTACTGCTGAAGGCTGGTTTATATCTTATTAAAATTATACAAATCTTACTTTTCAACTATGTGTCTACCAATATCCTGCTATTACGCATTAAACAATGTAGACCTTTTCCTAAAGCGACTGTACACAGTTAAAAACTCAAAAGGTCGTGACTGGTCGGCTGTTGGTTCGTGTTAAGTGTGTTGTTTCGTTTCTTGCCAAAGTTTTTGTGAACAGAGGAAATACCGCATCGAAACGTTATTTGCTTCAATCAGCAATGCATTGTGATTTGTAACAAATGATAGCAGTTTAAGGTGACTTGATCGGTGAGCTAGAAATTGTGTTCGTTTTCTAGAGTTTTGTGAAGATAAAAAAAATGTTATATACTTATATAATCAAGGAAAGAAACTAGACACAAACACTAAAAGATTATTCGCTACAGAGGAGTGTCGTTCCCAAAAATCTTATGGAAGAGACCGACGTACCACATACCTACACACCTAAGCTTCAATGAAGCCCCATCCAAAGTCCAGGCCAAAATAATCAGAAAATTGGCACTACCTATTAAAAATTTACCGGCAAACAAACTCATCTTTTATTCAAATCACCTATGATGGAAATCTATGGTCCTCGAACGAATTCGATTTCAAAAGTTTGATGTTATTGTAGGCTATCAGATTCAGTGTACCTGGACTACGCTATCAAATTAAATCATTCTACTCGTAATACCTATAAAGATTTACGAAGAACTTACTAAAATTCATAGAAAATCGGTATCAGGACATCTACGAGTCATGACAACGTTTTCAACTAAAAAAGACAGTATAAAGTTATGATTCAAACGTAGTTGTTACTTAGACCATAATGCTTCATAAATCACCCGAGATACAAAAAATGGCATGCGGAACATGCCTTGTTAACTAATGTTTCAAAACAAAAAGTCTCATAGTCCTTATACATGACACTTTTTGCCAATTAGGCAAGTGGCTCGAAGAATGGGGAGCTGTTTCATCATCGGCTACATGTCGCATAGCAATCAGCCTCGTGGGAACTGCCCGGCCTGTGATGCTGCGCCTGCGCACACTATTGCGTTTTATGACATGGAACCATATTGGGTTACGAGGAACAACATACCTTTAAATTTCTAATAGTGCATGAAAATGGACTGTAGAAGAAATAAATGTTTAGTAAAATAAAGGTTCATTAACTTATCACAAACCAAGATTTCGGACATAGTAAAAAACCTTCTGTTTCTTATCTCGATAACGAGAGATTGGGACGTGAAAGTTTAAATAGCAGGAAAGAATAATTATTTGCTTTAATATATTTTTTGAAATGATTTCGCTACACCAACAAAATAATATCGCGTTTCGACCCATTGATGAATGTTTGACGTTAAAAAAAAACATCTTCTCTACCGCTTACCTAGCCCTTTTAATCATTCGGGTAAAGAGGTTTCTTTGACAAATTGTCGCACGCATGGGATTAAAAGATGAAGAATTATGCTCATCATTTGTATTCTTTTAAATTGTTACACAATATCCTAGTACCTACCTGCGTTAGGAGAAATCTATTGTAAAAGTTTTTTAATTGTGATATATTTTCACCAACCAGACGTGTCAATTTAATTAGCGGTTCCATAATTAACTAGTCATCGTTTCTGAAGAAGGTTTGTTATGAAATTCATCATGTTTTTTTATTGTGTAAGTAAGAATCTTACATTAGAACAATGTATTTATAGTTTCGAATGAAGGCAACATACATAACAATTTTTATATCCTTAATTGAATTACTCAGTATTGTTTTATACTAGCATAGCACTTATAGGCAGAGAGGTTTTAGCTGCACGACTAACATTAAAATATATTGTTATCTATCATCATAACAAATTAACTTCAAAATATACGGATATGGTATGTTTATTTTATACTAGTAATGTGTGTACACCATAATTTGATTTCGTTGGCATACTTGAACTTGTCGGAGTCTAATTTATAATAATATTATAAAGAACAAACATTTGTATTTTAGTACTCATGTTTGTATGAATAGATTCAAAAACGACTACTTCATGTAACTGAAGGTTGTCTAGAAGAGATTGCTTTCTAGTGATAAGACCATAATTAAACTATAATGTATCTGTAAAATCAATTTATGTAAATAAATGTTTTGTGCAATAAATTATGGTTGACGACTTCCATAGCCGTGCGGCGAGCGCGCCGGACTTTGGTGTGGCGCCATTCTGAGGTCCCGGGTTCGATTCCCGGTCGGGTCATTATGGAAAACCAACTTTTCGATATTGTATCAGGTCTGGATGTTGTTTAGCTACGTACCATAGAATTAGAGCAATATTCGAGTATGTGATTTTGTCCAATACATTTATTTTATCTAGCTACTCGTAACTTCTAGACCGACTCTTTGAATGATTTTAAAATATTTCATCAAACAATTTTTTTACGTCACTAATTTAAATGTGCAGTGTTATCGTTCTTCACACATTAGTAGATGGGGACGTAGGATTTTATTTATGTTTTGGTATCTACCTACTAGTCTCCTAACCACGATAATTATCTATTTATATGTCCAAAGACCAACGAATTTTTGAATATTTTTATATCTTGCACCTTATTATTCAATATAAAACAAAAATGATGAAATTACATCATAAACTAACTTATTTATAAAAATATAATACTAAGAAAGGATAAAATGTACAGAATATTTACAAAAGGTTGTCCGCTCCGGTATCAAGGGTGCCCAGGATGCTGGCAACGTTACCTCTTGGGATAGCCAGACTAATGCGTTTTTTGAATGGTTCTCTGCTAATCTAATTATGAGAAGGCAGCTATAATTTGACACTTCCGAATTGCTTGCGGTAACAGAATAAGGAGAACAAAGGAACATAGAGCAAATTGGGGCTGTCATTATATTAAATAGCCTTGAAAAGTGTGACTTTTTGATAATCATATCATATTAAAATGTATGACGATAAAACTATATTTTTATCCATAATGACATCATACTGAACAAGTCAAGTGGACATGACCCAATGTTGTACGGCCGAAAGCACGCAAGAACACTTTGGAATTTGTATCGCCCTTATTTCTCAGGTATAAGAATTAAAATCGAACTACAATTGCTTACCTTGACTTGCTGTTGATTATACATCCGCCCCGTGTATACCAACCTGAGAGGAATAAATCTATGATGCCAACTGAACTAAGAGAATCATTTTGAAAGTGGGTAGGTACTTATATAAAATTAAAAATGTATTATTTTGACGACCTCCGTAGCCGAGAGGCAAGCGTGCCGAACTTTGGCGTCGCGCCATCTCTGAGGTTCCGGGTTCAAACCCCGGTCGGGTCAATATGGAAAACGAACTTTTCTATATTGTCTCGGGTCTGGGTGTTGTGGTACCGTCGTTGTTTCTGATATCTGTAACACAAGTGCTTTAGCTACACAGGATCAGAGCAATATATGTGATGTTGTCCAATAATATAATATAATATATAATAATAATTATTTATAAACTTAGTACGATGAGTAACTTTGTATCTTTTTATACCCGGAAGAGGATGAGTGAAATCGTAGACAGCCATCTTGTCATTTCTCACTCGATTGTCGTATTCACTGCACATTTTTCATCGCAAATGTGTTTTGCTAAACAATGGATTACTAAACTTGGTATTTCTTTTGGTGCCCGCCATGGGAACCCACCATTGAACCGGGACCATTGTATTGTCGGACAAACTGTTGAATAACGCTTAGAACAATATTCAATCAATAGAATTTATGTTTATGTTGGCTCTATCACCGCTTCTTAATTAACATTCTGGATAAAATATCTTTGATGTTAAGTAATTTTGACCTTAACTATTTATTGAGGTCTAAATCATGTAATAGAAACGTTATATTCAGAAAACAAAAAACCCGACTGCGATTTAATTTACAACTAAAAGAAAATAAAATTTTGGTATACGTAGTAGGTTAGGTAGGTATTACCTACCTAATCCACACTACTCGCGGATTAAAGCAGTTCAGGAGGGCTAAAGAAGTTGATATAAATACTCTCGAAAAACATTACCTATTATTATTATTTTTTTAATATATTAATTTTCGTTATGGTATTTATATTGATATTTTCAGTTAGTATTTTTCTCAATAAACATTTTGCACGGCCGTACCCGTTTCTCGATATCTACTATTTCCTCTACTTAAAGGTTGTCTGGAAGAGATTGGTCTCTAGCAATAAGACCGCCTATATTGTACTTGAATATGTCTGTAAAACCAATTTCTGTAAATTTTCTGTGCAATATATTGTATCTATCTATCTATATATCTACCTATTTATTACCATCCTTTCTTCAGCACTAGGGTAAAACAGTTTGTAAACAAAGAAAGGTTGTGAAAAGTTACCCGTTTTAAGTTTGTATCATAGTTATATTATTAGGTAGTTACAGTATTTCCCAGAGCAATTAATTTATCACTGCACTTAATTGTATTACAAAATAGGGATTTAATGTAGTAGCACTAATAAAGTCATAAACTGTATCACGTGGCCTTGTGCGTTGTGTGCGTTGCAACATCAGCGGCGGAGGACCGCCAGGGGTCGCCAACTACACCATGTTTGTAATTAAACTTATTTATTTAGCTATTGTTTACTGATTTTGAGTATATTTTATAATTATAAATGTATTTACGTATTGGTAAAATATACTTAAACTATCTTAACTCTATAAATATAGAAAAGATGTAAAATGGGGCCTAGATCCAGTCAAGACATTATTTTACGTTTTAAACCCTTATAGCGAAATAATACCTAGACCGGATCTGGGCATAATTTTACATCCATTATATATTTATAGAAATAATTAGAAGTTGCTGAGCTGATTAAGATTTTTTAAAACTTTCTTGCCCGTGTATAGTAGGAATAGATTTTAGAGAAAAAAAATTAGCGGCGCATGAAATGTGATATAAAAGTAAAAAAGAAATGATTAGGTTTAAAGATGAGTCCACAAACGCCGAAAGTAGCCTCTGTGGTTCTTAATTCCCTAAAAGTATTTTAAAAATCGTCAAATCTTCTAATATATAGAAATAAAAATAAATCTCCGAAAGGTAGGTGCGCGCATAAGTTCTAACCAAATAGGATAAATATTTTTGATATGTTCGTAATTATCTCGAGAAGGTTATTAAGAAAGAAAGTCTTCGGAAATTCATCGAGATACACGTGTGAAACCGTGGTGGGCCGCTAGTTAGTAATATTTAAAATTCCTGTCAATTAATCAGGAGACTCTTTTTAAGCAGAATAAATTTCGAAACAGCGATTGTTTTTCCCATCTATACTAATATTATAAAGAGGAAAGATTTGTACCTATTTTTGTATGTTTATGAATAGGCTCAAAAAGTACTCGGCCGATTTAACAAAATTCTTTCACCAATAGAATGCTACATTCTTCCAATTTAGACATAGGCTACAAAATTAGGGTTCCTTGGAAAAATTTGAAAAATTTCAACAGAAAAGCGGGAAAAATTCTCTAAGGTGAAACGAAGTTCGCCGGGACCGCTAATATAATATATTTTGCTTGGGTTACCGATCCCAGGCGGGCTTTAAGAAGGAAGTGATTGTTTGAAGTTAACCATTTTATTGTCAGAGAGGCGGTATTTGTCCCAGTTCGGCCCACCGAAAGGTGAAGGCTACACAAAGGTTACACTAAACTCGTAACCTAATTCCTACCAAATCGCACCTTTATGAAGAAAAAGCAATTTAGTATGGCATTTAAGTTACGTTTATTAGCTTTTTAGGTACCTACATACGAGTATAAAACTGATTGTTGCTCCTGATCACGGTTAAGATTTTATACTTATTTTGCTCTTCTAATACCAAATTTTCTAGCAATCAATCTTTATCCAAATCCATTTATGCCCAGTTCCAATATTTTACGATTTGTTATGTGTCAAAAATGACAATCCGTTTTTCTACGAGTCGTTAATTCTAATTTCAAATTTACTTTTCATAACAGGTGTCATGACTCGTCCGTTGTTTTTAGCTTACTCCTCGTATAATTTATTACTATTCGTAACTAGAACGATTCGATTTTCAAATATTGGAACAAGCATTAGTAGTTTTTGCATAAAAGAGCAAGAAATATATTGAAATCCATCAAACAAACTGTCACTTTTGCTAGCATGTAGTTAGGTATATTTTTTGCAGTATTTCTATCAAAATAATGGAATTTTAAAATACTCAAGCAATTCTGCGAAATCGTTAGCAAAATAACTTTTAAGATACATGAATTACCTATACCATTGGAAATTTCAAACCAGCGATTCATCTATTCTGCCACGCGTAGTTCGACGATTTAAAAAATAGATCGGTCGCTATACATATTATCAATATGTAAATATCAAAGTTTTTTTTTTCTTTTTTTTTTACCTATTTTGCACTAAGACACACAGTTAGTTTCCACACAGGAATATCAAAGTTGGACAACATCATATTTCTATAGTAAGTAACCTGTGATACAGAAATTAAAAACAACCACAGTACACCCAGATCCGTGACAATATAGAAAAGTTCGGTTTTTCATATTGACCCGACCGGGAATCGAACCCAGAACCAGAGGCGGCGCGACGCCTAAGGGGCCAAAGTCTGGCCTGTACGCTTTGGATACGGATTTAGTCAATTAAATTGAATAATTAATAAATGTTTACCCACCCCCTCTTTGCGTCGCGCAGCCGGGCAAAAAGAGTTACTAGGAAAGCATAGATCTCAAGGAGCCGCGGCCCAGCCTAAACCGATCTCATGACAAGTCGTAAAGTGAGAGGGAAGTATACAATCGTTGAGGCTCCCTGCTCTTGCCCTTTAACTAGAAGTAGGTGAGTATTTAGTAATATCTGTGTAAGTACACAGATCGTGCAAATCTTAATGCAAATCAACGATCTGATATAGTTTACGTCCATAATTATTATGCAACGATTTTAAAAGTAGAGCACGCATAGATCTGATGAGGAATAATAATGGGTTTCAATGTAATGAAACTGGATTAATGGAAGCTTTAATTAATTCAGTAATGAATAGCAGTAGTTGACTTGGGTCTGGGTGTGCTGGGATGACGCCCCCAGTTATGAATGAAATCATAGCGAACCAGAATAGGGAGGCAGACAGACCGTATTATTTTTTTCATTTAAACCTAGAGATGGTAAACATTAATAAAACGACTTTGTATGAAATTTTACTTGATAAAAATTAATTGTATTCGCATGACAACTGATAATTATACGCCTTATTGTTCGAAAATCATTGTATCTATCATAATGATGATGATAAACAAAACATAATTTATTTTATGTAAGTAACGTTACATAAAAATTATGTCACTAAACACCTATAGAAAAACCATGGGAATTTGGCCTTAAAAGAAAATAGTCTCTAATTTCACCTCAGAGGTCATCTGCCTCCGTGGCGCAATTGGTTAGCGCGTTCGGCTGTTAACCGAAAGGTTGGTGGTTCAAGCCCACCCGGGGGCGTACATTTTCACTTTTTTTAAACATAATAAAATTCTGAGAACACCATGTGTTTCATAAATTCATAAATAACAAATCTAACATACGGTATTTCATATTTTCTTTGTTTACGGTAAAACTATTTATATTTCTTTATTGAAAATATCAACTTCATAATGGCGTATTGATCACTACACAAAATAAAAAGCTAAATTAATAAGTGACCAATAAATAATGTGTTACCTATTTGATACTTTACAAATGTAAATTAATGGCTGTGTCGGGATATAGCAAAGATTGTCTTTGCAGCAAGCGTTAAAATCCATAAAATATATGCAAAGTAAATTTTACATATTACATAAAATGCAATTTAATTATCAATATTAACGAACGTGCGATTACTCTGAGACACGAAATAATTTTAGATTGACATATGAATAAAAATTGTGTGCAACAGTTTTTATTTAACACTTAGTTGTCTGATTAATTAAATTTCGTGTTGTCTATACTAATATTATAAAGAGGAAAGATTTGTACCTATTTTTGTATGTTTGTAATGAATAATAGGCTCAAAAAGTACTGGACCGATTTTAAAAATTCTTTCACCAATAGAATTCTACATTCTTCCAATTTGACATAGGCTACAAAATTATAGATCCTTGGTAAAATTTGAAAAATTTCAACAGAAAAGCAGGAAAAATTCTTTAAGGCGAAACGAAGTTCGCCGGGACCGCTAGTAAATGATAAAGACAAAAATTTCCAAGTAATTATAGACCAAGATCCCAGTCACCCCAGACTTACGTCATTTTAGGAAAGATTAAATTTTTAGGATTGGTAGTATAACATAAGCTTAGAAAGGAATGGATACTCGCTAAGCTGAAAGCGGGCCGTTTTACAGGTAGCAGGTATCAAAGGTGATGAAAAATCATGCTAACTTACGTTAAAGTAGGAAGGCTGGTTTCTACATATGTTATATATGATATTATTATAAACAAATAAATATAACTGCCAGACACATCCTGTGGGCCATAACTTTTGCCAGACACTTTAAAAGTCATAAAAATATTGAAACTTACGTTATTTTAGGAAGGCTGAATTTTTTATATATTAATAAGCATAATATTTCAAAATATTTTCCAATGAGCCAGATAAATCTGACGGGCCAAACATCCTTTTTTTTTTGAGATGGGGAAAATACTTTTCTTACCATACCGCTGCCGTGGGGACGATAGCGACGTGTGTGGGATTCCCCCGCTAGGAGCGAGGACTACTCTAACTAAAAAACCCATCCACCTTCTCATCGCCCAGTAACAGCGCTATGGGAAACTGAAGACCCATAACGGCCGTAGCGCCGTTATTTTTTTATGACTTTTAAAGTGTCTGGCAAAAGCTATGGCCCACAGGAAGTGTCTTAACGTAAGTTAACATGATTTTTCACCACCTTTGATACCGGCTATTTGTAAAACGGCCCCGCTTTCAGCTTAGCGAGTACCCATTCCTTTCTAAGCTTATGTTATACCACCAATCCTTAAAAATTCATCTTTCCTAAAATGACTCATCAGGTCCCCTAGTAATGTCCATTAAAATCTATAATAAACTACCCGAATCAATAAAGAATATATCTCAAGAACACTTATTTATTAAACATCTTAAAGAACTTTTAATTAAGAAACATTATTACACAATTAAAGACTACCTACAGGACAAATTATAACTATATAATTATCATATAAGTACAAACAATATTACTAATTACAAAAAATATTTTTAATTTATTTAATTTTTCACAAATTGTTCTCTAACATAAAACTTAATCTTCCCCTCTCTTATCTTTGCCGTGCCCACCAGGGTCCATAACTTGTACTTTTAGTTTTTAAGAAACTACATGTAACATCATTACTTACTTATGGAGTGCAATAAATAATATGAATATGAATATGACGTAAGTCTGGGGTGACTGGGATCTCGCTCTATTAACATACTAGTTCATTAGTTTGTTTTGATGTCCCATCACTAATATTATTACAGAATGACACTTGTTATTTATAAGTAAATTTCGTGCACACCGTCATCACCTTCGATAGCTCAGTTGGTAGAGCGGTGGACTGTAGAGGAATAATTAAACACTGATATCCATAGGTCGCTGGTTCAAATCCGGCTCGAAGGATTCTTTTTAACTTATTTTTATTGTTTTTGGTTAGTGTGATCCGTATAATTGATACATATTTTTTTATTATGTTAATTGATGTTTATTTCAATTTTTATTCAGAAAAGATTATTTTATTTTACATGTAATAGATAATTATTGTCTATTATTGTCATACATACCTACCAATACCTATTGTATGAGTCAAATTTGAAATATAGTTTTATGGCGATAATTATTTTTTTTAAATGCCACTCTGTAACAGATATTTGATCCGTGGGAAATTTGATAGTTCGTACCATACGTACAATGGAAGGTCGCGGATTAAATAAATTAGATATGCGATTGATAAGAGTAGTTGAACTTGTACCATATGATTTGGAATTCAGTATTTATTGAAGTATGTACATATATAGAGAAGATTTTAATGAAAGAAGATCATAACAATGTTTTTATGACTGAAACTTGAGTTTTACACATAGTACTCGGGCTTAAAATATAGTACCTACAATACTACGTATTATTATAGTAAGTTTGGCAACCGTAATGTAAGATCGATGGCAAAAGCTCCAATGTATTTATTTAAAAACTCTGTTACACAAAAATGTATTAAAGGTGGACTTAATGCTAGGGGCATTTTCTGCCAGTCAACCCTTGGGTCATGCAGAGAGTTTGTTAATGGGTGCGGTAATAGTGAACAAGTGCATGTAGTTTAAAAAAATCATATTGAAGAACAATAATAAAAACTATTCATTTAAAAAGATACATAAACATACATGAATAAATGGAATATATATTGAACATATAAAGTTTTACTTATCTTTACATAATGTGACAAATAAACTAAGTGGATAAATAAAGTAAATGTAACAATCAGACTCATTAAATCAGAATTTTAGCGGACTCTGGTTTTCTGTTGGATGGAAAACCAGGAGACACGCTAGGAGTAAGATGTCAGAAGTCAAATTGTTAATTATAGGCTGACTTCGACGGTGAAGTGCAAATACCATCTAACTGTATATTTTTGAAGAAATAATTAAGACCTTATTTCTAATCAGATAAATAATATTTTACTTAAATTGGACACTCATAGTTAGATGGTATTGGTACTTCACCATCGCTTTACTGCATCATGATCTTCTATCTTCTTAAGGCGACCGAGCCATTGAGGTCTGTAGGTCTACTCCTAAAAACGAAATATGTCGGATCCGTCAGGAATTTTTAATTCTCATAATCGTAACCAGTCCACCTCGAATGCGATGTAAGCGTTTTAGAACTAAATATTTTTAAAATTAAAATTAGATCACTAAAGACCCTGTAAGGGCACTGCAATTAGATAGAGGACGCTTATTAAATATAAAAGAGATGGAAAACCAAAAGAAGATATACATTGGAATTAAAGTTATTTTTTTTAATTTTAACATTATTATATGGTACTCTAGTTTAAATAATATCAGATAGATATTCACTTATAGTATAATAAGATAATAGAGAAACCAAATATTTGCATAATCACAAAATCACGTTTTTATTCCCAAAATTTTTAATAATCTTCAAAAACGATTTGTTCGTTTCCTTTTTTGGGTGTACAGTGTACACCCTCTGGTTTTCTTATGGGTGCACAATCGGGAGACAAACTACAAGAGAGAAAGAAGTCAGAAATCCAATTGATACTTTCCATCTTCTTAATGTAACTGAGCGCGCGAGGTCTGTACTTATATTTGAGGTCTACAAATATTTGAAATTCGATAACATTGAAATTCGGCGAATAGTCACGTCCTAATAACGAAACTTATGCTTGACGCCGGTTTCCGTCGTAGTAAACCACCTTGAATTTAATCTGACGCCTTTCTATAATTTTGCATACACCTGAGAAAATCACGTTTTAGATGGATCAATGTCTCTTCGGATCCGTCTTTGAAAACAGACTGATAACAAAAAATATATATATATACGGTTGAATTGAGAACCTCCTCCTTTTTTTGAAGTCCGTTAAAAATATTGATGTAATAAATAAAACGTTAGATATGTTCATTGATCACTTTTCCATACCACATTTGAAGAGTACAGGGAATATACAAGGAATGCCACAAATTAAAAAAATCTATAAATTTGCATTTGAAAGTTGAACCTGTAGGCCTAGCATGCGCAATACGTCAAATTTATCGCATGAGACGACAAAAGTTTCGATACTGTTGATTGGCTAATAGCACACCGCACTCGTATTTTCAGCTAATCAGCAGCTGATTAACTTCAATCGGTTTTGAAGTTTGTTAAGAGCGCGATAAAATTTAGTCGCGTTGCATATTGCCTGCTGATCTATTACGATTGGCGTGACTGTGTATGTTTTTCTTTAAGTTTTAAAAAGAAATAACCATCACGAGTTTCATAATTTATCATTGATGCAAGGTGAAAATACAGGAGTTAGTGCAACTTTTGATGTCATAACCTCATTTTCGAGATTTATGTGACATTCCTTATTTTTTTCCTGCATTCTTTATTTGTTTCCTTTTGTAGCTGTGGCCCGAACATTAATGTTCTACGGCCAAGCGTAGTTGAAACGAGTATTGCAGAAGTGGCGAGTATTGTAACCCTTAACACGCAAAAGAACTGTGTATCAAAGAGTATTACTAAGTGACAGTTTAAAATGAACAATTCAGTTGTTACGCTTCAAGATGAGCTTCATAGCCGAGAAACGAGCTTGCCAAACTTTGGCGTCGTGCCATCTCAGAAGTCCCGGGTTCGATAACCCGGATCCGGTCCAGTCAAATGGAAAACGAACCCTTTTTTGTATTTCCTCGGGTCTGGGTGTTGTCGTTGATTCTTATTTCTGCAAAGTGCTTTAGCTACTTGCCACAGAATCAGAGCAATGTTTGTGATATCATATAAATATTAATACTCTGTAGTAGTGTTACTATGTATTTACTACTAAGTATAGAGCTTTTATCGTTTTAAGGGTACTGGCTAAAAGTATATTGCACATATCAAGGCTCGTTTAAACTTCTTCAGCAAAGTGCTCCAGACTCGTTATCAGTTAGCAATACAAAAAAATCCTGAATATTAATGTAATATAAGTACTTGTCTTTGTAAATGCCACCACACTGAGGTTTTAAAGTTACTACCGTTAATATTTAAATAGCAGCCATTTAATTTTAATCTGTCTTTAAGGTATCTTTGGATACAAATCTTCTTATCTGTTGTAGGTATGAACAATATCACGGAATAACTATTAGCGGCATATCTCAATCAAAAAGTGATTTAAATTGGATAGTGAAACATTAATTTTATTGCTCCGATTATTTTGAATGATTACTCTACACACGACGCGCGCAAATGTTAGCAAACACTGTGAACAAATTTCTTTGAACTACTTGGTGCAACGGATTACTTCTTTTCATTAAAAGAAGGAGTCCATTTAGTTTGACAATGTGAAATTGGTTCAAGCTAACAACTATCAGTAGATAATTGGCAGAAATGATTAATGTGCCGTCTGTTTAAAAGCATCCTGTTAACTCAGGGTCGCGGATTCGCAGCCTAGATTTTATCGTAGCTTATTTATGTTCTGTAGGACCACGACTGAGTTAATTGAAAGCTTGAATCGAGACCGGACGAGTTCAGTTCTATGATATGCTTATGTCATGGGCGTAGACTGGACCCCTCACTTATATGAAACCCTTTTCCTATCTAGGCCAGCAATTGACCAAACTGCAAATAAATGTATAAAAATGATTTCAGTTATTAAATTGATGCGCCTACGTTGTGGTATTTCCCTCCCTTTTGTACTTATATTAGAAAGAGAAAACATTGATTAATTTCTCTCTTTGTTGTTTGTTTATTTGCATTCAATGAAACTATCACACTGTATTGAAAAATGTTTTCACTGTTGGGAAGCTTCACTATTCCCGGGAGACACAAGAAATACTATATTTTCAAACCAAATTGCATTTCTTACTACAACTTTCTTACAAGAACTCCAATAAAACAAGGTGTAAAAACTAAGTACTTAAGCAAACCCAGTAATGCCTAATAAAATAAACCTAGAGTTATAGACAGTTGTTGAAAAATAATAATGAAGTAAATAGGCTATGTTTTATTTATAAAACCAATTTAGGTAAAGTTTTTGTGCATTAATGTATATCTATCTATTTATCTTACAGTTGTATTGGGTGGGGGTCATTTTATCTTTGAATACCTATATAGCATTTGGAAGAAAGTGTGTATGTAGACAGATTGGAATTTTTTATAAAATGGGAATAAAGTCTTAATAAACAGGAGTTCTGGATACGATTAACAAAATCTGTTTTTCTTAAATATTCATGTACCAATGAGATTTATTATAAAGTCATTGGGAATTCATATTTAATTCGTCATTTTATCAAAACAAACACAATGCCTACACAAGATTGGGAAACACGATATCATCTTAAGCTTTTTGTTATGTATTTTACGGTTTACGTCAAACTGACGAGTTTTGATGGCTATTTAGCGTGAATTATGGCTATCTTGGTTATCATTAGCATACTGGGCCGACTTCAGTTTTCGATAAAATTCTAATTTTGACCTGATACACTTATTAACAAGCTAACCTCACTGACGTTACGTAACAAACTCGTGCTCTGTATTGAGAACTGAAAACATAGGGTAGCAGTTTTTGGGGATTGCCGCTGATAGTACGGTCCACAGTGTAAGTCAAGGTAAACACTAAAGATGCAATAAAAATATTGAGTATTGAGGTAAACAGAATCGGATACTAGTTTTATGTCCACGTTATAAGGGCGGTGCTAAGTCCAATGTTTGTTATATAAACGTTAGATTTGTTTTTTCTCGTAGGTATAAGATAAGAAAGATACGATGCATACATTTAAATACGAATACATTTCCGTCGTTTTGTGTCTTATGGGGGCTGAGGCTAAATGATACTTATCTACGGAGTAGGTTCTAGGACCTGCCTAAATGAATTCGATTTCCTGTTATGATAGTATACCGAGAGTCCATTTTGTCTTTAAGGTCAAGACTATATCGCACCTTCGGTAGAACGAGGGCACAATTGTCAACTGTCTTAAAAGTAAAACTAATAAAAAAAACGGAAAGTTCTTAATTAGTGTGTTTTGTCAGTTAACTTGAATCAATTTTGTGCGTGTATTTGAGTATTTTGATCTTATAATCAACATTAGGTCTGTCTGTCAGGAACTGTAGTGTATACAAAAATATAAACATATAATGCTAGTTTCAGGAAATTCATGAACAATGAGCTGATTTGTGATAGGGAAATAACTGCATTTCCTTGTTTATTTTCGTTACATTTAGGTATAGATAAAAAAGTAGGTGGCCTCTTTATACTCGTAATAGGTTGGAAAAAAGTTTACTCGCATTTAATATGAAAATTCAAAACATTTTAAATATAGTTTACTAAGTCATGTAGATAGGTTCATTATTCGTATGCTATAGAAATTTGGGGCTTCTGAACAAAAAACAGCGACAAGAGTTTTACCCAAAAAATTGTGGAAAGGTCCAAAACAAGTGCAGATGCAAAATCAGGACTATACGGTGAATGCATTCACATCTCCCAGCCAATACATACTAATATTATAAATGCGAAAGTCACTATGTATGTCTGTCTGTTTGTCTGTCTGGGTTTCACGCCTGAACCACCAAACTGATATTGATAGATATTGTAGGTAAAAATAATGGAAGTTCAAACGTCTAATGTTGCAATATAAGTTCGAGTGTTACCGAAATATTTATTGTGGCAAACAGATAGATCTATATCAAGGTTGCCTGATTGGCCGCTCATCCGCTTGGCATGCATATTCATTTACGTTGTTGTTGGCATTTTCTGTTAAATATATTAAAAACGTCAATAGTTCCAAAAAGGAATTAATGTTCGTCATTTAATTAAATAACACTGATGTCACTCGTTATTCTTGTACGGTTAAAAGCGAAGCACGGTAAACATTTGCAGTTTCATATTAATTCTTATATCCAAGGTATATAATAATAATAATAATAATAATATATCTTTATTTCCAGTAAAATATAACAACAGAACAATTTTTCAAACGGTTACTGCACTAAGCCAGGCTTGTCTTGCAGCGGCCTTAAACAATTTTCATTTAACAATGTTATACTGGGCGCACAGTTGCGATAGTAAAGAGTGTACTATCTAATTTGACTTTAACATTTAAAAAGTCAAAGGATAAGCTATGGTAACTATTTGAAACGTAGAAATTTGTGTTTGTGTGTGTTTGTATGTGGTGTTTGTACGAGTGTATTTATGTGTGCTTGGGAGTGTGTGTGTATGGAAGATTAACATAGAAGATATTCCGTCTGAGCGTAATTTTGTTCTAATAAAAAGGATTGGGTAATATGTTTGGCCTTTAGTAAATTGGCGTTTTTTAGTGTATTGATTTTACAACATAATGTATTATAAATACGCGGTAGAAGAAAGAATGCTTGTCTTTTGGCAAAAGTAGTACGGACTGAGGGTACGCTGATCTTGTATACTCTTTGCTGGAGGAGTTGTTCATAGTTAGGTAAGTTAACAGCGAACTTATGTACGGCGATAAAGGCTCTTAGTATGAACAATTGCCTCACTCTTAGAACCTTTGTTTCCTTGTATAATTGGTCTGTACAATATCTGCGGGGTTTACTCCACATTACCTTGAGAACGGCGCGTTGAGCCCTTTCAACTTCAATAAGTGAAGTTTTGTTAGCCCCTCCCCATACTCTAATGCAATACAATATTATCGATTGACAGAGGGTCTTATACACCATAGTCAGAACGTCCCTAGAAGCAGATTGTCTCAGGCTTTTCATGATGTATAATGTTTTGCGTATTCGCCCTGCAAGACTGCTAATATGGTGTTTGTATGTTAATTTGTCATCCAGTGTCATTCCGAGGTATTTGATTTTATCAACTCGTTCCACTTCTTCACAATTGCATGTTCTTGAAGTGTGATTGCAGCTATGAAAGACTAAGCGCTTTGCGAGTGATGGTTGAGTCGCATTTGTTTTATGAAATGTCATGTATTTAGTCTTACTGAGATTCAGTGAGAGCAAATTTTTATCTAGCCAGTCAGCTACCATGATTAAACCAGTATTGGCAGCCTTGTAAGTTTCGTCCCACGATGATCCTTGAAAGATCCTTGAAAGATAATTATCGTGTCGTCCGCGTAGCATACTATCTCTGATCGTTCTATTTCGAGGTGTAATAAGTCACTCATGTAAGTCAAAAATAGTGTAGGTCCCAGAATACTGCCTTGAGGTACACCGAATCCAACATATTGTTGATCACTGACATTAGATATGTTAAGTTATATTTGTAATATGAACGACTGAGTGTCTTGCCGGGATCTTCTCTGTAAGTTTTAGGTTTCGAACCGGAGGTAGCGTCACTTGCATTATATAGACCTTTCATAAATATTACTGGTGTAATTAACATGAATAAAATAATATAGAATTTGAATTTCTAAAATGGATAATCTGACTTGCGTCGTACTATACCTAATAATGTCTGCTCTTTTTTATGGAAATTAATTTAAATTCGGAATCCATGCTTTAAATCGTTCTTAAACAATTGAACATTGGGAAAATAAAATTTTCTGGCTCGGAAACGTTTCACGTGGTTTCACGCGTTTGTAAATCCTCATTTACGAACGATTTACCGATTAAACTTCAACTTGGCTCGCGCACACACACTTTTTTTTGTAATATTTCTTTAGTATTAAAATATTGTTACAAATAGTTTACCTACTATATTCTTTACGGATTTTTGAATGCGCACCAATAGGGAGTATGCGTGTGATTTAAATAGGGGTAAATATATATTTTTTATAAACTTTGTTGCTGTAGAATCACGCTTACATCAATTTTTTTCCGCTTAATTATCGTTTTAATTACTAAAATAATTAATAAAAGTACAAAAAACGAGCGGGAAATTCAAAGTAATTGAAACGCATCGCTATTGGTCAGATTGAAAGTGACGTAACAGTGTAGTATTACATTGTCAACTGTATGAGAATTTGTCGTGTTTTTGTTATTTAATTAAGATTATTGTGATTTAAAGACATATTTCAAAGTTATATTACATTGTGTTGTAAGAAAAAACTCGAAGGAAAATGACTGATAGCGGTTTTGTTAAGGAACAATCAGATAATCTCCCCAAAATTGATTGTTCATGATGTCAACATTTTTCGCGTCTAATCCCGATTTTACGTCTGCTGAAATAAAAGGAGTGAAAACTGCAAGGTAAATATATATTTGATTTATTTAATGTTTATTCGATCTTGTAAGTACGCCTTTTCTGTAACAATTTATACTTTTACCGAAAACATAACCTAAAATGCAAATAAGGGAACATATCGAAAGTTTATATACTACATTGAAATTGAATGCAGTCAAGCTGCGAGCAATCTAAACATTGATCATATTCGCGAATTACTTTATAGGATATAAACCGTGACCACCGTGAAATAATCTCTAATAATCCTTTCCCACTGTATTAACATTTATGTTTTTTTTTGTAGATCTGGACGAGAATCATATGGTGATTCAGCAGTTGGATATGTTCAAGTTCAACAAGAGGGCGATATATGTATTGTGAAAGCTCGAATAACCCCTGAACACAATGTCCGCCAGATGTGTTACCTGTAATGAGGCCGAAGAAACTGTCTTGTCTGTGCTATGTGAAGACTGTACAGCTTATAAAGGTAAATAGTTTTTACTCTCAATTTTTAAGATTAGGTAAATTTTATTAGTCTTATCGTTTATTTTTATTTGACTGTGATCATTTATTGACAGTATTTTTATTTTTCAGGATGTACATATGGTACGAGTTGCGCTATGCACGGATCACTGCATCAAAAGCATATGAGGCTGCGGACTGCAAGGTAATGGGTGGAGCTTTAACCGAAGCCATCACGAGAGCATCAAAACTAAAAGATACAGATGCCATGAAAAGAGGAAGACTGTTAGAAAGTGAAGTCAAGTCAGAGTTGGAAAAATATAAAAATAAACAAATGTGGAATTACATTGGATCCACTACATTCCATTCTACACTACATTATGATTATTAAATGTTCTTCATCAGAGAAATCTATGAGACAGTACATTGGAAAATAACACAATAGCAGCAAAATTCATGGCACAGGTTCAGTTACAGATGCATTTTTCCCATAAAACGAAAGCATTATTTTGTGTAGCACAAAGTGATTTTGAAGAATCGAAGAAAGTTTATATAATAGAAGTAGACTATGACAAGGAGCTTTGTAAAAACATATAGAATAATGTACATTATTTTGGTGTGAGGGAATTTTTCCTGTCTTATTTAAATAGGACAAACTGAAATAAAAACCAAAACTAAATAAATCTATTTTTTTATTAAAACATCCTTCTCTCATGTGAAATTCTCTTAATCGATTAATAACTCATTCTTCTAATAAATCCTTAATGCTGCTATTCTTTTTGACTGTTTTACATCATCTTTCGTACTGGAGGTAGACTTGGAAACAGAAGGAGGTCGTTTTCTCTTCAAGAAACCTTTTCTCTCTGGTGGTGACAGAAACTTAGTGAACTTTTGATACTGAAATTTGTGAGGAATAATACCTTTCTTTAATCGTAATATAGTTTTTTGATTTTCTTGTAAATTCATGATTTTGTACTCCATTTAGTTATCTGTATACTCTTCTACCTGCAAAAAAAAAACAATAAATTAAAACATGAAATGAAATGTGAATTAAAAATAAATGTAGATTATTTGATGGGTCAGTGCGAGTAACTGGTTTATTTTCATTCAGGGGTAACCTCTCATCTCACAAAACTTTAACCACTTAATAAGGAAGTTGGGTTCACAAATGTTAAATGCATCACAGAAACAAAATACTAGTTAATGTTGTTTATAAGCGTCATAAATACTTACGTTAAAGTGATCTTCACAACAATATAAATAAGTTGATGGAGATACCATGTCTCTTTACATGATTTTACACCACTTTTTTCTTACCTCTCGGGTCAAGAAAAAACACTTAATCGGGTGCATTCTTTGTTGTATTTTTGCATTTTGGTACAATACAATACCTGTACGTCGGTTTCTTTTGTTGATCCATGCTAAAATACTCGTAAAAACAAAAATAATACAAATTACAGAGCACAGTTCTTCTATTTACTGTCACTGATTGTTTGACAAATGTGGACTATGACGTCACGCCAAAGGACGCCCAGATAGCGGGCGTTTTAAAGTGCCAACATTTGTTCATTATTTTAATTATTTTTTTCCCCCTTTTATTTTACTTTTTTTAGCACTTTATATTTTTTTACAATAATGTATCGATGTAAGTAATATTATAAAAATATAAAAAAAATACACGCATACTCCCTATTGGTACCTTAAATTTTTGGTTAGTATTCATTTTGACGATGCATAAGTGTTACATGCAGCCTACAAGAATAAATGAATTGATAATAGTGTTAGATATAATCACGTTGTTCACACTTGGTCAGCAATCTGTCTGCCCGGCTCGTAAGCGCATACGGTGCACTCGCTATTATAATGCAGTCATTCAAGCGGGCAGCATTTCATTTCCTCATATTAGACGCGGTGTTACGCAAAACGTAGAAACTTTAATTATATCGATAGATATTGAGATACTAGCTATATTGTTTCGATGTTGAAATGAATGATTGTAATTGACAACCTCCGTAGCTGAGAAGCGAGCGGGTCGTTTAGGCGTCGCACCGTCTCTGAGGTCCTGGGTTTGATCCCCGGTTGGGCAATATGGGAAACGAACTTTTGTATATTGTCTCGGGTGTGGGTGTTGTGGTACCGTCATTGTTTCTGAAACATAAGCGCTTAGGCTACTCCAGAATCAGAGCAACGTATGTTATTCAATATCATTTATTAAGAAGGCAGTACCTACAGTCGAATATGAAAGTGGGGTGTTAACAAAACTTGCTATGTGATTAAAACAAATAAAAGGGAGGGTTGTTTCTTTTTGAACAAAAAAGATGGTAAAGGTAAATTTACTTGCAAGTAAATTCAACTTTAAGGCAATAGACCACTTTTTTGGTAGAAAGTTAATGATGGACTAAGCGGCCCGCCGTGGATCACGTGCGTACTATCCCCATTTATTCAACATTTTTCCACTGATCCTTTGCTCCTGGTCTCAGTGTGATATTGTATAGCCTACAGGAGCGAAGAGTCACTAGAAAATATGCAAAAAATTGGATAATACGCGTGCGAAACCATCGGCGGACCACAAGGAAATACTAAATTAAATAAATAAATAAATGCGCCAGACAATCACACCAATCACCTGGTCTCAAACTAAGGTTTACCCTTGTACTATGAGCACCAGACGACGGATACTAACTGGGGGCGTCAGCCCAGCACACCCAGACCCAAGTCAATTTAGAAAAGTTCGTTTTCCAAATTGACCCGACCGGGAATCGAACCCGGGACCTTTTGCGCTTTGGTCGCCTACCTTAGCCACTGCGCCACCGAGGTCGTCAAATTAAATTAAATACCGTCTTGTACCCGGTTTCAAATATTTTACGATTTGTAATGTGTCAAGAATGACTACTCGTTTTTCGCCAACCGACTACGAGTCGTAAATAACGTTCCATAATTTACTTTCCATACCAGCTGTCATCAGTCGTCCGTCGGTCGTATTAAGCTTACGCCTTATTAATTACCATCCGTAACTAGAACGAATCGTTCTTCAAATATTGGAACCAGGCGTTAAACTAACAGACTCCGAACTTCGTCCTATCTGTGTCATTATACTAATTCCTTTGTAACTAACGTACTGTACAGATTTTTTATTTTAATAGTACTTTACGCCGTACTAGCAATTACGATAAGTAAACTAGTTTTAAACATATGCGGCAGAGGGCACTTACCGCAGGCTAACGGGTTAATACAGCAGAAAAATTTCATCGCCCACGATAACTTGCGGTTAGCTCAGTTGGTAAGAGCAGCACGCGCGATACGTGAAGGTCGTGGGTTCGATTCCCGCATCGCAAGGGGAGATAAAATTTTTCTGTTTCTAATATTTAACGTACTGTACTACTCGTACTGTACTAAGCAGTACGTTTTCGCACGCGCACGCATATTAGCCGCATGTGTAACAGTTGCGTAACAACTCGACGCAAGGTCGGGACCGAGATTCACTTTCATGTCTGCTCGGATGGAACAGATCGTAAACGGTGTTTGTTTATGATATATTTAGTTTTAGAGGTTACAGCATCGCGCAGATGTGATTAATTTAGTATTTCGATAGGGCTCAGGGCTATGACGACACGTGGCTGAAAAATGTACATCTTAATAGTTGTTGAACTTGTAAATATACGGATTTTTAGTATTTTCCCCGTTCCCGCTTTAGGGTTTAGGATTTAGGTAGAGGCAAATATTATATGGTCGGAATTGGTATTTTTAAGTATATACTATTGACTCGAATTTTTTTTTTAATTTTTCAATTCTCCGATAATAAAACAAGCCGAATAAAGTACAATATAATTTATTTAAAATATATATAAGCGAAAATTGACTGACTGATCTATTAACGCAGGACCTAAATTAAAAGGGTTAGAAACTTTAAATTTTGCAAAGCGTTTAATTTTACAGAGGAGCGCTAAGACAAGAAAATTAAAAAAATCTCTCCATAAGGGGGTAAAACAGGGCTACAACATTTTTTAAAATGAAATCCAGTATGAAAGTTTTTAATTGAGAGTCATGCAACATATGCAATATGAGTAAAGCGGGGAGTTTCAATTGTATTCCAATTAAAATAATGCTTGCATGTTTTCAGTGAAAGTTGTAAAACATGCGTTAAATATTTTTTTCGAAAATCATTACTTGAGGGGTTAGAAAAGGGGGTGAAGTTAGTTTGAGAGTTTTCTAATTTCAATAAAATGTTAAATTTAGACTAAATTAATATTAAAGTTCATTTATATTGAATATCTGTAATGTTATATGTAAATCACTAACTCCACTCACACGAAGTCGCCTTAATTATTTTTGACGTCCTTAATTATTGTCAATTGACTTATTAATTTTCAATTGCCGAAATTTTAGCCTTTAATTTATTTACCAAATCATGCAACAAAAGAATGCAAAGTTATATATACATATACAAAAGTTATATATATATATATATATATATTTACATACGTAAAGATTACAGTAAACCATCTTGATAAAAAGTTAAATGCGCTCAAGAAAGATATCATCACAACGCTCCAATGAATATGGATAACATCGCCAATTTTGTTTCCCAGAAATCGTCCGTTTAATGCCTCTTCGTCGTGTATTAATGGCTTATCATTTCTGCTTATAACTTTACAGAACAAGCGTTAATTTGTCTGTACATTGCTTGCCGCATGTGAAGAGTTAAAAAGGAGTGGTCGGGAGAAAGTGATGTATTTTGTGCAAATGCGAAGTTCCGAATGCAAGCTTGTCATATTTTTAAGCGCAAGGTGGGTAACGGAATCGGTAGAACGGGTTCTGATTTAAATTTAAAATTTTATCAGAAAATTAAAACCGTGTACTATTTTATTGTTTGTCAACTGTTTACAAAAGTGCCTGTTGGATGGAAAAATGGGTACCGTTAGGTATTTTTGATGTTCGAAGCGTTTACCTTACCTAAATTTAAGAAATCACGGATTTTTGATTTTGGATCAAGTATTCGCAACTTATCAATGAGACATTTCATTGCCACGATTGGGTCTTAGAAAAATGGCTTCATTTAATAGAAACAAGCCTGTTAAACCAAACGTACTACTATTCTATACTCTGAATTAAACGGTTTTCATCTAAAAGCTTACTTATTTTGTTTATTTAAAACACTTTTTAGTAGCTAAGTATCGATTGTATTTGATTTTTATTGCAATCAGTTTTTTGTATTAATGTAAACTCATTTTGCATTATCTTTAACTTGAAACGTTTATTGATATGGGAAGCTCAATACTACGCCTAAATAGTACTACTATAAATTGCTGGTAATACAAACTGTTTTTTTTATGCACACGTAGTTTAGGTTATTTCTATATAAACGATACCCCGAAACGTAAGTGTGATGGTTGATACTGGCTGTATAACTTTTTTGTGTTTATTCTTCAGCTTCAAGTGATTTTTAAATAGCTGAGCTATAAGTAATCTTTTATATAAAAATATAAAAATCAATCGCAAAATGTGTTGGTAAGCGCATAACTCACAACGCTTGGACCAGTTTTAACAATTCTTTTTTTTTAATTTTCGTTGAAGTCCAAGGATGGTTTTTACGGCGAGAAATGTCTAATAATAATTGCCGGGAAAACTCTAACTAAAATTTAGAGTCAAGCCACATTCCAAATCTTCACACACAGGACAGGACGAAGTCTGTCGGGTCAGCTAGTAATTAAATATATTTGACGTGCTGCAAAGGCTAAGTCGCTACCTTAACCGGGGACCTAAGCCTCCTTCCTTAATTCTAGTTTATCAGAAATTGTTGTTTAAGTGATGTCCCTGAAAACGAGTCGCCAAAATATCGATCGTTTTCGCAATAAGACCTGCGTGTCTGCCGCACGCGCGGGGTAACGAACGCCGGCCCGCTCACGGCTCGCAGTCGCCGCTCCACTCGGAACGCGGCCGCACGCTCGCTCGTACGCTCCGACCCGAGAAAGTGACCCGTGATGACCCGTGATTTAAAAATCGAACACCGATAGGATTTTGTTTTTCTCTCCTCACGCCGTGTCGACCCCCTTACGGTGAGTACTCATCGGCAACACGTAAAACTACGGCCAGTTACACACAACAGTAATTGGAGTGCATATCACGATATAGCGTGCGTCTTGTAATGATATCAGCTAAGTTTCGATTTCTTTTAGGTGTTTCAGTTTTTAGGTGCCATTGTTTGACATTTAAATTTACAATCATGTAAGTTTGTTAAGTAATTGCTTTTACGTGTAAGCAGTCAGTCATCTTAACGCGATAATGATATTTTTTAAAGGAGCTCTTTAAGAAATATTTTTTAACTTCGTGTTCGGAATAATACACGCAAAATATATATCAATAATAATTTAAAAAATCTAACGGAGAGCTGTAATATGTAGATATAAAAAATTTACGTACTATCCTGGCATTGGAAAATATATTTTTTTAATTAATAAAGCACTAAAAAGTAATAATACGAAAAAATACGAAACCTAATTGATTAATTACGAAAAGCATATTAATAACAATGATTTACGACCGACCTTAAAATTAGGATAATATAATTTTACTTTCATAAAATTAAAAAAAAACTTGTAACATTACGTTTACATAACGATCCAAGTTATACACATAATCTTACTTAAAAACTAATTAAAAAATAGTGTATTAGCATAATGAGAGTGCACTCCCGCGCATAACGCGCACCGCAAAAGACATCAACGCAAGCAGAGAGCTTATGTAACTAAGTTACTCGCGTTACACAAACGTCAATAGTTGTTATTTTTATACATCACATGTTACACATATCGGTCTGATTCCACAAACGAAGACTCCACTTGGGAGGACACATAACCCAACCGGAGGAAAAAAAACTCTAAAAGCCAGAAATATACTAGACTTTCTAGAATTGACCCGGCTAAAGGAGTTACTCTAACTGGTGGCGAGTCACAATAGATCTAACAGGTCGCAGTGACCACAGTTCACTAGAACTGCATAGCCCCAAGTACCTTAATAAAACCCATATCGGTTAAAGTCAATATTAATGTTTTTACACATCTACACATAGGTATGTACTCTGCCTAATAATGTTTGTTGAAAGATAGGAAATATCAACGATAAATAAATCTAGAGATGTTCAATATCTGGACATGGGATATATAAATAACCAAAAAGAAATTTCAGAGAAGCATTCGCCTATTCTGGTGTTTATCAAAAAAAAAAAGACAGGTATATAACGTTTACGTTAGACTACATAGGGTTATTTCTACTGATTCATCAAAAAATTGCATAAAACCGGGAAATTTGGGTAGAAGTTGCTTGAAATAGAATTAAATTATATTACTATATTTCTTTGTAAAAAACTAGTCCCAAAACGTTTTAAAAATCTAAAATTCCTTAATTTACTTAAATAAAATATTTTTATTACACGCGTGGTTTGGTTTTGTTATTTAATTTATAGGGGTCATTATATCGATAAACTTACAAAAATAATCGTTATTACAAAAAATAGCAAAACTTCGTTTTAAAAAACCTCAGTTTAAAATATTTATCTATTCCTCGGTTTATAAACACTATGTTTCAATAATGTATGCAAAATAACTTAATTTATTAATCATAAAAATAATCCAATTTCGCCGTTGCTAATTATATGGAACATAATATTATTTGACATAAACATCATCTTTGAAAATGAATGCAAACCCGATTTTATGAATATGTAAAATTTCCTGATTCATCTTAATATATATTAATGTGGAAATTTAATTAAAAATGTTTAAATATCACACGAAACCGCTTTCATTAGTAGGTAACATCAAATCTGTCGAAAGCATTAATATTATTAAAAACTTCTACTAAAAAAACTTAGTTGTATAAATATTTAAGATCCTTACTTGAACTTAATAATTGTGTTCTACTGGTATTAAACGTTATTTTTCGTGTTTGACGTCATGTGTGAGGTAATTAAAATATTCTTACGTGAAACATTATTTTCTAATTATCAAACGGCCCAGTTTTTATTTGTAATTGATGTTTTTATTTACGTCATTAGCCTCTTATTTAATCTTTATCAGTCGAGTAAAGTTTGTAATTTAGTTTTAAATTTTCATGTTTATTGCTATACCTATTTATTAATTTATTTATAATTAAAAATTATTTTTTTATTTATAAACTAATTGGCTTTATAATGTAATACATTTCTAAGTAGAACTTTTGAATGGAAAGGTCAGTATTAACAAAGATTATCCACATGCTACGAAGTTTGTCAACGTAAATATGCCTACTATTAAGTCCACATAGTAATTACATAGTAAGGTTACTTTTTTAATTGTGTGATTAAGTGTCATGTAGATATCTCGTTCGCAATGGGAACAATGGCTCCAAGCCCGGGGCACGGTTCTCACAGACAACTAGTGAACAATCCAGCCTTGTTACTTTTGCATTACGATTCTCAAACTTCAATTTAGACACGACGTTTTAAAGAATTTAAGAACCAATAAATTCATCTATTGTACATACAGTCATCTAATCTTAACTTTGTAATATTACATAGACCCTAAATAACTTCAAAAATTTGGTTTTATACTTGGAGTTTATGGATAGATTTAATTAATTAATTATTATCATATATACGATTGATTTGCAACCATGTCTGGTATTTCAAAAATATTTTTTTTATCGTTAGTTGTTAACATTAAGAAATTCTTTTAGTTTCTTTTAATAAAAATGAAGTAATTATTTTATCAATTGTATGCATATTTACCATTAAGGCCGATGAAATATTTGTCATAAAAATTGATGCCCGCGTTGTTGTCAAAAGAAAATAATGAAAAGAATACATTATTTAACAATACTTCTAGGTACTAACGATTTCAATGAAAAGGTAGGCCTGCTTTTTTATATCTTAATAAATTAAAACTTATCGCCATAATGTATTGTAGTGTAATAAGTAAGAGTATGTTATAACACGTGTAACCTAATTTTAATCCTATTTAACAACTTAATATTATAATAAATATCCAGTCTTGATTATGCAGTCGTTGTTTAAATTGATCTCCTAATACGCTCCCTACATGGCGACCCTGCCAGAGCGCTTCGGGTTCGTGCGGTTCGTTAACTTGACACGGCGACTTCCATACCGGGACTAAGTCTCTTTTTGCAAAGTGCAAAGTTCAATTTTTGTAAGTTCACTATGGCTGTATCGAAGAAAGATATTTACGTGTCGGACACGGTCCTGTTTGATACGTCTTTACTGTGCTACGGAGAAACTTTTTCATCAGCACCATGGGTAAATCCAGTTCCAAGGAGGAAGTTATAATTGCACAGAATGCCGCAGGAGGAACCAACGAGGCGTCTGGTGAAATAAAGCATCATATGTCCAGAACAAATACTATGCTTATATGCATATTTGCCATAATATTGATTGGTAGTTTGTACGTGGGGTACAAATTATATAAAAAGTGCCACCATCAATGGATTACGCAGCAAATTAATAGAGCAGTGGCTCTGAGGAATTCGATGTTTCGGCGACCCCCAATTCCCGAATTGACTGACGGCGGTGCCAACCAGAGATGTCGCGCACCAGATAAACTTTATCCCAGTGCTGTGTGAAGTGTTTATGTGATGTGAATAGTGCGGGAAGTAATTATGATATTTCTTTTTTCAAAATAAATTTATTTTAATCTCATATAAATATATATCATGATAAAAATTGAAAATAAGTGCATCTGTGTATCTACATATAAACTGTAAGTGTGGTTGACTACGTTAAGGTATGATGAGGCTGAAAGTATGTCAGTTATTATTTTGCAAGAATTATATAATGAGTTAAAAGAAGTAAGAACATATTTAATAAAAATAGGTCCGTCAAGAAGGACAGGTAATATTTTAATAAACAAATTAAATGAGGCGAATATAATATATGGAAAATATAATCGTTGGGCAAATAATTATTATGATGGGAAAGATTCTACTGTTTCAGAATATTGTAACAATATAATATCATTGTATAAAGAAATTGTTAATTTGTGTCAAAGTGTATCTTTAACCATGTCGACTTTTGACTTAAAGACGGCCTTGAGCCTATTACCTTGTATGAGAGATACAGAGGCAGATACAAAGCAATTAATTGACAACATTGAATATTACGACTCTTTATTAGGAAGTGCAACCTGTAAGCAGAATTTAATTAATTTTATTTTAAAAAGTAGGCTGTCTCAGTCTGCTAAATTGAGATTAAATTCGAATTATTCTTCTGTTAACGAATTAATTAAAGACATGCGGAAAGAACTCTTACCGCGCAAGGCTGCAACTGCGATTTCAAAAAAATTAGAAAACACCAAACAAAATAATATGTCGATTTCCGAGTTTGGTAGCTATTTGTCCGAGTTATTTGTGAATCTTACGATTTCGCAAGCCGATGGTGACTCTACAAAATACGATGTGCTAAAACAATTAAACGAGAAAATCGCGATTAAAAAATTTTCAGACGGCTTGAGAAATCGCAGGATAAGCACTATCATTGCAGCGCGAGATTACAGCTCCATGAAAGACGCGATCCAGGCAGCTCAGGACGAGGAGGAGACGAGTTCTTCACCTTCGGGCGACATATTGGGTATGTCCAAAAATATTTATAATTCCAATTCATACTATAGGGCAAGAAGCAACAGGTCCAGGGGTGCTCCAAACCAGTTCCAAAATAGATATTTCTCGAATAGGGTTCCAGGACGCGGTTTTCACGGAAACCAACAGCAACAACGTGGATGGCATCACCAGACAAATTCACGAGGAGTGTCAATGCGAGGTCATTTTTCTAGAGGTCATCATGCTAAAGGTAATAATTATTATAGGGGTTTTCGAGGAAACCAAGGGATACGGCTTCAACCTAATGTAAATGTCATGAACGAGTCTAGACAAATAAATCAAAATAGACAAGAAAGTTCGTCTTCAAATTTAAGCGAATCATTTTTTCGAGACTAAAACCGAACATTGTATACTTTCATGCGATAGTGATTGTCTTGCATCATTTTCCATAAATGGAAATTCATTATCATTCTTAATAGATTCAGGAGCTTCTCTTTGTGCTGTTAAATATAAATATGTGGAAGAGCAAAACCTACCGATTTATGACGACAATATAGAGATCAACGGCCTCGGGGGCAAAGTCCGTGCAATAGGATACGTGTATTTACAATTAGGAGTTGACGATTCATTAATGAATCATAAGTTTTATGTTTTTAATTCATTACCTATTAGTGCGAACGGTATTATCGGACGAGATTTTCTAAGAAAATATAGATCAGTGTTAGACTTTGATAATAATTATTTAAATTTACAAATTGATTTAAATCAATCGGTCAGTTTACCAATCACAAGTAAATGTGATATTTTGTTGGACGTATCGGCGCGATGCGAGTCTATTCATTACATTGAGACTAATATACAGGAAGATTGTTTAGTATGTTCACAAGAGATACAAGAAGGAGTGTTTCTAGCTAGCTCAATCGTAACGCCCTTAAAAGGTCTTATACCTATTAAAATTATGAACACAACGGAAAAGGATTTATTATTGCCAAAGTTTAAAATTGATTTTCATAAACTTAGTGACTACAATATTTGCATTTTTGACAAAAGTAGCAATAATGCGGATAGAGTAAAACAATTATTTTCCTTTATGAATTTATCTCACTTGAATGAGGAGGAGCAGCAGTCTATTCAAAACATTTGTGCCAAATATGCTGATATATTTTATTTACCGGGAGATAAATTGACTACAACTAACACTTATACCCACACTATATCTGTAAAACCGGGAACAACGCCAATTTTTTCTAAACCCTATAGATTACCGCAATCTCAGAATTCTGAAATTAAGAAGCAAATAGACCAAATGCTTGAAGAAGGTATAATTGAACCAAGTAAAAGCGATTGGTCAAGTCCTGTGCTTTTAGTTCCGAAGAAAATAGATAATAATGGTAAAAAGAAATGGCGGTTAGTAATTGACTACAGAAAATTAAACGATTGCATAGAAAATGATAAATTCCCTTTACCGGACATAACAGAGATTTTAGAATCATTATCAGGTAGCATTTATTTTAGTCATTTGGATTTACATCAAGCTTATTATAATGTCAATTTGGACAAGGAAAGTCGGAAATATACAGCATTTAATTCTGGTCAATATCAAATGACAAGAATGGCTATGGGATTAAAGACTAGCCCTAGCTCATTCTCTCGTATGATGAATATAGCTTTATCAGGATTAAATTACGAAAAGTGTCTCGTTTATTTGGATGACTTAATAATTTTTGGGAGAAATTTACAAATTCATAATAAAAACTTACTAGATGTGTTTGAAAGAATAAGACAAGTTAACTTAAAGTTAAATCCTGCTAAATGCGATTTTCTAAAAAAAGAAATATTGTATTTAGGTCATGTGATTTCTAGTGAGGGTATTCTTCCAGATCCTGAAAAAATTAAAACTGTTCAGAATTACCCACGTCCAAACAATAGTGACGAATTAAAGAGATTTGTAGCTTTTGTAAATTATTACAGGAAATTCATTAATAACTTTGCCAATATAGCTCATCCATTAAACGCGCTATCTAAGAAAAATGTACCTTTTATTTGGGATGAAACATGTCAGAAAGCGTTTGAAACCCTTAAGGAAAAAATTATATCACCACCTGTTCTACAGTATCCAAATTTTTGTGACCAAAATCATTTTATAGTACAAACAGATGCGTCAAATTATGCTGTGGGAGCTATTTTATCTAACAAAGACGGACGTCCAATAGCATATGCCAGTAGAAGTCTTAATAAAGCCGAGAAAAATTATCCAGTGATAGAAAAAGAATTATTGGCCATCGTTTGGGCAGTCAAATATTTCCGACCGTACCTATACGGAAGGTATTTTATAATACGAACAGACCATAGACCTTTGGTTTATCTTTTCAATATGAGAGATCCATCAAGTAGGTTAATGAAATTTCGACTTGCTTTAGAGGAATATGACTTTAGCATAGAGTACGTAAAAGGTTCAAACAATGCGGCTGCAGATGCATTGTCAAGAATCTCTATAAGCGAGCTAAAAGAAATGCACGAAACTGTCATAAATGTCATGACACGTGCGCAGGCTAGGAAAATTAAAGACCCTACGTCTGATCCTTCGGTGGATATTACGTCCTCAGATGGCTGGTCTGATCAACCAAAAATCGTAGGAACTAATATCAAACCGAAACGTTCAGTACAATTAACGTTTATTGACAAGAAAAATTATACAAGAATAAAGAATCTTAATATGGTAAATGACGAAAATGAAGTTTTATGTTATGTACCAAGTAAAAATACGATTTATATTAAATATCTACATTCTCGATCTCGAATTTCACGAGCTGAATTCGTGAGAGAATTAGATAATTTATGTGAAAAAATAAAAATAGAAGAAATATGTATAATAAAGAATAACGAAAATATGGATTTCATAGATAAATTATTAGAAGAATTAAAGAATAACAAAAAACGCGTAGCTACGTTTCGTATATGTATTTTAAAAGAGGTAGAAAGAGTTGATAATAAAGATGATAGAAGAGTTATCTTAAACGACTTCCATCTCCTACCTAGTAGTGGCCATGCTGGTATGAGACGGATGTTCAATAACATAAGGAAATATTATTATTGGCCTGGTCTTGATAATGATATAAGGCAATTTGTTAAGCGATGCGACAAATGTCAACGGCAAAAGCATTCCACACCCACTAAGGAACCAATGGTTATTACAACGACAGCCAAATCGGCGTTTGAAAAAATATTTCTAGATTTAGTAGGTCCTTTAGAAACCGATAATGAAAATCATACATATATACTTACTTTGCAATGTGAGTTAAGCAAATATGTCGAAGCCTATCCGTTAGTTTCCAAGAGAACAGAGGAAGTTGCGAAAACTTTTGTTGATAATTTTATACTGAGATATGGAGTGCCTGTGGAGATAGCAACAGACAGAGGTAAGGAATTTATATCCTCTACGTTTCAAGAAATGTGTAAATTATTAAAAATTAAACAACTAAATTCCACTGCCTATCATCATCAAAGCATTGGTGCATTGGAAGTAACTCATAAAAATTTAAATAGTTTTTTGAGAATACACACAGACAATCATCCTGAAACGTGGAGCCAATGGTTACCATTCTGGTGTTTCGCATACAATACATCAGTTCATTCAGAAACGCAATTTACGCCTTACGAGTTAGTTTTTGGAAAGAAATGTATTCTTCCAAGTAATTTGTGTAAAATAGTAGAACCAATTTATAATTATGGAAACTATCCATGTGAACTAAAATATCGATTACAATTGTCGCAAAAAGAAGCGAGAGATAATTTACTTATAAGCAAAATAAATAGAAAATTGTACTATGATAAATATGTAAACTCTGTTAATTATAAGGTTAATGATTTGATTTTAATAAAAAATGAAACTGGAAATAAATTAGATTCATTGTATACGGGTCCTTATCAAATAGTAAATGTATTGCCTCCTAACGTAGAAGTAATGAAAAATGGTAAAGTTGATGTTATTCACATGAATAGAACTAAATTATATCATAAAACTATGTAACTAATATCGATTATAAACAAACATAAAGAAATATTATTTATTTATATAAGATAATAATGATAATTGTTTAGTTTAGTAATAATAATGTTAATCAATAATCATTATTGATTCAATCTTAATCAAAAATGTTTCTGTATTTCTTAATAGATGTACAAAAAAAAATACATCTAATAAAGTATTTTTTTTCCATTTGGATGGGAAATGTAGTGTAATAAGTAAGAGTATGTTATAACACGTGTAACCTAATTTTAATCCTATTTAACAACTTAATATTATAATAAATATCCAGTCTTGATTATGCAGTCGTTGTTTAAATTGATCTCCTAATACGCTCCCTACAGTATGTTCTTGTAAACATTCAGAAATACTGGACCAAATTGAATAAACGTCTTTTTTATGTTCGTAATTGTCGGGTCAAAAGTTTGAAAAAAATGTACCCAACCAAATCGTATGCGTGCAAAGCCGCGGCAGGCGACTAGTAAATTAATAAATTTGAAATTAGCAGACAAAATCACTAACAATGACCTAATGCTGTCAACTCAAACACTGGTGATAAGGAAATCAGAATTTAATTACTGGGTAATTAAATCTGAAATCGGAAAAACCTAAAATGTTCACACTTGAATAGGCTGGGATAAAAACCACGACCTCTGCCAAAACAGGCGCTATTTGACCCGTTCAGAAGTTTTACAATTTTTAACTGGACTGAAAATCAGTTGTGCCCTGCTTTAATTCGTAAGTTTGAGAACCGTTGTTGGAGTCATTAGCATACGCAAATTCATCATAATAAATTGCATCATTGCTCGTTATTACCTCGTTTGCGGGAAAAACTAAAAATCTCAATTGTATCAGATCATTCTGCGAATACATTTAATTGTAACATTATTATGTCCAAGTGTCCCTACTGTATATTGTACAAATAGTCTGATGTATTGTTGTTGAATGGTATTCTTATTTTGGCAAATTAAAATGTAGTAAGTAAATAAACAATACTTCTAAAACTTTTAACCTGACATGCATTGTAATGAATCATTCATGTTTTAGTTTTCATTATTGTGTAAAGAAAATGTTACTTTGTATGAAAACTAGTTATTTTTATACTTGGATATATTTAAACACTTGTTTCAATGTAACGACAAGTCACTTTTTAAGTACTTTTCTATATTAGTAATAATAGTGCCTGGTATTCTTTTTAATATAATACTGCGGAGTTTATCTAAGCGTCTTCAAGTAGAATTTTATCGAGAGCCAACGTTGATCTGGTTTCCAAACGTCTAAGTGTTAATTATTTAATGTAAATGCAAATTGCATAACCACAGAACACGCACACCTTCATTATCAAACAGATATTTTACCTCAAACAAACGATTATGTTTTGCGATCATTTCTGCTTGAATAAGCATGCTTGTATGGGGATGGTTTGGCAGTTACAAATGGACAGCGAATTAAGCTTTGGAGTTGGAAAGGAATTTTAACTTTCACGCGGAAAAAACTGGTTTGCGGAACCGGACGATCGGAAGCGAAACGTACACGAGCGTATCGCTTCGTAAATATATGGACAATTAGACAAATAACATTTTCACTGAGATCAGCTGTGGGAAAGCTCGTGGGCTAGGAACTGACAAAGATGACTTATGCCCGGTTTCAATATTTTACGATTCGTTTTGCGTAAAAATGACAATACGTTTTTCTACGAGTCGTTAATTCTGATTTCAAATTTACTTTCCATATCAGCTGTTATCAGTCGTCAGTCGGTCGTGTAGCTTACACCTCGTATTTATTTATTACTATTCGTTACTAGAACGATTCGCTTTTGAAATATTGGAACCGAGCATTACACGTCACCGGTGTATAGTAGACAACGGAGTAGCACAATTAATCTTAAAGTATACCCCGACTTTATGGACTTTGATTGTTGCGTGTTTTTTTTTGTAAAAATATATATATTTTTAATTTTATCCTACGTATCTACAGTGTTTAGTTTATATATGTTATATTGTTACTTTAATTCCTGCCCATATTCTTACTATTAGCGTGGATGCCTTATATGTAAACAAACTCTCTGCATGATACAAAGCTTGACTGGTCAATATTGTTCCTAGTGTTATGTCTCTCTTTTGTAATTGTCTGGCCACAAAAATGTAACACCATTTTGTATATTAACTTCAGTCAAGTATCATATATACAATTCCACTGCAAAGCGAAGGCACCTATAATTGAAATCAAGTCATTTTTACAACTAACCCCTTTTTTTAACCACAATTTAAAAATATGGATACCAATTTTAAAAACATCTTCATCCATAAACCGCCTCATTAAATTCTAACAAAAAACACCTAGGTAATTTGCTTTTAATTTAAACAAAACGAAGAATACATGCAATCCCACATTACGAAAATCTTTATTACATATTTAAAACAATAGGTTACTTTTGTTTCCGGGTGCAAATGTATATTATTAAAATATAATTCTCTTTGCTAATACGTTTTTCAGACAAAGGCCTTGAAATAAATTGAGTGAGGTTTGACTTTAAAGAAGATAATCTATTGTATAAAAACTGTCTAGTTACACTACGACTAACATAATTATTAGGTACCCTACTTACTTAATGACTACTTAAATAATAGGTGCTTTTATTGGTCACGAATCACGATTACACTACCTTACATACAATATTATTGTTTATTATTTTCCTTCTCGTGTGTTTTATAAGTTTCAATAACTGGCACGATGTTTTAATGATTTCAGTAAGTCAGTAAGTCGACAGATTTAATAATATTGTTTCAACTGAAAAAATTACCATTTTCGCCTAGGTTTTTTTTTAATACCTAGTCTAACGCACATATGAGTTTATTAAAAGAGCGAATTAAACAAATGTCACAAGTTCAGCAAAAGTTATGCACAGACAAAATAAATGCTTTAAATTTATTTTAAAATCGAAAGATACAATATAAATTATGCGTTCTAGCTTACATAATATATAGAGTTCAAAAATAATAATCTTGTCATCACATTTTGTGGTGATAATCTGCAATCTGCAACTATTTTTATCGTAATACGTTGCATGTCTGTTTGTTTGATTGAGGTAAAAATTCTTATATATATTAATATCTGTTAATATGATTTTATTTCCATATAGTCAGCTGTTTGTTTTCTTTTATTTTAAACCCTTGTAGAATAATAAATAAAAAAACTAACTATTAGAAATGAAACCAATCATTTGATTTAATTTCTAATAGTTAATCTTTTTAATCCATACCCGTTTGTTTTAAACGATCAAATGTGTTTGTTAATCAGATTATTTCTTGATTGTTGAAAACCTGTTGGTTCGCTGGTCTCGTCAAATATGAAATGCAGGTCAAGCAATAACTTTCATTTGACACACAACTGTGTTTTTCAATAGGCATATGTTTTATTCATAGCTTGTAATTTGATGAACCTATGTTGCAAGCTAAAATGAGGGTCCTATTTGAGTGCTCGTATGATATGATACACGGCATATTCAATGACGTAATAACTATATTATTTTTAATTTTATTGTACCTATATAATACTTGGATTTAGATGTATGTTCATAGAGTCAGCACCATTAATTGGTAAACACCTCAGTACCTTGTTACATTTAACGAGGTACAATTATTCTGCCACCTTTAAAGTAGCAATATTTTTGTATAATTGCAAATTAATCAATGTATGGTCCAAAATTTGATATTTACTATTGGAACTTCAACAGTCTCTCGGTTTCTAACAACGTTATCATAAAATCAAATTTGAAATCTAAATAGGTACTAATTTAGATAGCTATACTGATATAGTAAACGAATGACAGTTGTAATTGATATTCCATAGATTGATTAGAAAGTTTGAGAAGAGTTGACAGGGTAGGATTATGTAAATCCGTAGGTATGTTGGCTATGGAAATTAATTACAACATTAAAGAAATAACTATGATTGATATGGGTCGGAAAGAATATCGAAAGTTAAGTTAGTAACATGCGGAGATTCTGCTGGAATTTGTCATAAAGTGTATTAAGTTATGATCTAATCTATAAGTATTTTTGTTTGCATATTTTAAATTAGAATAGTTAGATAAGCTTATTATAGGACTGACATGTACAATTGTATAAAAGTCCTTAAATAAAGAATAAAAAAAAAAAGTTATGCACGTTGTAGTCCGCTTTTGGATAGGTGACCATTTCGACCGAATGTAGTGACATATTTTATGTCACAGGCTCGTTTCTGCAAGCCATTGGTTTTGGTTGATTTCTCGAAGTTAGACCCTTAGCCTATTCATTGTTAAGCAGGTTTAAGATTATCAGACACTGGAACTGCGATTTATCTCATAGTTGAGATTAGATTTGTTCCTAACAGCGGGACATATCCGGTTCGGCTAGTCAATTGAGATATTATGAAAAACTTCCCAAAACACGATTTAAAGACTTTTAAGTACCATTTTGAATATTCAAAATGGATGTAGGAGTCAAAACGCGGCAATATAATATGGTAGTTGATGCGAACTACTTACTTCTCGACGTTTCAGTTGGGTTGCACCAGCCGTGGACACGAGTTGACTCACACGAAACGAAACGTCGGATAGTAAGTAGTTCGCATTAACTACTGAATATATTGTCGCATTTTGACCCGTTAACTTATTGCAAATGTTTAAACACGATGTAGGTATTTATAGATTTTTAAAAATACAAAACGGTGACGTTACAAATTTTGCTTAACAACACACTGAGTATTAAATAGTTTAGATGGGTTTTAAAATAGCTTTTTAAAAATCATTTGCAAAAAACTAAAAGCCCACGTTTCGTGAAGTCCTTTTTACGACATTGATCCCTTAAAATGGTTTGTAAATGGTATCATCCTCTAAATTATTATGCTTTTACGTAGACATTGATATAGCCTAGAGGTAAGGGAAAGCTTGTGTTTTTGACGATAGCTTAAAATATCGTCGGCGTACGAAGGGTTTAATAAAAGTTTTCATTATAACACAGACACAGGTACAGATCGTGTAGCGGTTGCCTCATATCTTTTACATTGGACTTCACTCACGCTTTCGACCTCAAAACGCCATCTCGTGAGTGCTCTATTTTGAATTCTATAAAAGTGTACCTAAAGTTCTTAATTGGCTATATCAACTAGGGTTACAAAGTTATTGAAGCCAGGTAGTCCTTTCATTACATGGTGTAGTGATGCGTGGGTTGGTTAGCAAGAATATTGCAATCGTGCCCAACCGATGGTTTGGCGATAAGGCAATCCAGTTAGTTGTGACAGATTATTATTAATTTAAGTTGTAAGTATTAAACTTTGAAACGTTATTGTTAACTGATCTGCAATGTTGAAAAGGAACGTGAGCTTCCATTATCTAGGTAAAGGAAGGTATATTGGTGATATAGGTAACTTGATGATAACTTTTTAAACTGATTGCCACAAAATTCCCTATGCGAGCACATTCATGAGACAGCGCTAAGGAGGTTGCTACGAGTGTAAGCAATTGTGTTTTATTTAAATTTTAAATAAAATTTAAATTTAACATTGTGTGGCAATCAGTTTAAAACGTTATCATCAAGTTACCTATATCACCAATATACCTTCCTTTACCCTATATGCCCTCCATAGACTATCAATACTTGAAGCAAAATCAATGTATATTAGAAACAGAACATTTTTATCTCCACTTGCGGAGCGGGAATCGAACCCACGACCTTCACGTATCGCGCGTGCTGCTGAGCTAACCGCAAGTTATCGTAGGCGATGAAATTTTTCTGTTGTATCAACCGTTAGCCTCCGGTAAGTTCGATTCCCGCACCGCAAGGGGAGATAAACATTTTCTGTTTCTAATATTTAAAGTTCGCTAGTACGGCGTTTAGTACTATAAAAATAATAAAATCGATCAAAATCAATGTAATCGATAGTAAAGATTAATCAAATTCAAAGTCTAAATCTTTATATTGATGTAAATTATATAAGTGATACTTACACAATATCTATATAGACCTATTATGAAGTCACTTAAGATAGGGCTATCGACATCGTAATTATAATTGACTAGCGGTCCCGGCGAACTTCGTTTCGCCTTAGAGAATTTTTCCCGCTTTTCTGTTGAAATTTTTCAAATTTTACCAAGGGTCCCTAATTTTGTAGCCTATGTCAAATTGGAAGAATGTAGCATTCTATTGGTGAAAGAATTTTTAAATCGGCCCAGTATTTTTTGAGCCTATTCATTACAAACATACAAATATACAAAAATAGGTACAAATCTTTCTTCTTTATAATATTAGTGTAGACTATCGATTCCCAATTCATACCAGACCTACTTTCCCCATTTTTTCCACGAATTTTTACTCATGTTGGTTGAAGCGTGATGTTATGTAGCCTAAATCCTTCTTCAGTAAATGGACTATCAAGCACAAAAACAATTTTTCAAGCCGCGTTCAAACAGACAAGCTCCTTAGTTTTATAATCATTATTAGTTTAGATTAGATTTAGGTGTTGTTGTGTTTCTGCGTGTGAGTAAGGTTTCCAGAACACCTGGGGGGTGCTACATTAGTAGCAGGGGTCAAGCCTTCAAGTTAAGGGCGACTAGTCCAGTAATAGATTTATGCTGTACTTGTCGACCTTAAGCTAGGACCTCAATACCACGAGGCGTCATTTTGACGCCCTTGCGCTTGCTAGCGGGGACCAGCCGGCCGCGGGTGTGGGGACACCCCGGCCGGCCTTGCACGGTTTTCCGCAGATGCGCGGGAACGGTTTAGCACCTTCGGCCGTTCCCGCCAATCCCCCGACCATCCTGGGGGGAGCTGGTGACGCCGCCCCGTAGGGGCAGCAATTCCGCCGACGGCGCTGTGGTAGTCATGGATCGCCCGGTATCCCATGGCGCCGTCAATAGGCGATGAGAAGGTGGGGGGAGTTTTTAGTTCGGGTAGTCCCCGCCCCTAGTTCTATTTCTGGGCGGGGGAGTCCCACACACGTCGCTGCCGTCCCCACGGCAGTGGTATGGTGCGAAAAGATGGCATTCTCTCCCCCTTAAAAAAAAAAAAAAAAAAAAGGACCTCAATACCACTTAACATCAGGTGGGATGAGGTCAATCTTGAAGTGTAATATATAAAAAAAAGTCACAAGAATGAAGTAGATATTCGCCTATATTGTAGTCGATTTTTCGTTAATTTTTTGTTTCTAAACTCATCAAGTATTGTAAATCAGGCATTATCTGATTCTCTAAATAAATTTTATAAGCAGCATGCAAAAATAACATTCTATAAACCCATTTTATTTTTAAAGCATATAAACGGTGAATAAAAGAGATATAATTGATTCATGTAATGAGTTCCCAAAAAACATACAACACATATTTATTTGTTTACAAGGTATGATTATTCAATGATGTGAACGCAAGTTGAACAGGCAGTAATAGATTAATGTCTTGATCTTCACTTAACAATTCCATGCTCCAGGGAGCATGTGTGCCACCATCATATATTATTATTATAGAGTGGTCCGACACATTAAACATAACATAGCGGATCGATCAGCCGGTGATAATGATAATGATAGATGATGGAAAATATTTAAGTCTTATAATAATATAAAGACTTGTGCCTTGTAAAATGTAAGTATTTATGTACTTATATCTATGCTCATACCAAAAGAAAGTTTGTTTGTCTTTTTATTTGTTTGAACGCGCTAGTATCTGAAACTACCAGTTAGAATTGCAAAATTATTTTGGCGTTGACCGCTTGTTGATCATTATAGAAAACCGAATATAAATTAAAATCTATTCTATTTTTGTCCGTGGTCTGGCAATCATAGTAAAACAAGAGAGTGGCGCATTTGTTTATTATTATAATTTAATGTGTTATCAATTACCACTGTAATCCCTTCGGTAGCCTTATCACTATAAGGCTACTTTGTTTGTTACGTAATGTATGATTATTTACGGTATTTTTTTATCTTTGGTCGTAAATTCTCAATATTTAGTCGCCTTTCACATCTGTTTCAAGCATTCATGTTGATATTTCCCTGTTTAACTAATAACCTTGAGAAATTATAATTCCGACAACAATTAAGATATTGAAATTTGACAAAATACTTTTACCTGTATAAATAGGTACCTACTAATACTGTACTGGGTGTGCTGGGATGACGCCCTCAGTTAGTATTCGTCGTCTGGTACTCATAGTACAATGGAAACCTTAGTTTGAGACCAGATGATTGGTGCGGTTGTCTGACGCATTTATTTATTATTATTATTTTTTATTATTACTAATATTAGATTGCGTTACATTAGTGTGTAATGGAAATCAGAACCAACGATATATATTAAAAAAAATATATAAACTCAGACAAGCAATAAAAAAATCCACAAATAAAAAAAACTTACGTCAATCTTACGACTATGCAGTCTAGAGATAAGCCAACAATTACACTTGTGCAATTTATGCACAGCGGCAATTAATTAACGCAGTAAGGTCAGTGTTACCGGGCCATTACCTCGTTTCCTTCGCTCCATTGATCCGACCTACCTCTAATTGTGACGCCGGACCTTTTAATAGACCCCTCATTGGACCGTCTTTAGGTAATGCGATCAAATGTGACGCTGCATATACAAGTATGTTGAACATACAACCAATTCAGCGTTTATGTCTCATATGTACTACTTATCGAGAAAATAGTACGAAAATTATAGTAGAAATTGTGTAGAAATAAGTATACAAATGTCAAACTAAACAGATAAGTATATCGGAAACACTGATTTGAAGAAAGAATAGTACCTATTTATGGTTTTCTGAAACTAAATAGGTATAATAATAGTACGTTACCTACCTAACTAATATCACGATAATAAGATTATCCGTAGGCTTAACTGACCTTGTATCGTTTAATAAAAGTCGAACAATTAAATCCGCTTGTGTAGGCGAATGTCTGGAGGCGTTTGTCAAAAATTTGTATGAAAAATTAGTAGAGAGAATGCGCAGACGCCGATTTGTTCAAAGACGACGTCTCAAGGACGAGGTGTACCTAATGCCGCAAGTGTAGCAAGATTGATGGTTGAACCAAAATAATATTAATTAAAGCTTGGAAGTGTAAAACACTTCTTTGGATGAAATAAATAAATAAATAAATATTGGACCACATTACATACATTACTCTGATTCTGTGGTAAGTAGCTTAAGCACTTGTGTTACAGAAATCAGAAGCAACGACGGTACCACAACACCCAGACCCGAGACAATATGGAAAAGTTCGTTTCCCATATTGACCCGACCGGGGATCGAACCCGGAACCTCAGAGATGGCGCTCGCCAAAGTCAGGCCCGCTAGCCTGTCGGCTACGGAGGTCGTCAAAATGAAAGCACAATTTAAATTGCGTACCTACTGATGTTAAAAAGGAGGTGCTATTAAAGTAACTGTTCGATTCGATCTTTTTAACTATTCAACGGAATTTAACGCAATTTTTCATGTCGTACCTATATTTGTTACAGAATATAGAAATACCAAAGTTTATACCAATATTTAGCAATACCAGTGTTTTAAAAGATTGATTCGTGTGTACCCGTGCGAAGCCAGTGCCCCGCTCACATTTATTAATAAAAATACATTTTTTACCTATTCTTTCTACCAATTTTTTCATCTCATGATTAACCTTTTTCCGTTATATACGTAGATAGTACGTGCTTTATTTTACAATATGAATTTATGAAAATAAGAAGAAAAAAGAAGCTTTCAAGCAAAAACTTCGCTGATACTTTGAAATTCGTTGTCATATATTTCTTTAGCTATGAATGGGCAAGCGACCTTGCTACGGTTATTAAAAAGATCAGTTAAATGTGTTTGGGACGTTTTTATGCATTCGTGATTCAATTTAATTCTTCACGGTCCCCAATCGTTTTGTAACATCTGGGGCATCCACTTGATGTAACATTTTTTTGCGCTTTTTAAACAAATATACGGGACCTTGAATGGACGATCTAACGGACCATTAACTATTTTATTTTATGTGAGTTAGATAAGCGTAACACTACTGTTAGAGTTTAATGTACTTATGAGCCACTAATTGAGGTTTTGCTTACAAAAATGGTGAACCTCAACACAACTCATTAAACCAGTCGAATATATTTATATTTGAGTTGGACTGAATGAGGGAAACTAAGCTATTCTAATGTTTATTGACAGTAAAACAAATCGCCTCCCTGCCTTTTTGATTGTTTTGAAATTGATGGAATAAAAAAAACGGTCAAGCGCGAGTCGGACTCGCCCATGAAATGTTCCGTAGCAGCAGGTAACATAAATTATGGTTTACGCTTTATGACTTATTAAAATTAACGGCTTACAAAAAGCCTCGATAATCAGACCTAGGTCCAGATAGATTTTCGTTGGATGATTGCATGGTAATATACCTACATCATATATTTTTTTACAGGATTGGTCTTATTTCGGCAAAGAGTAGCATGTTACATACGAACCGACAGAGAGACAGACTTGACGAATGTATTAGGCTACGGAACCCCTAATAAAAACCGAACTTTTTATTAATTATCAATACCAAATTTACCATAGAAACTATATAGAATATATTTTTGTTGTTTTGTGTCCAAAAGCCTTAACAAATAACAGTCAACACTTGAAACTATGAATCTTTGAAGTCTGGCTTTGAATCTCATTCTTTGTTTTATTCTGCAAGAGTTCAATGAAACAAAAAACAGTATAAGAAAAAAGTCAAAGAACTGAAAACAAAGCCATTAGGATCGGTATGACAAAATGTTTTGACGAATTATTATTGTGTTCGCAAACGGACTGAAAACAAAAAACAAACGCAAAATGGAAGATGAATAATAACATAATCATGGCGTTTCTTAACTTTTCGTTTTGAAACAATGCAAGGTCAAACGTAGGTCATTTGCAGAACTCGTACGAATTCACTTTAAAATGCATGTCACTTGTTGCGTTGTACAAGTAACAGTGAAAATATGCAACGTTAACTTCATGTCCACTCTTTGTAAATGTCACCGTAAATAAATCAGAAGTCGTGAAATATTCGTTCGTAATAAAGATTATTGCGTGTTACATGATGGAACAAACTCACAGTGCCTGCGTATGATCAATCTAAATAGCAGACATTTAAACAGCAATTATGATGATTTTTGAAATAGTTCTTGAGCTGGAGTAGCCCGACTGGTGAAATACCTCCGCCTTACAGAAGACCGCAGCCAAATAACAATCACTTCTGTGTTGTTGTGCTTCTGCGCGTGAGTAAGGTTTCCAGAGCTCCTGGGGGTTGCTTTATTAGTAGCAGGTGTCAAGCCTTCAAGGTAAGGGCGACAAGTCCAGTAACAGCTTTATTGTGCTACCTACTTGTCAGACCTTAAGCTGGGACCTCATTACCACTTAACATCAGGTGGTAAGAGGTAAATCTTGAAATGCAACATAAAGAAAGAATAATTCATTATCTTATTTAAAGATCCTGATATATTTTGTATTTACAAAAGAATTAAAAAAAAAAGATAACTCTTAAAGAACTATGTACATAATATGATGTAAGACCCAAATATTTATAAAATATACACGTTGTCAAGTTCTACGTAACACGCCGGAATCAAATTCTAATTCGGATAGGTACTATGTTTTGTTTCTTTCTTAATTCTAACAATTAGACAGAGATACACTACTATTCTGAATCGAAATTGTTTTTGACTCTTGTGACTTAGCGTCCTGGTTGATATGTCGTTTCTGTTTGTTACTGACACCAAAAGTTTTGAGAAAACTGGTAAACCAGTTTCTTAGCGGGACGTATACCGAATAGCCGACGAATTACTGCCGCAATTTGGAATGCACATTATAATAAAACAGCAGTGTTAATTTCATAACGTTTAATTTTATTGTTCTTACAATAATTACGATTAATTACTGTCTTTATTAGGAAGGCCGTTGAGCAAGCGTGGGTAAGGTCTCCCTTTGGAGCTAAAGCTTTATGGTCAGTTTAATTTTCGGAGCATTTGGTAATATACTGTAATGCAATCGACGAGGTAGTAGTAACTTATTGCCAAAACATAATCCTACTACTACTTATTAAAAACACGAAAATTATAAGAATGTAATGAAGAATTTGTGTATGTATATATAGGTATGACTGGATGTACGTTTGCTACTTCTTTACGCTAAAACTACTGAACGAATTTGTATGCCATTTGGTACGAAGATAGATGGCATACTAGATTAACATATAAGTACAAACAAATAAAAGTCACGAGCATTAATGAAGTAAAAAATTATATAAAACGCATTTATGATACTGATTCAATCGTCTGTGTCCAGGCGGATTATAGCGTCAACGAAAAAAACCGTGTAACAGGCCTTATCTCAACTATAACATGTTCAAATCATAGTACAGGCCGGAGTGTAGAAACATACTATGTCCTGAAAGAGTTATTAATTACACCCGTCATGGCAAATTCACAAGTCAGAGTTAATCTCGAGCACACGAGCAGTTTAATGACAGTGACGAACGACCACTCTGCTTGATTCAATTACATTGATGTGAGTTGTTATTACTATTCCTTTGTTTTTTAATTGCCCATCATTCTTGGACGTGGTTTTTGTGGAAGCAATTAATATAATGAATATAAACAACTAGCGGCTTGTTGCGGGTTTGGATGCCAGCTATCCCCGTTTTGTCTGCATTTTCATCAGATTTTTGGCTCCTATTCGTCATATCGTCATGTTATATAGCCTAAAATCTTCCTCGATAAATGGACTATTCAGTAATTCCTAAGTTTAGCGCGTTCGAACCAAATTCATAAGTAAGAATTTATAATTTTTAGTTACATTATCTCACTTGTATGCGAAGTATATATAAATTAAAATGCATTTTCTTGTACATACTATGGGAATTATTTATGATACGAATAGTAGAAATCAAGATGATGATTTATGCGGCCAACTGTTAGATTTGCAAGCATTTCTCATGCTAAGTGCAAAGTAAACGCAGAACGGAGTTCTACGTTTTATGTTATCAAGTTTTTTGTAGAACTGAGTGCACCTTAGAAGTGGGATGAACTCAGTATAGGAAAAGACAACACAAATATTTGTTAGTTCAGTCTTTTGAATCTGAAATAAGTATTAATAATGATATGTAATGATGTTTAAGATAATAATTTCATAATTAAGTATTTAATGCCTACCTCTGGGTACAGGCCTGATCTCAACTGAGATGGAACTGGCCTCACTCCACCACACAAGCCCAGTTTAGATTGATAGAAGGGTGTGTGTGTGAGGTAAGTGCTAATTATAACTATTTGGCAGATGCTTTTAAGTCGCCAAATTGCCTCTTTCTAGGCTTAAAAACTGATATCGAGATATGAGCAGAGAACAGCTTCACATACCTTCCGAATCACAGATAGGCTCGTAATTATCACAAAATTCGGTTGGTATGGTAACCCAACCCTCACCTGACCGCAATGTGCACGGCTTTACTTTTCATATCGTTTCCGAACGTTTCGTGTTATAAGGAACCGCCACCAGGAACGCCGCACCCAAACCTGCTCATCTAGTTTTGTTAAGATTTTGCCATTGTCAATGGCTCTTAGGCAAATTTTAAATCAGGAATCATTGTGAAAGTTTCGTTTCGAACATTTCGAAGAAGGAAGGAAATTATCGTTTTCCTAGCTTTCCATCAAACTACTGAGTGATTAGCGCGGTCCTAAATCATTGTTATCTTCTTTGTAGTAAGCCGCTTACTTTGATAGTTGTCGTTAAACATTCATGCTTGTACTTAGGTGGTATTGCGTGTAAATATGCGCTTCCTTACGCATCGCATAAACAAACTTATCCACCTTAGATCGCGTCGATGCGTCCACACGAGAATTTATGTGTGACGTTAATTAGCTGTTTATATGCATTCGAACTTTACATATCGTATGGTCAACAGCATATCGTTTAAAGACTTGCAGTTAGAGATCAGTTCTTATACTCGAGAAATAAGGGCAGCAAAAAGTTTAAATACAATCCAAAGTACAATTATTGTTAGTTACTGCGACTTTAAAAATGTTTTAAATGGCTTCGTCAAATAATAAATATATAGATAAAAATTAAATTTCAGAAATGGATTTGGTTTGTAGGTTTAAGTAACTTAGAGTTTACGAACTTAGATGGATTTTGGAATAAATGTGGTAATTAAAAGGACCCGAAATCTGGTACTGCAATGTAAATTTTTTTTTCATATACAAAAAATCGCCTTTTTGTTAGATGATAGTAACTATGAATGTGTGGAAAGAGCAGTGTCAAAAAAACCCTCTGAAATCTCACCTTATGAGACGGCAAAAGGTTCTAAAAAATATGGGACATTTTGCTTTTGTATGACAAAGATAATCAAAAAAATCCTAATAACAAAAGATTAAAAATTGAGGATTTAAAATTATTTGGTTTTTTTTCTAAATATTCCTTTAAAGTATTTCTTATTTGTAGCTAATTTACATTCCTAATTTTTAGTAGGTACCTATGTTAAATTTTCTGTAATTAATATACTTTTCGTAAAAATTCAATTCGTATTCATACCGAATATGAGTTGTTTAAAGTCAAATGCTTTAGAAAATTAATATTTACCGTTGGATCAGTGCAATTGAAACGATTACTGTGTATTCGAATAGCGTGTGGTGTAACCATGAATAATCGTTTAGCACGACTTTTTATACGGTGCGAACCTTTGTTACCGATGTTTTGCACAATTTGCATGTTATCCGCTGCCACTGTAGATTGTGGACCTTGCACTCTCAACGCTGCATGCAATTGAAAGTTATTACATATTACGTATGCACTTGCAATTTTACATTTTTTATTTACTAAGAATGGATGTCTCCTAATGGACCGTTTTTATTAAAAGCTTTTATTTAGTTTTATCTGTTTGATGTTTGTTTGTAATTAAATCTTGAAGTTTAATTTCACCCATTTACCGTTTTTTGATTGAAGGTTTGGAAGGAAGGAATTGTACATGTATATTGCGTATCGGATACGTCAGTCAGTGTTCATTGAAAAAGATCTCATATTAAATTGGCCCGTATCAAATATTGGATGCCATGACCTACTCAAATGAAATGTCCAATATGAAGGCAGTGAACTTTAAAATCTAGGACATCTTGCCAGAACCTTTGAACATACCTACTCAGGCAGATGTTTAAAAGTCACGGTTTGTAATAAAACCGAGTTCACAATAAAAACCACTTGTTTTGAGAAAAAGGGCTGCGATGTGACGAAATCTGAATTCAAGATAATTACATTGATGATGTGATTCATATAAAAACGTCGCATAAATCGTAATCAAATTTTCATTGGTGTTTTTAAAAAAGGATCACCTTTTTATTAAACTAATTATATTAGAGGTTATTCAATAGGTATTGCAAATTGGGTTTACAACTGAGAAAATGAGACTTAATGTGCTCTTAGTGACACGATTCCCAGAACCACTTTGAATAATAGGAAACGAATAAATCAATAATATTACAATACTGATACAAAAAATAATTCAATAGACCGTAATGAAAACAAGTAAGTTCACACTTTTTTTACAGAGTCGATTTATTAAACAGATAATAATTATTCGTTTGTTTATTAATATAACTACCGAGTTGAGTAATAATTTGAATTGCTTTTCCCATATAAATACATTTTATGGTACGTAATTAGATTGCAGTTTTTAAAAGGTTTATTGTAACATCAACTTGTTATTACGACGTGAGCTTTAAAGTATTATGATTAAGACTGACGCATTTCGAACAAGTGCTTTCAGAACAAAGATTGCAGGTACATCATTGCATTAAATTTAAGCGTAACTTCTACAGACAGACAGACAAATGTTTCAAAAAATGTAACGCGATAATCTTGCAATAGATTACATGATACTTAGTGCCATTTTTAATAACTAAGTAGATTCATGTCTGAAGCGGTTTTATTGACACCTTTCTAACATTTGGAATAAGGCCAAAGCAATTTGCCGACATTGCGTTTCACCTTTGCATATGAAATCAAAATATGCAATGTAATCAGTCAAATATGTAATGTAATCAAGTCTTGTTATGTATTGTAATTAGTTGTTGTTGAAAGACAGTTAACTAAGCGTATCAACTTGGTCGATGTGGAAAATGGAAAAGGTAAATAAGTGCTTGATTATATACGCGCATAATTGTTTAGGACAATGGTTCTCAAAGTTAGAGCATTGTTTTTTAAAGTCCCACAAATATACTTATAATGCGGCTCTCTGATCCCCAGACACTCCTCTTACCACTTCTGATTATTGTGATCCTTGGTGTCGACATCTTTGGTGATTATTAGTACCAAAGTTGCTTAGAGACTATATGGGCATCGAAAATAGTAAAATGAAGCGGACGTGAGGAATCAGCGAAAAAAACGATTAAAACAGATAGAAAAATAATGTATTTTGCATGTGATAGAAAGGAAGTATATAGAAGAAAAGAAAAGAATGAAAAGTAAACAAAAAGAATATCAAAATTAAACGTCAAATTTAACACTATAAAAAAGCAAATATAAACACTGTAGGTTCGGTTGGCTAGGCATGGCAGGAGTACAGCAATAAACAGAGTAAAAAAATACTTTACCCCTGGACTCCAGCTATGCAAAGCGCAAGTCAGACCCATATAGTGCTCTCATGTATGAACTACAGCCCCTCGGAATACTGAGGGGTATCGAGGAGTATCGGAGTAGCTAGTAAACTAGGACCATTTGATGCGGCACAATGGCACGGAATGTAAAACGTATCACCATTAGACGTGTGTGGGGCCACAGTTTAGAAACACTAGTCTATAAAATAAGTACCTAAATATACAACAATACAAAGGAAATAGATGAGATGGTTAACAGATTAATAATTCATTAATAACGGTAACTAATTTAACTCATTTAAAAGTTTTTTAAATATATATTACTTATTTCACTAACTATGAGGTTCCCAAATTTTTCCTAATAGGTAGTACAATCAATTAGTTATTTTACGACTACACTGCTTATCTAAATTTATTAGTTTACTCACATTCTTTGATTGCAGTTGAGAATTTATTTAAGTGCCTTTATATCATCACTCTATTTTAGAACACATATCATTGGCTAACCTTACCGTGCATTGTTTGGATTATTTTTGCATGTATGAAAAAAATCAACAAAAACACAAACTGTTTTTAAAATCTATCAGTACATATCTATCATTGTTTAATCTGGGATAAACTCTTTCTCGCCTCCGATATACTTTACAGCACATCACCCCAGCCCACCGTTTGAGAACCTCTGGTTTAAGTTTTAAAACCTTAGCAACTGTTTTTAAGAAAAACTCACTGCACTTACTGTTTCCCACACAAGGAAGCGGCGATTAACATCCCAACAGCGAAACAGTACTAATAACACTAATGTTTTCCACTATTCGACTCCTGCGCAAACAGAGAAAGCACTCAGCCCTCAAGTAATAGAAGTCCAACTACAATGAGTGCAAGTGAAGTAGAGCGGTTACGCAATGCGAGCGCTTTGTTTTCACCGCACTTTCGATTTTATTCGTAGCTACGTGCACCTGCCCATCGCAGCTGATGTGAGGCGATATCTTTTGGGTGGTATTATGACACTGGTAATAAATATTAAACCAAGCTTAAAAGTTCCGTTCAGTTTGTCAATTTCAAACAAAATATAGAGGCAGAATTATGTCTTAAACTTGGTTTAGGATGTAAGGAAATTCTGCTTTTAGGCTATATCAAATTATATCTTCTCTTGAGTAAGGCTTGCTCCTTTTTTATTTGTATATAGTGTTTGTAATCGATTATAAAGGCTTTAACGAACGATTTTTAGATTATTTTTGTACGAATTGCAACTGCAAGCAAAACGAAAATGAATAATCAATAACTTAGATCGGATAGCTTAGTTGTGTACCATTGTTGTATAGTTTAAACACGTAATCATCTTCTTTTATTACAAGATAATCATGTTCAAAAAAACTACAAATAACCACAGTTACTCTAAAAATATTTTGATTTAAATTCTTATTAATTTAGCTATCTGTACTCCATATTCAGTTTATCACTGGTGTGCAAATGTGTACATAACGTATTATCTATACGTTATTAAAACTGTTACAGCGAAGTAAGTAACAATTATATAAGTGCTTACATTAGCGTTATAGAGAAGTAATTTTGTGTTAATGCGATCACAATAATGTATTTTCAAAACATGTTATAAACATTCAATTTATTACCTAAGTGTGTAAACTTGTGTTTATTTAATTTGATATTATTACATACTTGAACAAAGTTGATTTCATAACAGTCGTATATTTGCATGCATTATTAATAACAAGATCTGAACATTGTACTTAGAAATATTAAGATAAGAATATATAACTTAACTGATTATAATTATTCATGTAATGTATGAATTATCTTCCTGTATAATGTTATGCATGTTTTAAAGCAAGAGCAGTGATAGGTAGGTAGGTTTTAATAATTTTTCAATTGCTGAATCCATTTATATATAGTTATTATTTATTTTATATTTTTATGTGGTATTATTTACTTATGTATATATAAGTATATATATGCTCATTATGTAAATATAAGTATAACTTCATATTTTGTATATATATATTATATTTATTCATGTATGTCTATATGTATATTTAATTGTTTCCGAAATGAATTTTGTAATGCTTGATAGTTACTATTCTCGTGTATTATGTTTTTATTTTATTTTTTAGATTACTTATGCACTTTGTCACTATTACCGCACCCATAAACTAACTCTCCGCATGACCCAAAGGTTGACTGGTAGAGAATGCCCATAGCATTAAGTCCACCTGTTGTACTTTTTTTGTGCAATAAAGTTTTTAAATAAATAAATAAATAAAATAATTTACATTTTAATTTAATATAATTTATTGTCAGATGGAACGCTGCACTTATGACTAACGTAGCTTAAAGTTTTTACACACAAAATATTTAAAAAATCTGTTGATATATTTAGGCCTTGAGATGATTTTCTTTTTTTTTGTTACAATTTTTTGAAATAAATAAACAATATATGTTACAATTTTGATGCATGTCAGTTCAAATTAACTCAACAAAGTCAAAACAAGGTAACACATTAACTTATGGTGAAATAACTCCACCTTACAGAAGACCGCAGCTAAATAACAATCACTTCAATGTTGTTTTGTTCCTGCGTGTGAGTAAAATTTCCAGAGCTCCTCGCGAGCGGGGGGGGGGGCAAGCTTTCGAGCTCATGCTATACTTGTCACTCTTAAGCTAGGACTTCATTACCACTTAACATCAGGTGGGACTGATTTTAGACACGTGACCATCCCCTTACCACTTCTGATTATTACTACTCACATCCTTATAATTTGATAATATGACAGGGCACTGTAACCACTACTTGCTCAAATCGATGCTAACCTGTCATCTTATAAAAAGACAAGTGATATCTTAGGCCATTATGATAATAACTAGATGATAGTATGTTATTATCTTCAAGCTCACCGGAGTTATCTAAATACTTGTTAATTAACATTCTTCAAGTATCGTTGTAGGAAATATCGCGTGGTTAAACGTAATAACAATAAACAACAAACTATCACATCACGTCACAATTTGAGATTTTTATGAAGTTGATAAGAGTGCAGTATATGAGCTGTTTAATTGAATATATGGCTGAGTAAGAGTTACATGTCATGGTACCTTGTGAATGACAATGAAACTAAATAGAAAAAGTGATCATTTTCATGTATATTTACTTGCATGGGAAGTTATCTGGTTCCATTTAAAAAAATAGAAATTAACAAGGTATGATTTACATTTCGTATGTATTGAAAAAAATATTATATCGTAGATGGCTTTTGTCACACAATCAATTTCACTTGTACAAAAAACTAAGTAATCAAATTAACCTATACTCGGTGGCAGAATCTAAATCTTGTATTTAGATCATGTAAAGACGAAAACAAAATAGTTTTCTAAAAATATATATATTTGGAAACAAGCGTTGACTCGCTAACGTAGATGTACAAGGGTTTTTTTTAATTAAATTTAAAACTAAAAACTTACCAGATGTGTGCTTACAAATATTTAAATAAACAAAAACATTTCACCTTGCAGTGAGGAATTCTCTCAGTGCAGCGATATGCACAAAAAAAACATGATATCTGTTTACACATCTTAATGCATTATCTTAACATGCTGCTTTGTGTTCTGTTTTTATTTTAACTAGTTGCAATTTTAAAACAATGCATGGAATGTGTCTTATTTGACAGCTGTCACATGTAGGTAAAATTAAGTTGGTGGAACTGACAATCCACTTTTTTCTATAAATTATTTGTAGGTACTAATTTTAAAATAATACTATCCTCCATAAAAATCGTGTCTAGGTTTATTTTAGAGCCATAAATAAACAGTTAAGTGTAATTTAACATAATACGGTGTAATATTGAAAATCACTTACATCAGCTCACGGCATGCACATCAACTTGATCTAATCTTGTCTCGCTAATCTGACTACGTGCATTACCATTTAGTAACAGTTAATGACGTAGCGATTAACTAATGTGTTACAACCTAAAAGTTTATATTATGAAGTTTTACCAAGCAGTTTTAGTACCCGTATCAATATTATTACGGGGGGAAGGGAAAAGATAAGGAACTCAGAATAGGGCGATAGAAATATATTTTAAATAAAAGGTAACGGAAAAAAATACAAATTTATTGTAAAATAAAGAAAAAAATTATTGAATGATATTGATCGAAAAGCATAAAAAATATATCATAAGAGTCTTTTACGAGGCCGTAAGAAATATTAATAAAACAGTAGCGTCTTAAAAATTTTACACGTTGACATAGCTTCAATAAAATCTTTTTTTTAATTAAAATGAATCGCCGGAATGTATGTATTTTTACGTACACGCATAAGTTCAGAAATGCTGGGCCAAAATTTATAATTCTATATTAATTAAGTTTCTAACTGTCAGAATAATAATTTTCAATTTATATATTTAATTTCTTAGTTTAACCTAAATGGCGCATTTTGTATGACAGATTTTTGGCAAGGTTTTATCAGCTTGCTTGGCGCTCATGCTTTTATGGCGCTATTCCATAATTATCTATTAATAATGGCACAGTAAATAAAGAAGAATTGACATTTATTAATGTATATATTTATATAATTTTTAAATAATATTTTTATATATTTTATGGTTTCAGTTTACTTTTGTTTAAATATATATTTTATTCCAATATCTTATCTAATATTTCTGCCGTTAGGTATTCAATTTGATCAATGACGATTAATTAAACTAATCAAATCACATAGCATGACGCACTTTTAAGGCCATTAAAGATCCCTGCAATTAAAGTTCTAGGTATTAAGTTGTAATACAGAAATACCTTTTGTAACAGTTAAAGCTGTAATCAAAATTTTAATTAAAATGTAAAAAAATGAGTGAATTACGTAGGAGCAGACGCCCTTATTCTGAATTGGAAATGTTACAATTTCAATAATATGTGTACCACGATATGGTGAGACCGGTTTCAACTGACCTATATTATAGAATGGCAGACCAACGCGACCAGTTCAAAGTATACATATGCGACATGACTATTTATGTACAGTCAGTCATAGCGACAAAATATGCCTTTTTATTAACTTTGAATCATTGCACAGTTCAGTAGTATTTTTTTCTATCTATAAAATTTGCACTTTCATCATTATCCATATTATTGCTAATCTCTTGAATAAAGATTTTAATTATCTGCTAAAAAAAAAGTACAGGTTACAGTACACAATTCTCGAGTTTTAGATAGAGCCTTACGCTCTAACCACTACTGTACCACGGGCGCATTCTTACATAAGTACCCTTTTAACTCCTATGAAAACTTTAATAAATTATTAAAGTTGATTTTTGACCATCATTTTCCATCATTCTAAAGATGGTCAAAGCATCCTCTTTAAACTTGTCATAATAAATACATTTAGGGAAGTTAGTATTTCATACTAATCGTTTTCCATTAATACTAATTAAGTTTGTACGCTGAAATGTATACTTGTGGCAGGTAATTAAATTAATTGATATAAATATTTAAATTTTGCAACGCGTCTTTACCACTAGTAAATTTAATATGAGAAATCTGTAACATTTAAAAGAAGTCGGTGTCCTTGGATGTGAAACTGGTGTGAGAATCAGTCTTTCCATCCTTTGATTTATATTATTTATCATTTGGTAATTGATTTTATATTCAATTGATTTATATGGAAGATAAACTGGATTTTGATTTTTTGACACGAGGTTCCGAAACTCTAAACAAATGATAACATGTCTAATTCAACTCTACAACATAAGACTGTGTTTTTGCATGAATCTTAGAATTAGGATTATAATAAATTAACAGTAAGAATAATTATTTTAAGTCTTTACCATACGTCAATAAAGTAGGTAGGTATAATATAAGGCCAAAAACCAATTGTTTAAAGTGTTTCAAATTACAGATAAAATAAGAAGTGATTATTGACGCCATTACTTGGTTGAGCACTAATTCAATCAACTTAACAATTTCCGACAATTTAACAGTGGTTAATTAAATTATCAGAAAATTATAATGGTAACAAGTTCCAAGGTAGTGTTTCCAGCTATCCATTTTGACTAAAGTAGGTATCTAAATATAAAAACAACTAATCGTGAAATTCCAGCATCCTAGTCGAGATGTGAAAGCTTGCTCCAGTCTCCACGAACAGGCCTTGAAACGCTAGAAATACTAAAGGAATTTATCGTATATCCTTACGCATACCTAATTACAGACTTTAGGTGATGCCTTGGAATGCGTCAGTAAAAATAATAATTATTCAATAAAAAGAAAAACCACACAGAACACACATAGGTACATAAACTTTACACAACTTTGAAACTACGTTTATCAGTTCAAGTATATGTTCTGTAAAATGCTAGACTATGCTTTGATCTTAATTAACAAAAAGACAAATGCCTAAATAATGTGCGCAGAAATGTGATAAATCAGAGTTATAACTATGACAAGATATATAACTACAGTTACAATACTCATGTCTCAATCTTCGGTCATTATCGTTGATATGTCGAGAACGAAATATAAATCGCATGTGTCGCGAGAGGATTTCTCAAGATACACTTATAAGCTTTGAATTAGAGTAACAAACATCATTAAAGTAATTTAAAGTGATTGTTATCGAAATGATAGAGCTAAAAATAATCATAGCAATAACGTGCTTATTAAAATGATGAGTGTGGACCTTTAATCAAGATTAGAGTGAACACATGGAAATCCATATAGAATTGATGAAACACCATTAAATGTTAATCTTATATATAAAAATGTTCGTTAGTCTCGCTAAAACTCGACAACGGCTGCACAGATTTGGCTAATGTTGGTTTTGAAATAATTATGGAGGTCCAGAGAAGGTTTAAAAGGTTATAAAATATAGAAAAGACGTCATGATGTGTGCTGGGACAGCTAGTTAATAAATATAAAACATTATCTAATAATAAAATCTGATTGCAAAGTAACTAGCTCAAGCGTTTTTAATAACAAAACCACAATCAATGATGGTACCACAATATGAACTCAAATAGATTTATAAATCCTAGACACAGCAAAATGATAAACAAAGGGGCTGATTCACAATCGTCAGAAATGATTCCGATCGGCAAAGTTATCGGGAATCGTTTATGTAAAGAAAGAGACAAAACATACTTTCCGAATTCGAATCCGATCCGATGTTTTGTGAACAGGTACCTATGCTGGAGCTTGAACTATTCCAATGGTCTAGTTAAAAAACTTTTTGAGAACGTAATTTTTTTTTTATTAAACATATATATTGTATATTGTCATTGCTTCATGTATTGATATAAAAATTTAAAAAGTTATTCACTTGACAGTACAAATCGCGAGCAGTTCAAAACGTAACAAGCTTCATTTGGGCCAGTCGCTTATATAAAAGTTACGTGGACTACGCAGGCGCCGGTTATTCGCCTTGATCTACCGCGCACACGTGACGACGACCAACCGCACGTGTGCAGGGATTGCAATCCGGTGTATTTTTTTAATCTCACCGGATCCGGCCCGATAATTGTGATTCCGGGTGGGTCTCATCGGATGTTGTGATGAATTGTACCAGGCGACGGATACTAACTGGGGGCTTCATCCCAACATACCCAGACCCAAGTCAATTTAGAAAAGTTCGTTTTCTTAACTGACCTGACCGGGAATTGAACCCGGGACCTTTCGCGCTTTGGATGCCTACCTTAGCCAATGCACCACCAAGGTCGTAGAGATTTCAAAATACAAAATTCAAAATTATTTTATTTCAGTAAAAAGGTGTTTACATTAGCTCAGAGTGTGATTGGAGCCTCCTTTTAAGCATAAAGATGCCTGTGCCTGGAGAATCCGCTCTTCCATAACTAATTACATTATACATGACTATGGTAATCATATTAAAGTATTTTTTTATAATAAAAAGTGGAAATGGAAATTAAAACTACCATGGGATCTATACTTATAATAATGTGTATAACTAAAAATCTGCATGCTGTATAAGTGTACGTTTGCAAGTGGATGTATTTTATATTAAACGTCTGTGTAAATTATATGGTATGTAGCATAGGGAAGAATCAAAGTGTGGAGTTTTAAGATATACTGAGTAAATCCTTGTGTAACTGTATTTACATGACGTGTGTAGATTTGATATGACTATGTATAATAGTTTCCGTTGTGCAAATCTATGGAGCTGGCATTGTGTGCCAATTAGTGTCATTACTCATTACCCATTACATCTGTTATTAAGGCCCATACAGTTCTCATACAATTTGCATGATTAGCCATTACGGACTGTAAATGTCGAAATTATAATAATTTGCCAATGTCAGCCACTATTCTGTCATGCTTATGGTAATTTTAATACTTAATATAAAAGTTGCATCACAGAAAGGTGATTAGCAATTGCTTATTAAAAATGTGGTAAAACATGATTTGGTACATTAATATCTCTTCCTTGTTTCCCCTACAAACATAACAAGCGCGAAAGTTTGTTTAGATGGATAGATGGATTTTTTCGCTACTTTTTCATGTTAATACGGATGCGTGGATTAGAACAAAATTAGGGAAACAGATGATGTACTAAGATTAATGAGTATGGGGTTTGTATCCCAAAATAATGCAAACGAAATCGCATGTAACAACCAGTAAGGAATAAACCAACCTCCATGTTGGTACGTTAAAGTAATGATAGGATTGGCCTAAGTGCAGGTATGGATACTTTGCGCGTAAGTTACCTGCTATGAAAGGATGTTAGGTGAGATTACAACATAGTTATATGTACCAGTTTTGGCCGGAGGCGAAGTCATGACCCGGTCCCGAAAGAAGGAAGGCACGTTGTATAACACGATGTCTGTCCAACGAGCTGGTTGGACCTGCAACAAACTGGTGCAGATAACAACTATTACTTAAACTTGAACACTTCGTGCCATACGTTTATTTGCGAGAGTCGACTTAAAATAAATAACATATTTTTATAAAAACAATCTTTACAATGTTAAGAAACTGTATTGAAGAAAGAAATTGCTTGTGTTAAGAGATAAAAGAGTGGTTTTCATGATAATACAGATGCCGTGTTTAATGTTTTAGTGGTTTAAGGTTGTGTTAACAATGTAAGCTAATATTTGTAACTTCTGACTCAGAGAACAGAGCACTACTAATGGTAGAGTTGCCACACAGGTTCAAAGCGATGTAAAAACCCAAAATGCCGCTCAATCTGCTCCAAATTTTATCACACACCCTCCATTCGTAGTTATATGCGTTATGCCCTTTGATGAAGTTACAATCAACCCTGGCCACCTTGATATACACAGGTTATAATGACCAATTAATTGAAGTATACACAAATGTTAGTACATAATAATAATGTAATGCATATTTGATACTGCCACTGTGGTGTGTTGGTTGGAACGTTAAACTCCAAAGCTTCGGGTCCTTCGGAACGTCATATATTTGAATCTTACTTGGTGACATTTTTTGAGAGCTTGGTTAGGACATTGCAGGCTAATCTAATTGACCGTTATGAGCATTATTTGCTTTGGCATGTGCGTTATAGATATATAGGTCCGATACCTTTCCTTTAGGAGGGATAAGGAGGTTAGGTGGCAATCAGTCTACTGTAATAACTAAGTTCGTCAAATCAGAATCATAATTAAGAACATTAAGTGCCAGAATGTACTTACGACATATTTTGAACTAGTTTAACTTTTTTAGTTTTGCTTACCACGTTCATAAAGTATTTGCTACTTGGCAAATAACTGTTGCTGCACACATGCGTCATTAATTGCTATTTTTTAAAAATCTTTTACATTTGGCGTCTTATAACAACGGCTGTGTATGGCTGTCCATTAGTTTAACGTTTTCTTTAGACATACTGTCTATAATGAAGCGAGCAAGCAAGCAAGTGAAATTTCTTAAAATTAAAATGCACATGCAAGCAAAGGTTGCCGGAAATTCTAGTAAAGCAATAGCGGCTGTCGTAACGGCTCGCTGCAATTACGTAGACGTTGCACTGTGCGTTGCACAGAACAATTATACAGCCTATGGGCAAGCACGGTTTGAGTTTTATATGTTTAAATTTTTTTTATCTAATATCAACGTTTATATCATGAACAAATAAATACAAAATATTGATAAAATCCATTGCTCTCGTTTACTATAAGTACAGCACGCAAAACAATCTCATTTTAATTGCAAGAAAATTATTAAATATAGAACTTAATTTTTGCATACTTATTTCGTTTTCTATTAAGTTATTTAAGTTTTATTTTTGTTGAAAAAAGTCAAGCAAATTTATGCTTAATTATCTAATCTTTTTTAATAAACAAGCTACTTGATGGCTCACATCTTTGTATATTGTGTTAGTCTCGAAATGGAGCTGATTATATTTTGAAGAACATAAAGCTTTCGACATTCATTTTATATTATTTTAAATAAGTTAAGAACAAACGCGATCGCATTTATAGTTAATATACATTTACCTTTTTACTTCTCGACATTTGGCTTGGTTTGCACCGTAGTCAGGTCGTAATTCGTATACCCATCAGATTATTTTGACTTGTGAATGCGAAACATTCAATGAGCACATTTTGAAAGAAGACCTTTTGTTTGAAATACACAAAAAACAGGAATATTTTTTATGTGTACTTACATGGCTTAGATAGTATCATTATCTATTCTGTACCCACTATCAATCTTGACGTAAGTCTCCGTTCAAGATTGAACACAGTCATTACACAACGATAATGTATCGTTCGAAATATCAAAAACAATTAACCACAATCTTGAGCTTAGAAAGTGAAAATGGTCACAATATAATGCTCCATAATTGATTGGTCGTGTACCACGGCGACTAACTTGAACTGCACCATCTACTGAACACAATGAAATTCTGCACAATTATGAAGATAAAACGATGACTCTTGTACTTATCAGTGAGTTGTGCAATTTAGATGAGGAATTTTAACAAGATAATGACAACAATGCCATTGTTGGTGTGTTTAAAGACTGTTAAAGATGTAGAGGCATTAAAAAATGTCAAGCTACAAATCACAATGTCATTTGATGATATTTCTCAAATAAAGTAACTAGATAAATATTAATAAAACCAGTCAATCACACCAAATTGATATCAAGTTTAGGTTGTTCTTTTTACAATTGGTACAGTAACAGACGATGAATAAATATTGAGGGCGTCTATCTAGCACACCCAGACCCGAGTAAGTTTAGAAAATATTGTTTTCGTATTAGGTCATAAATTGACCTGATCGAGATTCAAATCCGTCACTTTAAAGCTTTGCGAATCTACCAAGCTACGTCTAAAAAATTACGACTAATTAGTTTATTTTTTTACTTATTACATATTACATTATGTTTCAATAGTAGGTACTTAAAATGCCCTTAGGATCCAAATCGGTTATTGGTCCTAGAAGGATGTATTAGTAATAAACTGGTTTTCTAGATTATGATATAGTTGCAACAAGAGTTTGCTAATGTGGGAGAAGTCGTAAATCACATACATCCTTTACTAAAAGCTAAGACGACGTTTACTAATTAATGGTCTACATACTTCTATGATGTATTTCGTAGACCCACAGTTTCATGCATCATGCAATAAATTATTGTCCCCGCTACCCGTGTCATTAAGTACCTACTTATTGCAAAACTAGCGGTCCCGGCGAACTTCGTTTCGCCTTAGAGAATTTTTCCCGCTTTTCTGTTGAAATTTTTAAAATTTTACCAAGGATACCTAATTTTGTAGCGTATGTCAAATTGGAAGAATGTAGTATTCTATTGGTGAAAGAATTTTTTAAATCGGCCCAGTACTTTTTGAGCCTATTCATTACAAACATACAAAAATAGGTACAAATCTTTCCTCTTTATAATATTAGTGTAGAAAGGCCTGATACATTAGGTATACAGTTTATTCTAACTCATAATGATAGCGAAACTAAACAGAAACTGTTTTATGCCTCATTTTTTAAGTCTCGCAACTGTCCATCTTAAAATAATATCGCAGTCTAATGCCCGGATCCAATAGTTTATCATTCGTAATATGTCAAAATTTACTATTCGTTTTTCTACGAGTCGTTAATTCTAATTTCAAATTTATTTTCAATATCAGCTGTCATCAGTCGTCCGTCGGTCGTTTTTAGCTTAAGCCTCGTGTAATCGTTTTTCAAATATTGGAACGGGGAATAAATGTATAAAAACATGAAGCAGTTTTTGAACTATCAAAAACATTTCTGTCACCAAATTACCAACCTAATATGAGTATTTTTGTCCCAGATATTCCATGCATTATCTTCTATTAGACAAATATTTCAGACGTCCACTTGCGTTGTCATCAAACTGGAAACTAACGAAATCTTCGTCTATTTACCCTTACCATTGTTACATTTCACACGTTCATCGGTAACTGAACTGCTAACACTTTCGATTTCCCATCCCATTATATAGCTGGCAGTGCCTTGGTCGTGACCAGCTCGCATGCTTATCTACAGTCTTCTACTCGGTCGCTGTGGTCTTTAATCGTTTTCGTTTGCACCATCGTTACAAAAACACCTACACTTAAGTTTATCTTACCTATTTAATTAATCCCATTACTGACGCAGATACATATCAGTCTTTTTATTAAAGATCAACTTCGAGAAACATTTCTGGAGACTTGCTACCAAAGTCATAAACCACGTTTTAATTCCCGAACTTTCGATGAAATTTCAAACACGAAACCTTTTATTTGTCTGTTTTGTTTTTGTTAGAAGGTCTTCTGATCATACGTGCTTCGTGAAGTTCAGACAAAATTCTGTACACTTTGATTTTAGTATCGTTCTTTTAAAAATAGGTATAAGAACTAATATCTATTTGTGATGATCAAAATAAAACTATATGGCCATCCAAAGTGTTCTACACATAGCTATAAGTTAGATACTGCTACTGTAACTTATCTGCTGAGTTTCTTACCGGTGTCTTCTCGGTAGATAGGTTCCGATCCAGAAGTAGAATCACTTTGCATTGTATTCAATGACGATTCAAAAGTGTTACATGTAACCTACTTGAATAAAGAAATATTTGAGTTTGAGTGAGTTTGATGCGCTTTTGAAAGTAAGCTTTTAATTTTCACAAGATTTCAGAATTCTGTAAAAAATTTAAATGTCTTCTATGTCCTATAAATATTAAAATAAAGCTTGTTGACTCTTCACTAAAATTTTAATTTATGTAATTATATTTAAATTTAAGTAATTATCTTCGGATTCATCGTTTAACTTTATCATAAAATACACTTTATTGCAATTTTTCACAATGGTTTGGAAAAATAAAACGATTTTGCAAAAGTATCCAGTCAGTGTCACAATTACTTTGAAAGTAGGTTGCTTCAACATCGTACCATCATGGTGATTAAAGATTTTACACGGCTTGTCACAGCGGTGCGTGTGCGCAGGTCAAATGGACATTTATATGTAACTCTTACGAGTATGTTGTGTAAAGTGAGCCAGATCACATACTATTGTTAATTTGTTTGCAGTGTGGCAATTCAAACCCGCAAAAAATTTTAAATTATGACATGATTTTTGAATTTTCCTGTTATTTACCTTAGAATCCGAGACTAAATCTACTTTAATGCTTTACAAACTCGCAATGTTGCGAATGCGTAACTTGAAATCTTTAACAACAACAATTAGATATGTAGGTAGTAGTTACTACATTTTTTAAATTGTATAGTGTATGATGTCACACTAGTGATCTTAAATATTCAAATGAACAGAGAAAAGCATCACCTCTCGTAGTGCAGTACAATCTCGTATGCATTTTAGTTGCAAGTGATCAATTTTTCTGTTATTATATTTTTCAAGCTTTCGGTTGGGGCTCTCTAACGGATTAGTTCTGCGTGAGGAGATAACAATTTTCTTTTACTTTAAAGATACATACTAGTTTTACTTCTATCAACTCTTTTTTTTTTACGGGGGGAAATGCGTTGATGCATCGTACCGTCATCCCGACGGAGGGTGACGGTACGATTCCCACTAAAACCCCCGGTTGGACCTCCACCGCCTCAGTGGCGATGCTGTGGGAGATCGGCTAAGCCTTGACTTCCACAACACCGCCGGCGGAATAGCCGCTTACGCGGCTCCGTTTACTCCTCTTGGGGGGAGACTGGGGATGGCCGGTCCAACGGAACCATCCCTACCACGCAGTGGGGGGCCGGTGCAATGCTAGCTGAGGTACCCTCACACTATCAGCCGGCCGGTCCCCATTACTTCTAACAACTGTTATAAATGAATGCAACTACTGTAACTTCTGAAAATCTCGAATATATTCTGTATGTAGCTCATTAACCTTTATACGGTCTTCGGGTCAATTTTGACCCATTTTGATATAAATGTCAAACATTTTCAGTAAATAAACGGTTTAAGAGTTTGATATTGTATGACTTTTAATTAATTACTGTTAAGCACGTATTTCTGAAATAAAATTAATAGAAATGTTTTTATTATTCGAGTTATAACTTTATTTACACTAATGGTCTTCGGGTCAGAATTGACCTCGAGTAAAAGCATCAAGTGTTTCTGTTATCGTTTCAATTGTTAATGTATCCTGTGACTACATGAGACTTTTTTTTGTTCTACCCGAACTATTCTCAGTCATAAATAGTAAACCCCAGTTGAACAACGTCGGGTACGCGTAATTTATCAATTTATAATTGTGTGACAAACTTACATAATAATCATGTTAGACAGTGAAATAGAATCGGAGTTGGACGCCCTATCTGATAGTAATGAATCTTGTTCTGAAACAGAAGATTTCATCGAAGAAGCTGATCCATCTGATAGTTCGGACAGTAAAAGTCAAAGTGAAGTGCTTGTTCCTACAATGACGTCAAAAAATGGGCAAATAAAATACTCTAAAGAACCTGTCACACAGGCTTGTGGAAGAGCTTCGAGAGAAAACATCATCAACTTGATCCCAGGTTTGACACGTTATTCTTGCTCAAGGATTACCTCCAAAGAAAAATCAAGCTTTTGCTTATTTTTTCCTCCTACATTGACACACACTATTTTGAAATACACTAATTTGGAGGGGAAACGCGTATTTGCTGATGATTGGAATGATATTTGTGAAACTGTTCTGTTTGCATACATTGGGCTACTACTGCTGGCTGGTGTGTTTCGATCAAATAATGAGAGTACTGAAAGTCTGTGGAATAGTGAGAAAGGAAGACCTATTTTTGCAGCAGTTATGTCACTAAACAATTTCAAAAAATTAACAAGAGTGATAAGGTTTGATAACAGACAAACTCGATCTGAACGACGATTGTTGGACAAGTTTACTCCTATTCGAGATCTGTGGAATCAGTGGGTGGACCTTTTACCAAAATTTTACAATCCTTCTGAAAACGTAACAGTAGATGAGCAGCTTGTGGCATTTAGAGGCAGATGTCCATTTCGGCAGTACATGCCATCGAAACCAGCTAAATATGGCATCAAATTTTGGGTTTTATGAGATTCTGCTACAAGCTATGTTTGGCATATTCAACCGTACACTGGCAAAGAAATAGGAGGTCTACCTGAAAAAAACCAAGGCATGTGTGTAGTCCTAGATTTGATAAACGGGCTAAAAGGCCATAATCTTACTGTTGACAATTTTTTTTCCTCACATCAACTTGCTTTTGTATTATTCACCGCTGCCAACAGTAGCTGGAAGGACGGATGCCTAGCGAAACGGCGATATTATTTGGAAAGTCTGGGAATGCAATTAGTTACACCCTTTATAAAAAACAGGAAAACATTACCAAGGGCACCTTTTTCAATCGAGATCGCAAAAAAGATCCGAGAATACGGTGCCGATCGAAGTAATACGGTGCCGACTCCATCTACTTCTACCCAACGAGAGGAAAGTAATACTAGTTCGGCTAAAAAAGGTATTAAAGGAGTCGGTGCCAACTATGTGACTGACAATAAAACACCCTTGATCTGCGTGAATTGTAAGAAATTCGTTTGTAAAAACCATTCTAATACAATTGTATTATGTACCCAATGTAATAAGGACTAGTTTCATGTATTTTACTTTTATATTATTGTTTCAAAATATAACTAAAAATTTAACTATAAATATTCTAATATCGTTTTGTTGTTATGTAATATGTAATGAATACTCAATTCATTTACTTAAAAATAAATAAATATAATGTATATAATATAAAATTATGTTCATCAAAAAGCTTTTGGTTATTTAACGACTTGTTTTTATTTTGTTTCTAATAGTGGGTCAAATCTGACCCAACGGACGGCAACGTCAGTAATATTGAAGACCGTATGAAGGTTAAAGAACAGTATTACCAGCTCCATAATAAAATGCAACAACGGAATGTATGTCAGTCGTAAATTAGAAAAGATTAAGACGAACTGATACTATCAATCATAATTATGAAATCTTACGCCTGATTAATGTGCTTACAAATTACCCGATTCTCCAGCCTATTCTGCAAGTTGACAATGATAATTGTTTCATTACATCCTTTTAATTGCGTCCACCGCCATTTAATCACCAAGTGATTGTTCTCTGATGATCTGTACATGATTCAAAGAAAGGATTTGTCTCGTGTATTGTAATTGTTCCGATTATATGACAATTGGCTAGGAAATAGTTTTTTATTGGTCACGTGATTCTTAGGCCAAGTAAGTCCACGATTGTTTTTTAAAATTGTTTGATTTTGGTCTCGAAAAAACATTACAACAGCAAGAAGTGTGACACAAATTTCTAGTACAAAATTTACGAATCATAAATGTTCATAAATAAAAATAATTTAATCAGAATTAAATTAATCCAAGTTTTTACATCCAATTCGATACGACTTCGCCGTGCCTTAAATTAAATTATACATTTTGTATAAGTAACATCATAATAAATCAATTCTAGCTATGATAATTCAAATAAACATACGAAGAGATGGCAATAAATGGATAATTTCTATTTTAATCTTTAATATTTACTTGTTTTTTAATTTTTTTTATTTCAGAATATATGTGACTGATTTAGCTTGTGAAAAAACATAAGATGTGCACTTAAATCATAAATTGTAATATATCTTGTAATGAGTCAATGAAACAAACAATTGCAACAAATTTGATTCTCGAATGCGTTTTCATAAAACCAGATCAACTTAACGACATTTAAGAAAAGCAGGTAGGTGTGTTGTGTATCAGTTGCATTGAGAATGGCAAAACAATTTAGCAAGCGCGTTTTATAGTAACTCCGTGATAGGTTACCGCGGTAAATCTGTTAACAGATTGTTTGGCTTCTTGAATCGATATAATGACATTGGTATTTGCTTGTCTTTTACTTTGTATGTTGGAGTTTTTGAAATGTGATGCACCAATCTATCTTACATTGGTGCTTTACATCTAAACAGCTTTATCATTAATAAAATTTCTTACCTACCTATAAAAGTACTATATACACTTTAATCTTGAAATCTTGATAATTATATCAAAAATCAAATGAACGTAAATGTTGTCGTGGCGTCTTTTGATCAACCGAATGCATCTGGCATCATTAAGGTATTGAAAATGTGCATTAGTAATTATAAATTGCCTTGATCTACAAAATCTTTTCAATGATATTACCTATGCTGTCAGCTTTAATCTTGCTAGCACATAATAATCTTTGTTAGTATTCGTAGCACTATAATTAATAGATCCGTCAAGATGGCCCCCAAGATCTGATCCATCCGATAACATAATTATGTCATGTACAATTACGACCAATGAAATGTAAACAGGGGAGCTTTAAAGACGTCACCATAAGGTTCTTTTTAGTATGAGGTTGTACACATGTTTATGCACGTGACTGTACTTGTGCTGCTGGCGTTATTCTCCGTAACTGATGGGTGATGTCTGTAATAAAGCCTTTGTATGCATAATCGTGGATCTGACCTTTATGTGTGTCAAAGCATACATTTAAAGTAGGTTTGTTGCAGTTGCTACCATATGTTTAGGAGTGCATAATTACTCTTATCTTTTAAGATGGTAGCTGCAATTTTATGATATAAATTTTATTTAAACGGATTAATAGAGATGATAGATAGTGCAATTTTGAACTTTAACCTAGTTTATCATAAATAGATACTCGTATTACTGGTACTTTCAATCTACAGAATCCAAAGAAATTATGAGAAATGTGTGTTTAAATGCATAATTGAAGTAAGTTAAGAAGGCACCTACCTATGTCTTTTTTAAACCTGGCTTTATTTTAGGCAAACTGACATTAAAACTACAATAATATAAGTAATAGTGATAACAAATGTTTTAATAAATATTTCATGAAAAATAATAAAAATGGAATTTAACAAAATTATTAGAATTTTACGTCGGTTTTAAGAATTTCCTCTTATTATTAAGTCTGTGAATGTGAGAATTGATTAATGAAAACATGATACAACCAATTAAACATGATGATTGTAATTATGATAAAATGAAACTGAAAAGCAACCGTTTGATAAGAGCAATTAAAACAAATAGAACACAAACAAATGTACACGAGTATCTCAGAATGATAAATTTATGAATAATCTGTATTACAAAAGTTAAAGATTTACTTAGAGAAAAGAGCATAAAAGATATATATATGTCGAGAAATTCACTCAAAAAAACCAGAAAAAGTTGTCCTCGCGATGTGGGTTCCTTTTTTGGTTTACCATCAGGCTGAGAGGAGCCAATGTACTGAGCTACTATAAAAAAAATATATATATTCGTACGCAAATATTTATTTATAACTTAATATTTTTGTATAATATTATGTGTCAGGTCGTGACCACGGTTGGTGCAACCTAACCGAAACGTCGGGCATTAAGTAGATCGTATTAACTACTAAATAAAAATGGTGTCGCGTTTTGACTCGTTAATTTGTTTTAAATGTTTAAAATGGAACGCGAAAGTCTTAAAGTTTACACAATATTCTTGTTGAATTTGCTATATAATAGAAGACCTTATGATTTTTTATGATGATCTAGTAAATTGATAATATTTGATGTCCCATTTGGATATTGATCAATTTGTTTTCTCCTTGTTTCAGATAACCTGGACCAGTGACAATCGCGACTTGATAAATACCTCTCTCCTCCGGACCTTGCTATCTAACTAATGTCATTGTCAATCTGACAGCCGAGCCGACCGCACGCATTCGTTTATCCAACTCTTTATTATTGTTGAAGCGAAATTCGGCAGTGTATAAACAAACTATGAGGATAGTTTCCTTGAAGAGATAGCATTTATATCTTGCACTTGTGATATTTGTGTAGTGATGGCGTCGTGGAAGTCATGTGGGCTTTGGACCGTGTGTGTAGTGTTGTGCCTTTTGGGCAAAATTTCGGGCTTGGACAATGGACTTGCCCTAACCCCCCCTATGGGGTGGCTGGCCTGGGAGCGGTTTAGGTGTAATACTGACTGCAAGAATGATCCTGAGAATTGTATTAGGTAAGTAATTAATTTTGAGAATGTAGAAGATATTTTTACTTAGGGATTTGACGATGAGATGTCCAATATTTATTATTTATGGATCGTATATTTTTATTTAACACAGGAGTAATATGATTTAGAACTATAAAAGGTAAATCATATTTTCGGTTTTAGAAGATATAAAAAATTAAATGGAACATTTAAACCTAATTGGCCTGTAAATGAATCAATAGAAATTATTGATATTCCACGGGATTAAGTTCCAACCAGTACTTAAACCTAGATAATAAAGTCTTAATCAGTCATTAATGTAATTATAGTTTTATTGCTTATTGTCTAGGCTAGTCTTCTGTTATTAATGTTATGTTATTACTTATTTTTCAATTAGTTCTTAATAGGTTAATATTATTTTATTGCTGTAAAGTTACAGTCTACATGTTACCTTCAAATTCATATATTCCTAACGATTAACTTAAGTTTGACGATTCTTCACTTTTCTAGCGTGTATAAGTACCGTATATTTAATTACTGAGGAATCCAGTTTTGATCAGTCTGATATTAGATTAGAGCGATTTCCATCTGGCCATACCCAAAGTACATCATCATCTGGAGAACCACAGTAGACGAAGTCCCTGCTTGTATATTATCGTATCCCAGCAACAAGACATTCTAAATCGTACTATACTTTATTAGCTGTTGGCCTCAAACTCATCCGCGTTATTTTGGGATTGAAAGCACCCTATATGTATGTAAATCTAGTATACCATCCTATTCCTACCAAATATCATGCAAATCAATGTATGCCCGGTTCCAATATTTGAAAAACGATCCGTTTCAGTTACGGATAGTTATAAATTATACGAGGTGTAAGCTAAAACCATTCCAGACTCGAAGTCAGTTGGAGAAAATCGGATTATTATTTATGTGATAACGTTAAATTTTGCGTGCAAGAAACAACAAACATACATCGAAACATCCACACATCCAGACATGTTTACGTGACGTCTATAAGTCTATATAACTATAGTAGGATTTTTGTGCAATAAACAATTTAATTCTGATGTTCTCAGTGACCGTCTGTTCCGTACGATGACGGATATCCTGGTGTCCGAGGGCTACGCGGCAGTCGGCTACGAGTACATCAACGTGGATGACTGCTGGCCCGAGAGGGAGCGAGACCCTCGCGGGCGCCTGGTGCCGGACAGGGAGCGGTTCCCGTACGGCATGAAGAGCTTGGCTGATTATGTGAGTTCTTCTACTATTCTATATTCTACTAGCTTTTGTTTTTTGAGGGGGCAATACCTATCGCACCGTCACTCTCTGCGGAGAACAGAGTGGTGTGTCGGGCTCGTACTGATTTAAACCCTCTCGGTGGCCAACGCTGCACAGTTGTGGGGGCGTCGGGATCCCCTGCGGACTCTACACAGACTCCCCCATATCGCCTACCGCTAAGCGGCCTAACTACTTGTTGCCGACGTACTATTGCGGTAAACTGTTCCGCAAAGGAAAGGCTTACCCTAGTATGAGGACCATAAAATAAATAAATATGTAGTGTCACAAAAATCTTCTTAAGAGAAAAAACTATAGAACAGTTAGAAACGTCAAAAGCGCGCATACAAGTTAATGAGGCATTAAGTTAAGTTTTGCAAATGAGGAAAACATGTGTATTAATACCCATTTGATTTCTTTACTATTCTGAATAATTTAAATTGCTTTATTATCGTAGATTTATGGCATTTTATAGTTAAGTGGCTGCCAAAGGTCTCAATAAATGTCTATTTCCAAAATGGATCAATTTGCGAGAAGCTAACTTTATTCGAATAATTTATATATCTTGAAACTATATTTTGTAAATACTAAACTTTTGCTATTTTATATTTGGAATCCAATGTTTAAACTATGCTCTGTCGAATTTAGCATTTATTATGCTCAAAGCTTGGCAGATTTTATTAAAAGCTTTTAAATATTTACGTTCATTTTATTCAAATCGAACGTCCATTTTGGTTTTATAGTCATATTTATCATGGTCTCATCCGGTTTCTTAGATTTATGCATTTAACAGTTGAGAACCAAGACTGGCTAATGGAATTGGTTCAGTTTTGTGTTTTATAGAGCCACTTGACCATTTGTGTAAATTAGCGCCAGCTTTTTTTAAGTTTGTCAATACTAACCCCTAATATGACTAGATCAATCAATGAACCAAATATTTCATTATTCAAGTAGGTTACATGTAACACTTTCGATCGTTATTGAATACAATGCAAAGTGGTTCTACCTTACAGAAGACCGCCGCCAAATAACAATAACTTCGGTGTTGTATTCCTGCGTGTCAGTAAGGCTTTCAGAGTTCCTGAGGGGGTGCTACATTAGTAGCGGGGGTCAAGCCTTTAAGGTTAGGGCGACAAGTCCAGTAACACCTTTATTATGCAGTACTTGTCGCCCTCAAGCTAGGACCTCATTATCACTTAATATCAAATGGGATGAGGCCAACCTTGAAGTGCAGTAAAAAAATACATAAGCAGAGCAATATTGAGACATCGAAAGGATTAGGTCCCAATCTTTCTTTGTGGTATAATTAGACAACCATCTTGTTACCTAACATCTGAGCGATGTACTAGATCCGCTTGGGTCGCTAACCCATCATTGTATGTACCATCATGAGCTATGCTTTGTGTGACAGTTTGATTCACACGGTCTGCCTTAGAAATTGAGGTAGCTGTTCCATTTCGTGAGATTGGATTGGAGACGAGCTCTAACTGTTGCGTAAATTATGTAAGTGAATGAAGCCATTGAAAATTGTCTGTCAACGACAAAGCTTTGGTTTTGTTTTGTTCCTTTTTTGTTTGTTGTTTATTTAATGACAGTAAAACACTCCCAATATATCATTAGATTTAGGTAAATACTTTGCACGACAAAAGGTAAGTAAAAATTCTGATTAATTAGATTACCGAAAAATATGAGACACATATTTTTGTTTTATCATGTAAAGAATAATTAACCTACTAAGATAAAGTGCGTATTTGGCGTGACATCACGTCTTTGCAAAGTTTTTACGAATTAGTGACGTAATCACACTTCCCTACTGAATGAGGCGCTATATCATCATACAAGTTTTACATTGTATTTAAAGAATCCATCGAATGGACTAAATATAATGTAGTGAAGTTGCAACAACTCATTTGGGAATAATGAGTTGTTTTGGCTTTTTACTAAAATAGTTCACCCCCTATTTGTGGTCGCTTTTGATTTGGAGTCTGGAACGACATGAGCCATAACCTTAAGAAAAAATAAATTATTTTGGTAATATTGTGTCATCACAATAACAAAACAAAGATTTGTTTTGTATGTAGTTTAACTTAGCTCTTGTTGAAAGTTCGTCAGATTTTAGAAATCGTTTACCTGCATGCTTGTCTCTTGTAACAATGGTCGATTATTAGGTAACTGCGAATGCTGTAATTATCAGCAGTTTGCACATTGATTAATTATTGATCTGTTGAATGAATGAAATTAGATTATTCTTTGATGTTTTTAGACTCATGAGCAATAGATTTCTGCAAATAATAAATATATTTGATGATCATTATAAATTCAGGTCTGTGGTTTATACTGTTAAAAATCCGGTCACGTGATCCTACTTTAAGTGATTGAATTCGCTTATTTAAAAGTAGATAAATGTCAATTCAATGCAAATTAAAATATCACGTTTGATGTTACAAATTTAAAGATAATTTTATTCCCATGAGATATTTTGAATTATCTATGAAGTTTTTAATGTTTACGTGAACATCCATAAATTACAACATTTATATGCTAATTTGATTCGTGCAGACTTATCGAATATCATATCTTGAACCGTTACAAGCCAATGAACTAGGTAATCATTTTGATTTCTAGGGCCAGTAAATTTTAGAAGCAAAATATCTGTCGTTAAGTAACGGTACCCAAGCGTGTTTGTATAATTATTGAACGTAAAATACAAAACATAAAAACTTGTTGCTCTTATCGATATTAATTTGAAATAAGCCAAGTCGTTCGTGTAGTTTTCTTTTCTTTTCGTTAACTTCATGATCAAAATACGAGTATAACCTCAAAATATGGTTTTCTTAATTTTTCATAAACCTTTCTGGTGGTGTTTTTTAAATCTTTGGGGAGTCGTTATACGGATTTTTCCGTTCTTCTACTCTGGCTTAAAAACTACGTCGCCAAACCAAGAAAAACGCAACTTTTACGGAATCTTTATTGTCTGAAATAAATTTGCACATGATCAATGTTTTTAATTAGATTTAACAAGTTTTTCCTTTGAAACGACACTATCACCTACGAACAAAATAAATCACTTCGCATGTGGAGATGTTTAAACTTAGTTTAGTAAGTGCATGTTAATGTTGCATTTATTTAGCAGTCATTAGCATGCCGTTGACAAATAATACGAGTCAGATACATTTGTCTGTTTGTTTAATCATTATTACCTACTTAGTGATGATTTTACCGTTTAGTGCACTTTGGTCTAAGTTACGTTTGGCTTTTATGAATAGATTATTTTATGATTTGGGTACCTACTTACAAATTATATCGATTTGATTAATATTTCTTTTATATCTGATGATCATGATCTGATATGAAATTTTTCTGTTCCTTTGCGTGAAGCATTTAAAAAATTGAAAAAGTCAATTTAACATGAAGTTTGATCTCATGGAATTATTACCAAGTATTGTTATTTTAATAGTTTTGAGTCACGGCTAGATGATCGAGACATTGGCATAAGAAGGCGTTGTTGTTGTAATAAATTAAGACTTAATCAATACATGTCCGCCTCATAGTGTAGGAGGAAACTAAAGGATCTGTGTAAAGTTCCCACAAGCGATGTACCTACTTAACTTTGAATTGTAATTATTCATAAATCCGTATTAGTAAGATGGGTCATCTACCTACGTTTGAACATGATTTATGAAGAGTCTACATGGTTATATTATATTTTCTTCATCACTTCGCTTGAGCAATAGCTTTAATTCACAAAAGGCACGCAAGGTCCGCAAACAATCGGTACTATGCGAAATCCGAGCTCTCACTTTCTTCTTACCATAAATTTAGCTCTTACATACCCATAAAGCTTTGAGGCGAGAAACTTGAATATCTATTGTCTATGTTTCTAAATTGATGTATGGTCAACAGCACACCTTGGTAAATAAGTACTTGCACAACGATAATAATTATTATTCCCACATCTTAAGGGCGGAACAGTTTCCATTCGACTGTACAATAAAATTTACGTCTCGAAATTAGCTAAAACTGTGTGTGCGAGGAACATTTTGTTAACAAGAACTCAATGAATATAGTGTAGGCTCGCTTGCATAAAATAATATCTGCCTGACTTCGATAAACATTTTATTTTTGATGTAGCATTGGAAACTGGTATATATTGACATTGCAATAAGTTAGATAAATAAACTAACAAAGAATGGAACAAATGGGCCTTGGATCTTTATGAGTAGTTGAAATATGAAAGTGTTGCCAATGATTCATCACTGTTTTTTTTTTCAAATAAAACCATTCTGTAAAATTTGAGCGCATCATTAAAATTCAAGATCACTATTGTCCAATTTATCTCTGACACTACTGTAGCTAATAAATAAATGATAACGGGGACTACTGACACATTTAATTTCCATAATTGAAAATTAAAGCACACATTTATTGACGCATCCATCAAATGCACGTGCCATATCGAGTTACGAATGTCATCTATCAAATTGTGAGATCAGTTTCACCCTCTTAGGCTGGGTGACACTGCGACAGATTAACTGCTAACGCGTGCGTATTACGGCTGTCGTGAGAAATCGACAGTTATGGATGCATTACGACAGTTAGTTATCACCACTTAAGATTATTGTTTTGTGGTATATCGTATATAGATGAAATTAAAATGGTTTGTTGGTCTTTTGCTCGAAACATTGAGTGCTTAAACTGGTATATGTATAAATCTATAAACACTGGAGTGTTTTGTTGTACCATAATAATAACAATAATTACCATCAAAGGCGCTCCCTGAAAGTTATTTTGATTGTTCTAATTCTAAAATTTACCAAAATTTTTGATAATCAAGGGCAGAATTTTTTTTTTTTCAATTTGAAATGTCGAAAAATCGATAATTACGGCCAAAGTATGACTTTGTGGGTACACTAAGATCTAAGTTAGCAATCCCAAAAGTGTTCGTAAAGAATAAAATGCCTCGCCTAACAACAAATAAACAGTTTGGTAAAATCGGTCTAAAACAGCACTTTTGCGCATCAAACGTTCCCAGATTTTTGTCGACAACAAAGAAATCAGTGTACGATCAGGGTCTTGTCTTGCAACATAGGTCTGTATTAACTAAATATAAGACTCCTTATTTCAATCAATATAGAAAATTTGGGAGCGTGACTGAATTTTTCACCTTTTTCTTCATCAATTAGTATCGTCTCACTTTATTAACCGCAGCCGCATATCCAATCCGCATTAAAACCAGCTTTCATTCCAGTTCAACGGTTGCGAATGCAATTTCCCGACTCAGGTTCAGGCATAAAATTAGTTCATACAAAACGATACAGAGCGCAAGTGCGTCGAACTGCATCGAGAAAAGTAAACGCCTTAACCACTTAATGAAGATTATCTCATATCTGCGTGATATCTGTTCAAATGCCTAGTGATAGTGAGTTGAATACGACGCCAATACTCTTATTAAGCATCACAGCGAAAGAAAAGACAGTAAACTAGCTGATTGATATGCTCTTACATGCAGGTACGAGTACTAATGCAAGTCATATGAGTAAGAAATAAATACTCAAACAACTTTAAAAGAGTGCTTTGATACTGTGGATGTGTTATCCATAAAATAAATTTTGGTTATTTTTTACAACCAAAGAGGCGTATATAAATAGTTTGGTGAAATCACCAAGACATATTTTAGGCAAAAAATGTGATGTTGTATTATGAAACATATATTTTACTGTTACTATTTAGCATCAATTAACAGTTTATAAGATGTTTTCCACAACACTCAGGTTCTGGCCATAAATGTTACTTAACATCCAATAATAATTAAAGCAAACGTTGCTTAACTTAGGCATCGCTAACTAGCCACGTCTGAATTGCGTCATGAGTTGGTCGATATATTTAGCGTTAGAATGTACTGCAACAGAAAAATAGTAAAGAAAATACGGAACGATTCACTTATTGACATTTATGAGGAGTCAACACAACAAGTGTGTGATGTGTTATCGGCTGAACTAGTAGGTACGACCAGTGCGTCTGAAATTTTCATCCAGTTTTGAAAGCTATTTTTTTTCTACCTAGTTGCGATGATGGCTGGCCTCATCATCATTATCGAGCATGCAATAACTGTTACGAAATCCTTATGAGTTATTGGTTATGTTTTTTATATGCTTTTTAAATCTGTCAATTTGACTTGCTTGTTCTTCCTCTTCTATTTTTACCTTTCAATCTAACTGTATTTTCTCTTTACTTTTATTTTAAATATATTTTTATTCACCCTATTCTGAGTTCCTTATCACTCTCCCTTCCCTCCGTGACAATAACAGTGTTGTCAGCTCGAGTTTTGTTACTGTTATTCGTTTGACTGCGCATGCGTGTTGGTATGCACGTACACTGCGTCAATCAACTAATAGATTGTAACTAGTTCTCAGAGCCTAAGCCCAATAAAAAAAATAAAGTTTTTTTAAATTCATAATATTTTTTTTTGTTTCTAACATTATAATGGAAAAAAAAGTAATGGTAAAACATAATGTTTATATTTTCTATTAGATAGCCTTAATCGATTTGTCTGGAAAATATTGATATTTAAATAACGATTAATTGTAGACAAACATGCATTTATTGATTCCTACTTAATATAATGGTACACCAATTCATTTCAATTATTGATCTGTATTTCATACTAGTTCATTAATGTGATAACAGTTAATATTATAAATTAAACAGGTTTCACTTAACGCAGGTCGTTGTTTAGTCCCTTATATATTAAAATGAATAGTTTAAGATACAAAAATTCATTTTAAGATATCATTTATTATAAACGCGTATTGAAACAAACACATTTTTATGAAATTAAAAACAACATTAAGTAAATTATTTAAAAATAACATTTTCATGTTATTTTATATATTTTACATTTTTCATTAGAGTTTTGTTGAGCAGTGCATAAAACGTAATTAAATATGTCAAATACTTTTTTCTAGGAATCAAAAGTCTATGATTGGTTAGATTTTATAGAAAAGTTAGTTTTAATTATTATATAAAGTGTTTGTTTGTTCTGTTTTGCTGAACAACAGTTACATTTTAATCAAACTTACATTAATGCTAAATTAGCTAATCAGAGTTGCGGTTATTTATAATTGTGTCACACGTAAGAAAAAGGTTGCTTTCTAAACGGGCCGGCATTGTCAGCTGAAACCGCAGTTAACTTTGACTGCGGTTAGAGCCCTACCCCACATGAATACCATGAAATCGCCGTGCAATGTATCCAATCATTTGATTTAAAAAATAAAGACATGAGACGCTCCAACGTCAATTTTGAAGCCTTCGCGTTGGTGCTTAAAGAGCCAGCAATTTATAGAGTTTATTATATAAATCAGTAAGACAAATATTGGTCAACATCAGATAAATAAATAAATAAATAAATAATAAACATTGGACAACATCGCATACATTGCTTTGGTTCTGTGGTAAGTAGCTAAATCACTTGTGTTACAGAAATCAGAAACAACGACGGTACCATAACACCCAGACCCGAGACAATACAGAAAAGTTCGTTTTCCATATTGAACCTCAGAGATGGCGCGACACCAAAGTCCGCTCGCCCCTCGGCTACGGAGGTCGTCGAAAAAAATTGGTCTGATTATGTGGGTTTAAGCTAAAGCAGTTGTGTTATAGAAATCAAAAATATTGCTCTGATTATGCGGTAAGTAGCAAAAGCATTTGTCATAATCAAAAATAACGACGTTACCAAAACACCGATCGGTACCTAACAATATGCATAATTGACCCGTTGGCTTCTCGCTAAACCTGCGGAGATCGTCACACCAATATTACAACATCTCCTAGTTTTGTACAATGGGTGATAGCTTTAGCTATTAAGACATAAATTAACAACAAACAATGCACAGGCGACTTTGTTCAGCAACCTCAGTAACCTACCAGGTTGCTGGCGCCATCTCCTTACTTAAGTGAACAAGTCATATTTATTACCTACACAATAATTAACCACATAACACTCTAGCCAGTTTTATTTTACATACAAAGATTGTTTTAAAACGCGGCAAAAATAATGATGCGAGAAGTTGCTTGATAGGATTTGATCCTATTTGGGTTATCAAACTCCCTTTGCAACAGTATGCTGTAAGTTGAGTTAAAGTTAACAGCCATAGATTGGTTAAATTTGCCTTTTTTCAACGCAGTATACTTGCCCATAGTTAACAAAGTACTGAACTAAGTGCGTCGCATTTGTCGCGTTTTTTGTTCACGGATAACATAGGAACTACGTTGCGTAAAGTATTAAGTCACATAACGTGGCATACCGTCGGGTCGCTACATTTCGCGTCCAGTCGCATCTAGGACAGCGCCTTATGCCCTATAGGAAGTTTTTACGTATAGGTACATTATTTCAGGCTCTCTAAATGCCCCGTTCCAAAATTTTACGTTCGTAAGTGTCAAAAACGTCTGTCCGTTTTTCTGCGAGTCGTTAATTCTAATTTCAAATTTACTTTCAATATGCTGATATTGAAAGTGCAGTGAAATACGACTGATGACAGCTGTGTCATTAGTCGGCTGTCGGTCGTTTATAAGTTACACCTCGTATAATGTATTACTATTCGTAACTAGAACTAAACGTCTTTCTAATATTGGAACCGAGAATTCAGAGAGCATGAAATAATGAGTACCTAAAAACTTCCTACTTGTGGAGAGATGAGTCCCTTACAACAGTCTCGGTGAGATAAAGCGCTTTGGTTAAAGTCTAACTACTGTGTTAGCGCATTTATTGGATTTGCGGTCGTGTAATGAGAGAAGACGCACTTAACACTATTTCCTGCTTGACGCTATTCTTGTGCAAACAAAGGATTACTTTTTGTACAAAGTTACTATTGACTTTGTAAGCGGGTTTATAAGGTTAACTTGCAAATTAATAGCGCAAAAAGTTATCTGGAGATTAAAATTGAATGGGTTAGCTTAGGAATCTCGAAGAAAGTGAAATGCGTCGTTGATTTCTTAAAAAGTACCATTTGTTGAGAAGACATTTTTTTATGCAGAGATAATATTGCTTCCAAATCTGTTCGAATGAATTATCTTACACAACACAGCAATATCACTAAAGTATTCGTAAGTCGTCAAAAATGTGGTCTATTCAAAGTTTAAATTAGAATAAATATCATTTGTACAGCAAAAACAGTGATACGTAAGTTTGATATTTTTTTCATTCTACTTTGATTGTTAGAAATCATACAAGTTTTTTGTTGATATGGAATGCATTTTTGGCGGACTCTTTCCTGGCCGAAATAATATCATTTTAATTGTGCCTTAGTCTAATGTACAGTTCAGTTACAATACAAAACACGCATTTACATGCACAACGAGGCGTGCAAATAGCCTACTCGCAACAAAAAAAGTTACAAAAGAAAATTATTCGCCTTCAAAATCGAAGTGAAAGTTACATCACATGATGCAATACAACGCTGTAACGATTTGATAACACCATTTCTCTATTATGAGTAAAATAACTATTACATTTTCGCCTCTTTACTTTTATTCTTACACGTTAACTCACATTTTATTGTTCTTTATATTAAATAATAACTCAACTGTAAGCTTTACCGGCCGTGTGAAAGTCGATGCCGTAAAAAAGAAACTGTGGAATGGATTTTGGATTAAGTAAAAGTTAGGCTAAATGATACTGAAGGCATCAGTTAATGGGATTACTTTTTGCAATGTCTGACTTTTTAATTTATTTTTGTTGTACCGGAAACGATGATACTTGTGTTTTATTTTAACGAGTTTCTCATACAAAATGCTGGCAGGCATTCGAAGCTGTGATTGGTACCATCGTTTTTAGGACAGTATTTTAACACATATTACGTCATTCAATGAGTTTAAGAAATGAAAACAGTGAGCATAATTTTTCCACAATATCCTCAGATCATATAATGTAATTCAATTCAATTCAATTCAAATCAATTTATTTCAGGCAGAGCCCATAGATGTTAGTAACAGTTTACTCTTACAAAAAACTAGTGTTAGTAGATACAATGTTACTGAATCATTATTATTATTATATATATTATATTTTATTGGTGGATTGTCACCCACCTTACAATAACCTACGAGCCAACATGTTACAGCGCACAGCCAGCGATCTACGCTCCCTGTCTATGTCAGTGTTATCCTTGAGATCCTCGGTGACCCAGTGTCCCAAGTACTTAAAACTCTGAACTCGTTTTAGAGGCGTCCCGTAAAGTGATATTTCTGGTACACTTGAGTAATTTAGTGCCTTAGATCTAAATAGCATCCATTCACTTTTACAAGTATTGTACTCAAGACCGTGAGCCACCGCATAGGATTCACAAATAGAGAGGAGTAATGTTTGTGTGATAGTGTCAGACCATTTGTTATCAATTATTTTGTTCTGGGTGCTATTATCGTATGAACAGTATGGTTCTGTGTACCCTCGTGATGCCTGTGGCCTTATAGAAGACTGTGAGTTATGTGTGCTGAAAGGAAACTTTCAGGACTTAAACTTCTTACTGTCTCTGTAAAGTGTACTTGCTATAGAGCTACTTTTAGTCACAACGTAGGAAAACTTCGACAACGAAACAAAACGGAAAGTTCATGATATATTTTGTATTGGAAACATATTTTGTCACTGTCTTATCGTAGGTATCACTGTCTTATAGCTTCGGAAAAACAAGACTTAAAAAAAGTTTAGTTATAGTTTTCAAATTCAAAACGGTCTCCAATGTTTTAAGACGGCTGATAGTCTTATACTAGCTCCGATTCCAACAGTAATTTTTTACCACTTTAATTTTATATCTTAGATTTAAGTATTTAGTTCAAAAAATGTCATGTCTTATTCCATTTGGAATGCAAAGTTTTTTCTATTTCAATGGTACTTCTTTATTGCTCAACTTAATTTTAGGTACCTATCATCTTAGATCACTTTGTATCTAGTTTTTCAATGATGCGTTTGTTTCACAACTCGGTGTGCATAACGCACTCAAATGTGCATTGTAAGCGCATAATAATGCAGTTTGATACGTTAATGTGCTATAAACAGGCTCTTAGGAATGGATACGTTAAATTTGCGAATGTAATGGCATTTTCTAACGCATGTACTGTTATTTCGAATATAGGGTTGACGGTTCTTTATTTCTTAGTTATGCTAGCATCATCTATAAGTACCTATGTTTACTGTAATAGACCGGTATACTAACTAGGATATGCTGAAGAATTAAAAAGGTCAAAATTGGACTTTACTTTCTGATATAAAAACCAGTATCAATGGCGACACCATATTGTAATTAAATGTAGGTTTAAAAGTGTTCAACATGACTGAGTAGTTTGAGCAGATTTTTGTCAGCTGTTGATTAGCTGAAAATACGAGTGCGGTGTGCTATTAGCCAATCAACAGTATCGAAACTTTTGTCGTCTCATGCGATAAATTTGACATATTGCGTATGCTAGGCCTGTTTGACGACCTCTATTAGCTATGAGTGTAAGGCGAGCGGGTCTGAATTTAGCGTTCCGCCATCTCTGAGGTCCCTGGTTCGATTCCCGGTCTGGTCAATATAGGTAACTGACAAATCTTTATTGTCTTGGGTATGGGTGCTATGGTACCGTCAATATTTCTGATTTCTGATACATACACAAGTGTTTAGCTACTTAACACAAAATCTGAGCAATGTTTGTGAAATTAACGAATATTTGTAGCTTTCGTGGCTTTAAGTCCTTCAGAGAAAGAATCACAATCCATGTTAGTTAGTTTATTACCATAATATTAGTTATATAAAAGATTATTCGTTTTTTATTTTTTCTAAAATTAAATAACTATTTATTTGTTTAGTGCAACAGCCCTAACTAGCTACGTGTGTATATGATACATTGAAGTGATAATAACATGAAATAAATTTACTGCGCGACGTTAGTTTGATGGTATCTTCTCGCGCAAGTATCATGAATGTCCTTATTAAGGTATAATTATATCTTTATCAAACGCATGATATTAACAATGATAAGTATAATTATCACGGTTAATATGACTTAACACAATTTTCAGACATGTGTCATTTTAAATGTCAAATGCAACTATTTAATCGCTGAATAGGGTCAAAACCATTTTTTTAAAGGGAGTTTCTTTTATTGCTATTTTTATTAAAAAATATATTCTAGTGAATTCTTTCGGTACCAGTTAATCTTTGGGGTCCTGCAGAGAGTCCAGTCATGGTTGCGGTGACAGTGAAAATTTGTTTTTGGAATTATGTATAACTAGCGACCCGCCCCGGCTTTGCACGGATGCAATATAAATACTTAGAAATGTTGACTTTTGTATTCTATATTGCAAATAAAAACCTTCTTCTTGAACAACACTGGATATATAATAAACAAATTCGTATCAAAATCCGTTGCGTAGTTTTAAAGATCTGAGCATTCATAGGGACATACAAAAAAGGTCCTTTGTTTTATACTATGTATCTAGTAATCGCATGCGTTTTTGTCGTTCAAATTATTCAAACTTATTGTTTATAATTGTATAGCAGTAGAAAATATTTTTTATACATTTTAATACTTAATCAATCTGGTTACATATCGTTGACATGTAGCTACAATAGCAACAATGGCGTGCCTATAAAGTAGCACATCTAGTAATTTACTAGATTTCGTTAAATTCGATGTTTTCTGGTGTTCAGGTAGCAATGGCAATGGGTGCACGCACACGCATACTATATAAATTGACAAAACGTCACGAGGTAACTGAGGTCTGGCAAAAACTCTCCACGCCTCCCGCTTACCCCTCATGCACCGCCGGGGCCTAAGATTCAAAATAGTGCGGCGCGTTTTCATTGATCTACAGAGCAACAATTGGAAACGCCTTTTGAGAGCACGGTTCAGGGGTCGTGCTTGTATGCGCCGGCGCACTGTTGCAACTGCGGCGACGCAAAGAGCAACTAGATTGATGCCGGTGTTTTGTGCCTGTTTCGTTATGTTTCCTTCTTAGAGTCTCGCAATAGTCTTGGCGTCCGCAACATACAATTTGCTCTGTAGTGAAGAAGTGTCATCTATGCAATTTCTTTACAGGGTAACCATACGCGTAGATAAGATAACGTATGCTTTTTAAGTTTCGATCAAAGATTTTGCAGAACTACATTTCCATCCAAAATACATATAAACAGATGATTGTTCCCGCGTTATGATGTACAAAATGGATGATCCGTATATCAATACCAGCTTTGCAAATAGACCTAAAGTGTCATGTAGTGTTATCAAATTTAAACATCATGACACTGAGATATTAGACGACCTCGGTGGCGCAGTGGCTAAGGTAGGCGACCAAAGCGCGAAAGGTCCCCGGTTCGACCCCGGTCGGGTCAATTTGGAAAACGAACTTTTCTAAATTGACTTGGGTCTGGGTGTACTGGGATGACGCCCCCAGTTAGTATCCGTCGTCTGGTACTCATAGTACAAGGGAAAACCTTAGTTTGAGACCAGGTGATTGGTGTGATTGTCTGGCGCATTCATTTATTTATTTATTTAATTAAGAAAATAAATCATTTTTGACGTCGTTAAAGAGGTGCTATTATGAATATGGGTATTGCTGCTTTATCTAAGAGTGATCGCACAAATTTATTTTTTGCTAGAAAATATTTTTAGATTTACGTTTTAAAACGTTTTAAAACTATGTAGAAGTCTAGAGTAAAAAGCATTCAATAACATACAATTTACATATTACATCTATCTTCTGACAACATTTCTTTCAAAAAATCTTGTTTGGTGTTAAATGCCTCCTAAAGTCAGAACGGTATTTAGTAGGATGCCGGTTTAACGACACATTAAACAGGTATTATTGTTCATTTGCAAGTTGAATAAACTTTGTCAGAATCTCGAGTCCCTGCTAAATCACAAATTCCGTTATATTTAAATTAGCACTTAGCATGTTTAACACATTAGACTAAGCACAAAATAAATATTATTACTTGTGACTGTATGTTTAACATTTGCAATTGAATAATTTGATTGATAAGAAGATTTTATTTTTTTAAATAAACCACTAAATGACTGATAGTCTTGGTTGCTATTGATAATTTAATTTTTGTTTTTGGTTTTCTAATAAGACTAGTATGAAGCACGCATAGGACTGTTTATCTCTAGCTGCAGCCCGCGTCTTTGTTTGAACTGTATCAATTAAATTGCAATATCACTTTTCTGAATAAAAGTGTGAGAAAAGGCATCCATCCAGATGGGAAAATGTTTAGATGAATAGATATCCATCTACACATTTTTTTTATCTAAACTGTAAGTAAGAGAGATTTTTATCTAAACTGTAATATAAGAGAGAGATTTTAGTACGAATAGTTTACTGAGGTCCAATATTTGTATTTTAGTTAATAAAAACACTTACATTTTGAGGCTTTATAGTTCGTTATTTATTTAACCGAAACAAGACATGTACAAAAACAGTAATTCACAAATTATCGCCAGCTATCTCAAACTCTCTCGACCGTTAACTTGATCAGCCAAACTAGTTTTAGAAATGAGTTACAGTTCCCGTACCTATGCGATCGAATGTTGCCTTACCTGTTTCAGTATTTTAATGCCGCACCGATCAATAATGTTACGCTCATAAGCTCTTATAGATACTTACATACATCCAACATTAATTTTATAATCAACCGTTTTTAACAGACCTTTCTATAGAAGACGTTGGCATGTATTTCAAAGGTCCAATAGGTCTGGATGAACTGAAGGCATTTAAATTTTATACCTCTTACTTCATACTGTAACGAGTTCCAAATGTTGTTTGCACCACGAATTGTTTGAACCAGTGAACTTTTCTTTTTTGGATGCACAGGTTAAGTCTTTTGTGGTTAATTGAAAAACAATACAGTTTCAATATAATCTATGCAACATATAAAGTAAAAGCAATGACTGTCTGGAAAGCTGTCAACGAGAAAGTCTGATTAAAATTTACATATAATTTACCTGAACGGGTCATAACAGTTGAGTTACCTAACATCTGTTTCCATAGAGTTGGAACTCAAGAAAACGAATGCATCCGCCTTCTTAACGACCAGGTTCTCGATGAAGAAATCTAGGTTAGCCACCGATGCAAAACCGCAAGTAAGATCTAAATTAGGCTAGTTTTCTCGACGTTACCTCCACCGAACCTGACAGCCTAATTGGAGAATATCACAAGAAAGCCATCCGCAGAATGCAATTGTCTGTTTACTAAGCGGAAAAGTCAAGTGCTTAGAAAACGACTTGAATCGAAGACGAATATAGTTGCTTCAATGGAAAGTGGGTTACGAGTTGGAATATAGATGAGCTGAGAATTTGATGAGTTATAACAAGAAAACGTGGTCCTCGCATAAATCGAATGGATGTGCAAATTAGTTTTGTATTCATTCTGACGCTTACAAGCAAAACAAAATTATTGGACATTTCCAAAGAGAAGGTTTCTGCTGATAATCATAAATTAATACTAAAAATCTAAATGAAAACCGAATAATATGTAAGAAAAATGCCATCAAGAACATTTTAGTGTAACGAGGTACGCCTTTTGATTTAACAAGAAAAATATTAGCATTATATATAGCACATCAAGGTCAACATTTCCAGTTTAAAAATGATCTTATGCCCGTGACATAAATGTTGGTGCAAAGTCCAAAAAGTCCTAAGTCTGGCGTGCTTTCGACTGTACATATTTGAAAGTAGTTTCATTAAAATTAGTAAACATTTTATTATATATTGATATGTTAAACTTTTCAATCTGATTTCAATTTCATGTCTGGTCTTAAACTTCTTTTTGATTATCTTCTTTACCTTCAAAAAAATCTTGGACACATTTTGACATTATAAATAAATAAATAAATAAATATTGGACAACATCAAATACATTGCTCTGATTCTGTGGTAAGTACCACAACACCCAGACCCGAGACAATATGGAAAAGTTCTTTTCCCATATTGACCCGACCGGGGATCGAACCCGGAACCTCAGAGATTGCGCTCGCCAAAGTCAGGCCCGCTTGCCTCTCGGCTACGGAGGTCGTCGTACATTTCATTGCTCGTGACTGTACGCCGCTCGCACGTGCATCGGTATTGTTTAATATACGCCGCACGCACGTTATGACTAGATTCAATGATCGAGTCGTTGACTCTGCAGCTATGTGCGGATTATAAATAGTATGTGAAACTTTTTTCCTATCATGATCGCTGGTTAAGATACGACATTTATGAATGAACTCGTGCAGTCAATCTCTAACGATATCTTTCAATGGAATAGTAATTACTATACCATTATTTTTGTCACGTCCACTACCTATTGTAGAATTAAAAATTATAATTTAAATTTTACACAAATGTCAATCTTTTCTACACCAGTCTCCAACTGGTCGAGGAATACATTTTTTGGAACATAATAATTGTTTTCCTACATTACTAAAATCACGCTATTTACTCGTATTATAAAGTGTTTAAGTATAATATATTGCATTATTTGCTACCAAGATTAACTATAATATAGATTTTATTTCAAACTACAGAAAAATAAACATTTTTGTTTAACCTCTCATGTTCCGGAACACGGATTCACGCCAAACATAATCGATTTTCTATTGTGTCTGTAATCCCGGCATGTGACTGATCGATCGGAGACTATCCATTCGATGATGTTATTATTATTTTAAATTTTATCACTTCGCCTCATGTAAAATGAAAGCAAATGAATTCAACTTGAAAATATTAAAAAAGCAATGAATCATTGTCTGCGACTTGCTCTTGACACAAGGTAAATGTCGATGGTAACGATGACCGGTTAATTTCAAAGTCGTCAGCTTCCGTCTGCTTTGCCAAAGATACAGGAAGATCAAAAGTTCCACTTCAAGAGATTGTTGAATGACCGAAATTACTGCTTTCCTCTCGAGATAATTTAGCCGTGGCACTATTATTGACTGCAATTAAAATCTTTCGGAAGTTATCAGTAGCAGATCATGTTATTGACGAAAACGAATTCATGGTCAACCGTAAGTTCGTTTCCGAGGCAAGAGCCTTTTTTGGATGTGGGTTAAAGACAAAACAAGTCACACGGCCATGCTCCACTTGCAGACTGACAATAACAGGTCATATATTCGTTTTATTTGTTTTGCTATCAATGTACCATTCGAGGTTAAGTTTTAACAAATTTTGATCGAAATGATGCAAGTTCAACTCATAATTTCACAAAACAAAATAAACAGTAAAATTTAGCATTTCAGGAGAACGATGTATGTTCAAATATGGTAAGTAGGACCTAGAAAACCAGACACAATATCAAAACAACGTGTCTGTTTTTTAAAAGGACATTCGCTCTTTCGGGGATATATTAGACAACCAAAATATTAATATATTTCTTGTAACTAGGATTTCATGAATAAATTCAGAGTATACTCATTCTTCAGGGGTTATCTGAAAGTTTTCTTGAATAGAACGCAACTAGCCTTTTTTGAAATTTACTTTAATTTGTCTGTTATATGCTAATGCCATATAAAAAAATATATATTTATCATATATAATTGAAAGCTATATCAACGTTTGGTAATTTTTTGATTAGACAAAATTATTATGACCTTTTACATATTATGCAGCCTCAACCAGAAATGTTTTGAATTCCGCATTTCTTTTGGTAAAAATACCAAATGTTCTTAGGTAAATGATCTTCAGTTAGTATTAGTAAATGGATTATTAGCATGATTTAAATATGAGACATTTTAGATTTAGCCTTAAATATGAAGTGACTGAGATTGTTTTACATAATATGAATATTAAATTGTAAAATATGTATGTGTAGCATGCAATATGCATGCAAATCGTGCGACCATGCACGGGATCAATGCTACCGGTAGCGCATCGTGGGAACCTCCCGCTGCCCTGAAGGTCGAAGAAAAAGTGGCTCGAATCGACCCTGCGTGCTCGAAAGTGTTTGTGAACCGAAATTTAAGATTATTCTGGTACTTGATTGTTTTCCCAATTCTGCTTTATGTCTCAATTAATCGCTACTAGATAGGTGTCTAATTGGAGACACAGATAATACAGTAAGTATTAGTTATATTAGGTATATTGCTAACGTAATTTAGCAAGTTATGAATGTTATTTATGGTATTTAGCGCTACGCCAGTGTTTGAATTAGGTAAATTTGGCGACCATACATTTTTATTTTCTTCCTCACAATCTCCACGTATAACGATGATTAGTGAAGAGTTTATAAAGACATAATCTTACTGTAAGTAACGTACGAGTATGTTACTTGTATTATGGTAACAAGTATCAACAGCGGTATTACAATAAACATTGAAACACATTTATAAATCACCCACATAAAAAACACAGGCGATGACTCATTTCTTTAAAACCCATACATATTGCTTAGACTTTAATTGCAACAAGTAACAATCACTTCTGTGTTGTTGTATTCCTGCATGTGAGTAAGGTTTCCAGAGCTCCTGGGGGGGTGCTACATTAGTAGCAGGGGTCAAGCTTTCAAGGTAAGGGCGACAAGTACAATAACAGATTTATTATGCTGTACTTGTCACCCTTAAGCTAGGACCTCATTGCCACTTAACATCAGGTGGGATGAGTTTAAAAACATAAAAAAAAAGTTCCATAGTTGTCAACAAAAGGTAAGCGCCTTAAAGACTTTACTCAAATCGGACGCTGTTTGCACCAGGGCCGAGGGCTGACGCTCGATCAGGCATTATACCATGTCGAGATTAGAAAAAAGATGATTCCTTTCATACGAAAAAAGCAAACTCGTTCGAGCGACTCGATAATAAACGCTTAATAACCAGGCCAAGTGCAGGCTAAGCCACTGGAAAGGTTCAAGTTGAACTTCAGCTGGCAATTTTAACGGTTATTAGCCGAATGCAGCGGATTTTACGCTTTCGTTCGGCGCCGAAGAAATTAGGAGCGAGTCGGCGACATCGAAAGTGATTACAATGGAAATGGAAACTTGTTACATGGATTTAATTTCGTTACGTTTTTGTCAGGTTTCACAATGAGCGAATTGTATATTATATCTGATTAATATCTAAATCCGTAATAACATTTTTTTGTTAACGTTTACGCTGCTCAGTGGGTCACAGCTGGTATTTAATATAGCATGTCTGTTTACTGAACTATGAATTATTTTCTCGTTATTTGTGTCACCTACTGACAACAATTTATTGCATTCCTGCTTAGGCGCTAAAATTACCTGAATTTTATAATAACTATCATGTCATCTGATTACTTAGTGGATGGTGTGTCTGACCAGTAGGTACACTCTTACATAAGGCAAATAAAACGTTGTATATTGTACGTTAATTATGGTAAAATTTTCTGAGTGCTGGAATTAACTTATACTTACTTACGTTGTAGGTAACAACAAGACGCCAAGACATCTGCAAGATTTACACATTCGACCTACCAAGAACAGTCCAAGGCACCTGTCTATAAGCTCAATGCAACGCCAACGACCAATACTTAAGTAACATTATAATTTAGGGGCTAAATTAAGTGCATATTATACTTTAACATTTCGCATAATGAGTTACATTGAGGGTTTAACGTACAGCCTCCCTGGCCGTCACAGTGACAGCTGTCAGATGCGCTGCGCGCGCGCAGGCAGGGTCAAGGTGACGCGGGTAAACAATAAACACGGAATGGCGTGTCACGTGTGACCTGTCACCTGTCACGCTAACGTTTGCGGTCTGTTATGACGCCCGTATCTGCGTTTCCGCTTATCGGTTTGATCGTTGTGGGAATTTTCGATTTGCATGTGTTGCGCATTTAGATGAACATAATATAATAGTCTTTTGATACCAATTTCAATAAATAGTTTTTCAACATTGCGGTATACGGATACAAGATATACCTACTAATTTATTTATTTATTTAAAAACTTTATTGCACAAAAAAAGTACAACAGGTGGACCTAATGCTATGCTAATATTAGAAATCGTGATTGCAAGTCATTTGTTCGTGATATACTTCAAAATTATTAATGTCACATTCGTTTACTGTTTACCAAGGAAGTCTTCTGATTTTTACTGACATGTACTGAAGGTCACCTACTCAAAAAAATTATACTCAAGTTTGAAATACCGTAATTATTATTTATGATAAATTATTACAAAGTAAAACAGTTATACAAATTATGTCTATATAGATATATTAGTAATTTATTGTAAAGATAATATAGATTTAAAATCATACTCCTGATTTATTTTCCATATTTTGTAAAATAAGTTACATATTGCTGGTCCTCACACTAGGCTAAGCCTGTCCTGTGACGATTGTCATTTTAAATAACCATAGAGAAATAAATAAATAGACTGGTAAAGAGAACACGACAGTATGTTTCCATTTGTTATTTTTTTCAATACAAAGACAAGTTTTCCACACCGATCCAATCTCGGTTGCAACAGTCTCATTATATTACAATCGCCATTTCGAAACACCATAGCCCTAGCGATGTGAACCCGCCAACAATAGTCGAACCTTCCGAACAATAAGATATACAAGTGTACATATTGTTTTATCTGTCATTTATCCAACCTTCAGGATCGGGTGTGGTTCTCACGGATTATGAGCAGAATACATGATCTTTTAGCACCTATGCTGAGGTGAGAACGTTCAAATTCGATTACACACCTGCCGGTGACTGTACGAATAACAAATAGACTGCAGTGAGGTGCTGACCTTTTTAGGTCTAATTCATCGGTTCGCTTTAAGCGAGACTGTTTTCGTTAATTGGTTCACACAATAAGAAAAATGCTGTGAAGTTACTTAATACTTGCTTACTATTAATAATTTTAATAAACGCTTCAAAACTAATTAGTCGTTTTCCATTCTTCTTCACATACCTATCTTTTCTTAATTTTAAACCTTGCCTCAGCATTTTTAACCTAAAAAATTAGAAAACCTAGTTATCTAATTGCCTTTGACGGTAATCTCTTTTGAAGCACACGATTTTCATAAATATTATTATCATTTCAATATCAATATTATCAATTTATGCCTGTCCGTGGTCTAGTAAACTAAGTATCTGAACCAGTTTCAAAAATTAATTTACCATTGAAAAGGAATTTTTTTATCAGTGAAATTATATGTATTATTAAAAAATATATTTATCCAAAACTAATGTTACGGCTAACAGTACGTCAAGGTATACACCTTCGATATATGTATATATATATATTTTTTTATATTGCACTTCAAGATTGACCTCATCCCACCTGATGTTAAGTGGTAATGAGGTCCTAGCTTAAGGGTGATAAGTACAGCATAATTATTCTGTTACTGGACTTATCGCCCTTACCTTGAAGACTTGACCCCTGCTACTAACGCAGCACCCCCCAGGAGCTCTGGAAACCTTACTCACACGTAGAAACATAACAACACAGAAGTGATTGTTATTTGGCTGCGGTCTTCTGTAAGGTGGAGGTATTTCACCAGTCGGGCTGCTCCAGTTCGTGCGATAAATCGTTATGCCCTACCTCTCGATATTAGTTCTGAAGTCCCCGACATAAGGGTGATTCATGTAAAATACGTTATTTAAATAATATAAAGTAAAAGCAACTCTGGAAATTGGAAGTAGTGATGTGTTTATAAAAAAATCTTTGAAACTAAACTTATTCAGAATAATATAGAACACAATAAGTAACAATGTCGTGTAATGGCAACTGTTGTTACTCAGCATCTATTTTTATTTTATACAAGTAGGTATACAGCGATACAGTTGACCTTTTTCAATCAAATATCACGATAACGATTAAGGATCATTTTGGACTGATCGTGTCAGTTTAACAAAGGCGTTATGGGCCTACATAAGCCGATGACCTTTTAGTTTTAATGAAAATTTTGCCATTTAGATCAATTGTTTATCATGGTGAAGGAAGTGGTAAGGTCAAGGAGTGGGCGTCGCGTTCATGTATGGCTACAATAATAGTTCATCTAACCTTTTGTAAGCTGGAAACTGTCTTGTGATATGAAAATATATGGGGAAGCGAGTTGTTTGAGTTTTTTAGGTTTTAGAAGCCTCGAAATTTGAATAGAGCGGCATTGTTAGTGATTCATCCTTTTTCGGATTTCAATAAGAACGATAAATTCCCAAAATCGATTGATTTCGTAATAATACCCCTTGCTAAATATTTTATGAAATCACTAAAATTGTTAGTTTTCAGAAAAAATAATAAGATCTTATACAAGATCTAAGGTATCGCGTAGATATTTATGTATAGTTTTTTTTTACAACGTGGGACAGAAATATTTTTATGTCGGATAGTTAATTTACCGAGGAATGCTTTTGGATATATAACATTGTGCTGTGACTAATATGTGTTAGAATCGGTGATATATATACGTAAAAAACGGGGACAATACGCAAGCGAATCCGCGGTGGGCTGTTATATGTCCGTTCTAGAAGTTAAACATATACTTATACAAAATTTCATTAAAATAAATCGGTTCAGTGGTTAAGGCGTGAAACTTGGACAAACAGACAGACAGATATACTTTCGCATTTATAATATTAGTATGGATAAGTACAGTTTAACCCACAACCAGTCACTGAGACAGTCAAGATAAGCCTAAGTGAGATGGTTATAACCACATTTTTATTACGTCTATGAAATACTTATCCAAATTCCCTGCAATAGGATCGTTTACATTTCGCAGTACGGTACGCTGCGCTTGCGCCACTCCGTGAGAACACTCTTGCGAAACTGATGTGCCACTGTAATGGACCTCTAATAGCTTCCTCTACACTAGATATACTAGGCAAATTTGGTATTAGGTATTCCTGTTATTCAAAATGCATACGCTACTTTTATTTTTCTCAAAAATAAGTATATACGCAATTCTAATAGGTACTAGGTATTTACTTTTATTTATATATTAAATTAATATTATAAATTTAAAACTGGGATGACGGCCCCAGTTAGTATCCGTCGTCTGGTGCTCATAGTACAAGGGAAAACCTTAGTTTGAGACCAGGTGATTGGTGTGATTGTCTGGCGCATTTATTTATTTATTTATTTATTTATTTATTTATTAGTTCATGTTATAAGTTTAGGATAGTCACGACATGATTACTTCACAAAATGAATGAGCCAGTGTTTTTTGTCTTGGGATAGTAAATAGATGGATACTCTATATAAATACTATTGATTGATGACGTAATGAAAGAAAACAACATACTAAATGGCATTTATATTGTTAAATTGATAAAATCAAAATTTGGATTAAAATTAATAAGGGGCCATTCAAGTATCACGTAAGCACTATGGGGGGGTGGAGGGGTCTTTGTTTTGCTTATTTTGGATGACATGGGGGGTAGGGGAGTCTAGATGATGATTACGTCATCGGTAGTTATTTACTTTTTTACACAAATTGCAACTCTCACATTGTCTATGCTTGAAAACGAAACGCATTTTTAAAATTCCCGCAAATAATGCATACGTTTAGGCACTCGTTTTAGAACCGATTAGGGGAATTACCGCGCGCTATTCACTTGTCTGAAATTTCTCCGTTAGTGTATTGTTTTGTTTGGATACTATAGCGAGTAGACGTATTGTAAGCATAGCAAAGCAAGTTAAAATTTGTGTTACCGTTGATTCCATTAGCCAAAGTTTAACGTTTAAATAAGATGTCGTTTAAAACAGACAAATCCAAGTTATACCAAAAATTGTTTCAAAGTTTTAAAAAATCTCATGCAAGTACGAAAGTACAAAATGTACAAAAGTTAGTTAACGAAGTGTGGCGAAATTATTAATCACAAGCAAAGTCCGACTAGGAACTAGATATATATAGATACTAGCTGTGCCCGCGACTTCGTTCGCGTGGACTACATCCTTTCATGGTCGGTTTTACCCCTTTCTCCCCTAATATTCGAAACAAAAAGTAGTCTATATTTTAATTTAAGTTTCGAGCTATATTTGTGCCAAACTTCATATCTCTAACTTCAAAAATAAACATTTTTCCATATAAACTTTCAAAGGTGGTATTACCCCCCTCCCCCCTTATTTTCTAATTAAAAGTAGCCTATGTCCGTTCTTGAGATTCAACGTATACCTATACCTAATTTCATCAAAATCGGTTGAGAGGTTTAAGCAGGAAAGCGTAACAGACAGACAGACAGACAGAGTTACTTTCGCATTTATAATAATAAGTAGGGATAATTAAAAAAAATACATTTATAATTGAAAAATGTTTACGTAAGCATGGGAGGAGGGGGTAAGAGCTTTGCTTACTTTTGCTGACAAGGGGGATGGGGGGGGGGGTAAATGATTGTAATAAATCTGCTTACGTAATATTTGAACGGCCCCTAACGACATTGCGTAAGACGGTAATCACTTTCTTCTGCTCTCTCTTCAATAAACCTAATTTCGTAAGAATCAGTTTGTGAAATAAATCCTTTGGCAATTCTGTATAAGATAACTTAAGGCGTTGGCAACACCATTCGTCATTCAGATCTCGATAACATTGTCTCTCGTCCTACGGGTCGTCATGGGTCGGGCCAAAGAGTTGACGTGATGATTGCAGCAAGATGCATAGATTTACTTATACACAGATATTATCGTGTTACATGTTACCCGAGTATGACCGAGCAAAATAGTGTGGTTATGACATTGATCGGCATGTAAGCATGCATCATCTGTCCCCTCAAAAAATTTTAAGTAACGATAACCTCCGTACGTATAAACGATATCCGCTGAGAAGCGAGCAAGCTGGACCCTTGGCATTAACGCCAACTCTGACTTCCCGGATTCGATTTCCATCCTGGACAATATGTAAAACGAACTTTCTACATTTTCACGTGTGTGTGTGTTTTCGGATGTTGTGGTGCCGTCGTTGTGTCAGATTTATGTAATTCAAGTATTTTAGCAAGTTTACAGCTAAATGTACAGCAATGTACGTAACGTTGTTAAATACTTGTAAAAACATATCCTATGTCGACAATAAATAAGGTTTCATTAAATGTCCACCTAGTACTTCGTCATGCTTGAGGATTTTAAACCTCTAATTCACTACTTTAGCGTAGATCTATAAACAATTCGTGTAATTCAGCAAAATTTTGTGTGCAAATTCAAGGTTTCTCGTGAAACTTAGGTATCCACTATTTTGTTTTAATTCTTCAATTATCTTTATGCATATAAAGCTACTAGACTTTCTCAGAAACTTACCTGCTTGATCTAGTAATAATTATGATTGACACTTTGACAAATCATATAAAACAATATGTACCTACAATGAACCTCTTATTACAATGTCTATTTAGCCTTTAATAGATTTATTGTTACCACATCAGATCTTAACCTTGATTCGTCATGCACGTAGGAGTGAATGACTCTTCTCCTAACAACATTATAATAATGATACGAGATAATGATCGTGTTTTTGCAAGACTGTATTTTGTAACAATAAAACAGATTATCAAACAATAAAGGAATTGTGTTCCGTTTAAATTTTATTACCTATTTTTTTTCGGTTTCAGCTAATATCAAATGTAATTGTATGACTGCAATTTGGAATTATTAGATAAATGTACCTATGACTCATTTCTTAAGCCAGTGGTATGGAGAATATTTGAAATTATCTGCCGTATTTACGGCTATCACTAGATCCGAAGCTAGTCGTTGATAATTTGATTCGTACTGGCTAATGACTGGAGAACCTACTCATTAGATCGATAATCATTTTTTTTTATACTATGGAACAAAACTGTTTTCAAAATTGAATATAAACTAGTCGAATAAAATGCCCGGTGAGCTTTGTTTGTTTCCCAAGATATACATATTTGTATGTTTGAATTAATGAACAACCCTTTTTTAAAGAAAACGAAGACGAAGTCAGATTGACACAGATAGACCCCATCCTTACCCAGATATTCCGTTGGTAATAAAATAAAGAGTATAATTGTTGCAAAGTGAATTAAACAATTTTGTTTTGTGGGTCTAGACTAATTTGTGCGAATAATAAAGATGCAACAAAGAGTATTTTTTGTTATTTACAAAAACATATGTGGGTAAAAACAAATTAAACTTAAGAATTTCTACTGAAGGCGGCTTACCTCAATGATATTTTTTAAATATCATTGGCTTACCTATTATGTTTAGTTTTGTTCATCCATTCGTTTGAATATGAATTAAGAAGCTGATTTTTGTTTTATTTTTATTTCAGGTGCACAGCAAGGGCCTCAAGTTCGGCATATACGAGGACTACGGAAATTTCACCTGCGCTGGCTACCCCGGCGTGGTTGGCCACTTAGCTGGTGGTAAGTTTGAAAATAGACAATAAAAACATAAATTAATTTACTGGAACAAGATCATGCTAGTAATATTTGGCACCCAGTAGCGTTGGGCACTCTGTAGCAATTGCCGCTGAGTAGCATCTGAGCTCAGTAGCATTTCTCTCAATGCATTTGTCGCTTAAACTCAAACTCAAACTCAAATATTTCTTTATTCAAATAGGTTACATGTAACACTTTTGAATCGTCATTGAATACAATGCAAAGTGACTCGGAACCTATATCTACCGAGAAGACACCGGTAAGAAACTCAGCAGATAAGTTACAGTAGCAGTATCTAACTTATAGCTATGTGTAGAACGCTTAGTAGCATTTATCGCTAAATAGCATTTGCCACTACCTAAGTACTCCGATCAGCAATGTTCATATTGAGCTCATATATTAGTATTGTGAGTACGTACACGACTACATTTATTTGACAATGTAGCGCTGGAGTATGGATACGTTCTCTAAATAACTTTCTTATAATTCAAAATACGATAGTAGCCTGTTGGTATATTTTTTTATGCTTAAGCTTACCAACAAGACGAGCTGTTAAAATAGTGCACAGACCGAATGTATTTTGCTATTACCTACTAACCTCGCTTAGTGCGTACTGCTTGAAAACATATTATTTCATTTTCTTTATCCAAATTCGTTCAACCGGCAATCCAAACTTCCTTATTAATTTAAGTAGGTACTTGTATAAGCAAATACCACTCACTTACCTACTTACAAATCATACAAAACACATTAAAAAAAATTGGCTGGAGTCGGATTCGCGCACCAAAGGTTCCTCCTACACTTTGTTCTTCTTCTATACAAGTGTTCTACTTCTTAAAGCTTTAAAATCAATTTTCTTAAGATAAAGAAGATGAAATATCCATCGTTTCCGATTTTGTCATATATATGGATCACAAAAACTTGCTTCGTGCTAACTTTCATGGTATGTTATGGGTACAGACAGTTTATGATGCTCATTTTAAGTCATCGAAATAGATGAAAAAACAAGAAATTACCCCATTCATGATGATAACTTACCATGATGTTACTAACAATGTATAAAATGAAAGATAATGCATAATTCAACATTTGGCATTGAAATAATTTCAATTTTACATCTTCATGCGTTCTGAGAAGAGTCTTGACGAACCGGAAGACTGACAACGGTCTTTTAAATGCGCTTTTTTTCTTAATTGCTATGGAATTCTAATTACAAAACTATTGCTAGATTTTAGGAGCTAATAAGATATAGAATGTAAAGGTAGGTGTATAATCGAGCACTAATATAATTTTTAGTCACATTCAGATTTAGCAAGGCTATTTTAAAAAAACCGTTTAATCACCTAGAAACAGCACACTGGCCGAATTATATATTAGGTACATAGGTGACTTGGTATCATTAATTGGTTATTTCAAATTCTACGGCCGTTGCGTGGAAAGTAGTAACAAGTGTTTAACAATGACCATTGCCAGTGTTGTGTAACGTCGTGTTACTTGCAAATGGGTCAGAGACTTGAGCTTGACTTGACTTACTTCCTGACTGAGTCATTGATGCGTGTTTGAGAAAGTGATGGTGTGTAATGCCCTTAACGACAGTTTGTTTCTTTGAAAGTCAATTAGCAAAGGTAGTAAGTAATACTCGTTAAGCTAGGAGAGGACAATAAAAATTTTCCTTTAACGTTTTTTTATTAATTAAATGTATCAACAAAGAAATTCGTCTGAGAAACATTACCTTACATTTTTTCGTGAGTATGATCTTAAGGTACCAAGCCTTATTATAGGGATGGCACGGCCAGTGAGTTTTAAGGGAATAGAACTAAAAAAATAGTGCTTTTTCATGCATTTTATGACGAATATTTTCAAAAGACGAAATTTTAAATATCCATTATCATTGTTGTGATTCACTTTTTCATTATTTGTAGACTCTTGGTGCACAATGATTATTTAAAAAACTAAAAAAAGAGAGAAATCCTGCTTCCAGCAGATATACTAACTGTTAATAATTATGTTAATTTTCTTCGCTTCAGTGCCCATACAGACATTATGAACTAAATGACAGATGACACGCCTTGCGTGTTCTAAATAAATTGCAAAGTGCAATCATGCGCAGGTAGACCCTTGTTCCAACAGAATAGAGTTCAAAATAGTACATGCTGTGTCACCTGTGATTGTGATCGATAGGGATAATTAAAAATGAAATGTTCCTGAATTTGTAAGCAAATTGAAACTGTCGGTCGGTTATTGTCTTTCCTTCAAAGTTGGTGGACGGTATATTAGTTATTATGAGCGATGCTGTATCTTCCTATAGGAAGTAACGCTTCAGAATTGCTACATAACACGTGTGGCCGCAGTTGCTTGATATTAGAACATGATTTACACAATAATAATAGGTATTTGGCAAAAATGTATATTTCTTGAATTAAAGCGTATTAATACTAAAATATTGTGTTTATGTATTTAATTAGATACATATTGATGGTCCACATTTATTCAGGCTTTTATAACACAAGCGTTTGTGCCATTTACTTTAAGGTTAGGTCTATGTATAAATGTATGTTATATTGTGCGATAATTATTTAATATTAAACAAACCTCCAAGTGGAATTTCAATCGATTTTAATTTTTTAGTGTTCTTGCCAAAGTACAGGCAACAGACGGAAAAGGCTAATGGAACCCGCCATTGATCACGTCGTGTTTTTTAGCAAAAATCTGAAAAAATAATCAAAAGAAAAACAAATTAGGTTGTTACAAAGAAACTGGAATGAATGAAAGTATGATATAATTAATAGGTACACCTGGTATTTCTTAACCCTTCCCTCTTTGCCTTGTGATTATTGATGTTTTTTTCAAAGCCCCCTTTGGGCCTTACGTGCTTAAAGGACTGCTCTAAGATTTTGGGTTCGAATCGTAGGTACACGAAGTTTTTCCACTCAATAAACATTTAACATAACATCCTTTATTACCAGTAAAATAGAAGAAAGTTTTCATATTTTATTTTTCTTTTTCCAGATGCGGCCACATTTGCCGCTTGGGGTGTGGATTATGTGAAACTCGACGGGTGCTACGCCCTACCCGCCGACATGGACCGCGGGTACCCTGACTTCGGCATCGAGCTGAACCGCACCGGGAGAGCCATGGTATACTCGTGCAGTTGGCCCGTCTACCAGATCTACGCTGGCCTTCAGGTGATTTTCATTTTCAATATAGGAAGCTGCCGGTCTTTTTTTCCTAACTGAGTAACCCTGACTTTTGGGGGAGCGAAGGGCTCATACACCTAATAATTTAAACAACTGCCAGAGGGCGCCCCATAGTGGAGTCCGGCGCTTAGTTCACATCGTTGTTGGGAGATGGTAGCATAACGTACCTTGGGGGAAGGAAGCGTCCCGGCACCCCGAAATTAATCTCCTGTATTTTTTGTGTTATGTTGTAAGTTAGTTATTAACTGGACATTTCCTTATCCCAGCCCAATTTCACTTCAATCATCGAGCACTGTAACCTGTGGCGAAACTTCGACGATATACAAGACTCGTGGGCGTCCGTCGAGTCTATCATAGACTACTACGGAAACCACCAGGACGTCATCGTGCCCAACGCTGGACCCGGCCACTGGAATGATCCTGACATGGTTAGTAATAATACACAAAATATACAACTAGTAAACACATCCTCGGTGTTGATAAGTTCCTGCGTGTGAGTAAGGTTTCCAAAGCTCCTGGGGGGTGCTACATTAGTAACAGAGGTCAAGTCTTCAAGGTAAGGGCGACAAGTCCATTAACAGATTTATTATGCTGTAATTGCCGCTTTTAAGCTAGGACCTCATCACCACTCAACATCAGGTGGAATGAAGTCAATCTTGAAGTGCCATATAAAAAAAACATACATACATTCAGTCACACTTTTCTTCCGGAGGGGTAGGCAGAGGTCCTTTCATTTGTTACGATATTTAGCGTAGCAAACCAGCTTTCAGCGGTACATTGTTGGCTCCCACGGCATACATGATGGTTTACGAGATACATTCTGAAGTGTAGCTTAAATAACTATTAAAAGAAATAACATTATGAAGAGGTATATGTATAATAATTTTTCAGAGCTAAAGCCTTTATAAAGCTAAACAAGCTTGATAAAGACTTTGAGTCCACCAAAATGGAAAATGTTCTTATTTTAACTAATGAAGATCCAAACCCAATAAAAAAATTATCTGTCGTGCAAAGGGAATATAGAATCATAATGTCATATTTTCAGTTGATCATCGGGAACTTTGGGCTGTCCTACGAACAAAGCAAGACGCAATTCGCCATATGGGCGATTCTGGCAGCGCCACTTCTGATGAGTGTAGATTTGCGAACGATCCGGCCCGAGTACAAGGCCATCTTACAGAACAGGAAGATCATCGAGGTCGACCAGGATCCGCTCGGAATTCAAGGCAGGAGGATATACAAGGTGACTTACTTCCTTTTGGTTTGGTGGGAATAATCTTATTTAAAGAAAAGGTCAGCTTGATGCGACCCTTAAAAATCTACAAAAAGTTACATGAACCCACAAAGATAGATATCAATATACGGATTAAACTATAGGTTATGTCCACCACAGACATCAATTCAAGTACTCGTGTCTTTTGGAAGCAATTGCTTTTAACCCCATAGGGCATAGAGCCATCTTCCCTTCACGGACTCCCAGTGGTGAGCGGACTATAGGCAAGTAACACTGCTTTAGCGAATTAATCTTCCCACAATTGGTTCGGACAAACGATCTAAGTTGGTACATAATTAGAAGAAAGGGAAAAAAATAAGGGAAACTGTGATTTTTAAAGACAATTGTATCAAGATACCAATTTGAGACGCTAGTTTGTTATCCGAAGTATCGAAAAAAGAGCCTACTGATCTTTTATCGGCATTTTCAGACTTACGCGTAATTGTTAAGGCGCTCTGACTAATCAAAGAACTCACTTGGTTAGTTGAACGTGTTCACAATTCTATGTTCACAATCAAACGAAAGACTTCTAATTTCCCAGCACCGAGGCATCGAGATCTGGTCGAGGCCAATCCTGCCAATCCAAGGGCAGTACTACTCGTATGCCGTGGCATTTGTCAACCGAAGGACCGACGGAACCCCGTCAGACGTCGCCGTCACGCTGCGAGAGCTGGGACTGAACAACCCTGCAGGGTATAGAGTTGAAGTAAGATATTTTTTTTTTGTCTTATACGCGAGTCATTCTTAGGTACTATTAGAAGACCAGGTGAATGATTCACAAACGTAAGGATTCCGATTTGGAAAGTCAATGTTTTGTCTCCTGTCAATTAAGAGATAAACAATATTTCCGAATTCAAATCTGTTTCCGACGTTTTATGAATAGGTAAACTGCGCTGCAGTGGTGGTTATATCGGAGCAGGCACTTAATTGTCATTCCTTGTACTTGTAGTATATTATTATTTTTCCTCTAGTACCCACTCTACATCTTTTATTTTCTCTGTCCTGTTACATATAGGTACTCTGTATTTATCATATACTCTTGTTATATTTTACTTTGTCTGATGTTATTATTGCACACTCTTTTTACACTATTTTTATTTATTTATCCTTTATCAAAGTATTTAAATAATGCTAAGCTTTGTTGGTAATTAATTCAATTTCATATATTTATTTCTATTTGTTTATATCATAAATACTTTATGGAAATTTATATATTTATTTATTATATAGGTATTTATTTGTTTATTATAGTTTTATTTATCTTTACTTTTTTTTTATATATTTTTATCTTGTTATGGTATTTATATTGATATTTTCTGTTAGTATTTTTCTCAAGCATTTTGCACGGCTGTACCCGTTTCTCGATGTCTACTATTTCCTCTACCTAAAGGTTGTCTGGAAGAGATTGCTCTCTAGCAATAAGACCGCCTATATTGTACTAAAATATGTCTGTAAAACTAATTTCTGTAAATTTTTCTGTGCAATAAAGTGTATCTATCTATCTATCTATCTATTTTTTTGTTTGGGATGTCTTTCATTATTTGTCTCTTAGATTTTTTAACTTATGCAATGAAAGGCAGAATAATCCATAATTTAAATCAAGTCATCATTACAACAATAGGTACTAGCCTAATAACCACGCTAGGTCAAATACAGGTGTCAATAAAAACCCGAGGTACTTTTTAAACATCTGAAACATAAGTACTTTACTAGGGTATCGAACTCAAAGCCAAAACTGAAACAAATGGCTATGGGTCCAAATTCCACTACAGGTTTAATCGATTAACATTTAGGTAATCACGCATGATACAAACACTTTTAGGTGGGTATTCCACTTATTTTGCTTAATATAACCAGCATTAAGTTTCGTTTGGTGCTATGAACAACGTGTAAGTTTGCAATTTATTAATTACTTGCTACCCGACCTAATGAATTATTTGCTGAATTATTTATCTAGTCTTTAGGTAGGTACTATATGTATGTGCTATACAAATTCAAACTTGGATCATTCTATTAAGTCATAAAATAAAAGTAGTTTTAAAAATCACAGCATATATAGGTACAGACGGCAGTACCGGCTTTTGTTTATGTAATGATTTGTTTTCAGGACCTGTACGAAGATGTGGACTACGGCGTACTCTCCCCACAGACAAAGATCAAAGTGAAAGTGAACCCCTCAGGTAGAAAGTGTCTCACTATTCACTAACATGCTATGGACGCGGGATTTGCACGGGTACACATCGACTCACCCAGATCTGTATAACATTCCAATGTGAATAGGAGTACACGGGCTTGAAAGTAAATTCTAGAATTGAATTGGAAAATCAGACAGATTGGAGAAGGTCGATGTGTATCTGTGTGTGTGTACATACACTCGCTTTTTCAGCCGCAACCCGACTAATATGTAAATAGTATTTAGACATCTTGGACAAACCAAATGCATATTGGATTAAAGCAAAAGTAGGTAAGGTATATAATGCTTAAATGCAAATGGGTATGTCAGTAGATAAAGGCTAAATTAAAAAATGTTTCTATTTGACAAAAAAAATATTATGTAACATTTTAAATTACCTAGGTCACATTGTGTGGGCTTTTGTAACTTTTTTTAATATTGAAATACTTTCGTACACAAATATTGTGACAAACTCATCACCTGCTTGCTTACCGACCGAATGGTAGATGCATGTTTAATAATGTAGAGCCGTATTATAGTTAATGTGAATTGATATAAGGATAATAAAAAAAATAACAAGCTAAAAAAATGATGGTGGGGCATTATTATTACACAGATTATCTTTTATGATATGGTTATAAAGTGTTAATACATAAATTAAAAAGGCCTGTTTAAATATGGCAAAAAACAGTAAATTATCTACGGATCATTCTGAGGAATTTTATAGGACTTTGTAAATATATGTACATATTGTATTTATATCTGTTAAGAAATGTAGCAAACACACACACCTATGGATATGGATTGTTTTATCAATATCCTTTTTCTAATACAGGTGTGGTGATCCTACGTGCCGATGCGCAGCCCTCATTCGCCTTCAATTCGATACCGACGCGGACGCCCTACACACCCCTCAACGACGTCTTCCGACTGACCAAGAAGTAGACAAGTGTCGCCACCTATTACGAAGGTCGCGGCAACACAGGAGCGAACAAGCGCCATCTGTGAATCGGCCCTGCCAACATTACTGACCAAACAGAAACATGCGGTGAAATAGGAATGCCATGGCATTTTGCAATTGTTTCTAATGAAGTAAAAAGAGTTTAGGCTAACGTTTAAAACGGTCTTACTTAAAATTTATATTGTGTTGTGTAGTTTTTCTCTATTTTGTTTTTTGTGGTGTTATTATTCTTAATTTGACGGCCAGATGATTTTATTGCATTAGTTAAAAGGTCCAATGTGCCAAACTATTTAATTTCACTACACCTTAAATCTGATTACATTAATGACTGAATATCTTAAATAGTTACAAAAGGTTAATTTCCAAGACAGAAACACACATCATTTTCTAGGTTCAGTTGTGAAAACTGTTGGGTCGTCAATGTGGACATAAAAAATAACAAACAGATAAATTTTAGTAAGTTTATAATATTAAGTGGAATTAAGTTTTAAACAATCCAGGGAATTCAGTGCTGCACCGTACTTTGTGAATACAGTGCGGCATTGCCTTGCGTTGTAAATTTCACCACCGCGTTGTAGGACGCCGCATGTCTTCGACTAACGCCATCTATTAAATCCGCCAGGAACTGAATCTCAAGTCAATCTTGTTATGATCTACAAGTACAATGATTTTTAACTCTCTAAATCTACTTTTTAATTGGTGTGAAATATAGTTACCAACGTTGTGTTGACTTGCCGCTAGTTTATATTTTTATTTATGTTTCTTTTATCTAGTGTGATCAAATGATGTTAATATGTAACAAAATAAATGTTGAGAATCGATTTTGCCATTACGTTGTACCTAGGGTAAGTATGTACATTTTAGGTGCCTGTAAATGTTTAGTTTTTTGTAGGAAACTTAAAATAATTAATTAAATAATAATATGTATAATAATATATGTTTTATTTACATTATTAACATAAGTTACATCGACATGGGCACCCATGACCTGAACAGAGATCCATAAGTCTGTTCACTTCGTACAAATCGCACGCGCAGTACCTATAACTTACCGAAATTGTACATTTTATTACTTAAACAAGTTTAATTATAAAGTACACAAAAGGAACATAAGAACTTTAATTTTTAACATACTTTAATTCTACCGTCTGTAATAGTCTTAACTATCTGAAAACTATTTTCTTGAACTTAGTTATACCTACAGATCTATGGAAATGAAATTGTTTTACTATTAGTCAAGTAAAATATTTTTTTTCCATTTCCACTCAACAGACCTTCACCTACCACACAATAAGTGCCTAGCAATTACTTAAGTGCCTAATAATTACAGTTCGCATTAAATTAGTCACTGTGAGTGATCCAAATTTAGAAAGAAGTATCTACGCAGTTTAAGTGTATTTTTCTCACAGAGGACTACATAGGCTAACCTCAAGCTACTATATCAAGGAATCGCGTATTCATATCCGTTTTGATTATTCGGAATCGTCGATATTAGAGTAAAAAATAGAACGGTCATTCGATTACATGCCGTGGCACCAAAAGACGCTCTTACAAATGACATGACGGTTTTGAGTGATAAGAAAGTAAAGAAGCACAGGATTCCATGTTACTGATAAAGCGTCACCTCTTATCATGTACCATTTCTACAAGAAACGTAATGTTACCGAGGGAATATAATATTCTTGAGAAATTAGGCGTTAATGTTCTTGAAAACTAAGTGGCTGCTGACTTGTGGCTCTCGTCCCGTGAACTTGAATCCAGAAAGTGTTGTTCCCAAGTTTTCTTCTTCTATTATGTTAACGCTCCTGAAAAATAACATCATGTATAAAACTGCACTCAACGCAAAAAACTGATCAAATCTAAATGAAAAACGATTGAAGTAAGGTTGTAAGCACGGTGGGCCGAAAATTTGTGGGTTTCATCAAGTAACTAGATAAAATTTCTTCCCTTGAATTTTTTAAATATATTATTTAGCAATGCTTAACCGCTATTTTTATGAAAAACATTTTGGATAATCTACCACGTGAAGATACATAAACTTGCATTCCTCCTCCTCCTTAAAAAATATTACAACGTAAGCAAGTAAGCACCAATTAGTAGTATTTACAGGGTTAGGTACTTTTTGAAACACCTAGATAAATATAATTGCACGTACCGAAATTGTTTTATGGAAGCCAAAATTATTTAGATTGCATCATCATTATGATCTGAAAAATAATTTTGTAGTTTAATTACTTTTGCCAATTACAATACAAATGCTGAATCACTGTTCCCATTTATTTTCATTAAACGTAACTTGAACTATTTTTTAGAAGTCCTATCCACCTGTATTTCCGTTTAACAAAGATACTTATTACTCGTATTTGAAGATTCATTTTTAATTAATAGGTTTATCAATTTATTCACGTGTAAATTCGGTTACCTTTTAGTGCGCGGCATCGAATACTCTTCAAGCCAAATAATTTCAGTAGCAATTTCCTGATCCTCTTGAGAAACAATGCTATTCGATGGCTGATTGACTACATTCGTTTTAGCTTTATCTTTAATGAAAATGAATTCATTACTGTCTTTCCGTGCTGCATCTAAATAATTATCTCCTTTGCTTGGGACATCAACGTTGTTGAACTCACTAAAACTCTGTACAGACAGACGCTTTTGTCTGCTGTTTTCTGTATCCAACATTTCACTAGTTGCACTTGTTTCTGTACTGCTATCTTTATTGGGTTTCTCGTCATTTACCCAAGGAGAGAAAGTCGAAATCTCATCAGTACTTTCCGCATCAGGCTCGAAATCCCTTGCCACAAAACGGTCATTAATTTCTTTATGTCTTGAACCAATTTCCTTGTCCAACGTTTCGTACTGGTAAATATTACGTGATTCTTCCGGAGTTTGTTCTACTGGTGGCTGGTAAGTAAATTTTCTGAGTGACGGTTTTGTTACTGGTACCATTTTAGATGTTTTTGCTTCACTTGGTAACATTTTCTGCATTATTGGTTTCTTTGTGGATGCTTCCCAGGGTGAATAGGTTCGCACTTTTGAGTAAGGTTTTGAAGTAATAACAAACTTAGCCATGCTTTTGGGAAATATTGAGAGTTTTCGTCTTTCTTCTGGCGGTTTAGGCGTAGTAGTCACTTGGGGTCTTGCATTTAAATCAACAATAGGTTTGTTATACTTGAAAAGTCTTTGCGCTTCTATCATCGACAGGAGCAAAGTTAGGCATAACGATATCTGGAAACAAAACAAAAACTATTGAGATTGTTTGTTTATTCCAGTTTATTCAGGGATACAACAATGAACAAATCAGTATAAATGTACTTATTAAAACAAACGATCATTCAGTTTACGTTTAAAATTATAACATCCCTACTAATATTATAAATGCAAAAGTAACTCTTGTCTGTCTGTTACGCTTTCCTGCTTAAACCTCTCAACCGATTTTGATGAAATTTGGTAAAGGTATACGTTGAATCTCAAGAACGGACAATGGACATAGGCTACTTTTTATTAGAAAATAAGGGGGGGAGGGGGGTAATACCACCTTTGAAAGTTTATATGGAAAAATGTTTATTTTTGAAGTTAGAGATATGAAATTTGGCACAAATATAGCTCCAAACTTGGATTAAAATAAAGACTACTTTTGTTTCGAATATTAGGGGAGAAAGGGGTAAAACCGACCATGAAAGGATGTAGTCCACGCGAACGAAGTCGCGGGCACAGCTAGTTATTATATAAACAGACCTGTAGTTTTTTTTAATTTGTAACAATTATTAATTATTACATTGAAATCTTTTTTTACTCACACAAAACTTAGTGCTTACAGATATATATATTTTTAAGAGAAATAATGAAAGTTTATTGCCCTAATATAACCCTTAATGGAAATGATTGTGCGTGTGTGGAATAATTTTATTTATGTGTTTAAGTACGAGTATCTTAATGACAATAGAAGAGTTGTTTTAAAACAAAAATGAGACCCAATAGACAAGGCGTGTAAAGATAAACAAACATATCATTAAATATCGTTGGTGATATTGATTTAGAGCTGTTTATATTTCTTATTATTAATAATTTATGGAAGATAAAATACGTATTTGAATTGAATGTGTAAAGAGCGCTCGTCATATGGAGAAATATTTAACTGATTAGACATTTTATGGTTATTTTCGATAACAAAACAGATAGATAGACAGGGAGCCTTTAGACCATGTCATTCTGGGGCAGAATGGAAAAGAGGTTTACACAGGCTATTAATAGTAGGTACGGTCAACGGCACGTCAAGGCAAACAGTTCTTCTAGCAAAGAAAGAAGGGCGATGCAGTGTCCAAAGTGTGGGTATGTATATAGTCTGACGTGTTTTTGATCGCACACAGTTATTACTGGGGGTCTGTGGCACCAATGCGTAGCGTAGGGGACCTGTATGAGCGGCACATGAAACGGGACGGACGGCACAAAACATTTACAAGGTTGAGTTAGAGTAACAAAAATTCAAAATTAGTGCACTACATCCCCTTGTTAGAACCCCTCTCTTAGATCCAATTGTATTTTAGTGCTTTCAGAGATCTCCACCAATGGCAACCGCATGAATTGCCTCATCCACGACCGCATAAGGCATATCCTTACCTTGAAGATGTAGGTACATAAGAACTTTAAGTGAATATCAAATGATGGACAGTCATCCCCTTTTCCGATTAGCCGTGAGCTAAAAATAGGCTCTCGCCTTTAAATCTACACTAATATTATAAAGAGGAAAGGTTTGATTTTTTGTTTGTTTGTTTGTTTGTATGAATTGAATAGGCTCCGAAACTACTTGGCAGATTTGAAAAATTCTTTCACTGTTGGAAAGCTACATCATTCCTGGGTGACATAGGCTATATTTCATTTTCAAAAAAAATAGGCATCCTTACTAAAATTACGATAACGTAATCCAAGGTGTGAAAAAAATATCAAAAAATTACCTTACATCGCGTGCGCTGCGAAAACTATTGATGATAGAACAAAATGATATACTACATTTTTTTAGAACACACCATTATCTACAAAAAATCAGCGGCAGCATATCTCTAACTATTACAGTCATGTCACAATAAGCGTTTTTTTATTGAAAAAAAGAAATTAAAATACCACCGCTACAAAAAGCTCTTTATTTGTACCTTGGTATTAACCCTTATCAAAATAAATGATGTATTATTTAAGACTGCTTCAATATCTTTATATTACTTTTTGAATTATTCGATTCTGACAATCCATTCAAAAGATATCACGAGTTAAAAAAAAATTAAAAAATAAACTGTATTCGGCTAGCTATGCGTTGTAGGCGTCACTCGGGCAGGGGTACGGGAGGGGGGTTAAGATCACGAAATAAACTTGCCGCGCGGCTCACTCGCGCGGTCGGCCCGACATTTCCCCCCTGGGTGGCCGGGGGGGAAAGCGGGAATGGCCGATCCACTGAACCATCCCCGCCTCGCACTGGAGACCGTGGGTGCAATGCTGACTGGGGTGCCCTCACACTCCCAGTCAGCCGGTCTCCATGCGGAAGAACAGCGCGGTCGTAGAGCCGCCGCGCCCTGCCTCTTCTGCGCCTTCTAAGGTAATGAGGTCCTAGCTTAAGGACGACAAGTACAGGATAAGAAATCTGTTACTAGACTGGTCGCCCTTACCTTGAAGGCTTGACCCCTGCTACTAATGTAGCACCCCCCAAGAGTTCTGGAAACCTTACTCGCACGCAGGAACACAACAACACAGAAGTGATTGTTATTAGGCTGCGGTCTTCTGTAAGGCGGAGGTGTTTCACCGGTCGAGCTGCTCATCTACACTAATATTATAAAGAGGAAATATTTGTACCTATTTTTGTATGTTTGTAATGAATAGGCTCAAAAAGTACTGGGCCGATTTATAAAATTCTTTCAAAAATAGAATGCTACATTCTTCCAATTTGACATAGGCTACAAAATTAGGGATCTTTGGTAAAATTTGAAAAATTTCAACAGAAAAGCGGGAAAAATTCTCTAAGGCGAAACAAAGTTCGCCGGGACCGCTAGTAATGATATAAATCGAGATGTCAAGATTATTGAGCACGGAAAATTGCCGTGACTATGAACTTGTTCGTGTTGTCCATTTATAGGTGATTCTTCAACGTCTCCGTTAATAAGTCTTTTTCAGCAGTTTGCATATAACATTGTAAACACTAAAGATGCAATAAAAATATTGAGTATCTTAAGTTTGATTCCTCCATCTACGTTTTTCTGCTTAACAATTCTTCAATACCGGATGCTAATTATTGCAAGTTGTTGCTTTGCGTCAATTAATCAAAAGAGACTAATATAAGATAATAAGAAAAAAAAATACAAGACAGAATTTACTTCAGGAATTCAGACAATTGTTGATCCACCCTGCATTATGGTCTAACGTGGTCTAACGTGTTGGCAAGGTCACCTACAAGTCCTGTGTTAAAAGTGTTGACCAATCCGGGTCAGATCAGTCGACGATACTGGTATGGTATGGTCCTTGGGATGAAAGATCCGTATTTAGATAACTACGGCACGGAGGTGATCAGAAGTTATGTAATTCTTTGTTAAGCGTCTAAGGTTTCGAGATAAGATGACTAACTATCTAGGATTCTTTCTATAAAATCTGCCTCCATTTTGGTTTTAAAAGAAAAAAAAACACAATGCACTTACAGATACAGGATCCAGTTTCATTTCGCTTAATAATTACGTGCTCACTTTAAACAATTAATAGCTCACAATGACGCAGAAAAGGACTGCACTAGAACTTATCGTGTGATGTTTTAACACATAAATCAATCTGCACATCGATTTATAAGCAGCCGGTGAAATGGTACTGTTAGAAATGACACTGACGACGAATATCATTTGGGTTTGGAGCTTCGATTTCTGATGGACTGATTCATTGGATTAATTATCTAATAAGGCCATTGCAATTAAGCCTAATTTGAAATCACATTAAATGAGCATTGTGTAATGTGCAGTTATTACATAACGTAATAGGGATAATTGATGAAAATAAACTACTTAAGTGTTAAAGTGCGATAGGAGTGGTACATACTTCGGACCTTCGCATTTGGAATAAAAATTAGTAACTACGTCAACAGTTTTTATACAAAAAAAAGCTTGAAACAATACGCGAAATAAATGTTTATTAAGCCTTTTGAAGTCTTCGCTAGGTAAAACATGGATTAGAAGACCTCAATGAAGCCAAACTTCCAAAGTAGGGCACACGACAAATTTTAAACGGCTCTAAAATCATAAAAACACATTTGACGTTCAAGGACCAAACGTTTTAATTATGGGTGAATGGAAAGTCCTGTACATTTTCGTTAGCCATTTCGACCTGAACATCGGAAATACCTCACTGAGGGTACCTTAGAACTTACCTACGCCTACGGCTATGCACGCTTTACACTCATATATGCTATGCTATGGTAGGCTACGTATTGCAATAAATATCAAAGTAAGATGTGACTGTACCTACATGTATGTATGTGGTAGAGAAGCGACGCATACGCTACCCATACAGATACCTGCACGCATGTGTATCCACGCCCTTTGTTTATTGAACAAATCATCACACTACATTAATTTTCAATAGATATCTGCCAGGTTTTCCAATATAAATTTTTTAAGTATTAATTTGTTTGCCTTTTCTGGTAGCTTACATGTCACGGTTAAATGTAGGTACCTACTAATCAGCAAAATATTGTTAAAATTTTACGTTGGTTTTACTACATTTAGAATAATATAAACTGCCATTTAGCTAATAAGTTAAGATGAGTAGGTATTTAACCAAGGTTAAAAAAACTTAATTATTTCGTGCTCTAAAATGCAAGAGCCGAAACCAACGTATGTACTGTCCTAAAGGAAACGAAAATAAAGTATTTTTCAGTAAACGGCATCGATCCAGGAAATGAAACCATTTAAACAGTTAATTGTAATAATTTATTTAGCAAACGTTACATTGCTATAATAATTTATCGAAAACGACTGCCTCTACGAGACGACAGGCACTGCGATAACCCACAGAGTCAGAACATTAACCCTGCAAAAACACGCATACATTACATCCCAAACATTGTCCACTGATAAAACTGGAACAGTTTAAATCACACCAAAATACTTTTTACTTCAAAACCAGGCAAATGGTTTATAGTGACCCTAAAATCAGGAATACTACAACAGAAGGTGTACCCCTCTTTAGGATTATCAGGATGCCATGTTAACCATGAGAAGGAATGATTCCCTCTACAAATATCAGTACAAAAGAACATCTCTCTAGCTTCAGACGGAGTATAATAAGGATTGTTTATTCCGACAAATGCAATTCCTCGCTGTGTAGACGGCTCGTAAACTACTTTATAAAAATACTGAGGAACTGGTATCACTGGATTGTTATTCTCATCTGTGGAAAGATGTATGTCCACTCTCCTTCCGTACTGATTATACAACTGGGTGACTCCATACGTGCCAGTATAGATAATCGTGTTGTAACCGGATGCGTGGATATGATTGCGCAGATCTATCTCCAAAGTATTCCAATTTCCACCGTTAAAGCCAGTCCACTGAGGAGCACAGTTCACGTAATGAAATGTCGCTCGTTCACTAAATGCTAAAGGAAAATCAGTTTTGGCTGCCAAATGTCCTCTTGACAGCATTTCCACTTTATCAATGTAGCTGTCTATGATTGGTCCGACTAATTGTGCTACCGCTGCTTTTTGTCCTCTGGGCGAAAACAGGGAATCAACATGTAAATACCCATAGTGTCCATTATCGATAAAGAAAGGGCGATCGACTCTCGTCTGGTAAATGACATTAAATGGTTTTTGTGCATACTTTGAATAAACAGCATTCAGTCCCGCTTCATTAAAGCACGACTCGTAAACAGGGTAAAATTGATTTTGTACTCTGTACCCAACTTCTATGACAGGATTTCCATCAAAACATGTCCGATCCGTTCTTTGACTGAGATGGTTTGGGGAAAAAATACATCGGAACATGGTGAATCTGGCTGGGGAATTTAGCCACTCGTCGTTGCCGAAGTTATCACCTCCAAGGCATGTAATTGATCCGGTTGAGATGTTATTTTTCGCGTCAGGATGCAAAATGTTCCCAGATCCTTCGCAGCTCAAGGTCATTCTGTCCCCGTATTCAAAGTCGATGTTTCCGTAGTCGTCTGTCGGTTCTAGAAGTCTTCCGTTTCTTATCATGAGAGGAAGTGGTTCGCCGAAATGTGTACGTGTGTGAAGTCTACATCTTTGGCCGTGCTGAATGTGGAAGGCACACAGAATCATCGTAAACAACTTTTGCCAGTGTAACATATTTTGATAACATTACTTTTAAAATTTCCTCAATAGTCCTAATTATGGAAATATTAACTTTTAATAATTGGCGGAGTTCTTTTGAAAAGCTCACGTGTTAATTAAAACACAATGATCAAATTTATTGTAAACCACTTGTGAATTTTGAAAAAATATGAAATTTAACCAAACAAACTTGTAATTGTCAACCAACAAAATTCACATGGTAAATTAATCAGTGTCAGAAAATGACATTTTCACCGTCACAGAATCTGATACATGGTTGGTACGGTCTAATAGCATGTCAAGGTAAACACCTGCTGTTCAATATTAGTTCTTATGAGAATGACATAAGGGCGGTGGAAAGTCCAAAGAGTGTAGTATGACATACTTTTGATCGCACCTCATAATAAATCTATGCATCGCTCTGACTCACAGAGGAGTTAATGAAGCCATTTTCTCGTATTTATCAACAAAAAAGAAGAAAGATATAACTGATTATTCCAAAAAAGACATTTTTAATATTTGTAAATGAAATATCAAAATGATTCCAATAAACTACTTGTAGTTCTATTCAATCGGGCATAAAAAATACTGACCGAACGTAACCTAAATAATAAGTGAGCCACTAGGGCTCGGGCGACTTGTGACTCAGTCAATATTTGTGTCGCCCGAATTAATTAAATTATGCCTGTGAAATTATTTTTCATTTCTAAAAGATGTAAAGAGACTAATTTAAAAAATAAAAATCATTTGAAACAGTGTGGTGTCTAAGAACTTCCTAAAATGACCTTTACTTTATAATTATGTCTTCACTGATTTCACTCCCTCATGCCTTTTGCATTGTTAAACGATACATTAATTACTGAGTTTCTTGTCTAGTTCATCTTGGGATTTCTAAATCAGTTTATATTAAATTGTGACGACGCAATTTGTAACCAACATGAATAAATAATTTCAGTATCAAGTATTGAAGCCACGATATACCTTTGAAATTAGTATTTTTTATCCAAAAACATTTTGGAACGTACAAATTACATCAAATATTTGATTTCACCGTTGGGACATGAAATTTCCTATGTCTCCAGTTTTTTGCAATTGAAAAAATAGTAAAAATATTAGAAGCCTCGAATTACTAATTTCTTTTTTTTTTATTCACTTCTTTCATTACATTGTAACATAAAACAAACAAGATACACGACCCTTCTTAATAGCTTGTTTATTTTTTTGAATAATAATATGCTATCAATCTCATAATAATTTTTAACCTCGTTGTGAACTAGATTTATTAACATTCGCTTGTCTACTTGCAAGCAGAATACAAATTACTTTTTAACCTTTAAGATCATAAGGTACCAATTTATATTGTACACATAGCAATTAAATTATTCTGAATCAACCATACCATGCATCGGCAACAACAAATCGCAACTATTCATATAATTACAACCAATTTTCAAAACAAATGGTCCCTGTATTTGATACACAATAAATAACATACCTTGCCCTTTATGAAGCCATTTTAATGATTTTTTTGTCAAAAATTAGACCATATATACTTTTTCACCTTAATTTTACTTTAAATCATAATGTAAAACCCATTTTGCCATTTTCTTCCCGCAATGGTTTGATGATACAATCTTTTAATTATGAAGTAATTTCTAAAGGTTGTTTTTATCTTATATGACCAAGTTTAGTGACATTCATCACGAGCATTTCCGTGTTTCAAAATGCATGTTAACCTATTGATCTCGGCCAATATCTGAATGTAGTAGTAGGTCTGGTCAGAGCCTGTCTCTCGGTGCGAGAGCTGGAGTGAGAGCCTCGGGTATCTGCAGTAGCCGTAGGCAATTTATCTTACAATCACAATTAAGTTATTAATCACAATTAAGACCCTATAAATAAGTAACCTTATATATAGGGTCCTGTAGTTTATTTAAATATTATGGGATCTTTCCCATAATATGTTTTGTTCTCCAGCTAAAGTGTACTATACTATACCAACGTACAGAGCTGGTGTGACTCTATACACAATAATAACATAGGTCACTGGTTATAGACCATTGAAGTTATATTTGTATATTCTATCTATCAGCATATTATATAATCAAATATGCAGTAAGTAGATTCTTGTTCTGTGATAGTTATGGCTGAGCCGAGTTTCCCACAACATCACCTTAACGGCGATGAGGTCCAGGAGGTTCCCAGGGCAGGGAGTCGCACACACGTCATCACCTGCCACGGATGACGGTACGGTACATCAATGTATTTCGCCCCGCTAAAAAAAGGGTAAATCCGTGTTCGAGTAGGTAACAATATTTTATATCAACTTTAAGACTTTAGAGTTCCATTTTAAAACTTTGTTAATCAATGGATTGCATTAAGTTTATTTAAGGGTGGATGAAGATTTGCAAGCTCCCCCGAACAGACGAAGGCGAGCAAGACCAGTCAGCTCGTGACCACGGTTGGTGCAACCTAACCGAAACTTCGGGCAGTAAGTATAAAAATGGTGATTTTAAATCGTCGATGATTTAATATTTTAATTATGAAAATGTATTAATTACTCACGCAAATATTCATTTTAATACTTAGAAACGTTCCTAGTTTTTTACGAGCTTTCTTTGTTACGCAGATTATCAGAATAAATGATTGATAGTGACCTAACTGGGCAGATTGCATCAATCTGTACCTACTACTGTTCCGTCTGCGCGCTTTATCACCAATTTATTAAACAGGAGTTATCGTATGTGGAAACAGTATAGATTATTTTAATTCAAATCGTGATGGTCGCACGTTCTCACTGCGGACCACGTGCTGCCTGGAAAAACGACAGTCGCATTTCATTCACAAAAACAAATCACTTAAGAATTACATGTGCTTTAAAGTATCTACTGATCATGAAGACACACTCCTGCGCCGGCTGCCCGGAGGAACAGACGTGATCTGTCTCTAAAGTAAACAGGCATTGTTAATGTTTGTGCAAACAATAACATCGACAATAGTGTCCAGTGTTAGAAGGCGAGCCGCTAAACTGAAGTCTTACCAGATTATTTCTAATGTACTGGAATCAACATGTCACGAACGGTGAGTCATTACCAGTAAAAACAGTGCGTTGGTCATTTTTAAAACGTTTTGTTTATTATTAGCGAGACCTTGTTTCACAGTTACTTTCGTTATCTCGTTTAACTAGAATTAAGAATTGTCATTAGAATTTAACTGTATTTTTTTATTACCACTTAATATATGGAATTGTGAGAACACGTGCTTCGCTAATTAATGATAATTTGTTTTATAGAAACGTAAGATAAGTAAGTGTGAAATCTATTAATAGAAAATTGTAATAACAAAAACGTGTTTTACAGGTTTAAATCATTTTCCGCTTAATACAAAAGTAGTTAGTCTGCGGTAGATAAGCTAAATTAGAAATGCTTATTCTTTCCACATAACGAACGCAGATAATTAATTTCAAAATTAGTTAGTGTAACCTACTAGAATATTCATGGACGTAAGAAACAGATTTTAGGACAATTTTTTTCATCCCAAAAGCTAGTGAACCGACCGTGATTTATCTCTATTAATCTTCATTATCCTCAGCAATAAGATCTCATCAACCGATTTGAGTGATCCCTATCGAAAGCCAGGTATTTCGACAAGCTGTTCAAATCTTCACATTATCTTTTTCGTATAGTCAACTGGAGTATTCCACTTACCATAAAGTTTGGTATTTAGATTCTGTCCCTGTCCGAAATTATTGAAAACGTAGCGGTATCGAAAGAATTTAGGTATATTTATGCCTAATGAATATCTATTTCGTTCACTGACACAACCTGACTTCTGTGGGGTCTGATTCCGCATACATTTAGAGAAAAATCAGATATCTTTAGTAAAAAGAGCCCCTGAAAATATACTGCATCTGTAATAATATTCCATGATAGGTATTTAATAGTCAATGAGAGCACCAACTTCATTTTAACTGTCAAATCCATTCAAAACCCAAAGATATATTAAGTCAGAACCTGTAAAATCGGATCAATAGTACATTTTGAGCTATCAAATTGCGAATTTATTAGTTGAAATAATATAATTGAATTTTCTTATGACAAAACTTTAGTTTAATGCCGTTTAATTCATCTTAGTTCTGTAAAAACATATTACAGCCGCACAAAAATGTGGTTTAATTTGTGCATACGGGATCGCTACCAATAACAGTTTAAACATTGCTTCATAACAATTTTAAGTATCATCTAGTTGGTCAGATGCGTGTACTTTTCCGCAAATACGAATGATTAGCACGGAGATGTGACATACGTTGCCATGTTTCTCACGCACCTACGTTTTTCTGCTCGAAACTTCTTTTCTCCGATAGCAAATACGAATTATCGCTAAGCTAAAATAGATAAATAATCTTATATACAACTATATCTTAATATATACAAATGAATCCCTATTTCCCTTGGTCATGCCATCACGCGTGACCGGCTGGACCAATTTTCCTTTATTTCGTTGTATTTGTTATTGCCAGGAGAAAGTTTTTACGAAAGAAAAAAATATACAGTGTGTAACAAAAAGGTGAAATAAAATTTTAAGGGCGTGTAGGGTAGGTAGTGTGTAGTTCCAATGCGAAACCACAACCTCGTACAGCTATTAATTAGGGAGTAAATCGATGTCAAAGTTTTTACTAAAACTTATCGTTGATAACCCTATTAGATGTAAACAAATCATAAATCAAAATGAAGCAAAATATTAAGTAGAATACAGATGTGCAACTTTGACAAATTTCAGTCGAGTGTGCAGTGATCGTGATCGTTAAGTACTTATTTAACACTACTTTTTAGGGTTCCGTAACCAAATGTTCTGTACGTTCTGTCTGTATGTCACAGGCACTTTTTTCCGTAACTATGAGACCTATTGCTGTTAAAACTTGGTATGTAGATGTATTCTGTGAACCTTTAAGCATTAAGATTTTCACTAAAATAGAAAAAAACAATTAACTTTAGGGGCTCTCCATACTTAAAACTGAAAGTCAACATTTTTTTTCTTCAAACCTATACCTACGTGTGGTGTTTAAAGTAGAAAAATGTATGCAAACTTCTACCGAATGTAGTAGTTTGAACAAGATCTAGTAAGTAATTTTTTAAAACGTCATAAATCGTAAACCACAATTTACCTTTAGTAATACAAATATTATCACACTTGCTTCTATGTAACCCTTCATGGGCGAGTCCGACTCCCACTTGGCCGGTTTTTAAATATGAGATGTTTGGTACATAACATAACCTAACAGAAATAGTCAATATCAGCAAGCACAGTTTTGTAATCGAAAACATGATATTTACATTTATTATTTGTACTATCCATTCATACTTTTAAATATTACCTAAGGAATATTATTAGATCACAAAAGCAGTAAATTTATCAAATACTCCTACCTACCAATCATTTCAACTTGGTGACCTTCTGCGCTTATTTTATCAATGACTAATCACGCACACAAACATCACGACAACGGGAGTCCACGTGGACTGCGGCACCTTTACGTCAAAAGTCTAAGCGCCCGCACCAATCAGCGATCATTTCGCAAACATTGCAACAATGCGCTTAGCCAATAATATTATCCTGTCGCCTGTGTGACTGTCACCTTCGGACCGCTTTCCGGGTAGGGATCTAGGGATGCTAATCGATTGTGAAATAATCGATATTTTGGTAATTGATTATTTGCGTAGCACCGATATTAATTAATCGATTAATCTTAGAAATGCCGTTACATTAGAACGGTTTCTTCTAAACTTTTTCGTTGAGATCCTGCTAAACATGTTAAAAATGAAACACAGAATTCTCGGTAAAATGAAAAAATCTACAAATAAAAATATTTATTAAGTATAAAAAAGTGAAAGTTTGAGATTACTAAAACTTTAGCTATGTTAGCTTATTAGTTAAGTAACATTTTTATTTTTTTATTTTAAAGTATTTTATTTCTAAAAATTAAATTTTACTTTTTTTGTCTGTGGAACAAAAGAACCGAAACAGAAAGCACCTTTTGTGTCGTCACACATTAAACACTACAATTCGCAAATGACAGCTGTCGGCGGATTTTATTTATTTTAATGTGACGAAACGATGATTTTACCGAGTAAATTGAATTATTGTGTCGCTAACCATATTAAGGATTTATTTGAACAATTTCGATCCATTTAAAATTTGATATTTGCATAGAATTAAGGCGTTCCGACCAGTATCGTTTTGGTGTAAAGTGACGTGACTTGACGTTTACGCGCGCTTTTATAATCTGTTACACAAAATCTTACTATCACTGGGAATTTTTTTTTCGAAAATCATAAATCGCCTTGCTTGGGATATAAAACACACATTTTACAATACTTTTTCAAAGACTGTCATTATCCAATTGTTGTTATCAGAAACAAAACCTCAACATTTTTTTTATCACTGCGTGTGACTGTCGGGCCAACATTTTAAATTGTTGTAAATATTGACTTTAAACATAAACTTAAGATAATTGACTTTCTCGATTTTTTCCATTTTCGATTAATCGATTAAGTTACAAAAATCTCAATTGCGATCGATCGATTAATCAAATCGAAATCGAACATCCCTACGTACCTACGGGACGAGAATAGTGTTTTTTAGTTGCTCGTATTCGTTCTCGTTGGGCAGTCGCTATCTAAACTTTCAAAATCTCATTCTTCGTCACTATGTCTCGCGAAGATCATTATTTGTATTCAAATAGTGAATAGTATGAAACGATTTTATGTCGGGGTGCTTCATCCGGGAGCATCAATGGTGCTCGTGAACTGTATCGCCAGCGATTCATCGATGGCAGACCCTTTGCGGAGCAGCGGCTTTTAAGGTCGTACACCTGCTTCAGGAACCTGTGTCTTCGACTGCAGAGCACTGGCTCTTTCCGACCGCCCACAAGTGAAGGTCGTCCTAGCACACGGGAGCATCCAGAGCTCGAGACCCCGATCCAGATCAGTTTACGCGAGTTCAAGTACGCGAGTTCAAGAATTGATTCCTACGGACTTTGGTCCAAGGGTCACCTTTTGTGAGTGGTATCGAAGCCGAATGAAAGAAGAAAACAGTGTCAGTGAAAATGTTCTTTGGTTTTTAGTGTATCCCTGTGCGCATAAGTGTTGGTGATAAGAAACTTAACAGGATTACATTGTAAGTTGTCCCTATTATGTCTTAATTATTTATTGACTCAAATTACGGGGTGCTGACAATTAATGAGAGATTTTTTCAATTGTAAAGTCATGTAGTTCAGTGGGTAAAGTCATATTTGGGGTATTGTCCTAAAAACTAGACATTAACTTTTACGTGTACCTACATATGTAGTTATAAAAAGAAATGTACCTAACAGATTATTTCTATGTACTGTTTCTAAATAGTATTTTAATAAATGCATTTCGGTAATTATGGTTTGATTATTCAGTCCTATTCCAAGTAAAATTAAGTAATAGTAGTTTCTAGTAGGCGGGTGGGCTGCGCGGGCGCGTAGCGGCGGCCGCGCATCAGCTGATCGCGCGGCGCGTCTGTGGTTGAGCGCGAATGACCTCAATCAGGGTTGTCAACATTTTCAGTAAAAATACAATTTATTTAGTTAGTATGGAAGAAAAAACTTGTTTGTAATTAGCTGATATTAATACAACTGAATGTACACCTGCTATAGATACATACCCTAAAATATTATTTCGCCTTTTTGTTACACCCTGTATAATTAAACAGTCGTCGTTAATACAGGACAACGTTTGGCGGGTCAGTTAGTTGTACTATAATTTATATGTAAATTTTATGTAAAGTTTTTGTGCAATAAAGTGGATCTATGTATCTAACGCCTCGAAGGTTCAGTGGTTTAAGTACCTGTCATGATCTCTGGGTCCTAGGTTCGATACCCGGGTTAAGCAAGAAACGTCTCGCTTCGTTTGATCGTAGCTCAGGTTTGTGATCACCAACCCGTATTTAAATATATTTAACGATGACTTGATTTCAAGAAGGAGGCCTTAGCCCTAAGTGTAGGTAACATTGAATTATCTATTAGATTTCAAACAAATATGTTTACTTGTATTTTTGTTTGTTAATAGCTTCCATTAGTAAATACAACAATTTTATTCACCGAAATGACTTAACTAAGCCATTTGGAAGTATTAGGAAGCAATGTATTTTATAGATAGATGAAACAAAAAATTAGGTAACTAATAAGATATTTTTTATGCTGATATAATGCGAAGGAACTCGCAAACACTAACTAGTTTAAGTACTTTCCATACCAGGTTAACAAATAGAAAGATTTTTAAAATATTTTTTTAATTGTAGCCAGAGTTAACGTCTTTAATTTTGAGTTGGATACTAACATAGTGACGAGATTAAGACACTTTTTTGCTTAGTTGATAAACTTAAAAAACAAAGTAGGTATAATTAAGTCGACATAATCATTATCATAAGTACCATATATCATCAACCGTGATTATTCCAGTAGTCCATCTCAGTAGTGTTAAAAGTTCTTTATTTAGGACATACATTTAATATGACGATGGTCAATTGTCATGCAATTACGAAAGAAACTTTTCTAAATTGACTGGGTGTAATGGGTTGATGACCCAGCATGTACCTATCCGTTGTATAGTGCTCACAAAAGTAAAACGAAAATCTTTGGGACCATTTGATACATGTGATTGTTGCAGCGTTTATTTATTGTTGTCGTAGTCTGAATCAACAAACAATTGATCCATTGATTCAATTAATATAATTTAAGACACCACAATGTGTCCAAATTTTAGTATTATGTAGCTTGAAGTAAATTTTGGGTAAGTATAAACTAAATAATAATTTTGCCATTTGCGTTATATTCTTTACATAACTAAATTAGTATAGCTAAAGTAAGTCAGAATAAATCAGATCAATTGTTACTTTAATTCTGTAACAAATAAAATACACAAAAAAAATATAAATGTTAGTTTGTTTTGTGCTAACGGAATCAGTACCAATGATTTAGTTTTAAATCCATTGTATCAATTTGTTCGTAGTCATTTCAATTATGTAATGACGAAACCACAAACCAAAAACAGTAGTAACCTTTTAAAAATTACCAATACAAAATTAAATATATAACTACTGGTAGATTATAATTATAAAGTGCCGTGACCTGGTTGACAATATGCCACTTTACACATCAAGTACGAGTATTGTCGTATGCTCTGTGTCCAGACTGACAGATAATTGCGTTTAATTAAAGTCGTTAGTCTACTGTGCTTCCTTGGTCTTAATGCCCAATGGTAAAGCCGCTCACCATCCGCGGTGCATACCAAACAGTTTTATATCGTTATATCGTTTAGGTTTGCTTCAACAGATTTATTCTGTACATCATTACAATCGTTCAAAAAAGACATTGGTAATATAAATAAGTACTATTCATATTTATTATTTTTATTTATTTATTTCTTCACTTTCTTATATTTCTATATATTATTGATGTCTATATATATATTATATATTCTTACATATATATTTATATGGTTACATGTGTGTATCATCTGCGTCCAGGGTTTTGTCATTGTTACTTAGAAGATTAATGTATTTAAAATCCGTTATTAGCTATAAGTTTAGTATTTAAATTTTTGTTTTGTAATTTAATTATGAGCTGTGGATATTGTGAAAATTAAAAAATAAAATAAAATAAATAAAGTTGTATATACGTTTAACACTACGTTCTTAAATCGAGTACACCTACAGTGGCTGTATATCTATACTAATATCATAAAGCTGAACAGTTTGTTTGTTTAAACACGCGAATTGGTGGTGAAATACCTCTAACAGAAGACCGCAACCAAATAACAATCACATTTGTGTTGTTGTGTTCCTGCGTGTGAGTAAGGTTTCCAGAGCTCCTGGGGGGTGCTAAATTAGTAGCAGGGGTCAAGCCTTCAAGGTAAGGGCGACAAGTCCAGTAACAGATTTATTATGCTGTACTTGTCACCCTTAAGCTAGGACCTCATTACCACTCAATATAAAGTGGGAATACAGAAAAAAACGGGCTAATCTCGACAAGTTCTGGTTTTAATTGAAAAAACATGTATGGGTTAGATAGTCCATTTATTGAGGAGGGCTATAGACTAAATAACAACGCGCTGCGACTAATAACTAAACTAAATTGGGATAGTACGCGTGCGATGCCGCGGTCGGCAGCTAGTCCTACATAATGTCATTACTGCCATTGGACTCTGTAATCAATATGCTAAATAGGAACAACGATACGACAAAGTCCAACATAAACATATACGCCGTTGTATATTTACGTTAGGTACATTTTATTTAAGAAAGAAAGAAGCAACATTTATTACTTAAAGACATCATAACATTGTCAGATACATACACATATACAGAAAGGAGACAGATAAAGAAAACATCGCGTGGGCTAAATCCTTTCATGGTCGGTTTTACCCCTTTCTCCCCTAATATTCGAAACAAATAGTAGTCTATATTTTAATCCAAGTTCCGAGCTATATTTATGCCAAATTTCATATCTCTAACTTCAAAAATAAACATTTTTCCATATTAACTTTCAAAGGTGGTATTACCCCCCTCCCCCCCCTTATTTTCTAGTAAAAAGTAGCCTATGTCCGTTCTTGAGATTCAACGTATACCTATACCAAATTTCATCAAAATCGGTTGAGAGGTTTAAGCAGGAAAGCGTAACAGACAGACAGACAGACAGACAGACAGACAGACAGACAGACAGACAGACAGACAGACAGACAGATAGACAGACAGACAAACAGACAGACAGACAGAGTTACTTTCGCGTAAATGTTTTATCGTTATTACTTTAGAAGTGCACTTATTGAAAATGATAAGATTTTTAACATCCCATGCTGTGATTTACGTGTTTTTATCTATTTATCTAAGTCACATCAAGGTTGTTACAGCATTATCTCAGTTATTATGATCAGCTGACTTTTGGCAATGTTCTATTTAATTTTATCTGATTTTAAATAGTGAAACAGATTTCCACCAGATAGTTTAAAAAGTTATTTTGTGCGGTTATGAGAATTCTAAGAATTTAACTTCTTGTGAGAATTATTTTATAACTAGCTGTGCCCGCGACTTCGTTCGCGTGGGCTACATCCTTTCATGGTCGGTTTTACCATTTGTGCCAAATTTCATATCTCTAACTTCAAAAATAAACATTTTTCCATATAAACTTTCAAAGGTGGTATTACCCCCTCCCCCCCTTATTTTCTAATAAAAAGTAGCCTATGTCCGTTCTTGAGATTCAACGTATACCTATACCAAATTTCATCGAAATCGGTTGAGAGGTTTAAGCAGAAAAGCGTAACAGACAGACAGACAGAGTTACTTTCGCATTTATAATATTAGTAGGGATTAGTACTAGTAATATTTTTTTATGTATTGTAGTTGTATGAGATCCAGTCCTAAAAGTTCCTTGAAATCGACTGAGCTTTCAAAAAAGCTTAAGCTCTGTAAAAGAGCCAACAAGGGGAGCCCTGTAAGATACCATCAAGCTCTAGACCACATGACTCTGATGCCTTGAGCCTTATACATCACTAGTTCCACAACAATATATTTCAATTCTTAAACTATTTCAACCTACTTTTGAATCCACACCAATTAATCTATTATTCATTTATTCAAATAGGGTACGTATAACTCTTTTAAATCGTCACTGATTACAATGCAAAGCAACTTGTCTACCGGTTTGGAACTTATATACTTAACCAAGAAGATACTGGCAAGAAACTGATTAGAGATATGTTACACGAGCAGTATTAAGATACTATTTATATGTATTAGGTATATTGTATTAAGATACAATATACCTAATACATATAAACGATAAACTGATGCAGACTATCTTTGATACTTGCTTAATTAATACGGAGTTAACGTCAAAGTTCGTATGTCATGTTTTTTTTTATTTTCACAGATAATACTGGTGCTATGCGCGTTGCTGATAATCGGTGACGTCACACCATACATAGTGACCCAACAACAAGAAGGCGGGAAAAATAGCCTGAAAATACTCAACAGTGTGAAAGAACCATCTCAAGACATGCAAAAATCAGAGGATTACCGGAAATACAGCTACATCATTACCACTATTTAAGTAATTTATTAAACTTTCAACAATGCCAACAATAAGAAGAGAACATTTAGTAGCTCTTTTGTTAATAATCCATTAAAAGTAGTCTTTATCTTTCAAGAATTTGCCGTTCCTTGCGACTTTTTCGCGTTTATTTTGAATAAAAAGAATATTATCTTTGTTTTTTTAATATATTATCTGTCTAGTTGCCAAATAATATCCAAATTCATTTAGTAGTGACGTGAAAGAGTTAGAAACATCAATACATTCACGTTTACAATTTTAGTAGAGTAAAAGTTCGCTACTCGACGTTAAATTGGTACCGATAACCGCTTCGATTTGAAAAATCACGATAGTTAAATGATAAATGGGTATCTACTACAAATAAAAAAAGGTAATCACACCGAGATTAATAATGAAAGCAAAATTGTATGTTTCTTGATATCACTCTGTTACATCTTCCCAAAAATTAGGACCACTCCTTAAATTCCGTGCATTGTTCTACAGGAAAAAAGGCTCAGGTTCTCACCACGCTAAAAGCAATGGCAAGAATACGACAATATTATTAAGTAACTAAAAGATAATAATCATAATGTGTTCCGTGCACACTGTAGAAATAAATAAATAATACACAACCTTAAGTCTCTGTATATGAGGTCAATTATTGGTTTTATGATATTTGTGTTTCCTCACACGGCATTAAAAGTTTATCCTTTACTCAACCTACATTGTAATCTTCAAAACATAGATATTATAATTTTGAAAGATGGAAGAATATTGTAGCATAAGAAACTTAGACCAGTAAATTCTACTCTGTGATGTAAATTAGGTAATACTATATCTAACTCACTTTAACTAATACAAAAAAATAAAATATTGAATACGTGTTTCATTACCCCCGCTTAACCTTTTCATACATAATGGTAAAATGTTTTATAATCCCTACTAATATTATAAATGCGAAAGTAACTCTGTCTGTCTGTCTGTCTGTTACGCTTTCCTGCTTAAACCTCTCAACCGATTTTGATGAAATTTGGTATAGGTATAAGTTGAATCTCAAGAATGGACATAGGCTACTTTTTATTAGAAAATAAGGAGGGGAGGGGGGTAATACCACCTTTGAAAGTTTATTTTTGAAGTTAGAGATATGAAATTTGGCACAAATATAGCTCGAAACTTGGACTAAAATATAGACTACTTTTTGTTTCGAATATTAGGGGAGAAAGGGGTAAAACCGACAATGAAAGGATGTAGTCCACGCGAACGAAGTCGCGGGCACAGCTAGTTAGGTATATTTTTTCTCGTAATTATTGAAAACCGAAACAGAAACTAAATGTTATAATATAGAAAAAAATACGATGAAAGGTGGTAATAAAACATTACAATATGTATGGTAATACCCTTAGCAAACAGATAAGGTAGATATACCTACCTACCTATGCAAAACCAATCACATTTGTTTCTCGATTCAAAGATAAAACATATCCACATAATCCAAGTCCTTTAAAGTCTCAATGACGGAAAAGTGTTTAATTAGAACATAATTTATTTTTACAATAACTACGATCTACAGCATGTGAAGGTAAAAACTTGCAATTCAATATTAGAACTTATTCGTACGACATAAAGGCGTTCAAACTGTGTAGTCTGAGTTGCTTTTGTCAGTAACTAATTCTACGTACCTAGATCTTATTTCGTTCTAAGTCGTGCTATCGGCGAAACAAACCAATTAGACATAGGTACCATTTGCACGACAAATGTGGTATAGGTACTAATTAGAATTGGAGAGTCTAATTACTTTTTTACTAGAAAAGTCTAAAAAACACGCAGTTACTAATAGACTAGAAAATAATAGAATAGAAAATGTCTTTACTCATGTAAACTTTTACAAAAGCATTTATGAATCGTCAGATTATAGGTACCTACTACCGCCGTGTTCGGAATGTTGCTTCTATCGAGAAGAACCGACAAGAAACTCGATAGGTACTAATAAAAAAAACATTTCATTTTAATAAAAAAAAATTAAATGACGTCATTGAATTGTAACCCTTTACTAGTACATACCAGGACACGATTTACAAGGACAACTGTTCGTGTGATGGCATTTATGTATGGGTGTATGTATGTTATCAGTAATAACTTATCACTGTGTCTGATGACAGATGTCTAATTGTTCTAAAAACTATTTTTATTTACTCAACAAATTAAGCATATCCAGGGACCAAGCCGCGGTGTTATTCCTTGTCGTAATCGGGGCCATGGAAAGAAAAGTAGTTTATTGTAAACTTTAAGACTTTCGCGTTCCATTTTAAACATTTATAATAAGTTAACGGGTCATAACGCGACACCATATTTATTTAGTAGTTAATACGAACTACTTACTGCTCGACGTTTCGGTTTGGTTGCACCAACCATAGACTATACATAATAAAAAGCACCAACCGTGCTCAAGCTAGTCAGTTCGTGACTATTTAGTAGTTCGTATTAACCACTAAATAAAAATGGTGTCGCGTTTTGACCCGTTAACTAATTTTAAATTATTTTATTGTTCCCGTACTAGCCAAGTGACAGTTGTCGAACTTCAATAGCGCTTCATTAAGTTTCAAATGTATATCACCTCGTAAAGAAATAAATTCGGCATAAAATACTGATAATTCTAATTCAATAAAATTATTTGTTACATTGAGCAGAGCTAATTTATTAATATCGGATTTGTAGAGTTGTAACTAACAAGGAGATAGATGATCAAATACATATTGTACTTCTAGCGTAAGATTAAAGTAAATTAAAATGTAAATTGCTAAAACTATTTCAATTAACATCAAAATAAGATAGTAGTCTTACATAAACTTGTTCATGTCAGTATTGCAGTGTTGATTCACGAATTCATACCTACCTAAATATACTAAAAGAAATGAGGTTTAGTATATAAGTTATTTATTTTAGTGGAATCTAAAGAAGATTGTATGTGTGAAATAAATCGTATCTTTTTTATTGAACTGGAATTTTGAGAAATAGATCATCACATCAAGCATGAATCTCGTAAGTTCATATTTTCGTCACCAATAATTCTACCACTCTTAATTTTTATTAAGTATTCTTTCACTAAAGCATAAAACACAAACACCCAGACTCAGCATGTTTATTTGTTTTACTAATAAATAAATAGTACCAGTCATCTCGTTCACATTCAAAGACGAATTTATTTTGTACTTTATAATATTCCCTTGCAGGTTTTAATATTTTTGTTACCATCATCATTTACTTTAGCCAATATCAATGAAACACAAAAAGAACCTGAGACGGAAACTTATTTAAATAAAATCGAAGAAAAACCTCCAACCATATTGCAAGTGTTAAAAGACTTAGTATTTCATAAAAGTTTTGAAAGAGAAAATAAACGAAACTTGAAAGAAGAGGACATTATGCTGAACGAAATGAAAGAAGAACTTAGAGACAAAAATATAAGATACGTGACAAATATGATTCTAAGATTAATGACAGGATTGTATAACAGAGTGTTCGTACCAGCCTTTTCTGAAATAGGAAGTACTATATTAAGGCGAGTAAAAAAAATAAGTATTCATTCTCCATACTAAGTATTTTATGTTGGGTTAGTAATTCTAAATTCTGTGATGGACTCTAAATTCGCACGAGCACCACATATGATTCCCAAAACAAAGGATTTCAAAAACCAAATACCGTCAAACATTTATCTATATTCTTAATTACTACCATTTCAGGCTTAGGGACCATCCATAAAGTACGTCACACGAATTTTCAGCTCCCCCCCCCCCCCGTCCTTGTCACAGGTCGTCACATTCCCCCCCCCCCTAATGATATATGATACCTCTAGATATATTAGATTTTTAAATGTGATTTCACGAAATTATGGACCACTCCGGCCCCTTATACTTTGTCGACCCCCCTCCCTTTATGTGTGACGTACCTACTTTATGAATGACCCCTTATAAGTTTTTCTTTATTATTGTTCTTCAATAACCCATAATTATTCAAAAAGTAAGATAAATCAAGATTTAGATTTTAAAACCCTTATTAGGGTGATTATAGGTAGGTATAAAAAATAATCATACAGACCAGGATATGACTCACTACATTACGTACTTACTGCGGATTATTTTATGATAAGACAAATCCCATTAGGATGAAAAAGTGACAAAATTAAGATGTACCTAATTGTTACCATTTTACGTGTGACAAGTTTATGTCAAAATTGTATTAATTCAGAACCGATTTTGTTCATGTTACAACTACTAAATTTGGATCGTTAACATTATTGTGAAACTGTGTTATCAGAGTAGGTACCTACGCACGGGTTAATTTTAAAATCGTATAACTAAATAAGATAAAGCAACTATTAGTGGCTTTTGTACAGAGGTTAATGATTGCATTTACCTTACTTTTTTCCGGGATCAATAGAATAAGTAGGTACGGTCGAAATCAACTCGTAGTTCGTGATTAGTTCATTTGGCCACGAACCTACGGGTTCTAGATAGACTGTTTTGGCCGTGGCAGCTATATATTTTTCTACCATTAAGAGAGGGAGGGGGGGGGGGAGTATTACTGGGCAGTCTCTTGTATGGATGCGCGAGGGAGTTCCGTAAAAGCTGATGCCTTAACCGATGGACCGATGCAGCGGTACGATGCCCCAATACATTACCCCCCCCTTAAAAAACGGTAAACTAATTTAAATATATGTAGCGTATCTTCTCATAGGAATTCGATGTTTAGTATCACGGTAAAAAGAACCCTGTATCACTTCCTAGCTTGATCTATTTCATCGCTTCATAGTACCTATATGAAAGAGGACAACAACTAACCGTGGTCTCCCGATTATAAAAAAAAAGAAATAAATGCCCCAATCACACCAATTAACTGGTCACAAAGTATCTACAAGATGACGGATAGGACATACCTACCTAAGTACCTACCATACTTTTAAGTTCTCTCTGGTCCTAAATACCTATTGTAAAAATAAGGATAACTACTGAGTTTCCGAACTGATTTGGATTAGGTTACGAACCGGATGTCGCTTTAATTTTGGTCTAAATTCTTTTTGACAATGTATAAGCGTTGCTTGTATTGTAACTAGGGTTGCCACCTTTTTTTTTTGCATATAAAGTACATTGGTTATTTTAGGTAAGAAAAAAAAAGTACACATTATAAAAATAAAGTAGTTACAATTTATTTTTCATTAGTATTATATTTGAATAAATATTGTTTATTGCTTTTTGTTATGTTTATTAAATTACTATCTTAGGTGGCTATCTTGTTTAGGTAGCGCTGGCGCGGCCGCGCGGCGAGTGGCGACATCGATTCAACATTAATCGATACATTTCAGTTACGAAACATATTGTTCCACCAGAAATCAAATTATGCAAAATAAAGTATTTTGATGTACTTTATTATGTTTATAAAGTATAGAGTACAATTACCTTAAATAACGTACAATACTTTATTATAAAGTACGGGTGGCAACCCTAATTGTAACTAACATGAATAGATGAATCGATAGTTATTATGATTAGCTCAAACACCTCCCGACCATTTTGTAAAAGTTCGTTTCCTGACCCTTTATAAGGCACTGTGTACTACATGACCACCATAATTTAAACCTTCCTTCAATTAAGGTACAAAATCAATGAAAAATGTAAACATGCTCTGCCGATGATGGAACACCGGGCCTTCCAATCTTCGGGTGCCTATCTTAGCCACTGCGTCCCGGGGGCCGTCTTTTTAAATATAAACAGTACATTTAAACTATCATTATCACCTATGCTACAGTCAATATGTATGTATCTAACTGCGTACACAGGAAAGAAGTCAACGTACTAACTCGTTCCATTATTTAGTCGGCCAAGTCAGTCCATTACTTTTGACCCCCACTGCCCTTTGTTACTTTGTTATCTTCTACATGTTAGTAATTATAGGCGGAGAGATGGTGACTAATATTAAGTTATGAGTACATTTTTTACTATTGCTGATGGCACATTGGTACAGTCAGTAGCTTGGGTTCATGACCTACTCTGTTACATTAAGTCACAGTGACTTTGCTTTCTATCTGACTTGCTTAGTTACGCAGAAATTTCGTGACAAGGTACTGAAGTGCATACGAACTAATGATGCTGGCTGTACCACAAAAAAAAATCCTTTGACAGGGTACTGTGAAGTTAAATAACAAAATTTAGGTACACTAGCGTTGTAACTATCACAACCAGTAGATTTCATCTCTGAATAGAAGTATATTTTGATCGAAGAGTGTAATCGTTCCATAGATAACTGCAGATAACCTTTCAGTTAGTATATACATCATTAGGTATTTTTACTATTCTATCCAATCAAAGACTCAATGGTGGTTTAATTAACAGTGATCTCAGAGATTAGAATTAAATTTCCAAGTATATAGCTTTAAAAAACGTTTAAGCTTGTAACCGTCGTTATAACTATGATACTACCTATACCTACTTGGTTTCAATGACGAAGTCCTTTGTCTTACATTTAACAGCCTAATATTTTAGTTTATTATTACGATCCAAATATCAAATAAGGTAAACCAGTGTATTGAACTATAATATGTCAACAAATAAATACATCAGACAACATAACATACTTACATGCATTACTCTGATTCTAAGCTTAAGCACTTGTCTTTCAGAAATCAGAAACAACGATGATACCAAAACACCCAGAACCGAGATAATATAGAAAAGTATGTTTCACATATTGTCCCGATCGGGGATCGAACCCGGAACATCACAGATGGCGCGACGCGATGGCGTAACCAGCTCTTAAGCTATGTTTATATTATAAATACAAGTTCTCTTTGTTCATATTCACAGATCACTGGCGTGACCAGACAAGGATACTGATACATCACAAGGTCCACATCCGCTGCGATAAACAGGGACCCTTGTTCGATTGGCTCGGCGAAAATAACTTCGAGTGAAACATTATGAACATTTTTAACCGACTTCAAAAAAAGGAGGAATATATTTTTAAACGTCGTAATAAAATAATGTAAATAAGTAAGTAGGTCTTATTAAAATATTTGCTTGTATTCTTAATTTCTAATTAAAAATGTTAATTAATAAAAAATGCAGATATGTTACTGAGAGAAAATGTTCAAATGAGTAAATGATTACAGTATTTGCTAAAACACAGAGACACACAAAATACTTATTTGGACCGTGTTGTTGAAGCAGAGTTATTTCAATAAAGTCTCATCAGAGTAATATGTTCTCACAGATGAGGACTGTTAACAACGGTAATGGCCAGTGGTCGGTTTTGATTCCTTATAATAAATTTCAAAAGCCAGAACAACTAAAATAAAAAAAAGATTGCTATGGCACCCTGGCCTGTAAACTCGTATGACAGTTTTAACAAAAATCCTAGCAAGGCGAACTTTCGCTAGAGCCGTATAATTATGCCAGTTATCCAGTCACCCACTTCTTCCTATGAATACGTACAAACCGAAAGACTCGTAATTCCGTAAAACGATGCCCGCGGTTTCGACAAATAAAAATCTCAAATATCTTCCCTTATCTTTATTTTTCGGACGCCGAGTGACACACAAATCTCACCACTACACACAGGTGTCGTCTGCCCTTCTCCTTGTAGAGGGCATTGGCTCTCTGTATCTCTGCATGGAACGCCAACAGGCCTTCGCAGCGGCACTGTACCTGTGACATTACATTTGGAGAAATCAGAAAAAGATAAAAATTAACTAAATCATCGCTAGGAGAGACAAACTTTACTAAAAAGGGACTAAACTAAAAGAAGTGAAAAGAAGAAGCGCAATTTCATATTTCTATCGATAAAACAATAGATAGTAAAGAGCTGCTCATGACTTATTCCTAAACTAAGTTTATACTAAAAAAAGGGGCAAATGGGCTACTAGGTGAATGCTTATTCCTAATCCAGTAGCACATACGCGCAACGCGTAATCTTCAGGTACGTGCAGAAAGTCTTTTTAACCATCTAACATTTTTGTACGTCTATTTTTATGCTAAATATCGCTCTTTTTTTCACCAAAATCAAGTTAAAATAAATAAATAAATATTGGACAACATCGCATACATTGCTTTGATTCTGTGGTAAGTAGCTAAAGCACTTGTGTTACAGAAATCAGAAACAACGACGGTACCACAACACCCAGACCCGAGACAATATAATAATACATACCTACATACTTACAGGCTGACTAGTAAGACGCTAACAAGCCAGAGTGTGTATCGAAGACGTGTTATTTGGTGATGGTAAATAGAAATAAAATTACTTATAAGTAAACCTATCCGAGCGTTTAAAAAACAAAAGTTACAAAGTTTAATTAAAAATATATATATGTTATTTTATGCAACGCATGGACATAGCGTCGCGGTGGCAGGGAGGGTGATGTTGTGGTGGTTTTAAAAATTTTCTCAAAGCATTACGGCAATGAGGTCCCCCAGTTTTAGTGGGTAGGCCGGCCTTTCGTAGGGCAGTGGTAGGGAGGTAGGGGTGAATGTTTAGGATAGCATACCCTCATCAAACTGGAAAAAACTCCTCAGAACAAAGCGTTCCTCGGGAGATTTGAACCCACGACTTCCTGATTTTTTAAGCCTAACGCTCTAACTTACATCACTGAGACCTTCACACCACAGAAGCAGTCCAAACCCAAAAAATCACGTTATAGTAGATATAGTACGATATTGGTACGTCATTCCCAGCAAATTTTTATCTCCAGTTAAGTCTTTTTGGGCAACATTAGCTACCAACCTGTCCATGTATTCCGTCCGTCCCGGGAACTCCGTGAACCAAGTCTGGATCGACTTCGGGGCAACACCTGTGTGGACCACCCCCGGCGGGTTTATGGTAGGTCTGACCACTGGGGGGTTATCCGTGAAATGCGTGGGGTCCTTGTAGCACCTTAGCACGCCCAGCTTGTTGCTCTCCATCGGGATTGGCGCACTGGACTGGGAAGCCGCGATTATCGTTCTGTAGTCCGTTACTGGGAATGCTGTTGATGAAGATATAGGGTATAGAGTTAGACACCTAAAGCTGAAGAGTTTGTTTGTTTGTTTGTTTAACTGCGCTAATCTCAGAAACTTTTTTTTTATATTACACTTCAAGATTGACCTCATCCCATATGATGTTAAGTGGTAATAAGGTCTTAGCTTAAGGGCGACAAGTACAGGATAATAAATTTGTTACTGGACTTGTCGCCCTTACCTTGAAGGTTTGACCCCTGCTACTAATGTACCTTTCTCACATGCAGGAATACAACAACACAGGAGCGATTGTTATTTGGCTGCGGTCTTCTGTAATGTGGAGGTATTTCACCAGTCGGGCTGCTCCAGTTCGAGCGATAAATCGCTTTGCCCTGCCTCTCTTACTACTGGTTCGAATTGAAAATATATTTTTGTGTTGGATAGTCCATTTATCGAGGAAGGTTATAGGCTACATAACATGACGCTACGACCAATAGGAACGAAGAATTGGTGAAAAATGTAAAAAAAACGGGCCGCTAGTTTTTATTATATAAAAACGCTAAAACTGTTTCTTTATGCGCCTCACTTTTGTTTGAGGGAGATGTTTCATATTGTTTCATAGCTCCTACAAAAACAATCTCCTAAATAATAAAAAGGCTAACATAATTGGTCATCATAAACAAATGCAAGAAACTTCTGCAACCATAGTTGTGCGTAAGTAAACATTTTTTTTTTTTTTTTGGTTGCGTTAGTACACAACGCTTTAGGTATTTATAATGATATAATAGTATTGACCCAAAACCACTGACCACGTAGGTACCTACTCTTTGCTAGTTATTTATAATTAAATTGGCACTTACTAGTTCATTGACCACCAAATGAAATAAGTGCATTATTCATCACTTTGATTAACTTTCAGTGTTTAATCAACATAATGAATTATTAACACGTCATCGGTACGGGTTACCGGAATACCAAACAATGCCTAATATCGCACAGTCACGACAAACTTTGAACTTTACACCGCCCTTATGCTGTGGGCTTAAGAAATAATATCGAACTTCAGATGTATACCTCAACGTGCTGTTGTTAGGACTTTATCTTTTTTTAAGGTTCCGTAGTCAACTAGGAACCCTTATAGTTTCGCCATGTCTGTCTGTCTGTTTCAAAGTTCTAATATAAAAAATAAAAAAAATGTTTTTTAGGGTTATATTTTTTTAACTAAAGTTGTAATTAAAGGATACTTAAGTATTGTGATGCACTGAAAACTACGGGACCCTACACTGAGCGTGGCCCGACACGCTTTTGGCCGATTTATTATATTACACTTCAAGACTGACCTCATCCCACCTGATGTTAAATGGTAATGAGGTCCTAGCTTAAGGGCGACAAGTACAGCATAATAAATATTGTAATGTAGCACCCCGCAGGAACTCTGGAAACCTTACTCACACGCAGGAACACAACAACACAGAAGTGATTGTTATTTGGCTGCGGTCTTCTGTAGTAAGGTAAGGTATTTCACCAGTCGGGCTGCTCCAGTTCCAGCGATAAATCAACATGCCCTACCTCTCTTATAAATCTAATCGAATTTATGTTAAGTTTCATTTAAACTAATCTTGGCAGGTTGACGGTAGGCACTTATCTATTCTACTAAGATAATGTTTAGAAAATCGGGTCTGTTTGAATTCATAACTAATGGCCGGTTCCAATATTTGAAAAACAATTCGTTCTAGTTACGGATAGTATAAATTACACGAGGCGTCCGTCAGCTAAAAACGATCGACGGACGACTGATGACAGCTGTTATGAAAAGTAAATTTGAAATTAGAATTAACGACTCGTAGAAAAACGGATTGTCATTTTTGACACTTACGAATCGTAAAATATTTAACCGGGCATAAGACTAGCTTTACTAGGCTATAGACTACACTTTTTTAATTTCAAATAAATCTTGGGGAAATATCCTTACATCTCTTTTTGTATGTAGCTTGGTACATGGTGATCATTTTGCTGTCCAAGTCATCGCAAGGATGGTCCAAAATGTCATTTGTAACATCAACCATCTGCAAAAACACATTTTCATTTACATTTAAATAGTTTATGATAATGTAGGGTTTTATGTCAAGAGATGCACGTAAGAAAATACCATTTTAAATAAACCAAAATACAATGCTGTTTAGCCAATAGGTAATAGATTCAAAAGCAATACCCGCTGATAAAGTAGCCTACTTCTTACTTTTACCTGGTGTGTATCCCGGTTGTACAGTGAAATCAAGGAATTGAAACGAATTCGAATTCGATTTTAGTTATCTATTATGCACGCTACATAAGGACAGTAGAAAGACCAAAGTGTATAGTTTAACGTGCTTTCGACCGTACAACATCCAATACGGTGACCAGGCTTGTAAACGAGATTATTATTCTTATTGCACAATTAGTTATTCAAGTCCGCAGGTTTTAAGTATGGGGAACCCATTAAATTTATATATATTTTCTGTTTTTCTAAAAAATCTTAATGCGGTTCACAGAATACATCTACATACCAAGTTTCAACAGTATCTACCTATAGTCTTAACCTACCTAGTTGGGTATGATAAACGTAAATACTGTTTAAACACGAAAATTTTAACACCACCTTATGATGGTTAATTGTTTCAGAACCTACTCTTTTACACAAGGACATGGATCATGAGATAGATGAAATATATAATATTAACATGATACTATCATTATTTATTTATTTATTATCATAAAATAATGCGAACAAAGTAGATAACAACAGCTGGGTAAAATATCGACTGGTTTTGCCAACAAACATCAAAACCTTGTTGAACTAAACATAGGTACTAGAACAAAACACGTAGGTAAGTAGGTATCGTCTACTATTGCTGCGTACGCGCGATTAAACTATACCCACTTATTACACTTCAATGTGTCACTGCTTTCAACAGAATCGGACGTAAATAAACAAATGCATGTGGGATGATGAGAATGTGAAACGGAACGAAAGCGCAGTGAAATGGAACGTAGGATGAAAGAAAGGGAAGAATGAACGAATGAGTGAAAGAAGGAATGAGTGAGAAAAGGGGTATGACGATTTGAAGACGGACGACGAACTGCTCTGTAATAAAAAGTGTTTTAAAATTCAATAAATAAGGATTATCGCAAAAAGCCCTAGTTTCTCTGAACCCACATTACTCATCAGTTAAGAGCCGACGTAGACCACAAAGAGGTCGTTTAATAAGCCTTTAATGTCTAATTTGCTATTTGATAATTGCAATTTTTAATAAAACCACAAGACATCGGTGACGTCACTGTCTCAGAATAGACGCGCCTGTAAAATGTCGTGCTCCTGTTGCCTTAAAAGGGCTTGAAGTCCTGACAAAGAATCTGCTCTTTTCCCGCTTGGATATAATATTACACTCACAGCCAGAACCGCTCAAACTAAACTGACCTAAATACCAAAGAGGTCTACGTCATAGCTGCTCGTAATCTTGACACAGCTTCTATTCCAAAAGGAGCTACTGAAGTTTTTTTAGAGAACCATCAGCCATTATACCACAAACGTGGTAAAACTTGACAGCGTCTCAGTGGCAGCACTAAAGCAGGACGCGTTAAGGCGACGGCCAGGATTGCACAATTTGCACATCCCTACTACCTAATACTTACTTACTATAAATGCGAAAGTAACTTTGTCCGGCTTTCATACCAAAACTACTGACCCGGATTTATTGAAATTTGGTGAGCAGGTAATCTTAAACCTAAGAAAGGACATTGGCTACGTTTAAATGCGATAAAAGCAAGGTGTTATTCACCCTCAAGGGAGAGGAGGGAGTTCCCGTAGTTGGGTTCCGCATCTTGTTCCAAATAACTGTTCACGCATCTGCTTCTGTAATGTTACTAACCTGTCTTCTTAGCTGCTCGTAGTCCTGACATAGCTTCTGCTCTTTCTCCAGAAGCTGTTTGTACTGTTCCACTCGCGGAGAGTAGGAGTGTGCGTCGCAGTGGCAGTATGGAGCCACGGGTGCTGGCCTGATGGTCGGTGCGGCCGATGGACTTGGCGGTTCGCATGGTCTGGTCACATGTAAAATTACAAACTACAGTGATAGTGTGATTGATTAAACCCAAAACTAAAATGTATCTGCCTTAACTCTGCGGTAACTTAGGTACTTGGGCGCTGACAAATTCTACTTTGTATTCAATTTGTTCCGAATCGAAACTTCAGACCATACATGGCCAACTACTTCAGCTTTGGTTTGAACGACTATTTAATAAAATTCATAGGTCGGAAACAGCTATATAATGCTGCAGAAATGCCATGAAATAAATGAAATCAACATTTTTAGTACCTACATATTTTGCTGTTACTATTTGTATAGGCGTTACCAAGAAAAAAATGCTTCTGATGAAAGTGGGATTACGTACTTGCCAATGATTGGTTTTGGAAAAGGCCATTGGTAATCGGTATGGTTGGCTGTTGCAAAATCATCCATTTTAAGTGTTAGTTCCTAAAAATTTAATCCAAATATGGTTAAGTATGCATCTACTGATTAAAATATTTTTTCTGTAATACTTTTGTCAGAATATGTCAAATTCACTTTTATTACCCGTTTTCAGTAAATTACGCTAATATTTTTAAGATTTATTATTACTATTTTTGCTAATTGACACCCTACATAATTTAGAATTGCTTTTGAAGCCAAAAATTTGATTTGTAAAATAATTTCTTCAATGAGGGAAGATAAAAACATTTTTGACGTTTTTTCGCTTTTTTTTCGTCATTAATACTGACATGCAGATAAAAAGGTTACATCGAAGTAAAAAATACATCAAATTTAATAAAACAAGAATAAAAACCTATAAAGATCTATAGGGAAAATAAGAATAACATACTTGGCACATTAATGTTTGGAATGTCTAAATTTTCTTTATTCCTACAATTAAAAAATATAATATTTGACATTTTACACTTTCCGTTCTCTCGTTCTCGCACATGAGGCTTGGCTAAAGCATGGTCAACATGGTATTTTCCCAGTTCAGACATGATGTATTTTTTATTTAGTTGGGTTATATAAATGTTGCCAGCCCTACATTTTTCTTCCATTACTTTTATTTTCCCGTACAATACCTATAATTTACATTTAAAACTTGAAGGTACAGAACTCGATAATATCATTTTGATTTATTACTCTGTTAAATTTCTTTAAAACATTTTACAAGATGGGTAAAATACATTTTTAAATGAACATGATCGCTTAAATTTAAAGTAAAATGGGGTAAGTGCTCGCATTCTCTTTCAACACTGGCATGTTTTGCTGTCAAAAGTCAAATCATCAAATCAGCTGTGTATCACACACAGGGAACATGTAACAAATAAATGTGCGTATTAAAATTTTGGTGTGAAAATGTCCACTGAGACAATTGATAAAAAAACAACTCAATGTTTATGATAAATTCACGGTCGAAAAGACATGGCGCGGCGGAGGAGTAGCGGTATCACGAGCCTGGGGTTTAACCAGGATCAAGGTTTGTTGGACTTCCTAGTTCGTCAACCTGCGTTCTTTGTTCTTTTGGTTGTTGAGTATTGCATTATTCATGATATGGATGACTTGGAGGTTGTGGTGATAGGTGAGAGGAAGGCGCGAGGAAGTGGTTGGGCAGCAGGAACGCGTGTGCGCGCTGGTTCGGTGTAAAATCGCGCGCGTGGTGTCGTATGCAAAGGCTACTACACGTGTTGTTTATATTTTTAGTATATCGAGCCCACGCGCAGATCTCGTTCCTTGACTTCGCTACTATTGTTTGGGCGTTGGTTTTGTTTGCCTTCTCTTGCGCATTAGCGCATTATTGATAAATAAAGACGTAATTCCTCGATATTTTAAGATGATGCCCTTGTTTTGGAGTTTGCATCTCCATTCCTAATGTTTACGTTGGTCACATTTTATATGAAACATTCTCTTAACAATGAACACTGTAATACAACTGTTTATGTAAATAAAAACAGAAATGAACTTTATCATAGTAATAATGAGTTAGGTATAACAGGATTAAACTGGAGGGTTACTACTACCAAGAAAGAAGGTGTGTAGTACATATGACAGATTGCAATTTCAATACTGAAGTGCTATTGCGAACGGCATCCAAATAAAAAAAAATGCTACATTTCTTAAAAGTTAAGCTTCATATTATTGAATGACCAAAACCCAAAAACTTACGTTTATTTTTATGTTGGAAGTAAACCCTCTGACTATATTTAGGAATAAATGAAATGCCTAGTTCTTTGGCATTATGAGTCACACAAAAACTTCATGCATAGATTTTAAAATTCCATTTCAGAATGCTTAAAAAACATAGATGTTATTGCTTGACTACTGGATATCATTAACTCACAAAAGTTTGCATTTGCAAGTACTATTGTGTGTAACAAACAATTGGCATATGGCACATTCAAATATTGTCCGACACTTAGAAACTGACTAGAATATTAATAAGTCTAAATAGCAATAAAACTCATATTATTTCCTGTATTTTAAAATTAGACATAAACTTAAACTTGAATCAAGTTGAATTTTTGTTTAATAATGCTGAATTTAAATTAATTAATGGTGATTCACTTAGTTAGTATTTAAATTTGCTGATTTGGATTAATTAGATGTTGTGAAATGCCAGTCAGCACCAAATGATCCCAACTGAAATTTAATTTTTAACACATTTATGTTCACGTCAAGTTGAATTTTTCTTAGTCTTTAACGTTGAATCAAGTTTAAAGAAATTTGTCAAATGGATAGGTCTATATGATGCTCACTGTACTACTAACTCTGTGAGAACTTCTTCGAACATTTAATTATTCCAGAATATACTTCAAAATTGTTTTCTTTCAGGCTGCTTCACTTGCTGCCTAACATCAGGCCTGCGTGTTTATAATGTGGAACCGCTTGTGGAGAAAGCGCACTACAGTAAGTTCTAAACCATTCTAAACCATGTTTATGGCAGTATTACAAAATAGAGTCTGACACTGGTATTACCGTTACAAAAGGCTTAAAAATGATGACCTTTTTATTTATTACATATCCTTTGTTGTACATTTGCCTTTTGTTTTTTGTTTGGTAAAACGAAGCAATACTTAGTGACTCATATGTCATATATGTCTGTGCCCAAGATTTTTTTTTCCGCAATATTTGTGAGAGTGAGGATTTTTGTTCATGTTGCTATATTGAAGTCGCTTGCCAAAGAAATGCATTATAATAAAGGGGCATGCCAAAAAAATTTTGTGTTTAAAATGAACAGTATTACTAGGGAAAAGCAAACTAGTTTCATTATGACATGAATATGAACTTTGCTCTTTAGATGTACTAAGAGTTTTATAATGCCTGACTAAAAACAGGTATTAAAGGTCATTTCAAACTATGTTGAGTAATAAAAAGAAAATATTAATTTGTTTGCATTATTATCCACATGTTAGGAGAAACTACAAAGCTGCCAAGAAAATTCAGTTTTGATAAACCTATTAAATGAAAAAAAGGCTGCACAAAAACAGTTTTTTTTTCATTAACTGGTATAAAAATTGTCCTATAGCATGTAAAAATTAATGTGCGTCATTTTATTAATAGCCTGTGGCATAATTACTTCTAGATGAACCACATAGGCTACTTTTTGTTTTGAAAATAAGAGGGGATGGGTGTAATACCGCCCTTAAAGTTTATATGGGAAAATGTTTACTTTTTAAGTTAGAGATATGAAATATAGCTCGAAACTTGTATTAACATATGGACTACTTTTTGTTTCGAATAGGGGAGATAGTGGCAAAACCGACATGAAAGTATGTAGTCCACGCGAACGAAGACGCGGGCACAGCTAGAATGATTATAAGTTTAAACATGTAAAGCCAACTTACATCAGTTATAAGTAAGTTCCACGTTCAGGCAAGGAAGAGCTCGGGGAGGTGTCGCTGTGCGAGATGGTGTTCCGCAGCAACTGGCTGCTGGTGGTGAAGGCGCGCCGGCCCTGCAGCCTCGTGCTGCTCGACGACCAGCGGCGCGCCTTCCGCGCTGAAGTGCTCTTCAAGTCGCCCATACGAGGGCTGCGCGCGAGGAAGGACAAGTAAGACATATTTCTATGACTAAGGCTACATGAGTCTTGAGAAGCATACATGTCAGCTGCTGATATGTATTTTTTTTTATATTGCACTTCAAGATTGACCTCATCCAACCTGATGTTAAATGGTAATGAGGTCCTAGCTTAAGGGCGACAAGCACAACATAATAAATCTGTTACTGGACTTGTCGCCCTTAGCTTGAAGACTTGACCCTGCTACTAATGTAGCACCCCCCAAGAGCTCTGAAAACTTTACCCACACGCAGGAACACAACAACACAGAAGTGATTGTTTTTTGACTGCGGTCTTCTGTAAGGTGGAGGTATTTCACCAGTCGGGTTGCTCCAGTTCGAACGATAAATCGCTATGCCCTACCTTTTTCGCATACTTCTATACTTCTCTCGCACTTTTTACCGCCTAATAAGATACAAAATAGAGAAAATCACGAGTCATCCTTACGAGAGGCCGCGCCACAGGCCACTGGCATCTTTGTAGATCAAAAGTTAGCTTCTCCAGGACAGTTTTATAACGCTCAAGTACAAGTTATGGGAACAAGACATATTTGTTTCCAGATATCAATTATATACTCTCTGACTATGCTGTATTTACATAAACCTGTATCTGGTATGGTCAAAAGTGTACAATTTCATATTTTTATTTACCAGGCTTGACACGTGGCCGCAATCGGTTGAGTAGCTTCCAGCGCACTTAATGTGAACAGGGATTAAAAATAAATTGCGGTTTAACAATTAGAACTATTGAACAAAAATGTAACCAGGCCCACCTGGCTTAAATCATTTTACCCATGAATATAACGTTGACATTATGTTTTACAAAAAAAATATTCAAATAGTGAGGTTCACATCTCCAAGCAATTTTACAATCGTAATAATAACGCCTGATTAGATAAGCTTTGGCCTTCACCGAATAACCCAATAGGTATTTGTGATGATGAATATGTGTCACCTAAAAATATTTATTTGAGTAAAAGTTAAGATGAAGGACGGAATCTACAATATTAGGTTAATCGTCTTCACACTTATAAACGTTTTACGTGGTAAAAAGGTAAAAAGTAGCGAGTGGGGGCGGCTTCTCTCGCGATCTATCCTGGGGAATATAAAATTCTACGATTATTTTCTACCTATACATATACGTACAAACATTATCCTTAATATTATGAACATAACAAATTACCTAATGTACAGTCGCCGTCAGATATATCGGAGCAGACAAAGTGACCAAATACTTCTGTACAGTTAAAATGTCAAAAAGTTCCATACACCACAAGTTACCATTAATATTTGAACATTCATTACTTCAATAATATCTGAGCAGATGCTAGTCAATAATTTCTTTACACATAACTTAAGTAATGAATGTTCAGATAATTATGGTAACTTGTGGTGCATGGAACTTTTTGACATTTTAACTATTCAGAAGTATTTGGTCACTTTGTCTGCTCCGATATATCTAACGGCGACTGTACCTAGGCGCTCTCAAGTTATGCGCGTAGGTACATCTTAATTTTGCCGATTATTATTTTTAAGAAGGTTTTAAGCTATATAACATCCGCGACCAATAGGAGTACAGAATTAGTGGAAAAAACGTAAAAACATCGATGGTACACGTGCAAATCCGAGGTGTGTCGCTAGTTTATTTTTGCTTAGTCTCATTTCTCGGAAAGAAGTATGCGTAATCCCAGCGTTTTCCTATGCATTCAAAGAGTTCAGATTTAATATCGACAGAAGAAACACTTTATATTTCGATAACTTTGTAATGTGCAACCATAATCCTGGTTTGGTTTCCATGTTGCTGATGCGGAAGTTAACAGTATCTTCGGCTTTTGCATCTATTATGTGCAGATGGTGATTGCCCACCACAACAGAATTAGAGACAAATGCGTAGTTTTGTTGTGATAGTAATTAATAGAATACAATTATTATAACAGCGTGTTTAGCGATGTAATTACGTCTTTTGTTATGCTAATGACGCAGTTAACGCGATTTCAATGTAGTAGGTACAAACTACTATTTAAAACATTATCTATTCATTTATTTTAAAATTTTGCGCCTTTAAATTAATATCCTTGTTTGTCATAAGTTTTTTAAATTTACTGTATTTTAGACAATATGTTACTGATTATTTTATACCTATAGGTACATTTAACTTAACTACCTAATAAACTTCCTATTATCTAGTTGACTGTGTTGAATTAAGTATAATTAGGCATTGAAAATAAATTGTTTTGTTTATTGTGTTGATTTATTGCCACTTGACTATCTTTAGGTACCTATGTTAAATAAGTATATGAGACAAATAATAAACTAAAAATAATTTTCCAACAACAACTACTTAGCGATTTGTTGATGGCTGTAGGTATTCGAAGACTCGGTGGCGCAGTGGCTAAGGTAGGCGGCCAAAGCGCAGAAGGTCCCGGATTCGATTCCCGGTCGGATCAATTTGGAAAACGAACTTTTCTAACTTAACTTGGTTCGCCTCCAGTTAGTATCCGTTGTCTGGTGCTCATAGTACACGGGAATACTTTAGTTTTAGACCAGGTGATTGGTGTGATTGTCTGCCGCATTTATTATTTATTTATTTACTTAACAACTGACTTTTGTGACTAGTCAACAAGGAGGTGTTTAAGCACAAGAGTTATGAGAATAAATGTTTTTCCTCGTCCTTTGCCAGTAAGTCTCGAACTAACTGCACCGTAAGGCTTTAGCTACACTAGGCTGATAGCTAGTTAGTCGCGAATGATTTGCCAAGACACCGTGTGGCATACATAATATTTATCCTTTCAGCAGGCACGCTGCGTGGAAATTCATTCGGCGGATCCGCGACAGACCTTTGCTTAATGTGGCCCTAGCACGTTATATGATTCGACCTCCACAGCCGAAGGGCGAACGGGCCAGACTTTGGCGTCACGCCATCTCTGAGGTTCCGTGTTCGACTCCCGGTCGGGTCAATATGGGAAATGAACTTTTCTATTTAATGTTGGTAGGTGTTGTGGTACGGTCGTTGTTGCTGATTTCTGTAATTGTAGCTGCTTGCCACAAAATAAATCAATGTATGTGATGTTGTCCATTAATTATTTATTTAGATAAGACACATTTTAAAAGTCTTAGTCAAAGACGCTTCATAATAACTCTGCATTTCAGTCCCAACGTTTAACTTTAAATTATGTTGCGAACAAATACGTTTTCCTATGTTAGTATGACATCGCAGACCGACAACAAAAAAAGTATTTTGTATTAAAAACTTGTGTTCGTATTTTTACAGAGTGGCGGTGGTGCTATCGACGAGCATCCAAGTGCTCTCTCTGCCGTCGCTCCAGCGAGTGGCACTTCTGCGCACTCCGCCCGCCGTCCGGCCGCTTTGCGCATTAGCCACTGAGCCCAACGCCGCGCAGATATTGGCAGCGCCCGCGCATAGAAAGGGATCGCTGCAGTTGCTGGTGAGTATATGAACTTACAATGCATGATAATACCTAAGGTTAAATTTTCTTTGTGCTTCCGGATGCTATATCTCGACAATTGACGATTGTTGTGCCGCCAGGATTCTGATTTTTTTTATTGCACTCAAGATTGACATCATCCTACCTGATGTTAAGTGGTAATGATGTCCTAGCTTAAGGGTGACAAGTACAGCATAATAAAGCTGTTACTGGACTTGAAGGCTTGACCACATCGGCTAATGTAGCGCACAGCACACAGCACAGTGTAGGTACTTTACTTTTTAAATGCTATCCAAAGATCTCTGTTTGGTTATTCTCTGTTTTGGCCATTGAGACCAGTCCTGCATATTGATCACGACTGCGTAGGTAGGTATATATAAGTATACCTACTAGAAATTTGTGTATACTAATGTTCGGTTCCAATATTTTACGATTCGTAATGTGTCAAAAAATAATCCGTTTTTCTCCAACTGACTACGAGTCTGGGGGTCTACTCCCAAAAACGAAACGAACAAACGAAAGGTTTCGTTTTTGAAGAATAATCAAAAGTTTGCGAATTAAAACGTGGTTTTTGATTTGTATAAATAATATTTTGTTTTTTGATAACGCTTTATTCGCATTCGAAGTGAGTTGGTTTCGATTTTGAGAATTAAAAATTGCTATCCGTCTTCGGATCCGACATATTTCGTTTTTGGGAGTAGACCTACTGGAACGGTTTTAGCTTACGTCTCGTGTAATTATTGACGACCTCGGTGGCGCAGTGGCTAAGGTAAGCGGTCATAGCGCGTAAGGTTCCGGGTTCGATTCCCGGTCAGATAAATTTGGAAAACGAACTTTTCTACATTGACTTGGGTCTGGGTGTGCTGGGATGACGCCCCCAGCTAGTATCCGTCGTCTGGTACTAATAGTACAAGGGAAAACCTTAGTTTGAGACCAGGTGATTGGTGTGATTGTCTGGCGCATTTATTATTATTTATTTATCCGTTACTGAAACTGATCGTTTTTTTTCAAATATCGGGGCATAAGTGTTGATGATGGTACAGTCTTCCCATATTCGTTTCCAGGATGTCTCCCGAGCGGTGAAAGGCGCCCAGTCGAGCTCGCCCGCCGTCGTGGGCTGCCATCAGTCGGATCTAGTCTGCCTGAGCCTCTCGGCTAATGGGGCCAAGCTGGCCACTGCTTCGGCTAGAGGCACGATCATCCGCATTTGGGACACGGGCAGCAAGCTGATGCTGCATGAGCTACGGCGTGGATCTGACTACGCGGACGTTTACTGGTACCCATTTTTTAAATGAGGATGATAAGTTATTATTTTCGACAAAATAACCTTATGGACATTACTCGCCCAGGTGGTCTAGCGTGCGCAATACGTTCAATTTTCATATGAGATGGCAACACCATCGATACTGTTGATTTGCTAATTAACACACCACACTCGTTAACAGTAGTTGACAAACTAAATTTTATCGATTGGTTGACGAAGAGCGCGATAAAAGGTTCCCGTCTGGCGCAAATCTACTGCTGCGATGATATAAGTAAAGGTCAAGGTAACAGCTGTCACCAGAGGTAAAAAGGTGTATTACCATCCTCTAACTAAAATAATTTAACGGGTCAAAACGCGACACCATTTTTATTTAGTAGTTAATACGAACTACTTACTGCCCGACGTTTCGGTTAGGTTGCACCAACCGTGGTCACGAGCTGACTGGTCTTGCTCGCCTTCGTCTGTTCGGGGGAGCTTGCAAATCTTCATCCACCCGCCCATTGTCACATAACAAAATGTTATTGAAGTCACTTCGACACACTACACTGACAGTATCCGGAATTGTTTTTGATCGTTCTAATCGCGGTAAACATTTATTAATCACTGGATTCCATGCTGATGATAACTTAAATCCGTCTTCTCTATTGAAATTTTTGTACTATTATTTATTTTAAATGTTTAGAATTAGAGCAATGTATGTGATGTTGTCCAATATTTATTTATTTATATTTATTTTATTTAAAATGAAACGCGAAAGTCTTAAAATTTACATCCTCTAACTGTTGGAAGTTGAGTGACGCTTGTTCAATCAACGGCCGGCCTAGTAATTTAATTAAATGTCGTCAGTCAATGAACGTGCTAGTCATTCAATGAAATAGCAGATTCAACCAAATAACTGCGACATATTCATTCTTCTTTTTCTTAGTCGGTATACTCTTGCCAGAGTGGTCGTGGTCCTCATTATGAATCACAGTGAATAACTATTTTGGTGATACGGTACCATTCATCTCGTACCTACTGCAGCCGACCGAATACATTATTAGTCATGACTTTGTCAATTGCTGAACCAATTAATTTTATTTATCTTCTGAATTTATAGTTATGGATTTGTTTTTATATATAAATTATATAAATCTAAATTAACTAAGTAAACTAAATTCATATTTTAAATATAAGTATATTATATTTTATTTAAATAGTTTGTGTATCATCATTGTATAGGTTGACTGGTAGAGAATGCCCATAGCATTAAGTCCACCAGTTGTACTTTTTTTGTGCAATAAAGTTTTTAAATAAATAAATAAATAAATATATTTAAAAGATACCATAATGTTATTTTTAATGCTTAATTTATTGATGTTTATAATGATTTCTTTTTTTTTCTTCACTATTACCGCACCCATATCGTCGTTGTCAAACCAAAAACTGCTATGTGCAAAACAACTATTTTTTAATCGATTTTATTATTTTTATAGTACTATACGCCGTACTAGCGAACTTTAAATATTAGAAACAGGAAAATTTTATCTCCCCCTGCGGTGCGGGAATTGAACCCACGACCTTCACGTATCGCGCGTGCTGCTCTTACCAACTGAGCTAACCGCAAGTTATTGTGGGCGATGAAATTTTTCTGCTGTATCAACCGTTAGCCTTTCGGTAAGTGCCCTCTGCCGCATATGTTTATATCTACATACTTATCGGCCCATGGTACATTCGTTGCAGAAATGTTTGAAAACCACGGAATCGAAGACACCTGGCATCTTAATCGATTTTATTATTTTTATAGTACTATACGCCGTACTAGCGAACTTTAAATATTAGAAACAGGAAAATTTTATCTCCCCCTGCGGTGCGGGAATTGAACCCACGACCTTCACGTTGAGATATAAACATATGCGGCAGAGGGCACTTACCGAAAGGCTAACGGTTGATACAGCAGAAAAATTTCATCGCCCACAATAACTTGCGGTTAGCTCAGTTGGTAAGAGCAGCACGCGCGATACGTGAAGGTCGTGGGTTCAATTCCCGCACCGCAGGGGGAGATAAAATTTTCCTGTTTCTAATAACTATTTTTTAATATTTCCAAATATAAGGGATTCCAGAACATAAATCATACAAAGGATTATTTTTAGAACTATTTTATATGAGAGTTATACTTAGTTGTTACACTTTTATTTATGAGTTTTGTAAACATGTAAATTAAGTAGATTTTATTATTATTTCGTTTAAAGAGAATAAAAAATCACATAACAGATTTGACACATAGCAGGTTTTGGTTTGACAACGACGATATACAAACTCATGCAGATGACTCAAGGGTTGACTGGTAGAGATTGCCCCTAGCATTAAGTCCACCTATTGTACTTATTTTGTGCAATAAAGTTTTTAAATAAAAATAAATTCATAAACTGAGCACTTAGTTGCAGCCTTGATCTGGTCTATCCATCTCATCGGTGATCTACCACGTGTTCTGGCGCCCTCCACTTCTCCCTCCCTATAGGTTCATAATGTAGCCCAAAAGATGTATATCTGAGTGTATTGTTGTATGTTGTCTAGTATAAACTTCAACCCGTCCGGTTCGCTGGTGTGCTGCGTGTCGGACAAGGGCACGCTGCACGTGTGGGCGGCGCGCGGGTCGTACGCGCACCTCGCGGCGGCGCACGCCGAGCCCGACACGCGCGCCCTCTGCGCCTTCAGCGACGACAACAACGCCGTCGGTGAGTCAAACACGCTTCTCACGTAAGGAAACATTGTGACATCAAACACTCGCTGCCTGCTGTGCTATAAGTCATTCGTGAACTAAGGGAGTGTTCAAGTATTAGGTAACGCAATTTTTAGAGATGCAACGGATAGTTGTTTGGCCGAATATTCGGCCGGCCAAACGATACCTAAATATGTTTGCCGGCGGGCGCGTCGTCCAGGTTTCAAACTGTTACGTATTGTAGGTTCGCATGGACAGTTTTCTAGCCAAGAAGAATCACTATTCGGTGTCCGGCCGGATAGTGCGCAAGTAAAACAATGGCCGGATAGACCAGATACCGGATAGCAACCGGATATATGTTGCATCTCTAGCAATTTTTGACGATTTTTCCCCGGAAACCGCAGTGAAATCAAAAGGGTTGCCAATTTGCCTTGGAAGCGAGTATTTAACATTAGGTAATGTATAGATGTCTTGATGTCTGGGTGTATGTTTGTTACTTTTTTCACGCAAAAAGTACAGAATGAATTTGGACGAAATGTGGTAGAAAGATAGATATGGTACTAGATATAGGATAATATTTAGGCGCTGATATTACAAAAGTCACAAACAATGACGACGCTACCGCAACCGACCTAAGACCATTCGTTTGAGTTGGTTTTCCATATTGACCCTACCGGGAATCGAACCACAAACCTCAGAGATGGCACAACGCCCCACTGTACATGACACAACAGCTCAAATATCAAGCTTTCAGTCTAATCATTATCTAAAATAAAAAATAAGAAAAAAAAGTTAAAAGCATTTTTTTTTGTTTACAGTAATTTGTGAAGATGGTACTTTCCACAAATTCACGTTCTCAGCTGAAGGCAACTGTCATCGTAGTGATTTCGAATATTTTCTGCAGGTCAGTGAAAATCTGGTTTTACTCACAATATTTTTATACAAATATTTAAACTCGTCTGCGCGCGAAGTTATGTGCGCGTGCGCTTGAAATCGTAATAATGACTGGGTAAAAAACAATGATTCAAATTAAGTCGACGAGTTACCTACATTTTCAAAATATTTAAAATTTTTGCTTGAACAAATAAATAAAATTGATGACAGCGCAACGAATTTCACAGGTGCGTTTACGTCACTAATTCGTAAAAGTGTGCGAAAAAGTGACGTCGCGTCAAGTTTTAACGCGTTATATCTTAGTATTTTTTTTTTACATGATAAAAGAAATTATACTAATGGACTTAACAGAAGTGTTTAGACATTTACCCTATTTGCGTCGCAGAAACGGTCGGATTACGATGTCTGCGTTATAATCTTACTTAACGCGGTGCTCACACGAGTCGAGCTATCTATTGAGTTATGAAATTAATTAACTAATTGAAACTTCCAATGAGAACTATATAGTGATTACCTATATTTTATTTCAGGTGGGCGATGACGACGAATTCCTGCAATGATGTTTTTGATACAAAAACCTTTGCTGGAAATTAAATCTTATTGATACTCGCGTGATACCACAACTATTTCTTTTGTGACGGTTACCTTATGATGAATTTAAATAAGGTATAATGTGTAAATAGAGCTGGACATTTCCGAACATTGTTTTAACATCTCATTTAAATATAAAATTGCGCTAAATACCTACATAATTGAGCGTAAAACATAAATGATGTGCAATTCAAAAATGCATAAAAAAATTAAGTTTCGTTTGATTTAGGTATACTAAATTTCGTGAAAATCAGTTATGCTTACACATAATATCTTCGAATGTAATGAGGAGGAGGCAGACACGGATTGAAAACATGCTCCGTGCAAGCAAAAAAGAACGCTAAAATGTCAAGTATAAAGTCACGAATATTAGAGATAACGTCACTTGATTAAACTATTTGTTAAATCTTCCTAGTTTTATAAGATAAGGGCTGTTTATCCAGATGCAGGTACTGCTTAAAATATGATATTCAAAATTCTGGATAAATAGCTCGCAGCTAGCACTTGATCTGTAGATACCTACCTATATTTTATTATTCAGTCATTTATTTCTGTTGGTCTTTTCTATTTCTTTATACGAGTTTAGACAGTTACGAGCAGTACTATGTGTAAAAACTCATTGTAACCTTATAGTAACGACACCAATGTTACATTTTATTCGATTTTATTATTTTTAAAGTACTATACGCCGTACTTACCGGAAGGCTAACGGTTAATACAGCAGAAAAATTTCATCGCCTACGATAACTTGCGGTTAGCTCAGTTGGTAAGAGCAGCACGCGCGATACGTGAAGGTCGTGGGTTCAATTCCCGCACCGCAAGGGGAGATAAACATTTTCTGTTTCTAATATTTACATTTTATTGCTCGTGAATAATGCATATTGTACACTTGCAGCTTCCAAACAGAACACCATAATTTTTTTATATTTTATGTTAAAATTTAATGATCACCAAGCAATCGTTATGGTATATTGAGGGTGATTATTTCGATTGAATATTTCTTACAGGTTGACATTAGATATTTTTTAAAACACGATATATTCCACATCAGGATTTATCAGAAATTAATTGATTGAAGAAAATAATATAATCCTATTCATTATTGTGTTCAAAGTTTCCATATTTTGTCTGCTTAGGTTATCGCGTAAATCATTTAATCCTACGTAATGTGTGCAATTTAATATTTCGTGTAATATTAGCTATAATTTAAAGGGCTGGAGTGAATGGGTTCCATGTTTTGTGTTTTATATTGATCACAGGGAGTAATAGAGTTTACTACTAATTACGTTGCATCTTAACTTCGCATGAACGCTTTTTTAAAGAAAATTACCAGAGTAGTAGATTATAATGTAGTGTATTAGTTGTAACTTACAATTTGTAAGTAGGTATACATTTTCCGTTCATGTAATGAAAAACCAGCAAGTTTATTTTACCGTGGACTAATCTTGAATGAAACATATTAAATATAGTCATCCGCTTCGTATTGTCCACTCATTCTTTTAATTTAACTTGTTGATTAAATATAATGTGTAACAATACATTTTGCATTAACAGGCATAAGCATTTCGACATAGAATTTTGTTTAAGTACTTCTTTCCACTGTATAATATTGATACAAATAATCTTTATACTATTGTGTGGATACACAATAAATTAACGAGGACAATTCACTTCAGCAGGAATGAAAAGATGATATAGATATTCGTGATTTCTATAGTTTTAAATTAATTGTCGTTATAAAAGACAAATGGTACTAAATTGCATTTTTACTTAGTAAACAGATGGGGAGGTTGAGATAAGAGTTGTATATTATAAATGTTGGTTTCGTAGACATGCAAAATATTTCTTTTGTGTAATCAAATCAATGTTTACATTTGTATCAAAGCCTGAAGGTTTGATAAAATTATTTTACTTTATATTTTATTACATGTTAGATTGTATAAATAAATGGTAAGGAAATAATGAGGTGAGGTTTAGATTCAAGGCGATGTCACCAAATTATATTTAATTAAAAGTCAAAATAAGTATAATAAGGGTGATTGGAAAAATTATTCGAAAATCCTCACCTTCAAAAGCTTGGCTTTATAGATTATGGTATTTCCCCAAATTGCAGCTAGATTCGCGCAATTTATATATTAAATAAATATTATTATTACTACTATAAAGAATGTATGTTTGTGTTGTCCATAAATTAATTAGTGCTAAAATAATTTTAATAAATCAGTTATTTTCAGTAACACACGCATCTCTCTATAGGATCCCACTTGTGTAACATAGGTCTAATTGCCACGTAAAATAATTTTGTTTCATCATTTCAGTTCTTTCTTTACATTTTATTTATTTTGTTACAATTTAATATCGCTCAATAAAAATATGTACCTTTACATTTGCTCATTTAATTGATAGTTCATTTTATTTTTTGTATGTATTTTGCACTTATAAACACCATTATTTTAGTTTGAATATAAAGTCATGCCTTTGAACTGAGGGAACTCTAGATTCCAGTATATTTTAAAATATTTGTTTTGTAACACTATTAAATAGGAACTCAACCCCATAATTTCATTATAAAATTTAATGTAAAAATCTATATGTAATTATGTAAATATTTAATATTAAAGTTTTTATACTTTGTCAGTAGAAAAATAGTGATAAATCATAAATAATATATAATATATCTGCTTAATTATCTTGAATTTTATTAGAATATATTGATGCGAGAAAATAATTTTAATTTAGGCTATAAAGAGCACATTTCTTAATGTAAATAAGAATTTTCAGATGTTGGTGTATTTTTTTATGAAATTGTGATTGAAACAGCCTTCCGCTGGGCGGTAGATAAGGTAAATGTGCCCACGAAATTTTTCAACAATAAACATTTCTTTTCTACTCTTGTGTTTTTTTAATATTCATTGCAATGAAAAAATATTAATATTATTATTTTATGTCAGAGACCTCCCATTCCCTTTAAAATGTCAAATACAGCAATATATACTAATCAATGATATTTTGGAAAACTATTTATTCTACAGAACTTCAACAACTTAACATAAAATAAAACTATATTACATTATTTACATCAACAAAGTTCAATCTGTAGCTGGTTTCTTTCGTTCAAAGGGATCTGACCACACTTTCATATCTGAAACACAATAAAATAAAATTTAATTACAATGGTTAGTTCAAACTCAAAACAAAACTCTTTATTCAAGTAGGTATAACACACTAGCTGTGCCTGCTACCTTGTTCGCGTGGAATACAGGGTTTCTTTTCGCAATAAAATGTAATCTATGTCCTTTCTAAGGTTCTAATTTAAATTCAATATTCTTTTATTCATATAAATTACACCAGTAATATTTATGAAACGTCTATATAATGCAAATGACGCTACCTCTGGTTCGGAACCTATTACTTACAGAAAAGATCCTGGCAAGAAACTCTGTCATTCATATTACAAATATAGCTGAACTTATAACTAATTTTGCACTAAGACATACAGTGTGGTGTGTAAATTGTAAAAAATAATTAATTGATTCAAAGTAATAAGAAAAATTTTAAAACATATGTATATATATTTCATTTCCCCCAAGATGTATACATAAGCGAAGACTTACCAAAGGAGATCCTTATAAAAAGAAAAGAGCTGAAAATACGTCAACAAGAAGAAATAAAGAAAGGAAATTTGGCATATATTAGCTACGATAAGCTAATTATAAGGGAAAACCCTACAGATAAAAGAAAACGGTCACCAACCAAGTCACCAAAAACACCAACACCCTCTAATAAAGTTAGCAGCTTCGCCCCTACTAAAATTAATAAAACAGCTAAACGGGACAAAGTACACAGCCCTAGACCAAAAACCTTTTCTTTGCACACAACAGACAACCAATAGCAATTAACTCAACAAATAAACCGGAAAACAAACATTGAAATAAAAAACAACGCAAGTAAAACAATATCGCCTCCAACCCGGCTGGTCACCGTGGGGGTGTATGACCAAACCCCCGAAGAGCATTATATACCAAGAAAATCTACAAACCAAAACATAAGAAAAAATAAACTGCATATAGCGACACTCAATGCCAGATCTCTGAAGAAACGTGAATCCTTGATTGAACTAGAAAATGCACTACAAACTGTTAATTGCCAAATTCTTGGAATAAGCGAAGTGCGAAAAACTGACGAAAACATAGAAGAGTACGAAGATCACATCTTATTCTACAAGAATGAAGTACCTGGACTATACGGAGTAGGGTTTTTAGTAAAAACATACCTCAAGAACAATATAATAGAGTTCAAAGGTATATCAGACAGAATTGCTGTTCTGAACATAGAACTTCCCGGCCACAAACAACTTACCACAATAATTCAAGTATATGGCCCTACAGAAGTTGCCAAAGATGAAATAAAGGATACTTTTTACGAAAACCTAAAAACAACCATCGAAAACGCATTCAATAATGTAATAATAATAGGAGACTTCAATGGCCAAATAGGAACGAGAGAAAGGAATGAGGAAGAAATCCTTGGACCCTACACGACTGGAAGAAGGAATAATAATGGACAAAGATTGATAAACCCCGCGAATACAACCTACGAATCATGAATAGCTTCTATAAAAAGAAAAAAAAAAGAAGATGGACGTGGGTCTCTCCTAATGGCAACATAAAAAATGAAATCGATTTTATCATCACAAACAAGCCCAGATTATTTTCAAACGTCGAAGTCGTAAACAAATTAAATTACAACACAGATCACAGAATGGTTAGAGGACAAATACTTACAAAAGAACCAAAAAAATGTAGGAAAAACATAAAGAATACAACAACAGTAAATTTGCCGATCCCCTCACGCTTTGTAGAGCCCTTAGAAAATATCTTAGAAAAGATGACAGATCTTCATGGAGTGCAACAAAAATACGATTACCTAGAAAAAGAGCTGCAACAAATTGAAAGGCAAGCTAAATCAAATAAAACACCAAAAGACACACTAGGACCAGAATCAAGACACTTAATAAAACAAAGGCAAATATTATTTGAAGACAGGAAAAACAACAAAGAAGAAATCTTCAGGTTAAGGAAGGAAAGCACAAACATTAGAAAACACAGACAGAAAATGAGAACAGAAACACTTGGTTTCCACATCGAGAAGACAGGAGGAGTGAAAAAGGCTTATAGAGAACTAACTGAGAACTTGAAATGGATTGATGGCATAACATACCACAAAAACAAGAAAAAGAAAACGAACAGAAAAGAAATAATACAAGTGGCAACAGATTTCTACAGAGATTTATACAATAATGAAGAGAAAAACATAATGCCAATGCTAAATGTAAGAAAAGAAGAAAGTATTCCACCGATCATAAAAGATGAAGTAAACAAAGCCATAAAATCCCAAAAAAGGAGAAAAGCATCAGGTGAAGACGGAATCTCGAATGAAACTTTAATAGGGACCTTGGATTTCACTCTAACCACTTTGACGAACCTTTTCAATGAAATCCTAACTACCGAAAACATCCCCCATCAATGGACTACATCAACCATAATACTAATCCATAAGAAAGGAAAAACCGACGACATTACGAACTATAGGCCTATTAGCCTTATGTCAAATATGTATAAAATATTCTCAAAGATATTACTAGATCGCATAACAAAGACATTAGATGAAAATCAACCCAGGGAACAAGCGGGATTCCGCAGTGGATACTCCACTCTTGATCACATACATACTATAAAACAAGTAGTTCAGAAATGCAACGAATATAAAAAAATATACTATTTGGCATTTATCGACTATAACAAGGCGTTTGACTCTCTAAAACACGGGAAAATATGGGAAGCTCTAACACAACAAGGAGTGAACAACAAATACATTAGGATTATAAGTAATATTTACAGAAATATGAAAGCAAAGGTAAGAACAGAAAGAGTAGGAGAATATTTTGACATCAAACGAGGAGTCAGACAGGGAGACCCGCTGTCGCCTAAACTATTCTCAGCAACCCTTGAACACATATTCAGGAACATAAACTGGAACAACTATGGAATAAATATTAATGGAGTACCATTAAATCATCTGAGATTTGCGGACGATCTTGTACTGATTTGTGAGGACCCACAATCTTTAAAAGGGATGCTAGAACAACTTCTATGCGAAAGTGAAAAAGTCGGACTCTCAATGAATGCTACAAAGACAAAAGTAATGACAAATCATGATAAAACAACAATAAAAATCAATAACACCATCATCAAATATGTAGACGACTACTCATACCTTGGACAAATAATATCTCCAGTAGACCACACATCAAAAGAAGTAAACAACAGGATAAACATAGCATGGAAAAGATACTGGTCCTCGAAGGAAATCATGAAAAACCCCCAGATTACACTTAAATCAAAATCAAAAAATTTCAACTTATGTGTCCTACCAAGCTTAACATATGGCTGTCAAACATGGAGCCTAACAAAACGCAATACACAAAAATTAGAAACATGTCAACATAACATAGAAAGAAGCATGCTCAACATAAAAAGGAAAGACAAAATAAAACTTAAAACAATAAGAAAACAAACAAAAGTAATAGACATTACAAATTGTATTAAGAAACTAAAATGGAAGTGGACAGGCCATATGATAAGAAACAAAGGAAACAAATGGACCAAAGATGTTACAGAATGGTGTCCCATACAAAATAAACGTAACAGAGGAAGGCAACGTCTTAGATGGGAAGACGACATAAAGTCAATAGCGGGTGCTACCTGGATGAGAAAAGCACATGACAGAGTATTGTGGAGAGCTCTTGGGGAGGCCTATGCTGAAAAGCAAGACAATAAAGACAATTGTTGTGAATAAAGGCTATAATAAAATAAAATAAAATAAAATAAAATATATATTTCAATTAAGCAAACTGTAGGTCCTAATGCACATTATGCTTAATAAGAATTTTGCCAACTTGCAGTCTAAAGATTGTCTGTGCCAAAATTCATCAAAATCAGTTCAGAGGTTTAGGCGGGAAAGCGTAACAGACAGACAGAGTTACTTTCGCATTTATAATATTAGTAGACACTTTTGAATTGTCATTGAATACAATGCAAAGTGGTTCTACTTCCAGTTCGGAACCTATATCTACCGAGAAGACACCAGTAAGAAACTCGGCAGATCAGGTACAGTAGCAGTATCTAACTTATTGCTATGTGTAGCTCACTTTGGACCAAGTCATATTGTTTTGTTTCGATGAGTGATGAAACAATTAATTACTCAAGTAAGTATTTACTTTCGAGAGGTAAGCTGGAGCTGAAGTTGATCCTATAACAATGCTTGGGAACTTATGATAAATTATTTAGTTCAAAGGAATGCTATAAATATATATAGAACGCTGAAAATTAAGACTTTACACAAGTACAAATTATGTTTCTGCACTCTTGGCTCTTTAGGAATGAAAGTTATGATAAAAATCACAAAGGGACAGAATATAACAGAAGAGGACAAAAGCCTAAGTACTAATAAATATAGTCAAAATTTTGAGTTACACTTACTGCCTGGTTGTATATCTTCTTGCCTAATATTTCTCCTGGTTTCTTTTTGGATGTTTTCTGAAACATTAAATTTTATTTACATAATGTAGTTTTACAAGTAGTACATAAACATACACACATTTTTAAGTGTGGTAAATTCTCAACTAGATAATGTACAATTTATCGAACAGCTCAACTAAAATTCGTCTCTCACTTAAAACTAGTTTTATTTTTAATATCAATAATAAGAATTAACCTCTAACTATGTTATGATAACTACACCGCAAAAGAGGCCATCTGATAATATTTCATTACGTTTATGAACTGGTGATTACTATGAAGGGACTGATTTAAATAATTACAAAGAAATTGTGTAGTTATTTATTGAAAAAACTCACTGTATTCAGAAGCGTCCATCATAGGAGCTACTGCGATAGGATATAAAGTGATTCCTATTAATCCAACAAACCCAGAAATAAAAGCTGCATATCTCCAACCCTTAAAGAACCCTCTGTTCGACATTGTAGTAAGTATTATTTGAAAGGCAAATTTCACTTCCCACGATAAAATTCTTCGGAAATATTTTTACATCATTTTATTATCTTTGACACTTTTGTCAAATGACAGTGACAATGACAACTCCTTTTTTAAAATAGGTACTTACTTACTAGCTGTGACGGCGATTTCGTTCGCGTGGACTAAATGAGTTTAGAGAATTTAGTTTTTCTCAAATAAAAGTACTTAAATCATTCCTTATTTCATCAGCTACCTGCCAATAAAAGCTCCACAAAAATCGGTCCAGCTATTTTAGAAAGCCAAAATAAACAGACAGTCATACAGATAAAAATTGTAAAAAATGTTATTTAGGTCTATAGTATCGATCACTAATTACCTCCTGATATATTTTATTTTGGAAATATATTTAATATCCAGAATTGACCTCTCTACAGATTTAATATAAGTATAGATTAACGGCTTTGGATGTCTCTTTAGAGGCATAACATGAATAGAAATCTCTCTAAAGAGATCTCTCGAAACAGAAACTTAATACAAATATTTTGTTCGAATCTTATATCCATTTATTTTTCTGATTTAAAACCATTGTTCTTATAATTTCAGAACAGCTTCAGATTTATTTTCTGTTTTCAAACTATACCTATCTTATCCATTGTGGAGCCATTAATAAAGCCATAGCATTAGTAGCGCATCACTTTATAGAGGGTCTCCTACGTAGTTTCGAATGCCGTTGTCGCGACACACGCTGTTGCGAATTTTTTTCCCACTGCCTCATAGGTTCGAAAGCTTATGGACTCGAATGATGTAGTCGCGAAAGACGCTGATTCGAAAAACATTTTTACTGCTTCATTACTTTATTATTCAAAACGTGTGTAAAAAATATTTGTCTAGTAATTAAAAAAACAACATTTTCGGAGTCAATCAACGTTTCTTGCACTCTACTCAAAAAACGTTTAATGTATGTCAATAAAAAATTATAATAAACTGCCCAATGATTTAAAGAAATTAACATCTCCTATTTTTTAACACTTCTAATTATTTAACTTCCTATGAAACAAAATGTACTATAGGTACAGTAAATTAGTTTTTGAGTAGTACTTAATGTTTGAAACATTCATGATTTAAGTAGGTTTACATCTTGTTATTAGACAACGTTTTATTTCTTTAAATGTATGTGCAATCTTGTAAGTTTTAATAGTATGGATAGTGATCCGATACTAATTTCATTTTCATTAGTAGATATTCAATTTGTTATTAAAATAGTATTAGTATCATAGTATTGAAATTGTAAAATTTTAAAACTGAATCATTAATATTATGTACCTAATTATCTGTAAAAATTGCACATAGCTTGCCAGTAGAAAATAATGGTATTATATTTAAATAAGATTTTTTGTAACCATATTCTTGCAAATAAATAATGTATTATTATTATTATTCTTACTACTAGCAATTCATATTTGAAATGTATAAAAAATTTATCAAATATAAAAATTATTTTACGATTACTAGATAAATATTTTTTTACAAATGTTATGAATAATAAAGTAATGAAGCAGTAAAAATGTTTTTCGAATCAGCGTCTTTCGCGACTACATCATTCGAGTCCATAAGCTTTCGAACCTATATGAGGCAGTGGGAAAAAAATTCGCAACAGCGTGTGTCGCGACAACGGCATTCGAAACTACGTAGGAGACCCCTTTATAGACTATGGTGGTAGGCTAAGTTCTTAATACACAACCTTGAATGTTTATCGACCCCTGACCGGACTTCTGTGTCGCGCCATCTTTGAAATCCTGGTTCCGATTCCCGGATGGACCGATTTAAAAAACGTACGTTTATATTGTCTGGTTTTTATTGTCTTGGTACCACCTTGTCGTTATTTTTGATTTCTGTACACTAGCTAGGTATTTACCACAGAATCTGAGCAATATTGGTATGCGATGTTGGCCAATAATTATGTAGAACTAGTAGGTATTTTCATTGTCGAATGAAAATGTGATTTAGTTTAGATGTATTAATTCATATTACATCCACATCATATACGTATCTATGTACAATAAAACTCTTTGACTTAACAAACAAACCTATCGAATCTATTTGCACAAAAGATTTTAATAATGCATGTGAGTTTATCAGCTATAATGGCAGCACCATTTTATCTTAGTAGCACAAGCACAAAACATCAAGAAAATATACTTTTACCTAGATAAGACCGTATATAGGTAAAAGTATCTTTTCCCAAATATAAACAGCAAAGAAGAGATTTTCTGAAACTCTAGACCTGACAGAAAGTCATCTAGGTAGATACCTATCCATACTAATATTATATAGTAACATCTTTAACACTAGAAATAAACACAAGCTTGCTGTTCCATATCTAAGACTACATAAGATAAGTAATTCCTTTGTGGGTTTAAGCGTTAAATTGTTTAACAAGTTACCTGAAAATGTTACCCAGTTGCCCATGCATAGATTTAAGTCTCATTTTAAAAATTGTTTAATAAAAAAGGGCTACTACAAAATATATGATTATTTAAATGACAAAAATGTATGGGTCTAGAATAACTTTAATTCTCGGAAATGTTTTATATAAAACTTTGTATATTTTATTTAAGTACCTAGTGTAAGGGAACATTGTTACATTGAAAAGAGTAAGTGTCGAGTTTCTTGCCGGTTCTTCTCGACATGATCAACATTCCGAACACGGCGGTAGAATACTTAATTTGTACTGACGATTCATAAGTGCTTTTGTAAAGTTTACATGAATAAAGATGTTTTCTATTCTATTCTATTCTAACTGTCTGTATGTCTGTTTATCTGCCCGGCTTTTACGCCTAAACCACTGAACCGATTTTGATGAAATTTGGTAACCTAAACCTCGAGAACGGACATATGCTATAAATGTTTATTTTTTAAGTAAGATATAAAATTAGGCACAAATATAGCTGGAAATTTGGATTAAAATCTGGACTTCTTTTTGTTTCGAATATTAGTGAAGATAGGGGTAAAACCGACAGCAAAAGTATGTAGTCTAACGAAGTCGCGGGCGTAGCTAGTTACACAGTTAAGCTATAATAAAGTCAAAAATACCTATTCCGAGTATGCACTACATTCAAAACTAATCAAACAAAATGTATACTGGAGCTTCCCAACTTTTAGAATAACAAAAAGTAAATAGGCATCTTACCAACCTCAAACCCAAATGCTGTAAAGTTATTTACTACTATCAACACAAATTTAAGATAAGGGGCTAAATAGTTCAAGTCATTGCGACCAAATGAGTGGCTACTATTTAGCGGCATTAGGGACATGGAAGCTTTTTGGAATGCAAACCGATACTACCTACTAGTTGTTTCTTAAATTAAGTGACATATACCCTCAGGTACCTACTATGTGAGCATAGATGACTAATATTGATAGATTCTGAATAAATTAAAAGCTACTGTAGGCCTAATCATCAAAGTCTTAAGAATTTAACGAGTAAAAATCTTTTTTTTAGCCCCTCCGATACCTACTTTATGACTGCTACCTTTTAATGAAATTTATTGGTTCTTGTTTTCGTGTGCCTTTTAATATAAGAAATCCACCATCATCAGGGAGTCATTATAACTTTGAGATTGTCCCATATTTCATTGTTTTTTTTTCAAAATACAGATTTTAATATTATTTTATTTATTTATTTATTTAAAAACTTTATTGCACAAAAAACGTACAAAAGGTGGACTTAATGCTAGGAGCATTCTCTACCAGTCAACCGTTGGGTCATGCAGATAGTTCGTTTATGGGTGCGGTAACAGTAAAAAATGTGAGTATGAATTACAACAAAATTAATGATAATAAATAGCAGAAAATTATCTTATGGCGAGAGCTGAGGAGGTGAGATATTACAATTTAGCTTACTTTTTGTCCAATTTTTAAGAAGATAATTTGCAAGTAGGTTAGTGTGTAGAACGTTAGGTTAAGCAATAATAACAGCTGTAGTTATTGGTAGAGCTACGAATAATAGAAAAAGTAGTTTTTCTTTCTTTGGTGCTATTAGATATTATTTTCATTTTAAAATCTAATAAACTTTATTTGACTTACTTACCAGCGGTAGCTAGTACACTAGATTTGTTTGATTTCAAGTCCTTCTTTAAAACATTGGTAAAATAATTACCTAGGTACTAAGTATAGAGAAGAACTTCACGAATTAAGTTTGTTAAAGCTTTGCTTGATACAAACGCGCAATACAAAACAAATTTAATAAAATTTGCGTTGATGTTACTATTATGGACTATTATTTAGAACATAACTTCAGATAAGCTATAAAAAGTTAAGTAATTCAATTTTGTTGCTGTATTCATTTATTCAATACCTCATTATTTTGGGTACACACTTCGAAAATGGACGTACCCACCCGAGATGTAAACAGGTACATACTTACCTACTTACTTATTTCAAGTTTTATAAATAAACTAAGCGAATTTTTCACAAAATACATATTATAAAAAATATTTTTATTTCAATACTCACTACATAATATTAAAATGTTACATTACATTTGTTGAATTGGTGTTTGTATTTCGAGACAAAAATAGACTAGGCCTTAAAGTTAAGATTAAATTGAATCAATTCAGTCATATAATATAATCTAAAAGTTTATAATCACTAACGCATTCACAAACAATTACCGCTATGTACCTACCTATTGTAAACAAATAGGTACTATTACTGTATTCTTTGTAAATTTTTAACCGTAAAAGTTAAAAGTACAATCACACCTAAACGATATCAGTGGATAATTACACAACATAAATGCATCATTCAATCACTTGGTAACAATAATAATTATTGTTTTATACGTAAGTACCTATATTCAAAACTATAAACAGGCTTAAATTATGTCATTGCTTTCCGTATCTAAAATGTCGATCGTACTCACGCCTTCTTCGAGTAGATGTAATAGTTTTGAGTACACTAGAGATGGCGCATCTACACCCCATAAGAAATCGATATGATTAAACTCTTTGTACGGTACTATGTAATGTTCTATGGGATTAGCTAATTGTATATACAAATTAGTCACATCCACATCACCAGCAAGCCAATCGTTTTCTGAGCTTAATAAAGCAATTGGCAATGTTATCTTATGCAGTGGATACTCAGGAGGAGTTGGTGATCCGTATTGTTTAAAGTTTCCAATAGTCCCGAAATCGAATTGCTGGAATTTTCCGTCATTTTTTATCTCCTGCGCGTAATGGATGAGAGTCCTAGTCGAAGCCCCGGCTGGTACATGACCCAGTATAATTGGTAGGAGGGTGCGGTTGAATTGTTTCTCATCATGACCACAAAGTGCGAAAAGTGAATTCTCACAGATCACTTCTTCATAATGATTAATCTCGCACGCATGCTTCGAAAGCCATCTCAACACAGCATTTTGTGGCAAAAACTCGTTTGCTCCGAGAAGCTTCATTAAATATTCAATGTTATTACTAAACTTCGCCAATATCCTAATCGGACTCTTCACATCAGTCATGTACGCCACTGGAGCCAAAGCAAAACCTGCTCTCAAAACTTTATTGTATTGTGTTTTCGTTGACAGTAACGCAAACAGCACAGTAGTTCCCATGGAGTGTCCGATATAATTTATCTTAACATCCCAGCCTTTGATATCCATAATGTAATCAATCACTGCGGGTAGGTCATGTTGACTTACATCGTGAAATGTGAAATTCCAAAACTCAAAGCTGTCCACGTTTCTTGAAATATGAGCTCTCGAGTAAGTGTTGCCTCTTGCATTCGCTAGCCAAACATCATAACCGGCGTCGGATAAAATGTAAGCAAGGCCTTTTTTGGGGCCAGGTATGATCCAGTCTGCAGAGCTGCCTAACAGACCGTGATGAAGTAAAACCGTTTTTCGTGGACTCGCTTTGTGAGTAAAATTTTTGGGGAAAGGTATTCTGTGCACTGTTAGGATATATCCATCGTCAGTCACAATAGTATGCGATTCAGCAGTGTAACCGTTAGCAGCTATCAGTTGCGGGGTCGTCATATGAACATCGGGGTCATCATCTGAACACTGAATTTCAATTTCCTCAGGAGCGATTGTATCAAAAATCTTGTTGTCACTGCCCTGAGCCTTATCCATGTAACGTTTGAACTTTGTTTTGATTCTCGTTTGAGAAGTTGCGTCCGAATCTTCGATTTTGTTATCATCGTCAATACCTAGATAAGACGTTATTTTGTTTCGCACATTTTCTACGTAAAAATGTTTCAAGCTCCTGCCCTTTTCTCTGACGTAGTTTCTTATTTGCGACGTTTTGTTTGCTACGGCGTCGTATAATTTTGGAAGCCACGACGAGTGCCGGCAATCACTGAATTGTATAACAACAACAAGTATAAACACTACGAGTGGTAGCTTCATGTTTATGTCGCGGTCGAGTCGACCGGCTGACGCGAGCGGCGCTGAACGACTGAACTAGACTGAACTGATCGTTCAAGTTTTAATGTATTTTATCCCGCAGGCAGGGGTCAAGGGGAAGCGTGAGTAATCCGAGTGCGGACGTAAATAAGTGCATACGAGCTCAAAGTTTACATGTTTATTGTGATAAACGAAATACTATGAATCATTTCTGTAGTTGATTTATTGCTAGTAGTTAATTACATAAACGTTACATTGAATGTAAACTGTATATGTGTGATCATACTCTTAATTTATCAATGTGCGTAAAAAGAGGTAAAAAAAATAAAAGTTTCAGCTTTAGCAAAATGATTCATGAATGTTTGTGGCACAATATTTTTCTTCTCTTACCGGTTTTTTCGCTCTGTACAGATTTACACGTGTTGTTCAACTTTTGTAGGTAAGTATGTGATGATGTACCTACTTAATACCTTCCTACATGGGTACACATGCAGACTAAAATTTAGAACATTAATACGAATATTTTATATTTGGTATCTAACGAACGTTTTATTTTATACTAGCTGTGCCCGCGACTTCGTTCGCGTGGACTACATCCTTTCATTGTCGGTTTTACCCCTTTCTCCCCTAATATTCGAAACAAAAAGTAGTATATATTTTAGTCCAAGTTTCGAGCTATATTTGTGCCAAATTTCATATCTCTAACTTCAAAAATAAACATTTTTCCATATAAACTTTCTAAGGTGGTGTTACCCCCATCCCCCCCTTATTTTCTAATATTCAACGTATACCTACCTATACCAAATTTCATCAAAATCGGTTGAGAGGTTTAAGCAGGAAAGCGTAACAGACAGACAGAGTTACTTTCGCATTTATAATATTAGTAGGGATTTAATTTATTCAAAATAACATTGCAATTTTATATTTGATGATCTCCGTAGCCGAGAAGCGAGCGGGCCGGACTTTGGCGTCGTGCCATCTCCGAGGTCCCAGGTTCGATCCCCGGTCAGGTCAAAATAGGAAACAATGTTTTATAAATTGTCTCGGGTCTGCGCGTTGTAGTACCGTCGTTTTTTCTGATTTCTGTAAAACAAATGCTTTAGCTACTTATCACAGAATCCGAGCGATGTATGTGATGTTGTCTAATATTTTAGGTAGGTACTTTGTAACACTCTCACTCAGACTTAATTAAAAAGTTAACATGCCTATGCAATAAAAAAAATCATAGTAATCCGGCGCGTGAATACTGAATCATACCATAAGGACTATTTTTAACCCCCGACGCGACAAAATGTAATCAAAAACTTGATACGTATGGTCAACAGCAGGCCAAGTTAACCATTTGCAGTTCAAAATTAGCGATTATTTCTCTGACATAAAGGTGGCACAAAGTTCCGAGTAGATAGTCTGACACGCTTTAGTTGGTACTTACGTAGTAGTGTTAAAAGTATTTTTTTGCTTTTTACAGAGTTTAGCATTTTTAACCTTTTGTCATAATATTTTTTTGGTCGGAAGTTTTATTAAATTTTTAATTTAATTTTTGTGTAACGGTCGCCGCGCTCTTGTTTGGGTTTACCCATAGGTTAAAAACGGGACCCTTTTACTAAGATTTCTGTCTGTCCGTCCGTCCGTCTATCTGTTACCAGACTGTATCAAATTAAGAACCGTGATAGCTAGAGAGTTCATATGCTCACAGATTATGCATGCATTTCAGTTGCCGCTATAAACAAATACTAAAAACAAAATATAATAATGATTTATGGGGGACTTCCACACATACAACAATTATGATTATTTTTCCTGTTTTTTGCTCCGTATTCAAAAAATATCTAGTTGTTTAAATTACTTCAAAAATAAATAATTAAAATAAAATAAAATTAATATTCAAGGGAGGCTTCATAAACAACAAACGTGATTTTTTTTGCAACATTGTGTCTAATTTAATGTCGAATAGCTAAGGGTACGGAAACCTTCGCGCGTGAGTCCGACTCGCACATAGCCGGTTTGTTTGTTCCGGCTTTTTAAAATGGCTGGATCGATTTTGACGAAAATTTTATTGGTAAGTAGCTGATGTAATAAGAAATTACTTAGTTGTAGGATGAAATGTAGTCCACGCGAACGAAGTCGCAGCCACAGCTTGTTAAAAGTAAAGCGACCAGTGGACCAGTGACGTCGTGGTGGGGCCACGGAGGAAGAGGAGAATGAGGTACCTATTGCGCTCGCCGGCCTCCCTATCCTCCGCGGCCAGTGTATCTCGGGACACCATCTGGCTCTTGGAGGGACAGCTGGAGTGAGAGTCTCGGGTGTCTGCATTATCGGTAGGCAGCGGAGCCGCAAAGCAGATCCGCAGCTGGTACCGGAGGCGCCAGGTATGGAGTAAGCCTGACGTCTGTTACTTCGGTCAAGAGGCGTTAGGACGTGTCAGGTGGCCTGGCACGCTCCAGCCTCCCCGTTTTGTGGCGGCCAGGAGGGCCCCCTAATGGCAGGCGCTGTGAGAGATTCTGACTCGCTAACAACTGCGCAGCCTTGACCACCGAGGGGAATTTAAGTCGGTGCGACCCCGACACACCACTCTCTGCAATAGTTACATATACATTTTGCTAAATCTATTAAATCTTCTTTAAAATACGTATTAACTTTTAAAAATACCCGAACCAGCCAGATACATAATAAATAGTATAGCCAAAGAAATTTATTACAACTTCCTAAATACTACTTACATGCGAAAATACTTTTCCCATAACCCAATACTTTAAAGGTTCTATTCGCTAAAATCCAATGTGAAATTTAACTGATCAAATTTACACACTAAATAAACACAGTAAACCGGTTGACCATGCTTACCCTCAAACTACCCTCCAATGTGGGTGTGGATCGTGATAATGTTTTCACTTCTGATTTAGTTTTTAAAAGTTTTAACGTCAAATGTCAGATGTCAAACATTTTTTTTGTTGTTTTGCTGCAAAGTGTTGTTTTGGAATTTTCATTGTTGTGATGTAAAATCGTAGTTAGGTGCATTTTATTGAGTTTTTATTTTTGTTTATCACAAAATATTCATCAGAATGATATCAGATTTTGCCAAAGAAAAAGTATTTTGGACGAAAAAAATGAACCTAAGATTGGTGAAGTTTATACAAAGTAAACCGAACATTTGGAATCCGAAACATCCAAAATACACTTCGGTTGCATACAAAGACCGAACTTACGCCGAATTCGCATCGAAATACGGCGACGCATTTACAGGACAAGCGGTCAAAGATCGCTGGACAAATATTAGGTCTACTTTTGCACATTATTCCAGGAAATTACATGCCAGTAGGGCCAAAGGCGATGGTGAGGTCAGTTTGTACATTGACGGATATAATTTGGAGTAATAACTTGAATACGTGTACTTAACGTGAATCTGTCACTATTATACACACTTTAAATATCAGTATACTATCTAGGAATCCTGTCTCTTAGAATTTTTATTTATTTCAGGAGTATAAGGTAAATTGGCCTTTATGGGAGCCCTGCAAATTTTTACTGAAAGTTAACAGGAAAGGAATGGACTCATCTGCTTTTGACAACTGCGTAGAAGAAATTGAAAATGAAGTAATAATTTACATTCATATACCTACTGTTCTTCACCTTCCTCAGCTTCCCCGCCTCAGCTTCTTAAAGAAGATGCAATTTAACCAATTTTAAAATAGTAACCTCCTTTCTTTATTACAGTGTCTATTGGTAAACAAAGCAAAATTGCATTCCACTTTTCAAAGTAATATCTCTTTTCAAAGTCATATTTTTATCCATTCACTTACTACATTTGTTTTACCAATTGAAATATTTTGCATTTAGCTTATAAGATCCATTGTACTAAAGCCACTCTCTTTTAACACTCTTGACCTTATTTAAAGGCATTTATGACAATAATTTCAAGAAAAATAATATATTTGCAGGAATCTCGGCTTGAAGGTGGCAACAGTGAAGATGAAAATGAGGCAAATACATTTGATGATTCAAAGGACATGTGCAAAACAGTTGCTAACAATCTTGTTAAGATCTTAGAGGGTGTACAAAACGATGCCTTTTTGTTAGATGATAGTAACTATGGATGTGTGGGACGAGCAGTATCAAAAAAACTCTCTGAAATCTCACCTTATGATGCAGCAAAAGCTTCTAGAAAAATAATGGACATTTTGCTCTTGTATGACAAAGATAATCCAGAAAATCCTAATAACAAAAGATTAAAAATGGAGGATTGAAAATTTTTTTTGTTTTTCTTTCTAAATATTTATTTAACATGTTTATAAAAACATAGTATATAAGTGGCTTATTTACATTTTTAATTTTAGGTAGGTAGGTATCGTATTTTCTGTCATCATCATCATCAGCCTGTTGCAGTCCACTGCTGGACATAGGCCTCTCCAAATGTTCGCCACTTCGCTCGATTTTCGGCGACTCTCATTCAGCTCCCGCCAGCCGTCCTGCGCAAATCGTCACTCCACCTGGCCTGAGGGCGTCCTACACTACGTTTACCGAGGCGTGGTCTCCACTCCAGAACTCGTTTACGCCAACGGTTGTCGGCTCTGCGGCTGATATGGCCTTCATATAATTTTATGTAATTCATATAATTTTTGTAAAAAGTATAAAAGAGTTGGTGATTAAATATAATTAATTATTTTGTTAGTATTTAATAAAAAACATAGTATCGTCTGTCTTTGTCAGCGTAATATTGCCGATTTATTGAAAATCATTACCTATTTGGGTTTACTCTTGATGGTAGAAGGAAAATTTGTTTGCTTAATTTATATCATTTTATTGTTATAAACACGAAAGTTGTTAAGAATGTATTGACATCTGGAAGTATGTTTGTTTCCCTTTAATGATTTTTTTTTCTTGATGTATTGGCTAAATTTGTAAAATGCTCTTGTTTAGAAAACAGCCTGAAAAAGCTTTCGAGGTAAAAAATATTTTGCACAATACATGAATTTTCATGGCAGCATTGTCGAGTCGACGAAAGTAGCCCATCATACAAATTAATTAAATGCATATACTGAATGAGTTCGGCTAAATAGACTGGAAATTCAAGCCAGATTCAATAAAAAAAATATATTACTATATTTTTTTTATTGAATCTGGCTTGAATTTCCAGTCTATTACCAGCTGCTATATAGGATTACCAATTTGAAAAAAGTCCCTAAAATACGGGGAATACGAAACCAAATTGGGAGAGTTTGATGAAAGAAGTTAGAAGAAAATGTTCTATAAAAAAATAGTCGGGTTTTCCTTCCTGACGCTATAACTTTAGAACGCACGAACCGATTTCCACGGTTTTGCATTCGTTGGAAAGGTCTCGGGTGATCCATGAGGTTTATAGCAAAGAAAATTGAGGAAAAATTCAACATAAAAGTGGGAAAATCCTTTAAGGCAAAACGAAGTTCACCGAGAAAGCTAGTATAAATATGCTTAATTGAAAAATTGGGATGTTCTAAAATTAAATATTCTCTAAAAATGGGCGTGTCTTGGGGCTGGTAGTATTAAATTACCACTAGCCCCAAGTAATGCTTACAAATATTTATTGCAGTATATAATTTACAAACCTTTCCTGTTATTTGAAAAGAAAATCTGAAATCCTGAACTTTGGGATTGTCGGCCTACTTTTTGGGGAATTCACAACCGTGGTACGTCCTTTTATTATGTGTAATCTATGGTACCGTCAACCCCGCTGAAAAATGACAATGACATTAATTTGTTTCTTCGTTCGCAGATTTGTTGTGATCTAATCGTATTTCCATTTGAAGAAAAATAGATACTTCTGAAACAATTTACCTTACACCTATTATGTGTAAAATTTTAACTGTGATTTAACAGATGAATGACCCTACACCATCATATTCCGCGATGTTTACTCTGAGTGATTTTCAACTTCCAAAGAAAGTAAACACTAATAAGAATGTTACTTTTCTTGAATTTATTAAACGAAGGTGGGATGCAATTCATGAAGAAAATGATGTTTTTCGCTACAACGTTGATAATTTGGAAGCAAAGTTTGTTGGAAGATATTTACTTCAGGTAAAAAAATTAAGTCAATACCTACTTACCGAAGTTTTTATAACTTTAATCATTTAAGAACGAGGTTATTTATAGAACAAATTTTAATTTAAGTAGTATATGATATAACACTTCGTGACATAGTTTTAATATAGTTACATTTGTATTACATTTAATTTCACAGTTGAATCCTTATCGGAACAGTAAAAGAAGAGAGCCTGAACAAATTGTTGACATCTACCAACCATTTAATAACAATAAGTTTAATTTTACCAAAGCATCGCCTAAAGAAGTGATTTGCACTGTGACAAATAGCAAGGATGGTGAGATAATCATTTAATTTTTATACTTGTTTAATAGCTTAGCTACCATTAAATGGTGCAGCACTTCACCAGCTAGGTATAATTAATTTCCTTATATTCTAACATTTTATTGCACATATTTACATTTCAAGAAACAAATTAGAATGATAAATATTACTACAAATAGATGTACAGTGTATTCTTTTGCACATATTTTTTTTTCTTACCAGTGCTTAAAAGTTGGTTCTATTGTTGACGCTGCAACTAATCAATAACTTTTAAAAGTTTAAAATGTGTTATACTATGTTGAAAATATGATAAGCAAGTTAATGCTGTTAAATAATAAAACATTGTCTATTCTTAAAACACACTTGTATTATTATCATTGCTCGATAAGAAAAAGATCGTCATGAAGTTTAACCTCTAATAAGTGTGGGGTATAGATCCCTAATTACTGAGGTATCTGAGTTATTTGAAAATAATTGAATTTTTCAAAGAAGAGACATCATTGTAGATTCTAATCATTACTAATTACATAAACATTTAGAATTTCTTTTTACAACTTTTTTTTTTATATTGCACTTCAAGATTGACCTCATCCATCCTGATGTTAAGTGATAATGAGGTCTAGCTTAAGGGTGACAAGTACAGCATAAATCTGTTACTGGACTTGTCGCCCTTAACTTGAAGGCTTGACCCTTGCTACTAATGTAGCACCCCCCAGGAGCTCTGGAAACCTTACAACTTTGTTAATGCTGTAACCTACTCATAACTGCTCTTCACAGACACTCACTTCCACAAAATCCTGGTGAATGTAAGCCCGATATCCAGGTACCACTGTCTCTTGTGTCCTTCGGTCAATGAATGCCTCCCTCAAGTTGTGACTGAAGAAAGCATAGAACTGGTTATCAATCTAATGTTTTGTGCTCAGGATCGGTGAGTGTAGGCAAGTATGCCCCCAAAATATGTATATATTACTACTATATTATATATTCATACCTGAGCACTTTGCTCAGGTATGAATATATAAAAAAACAACAAGTTTAAAGAGTAACTAATCAGCTATATCATCTAAGAGCATCAAGTAAACAAATTGGTTGTTTTGATAGATCAGTACTTTTTTCAGTCCCTCCTGTGCAATAGGAGAACAGACTGGATCAAAAATACCAGATTGTTTTTAGTACCATAAATAGTTAGGAAAAATCTTAGACAAATAATTTTGCATTTGTAAAATTACTAAAAAAATACTTAAGATAAAATGATGTCAAGTTGTGGGTTGGGGGTTTGTTACATTCCTGGTGGGTTATAAATGAACCCCATTGATGACGTCAGGCGTCGAATTCAAATCAATGTATCGCCTTTATTTATGAGTAGGTTGAAAATGCAATAATATTATACACATGTCCCATATTTTTGTATAATCTATTAAATTATGACCCTATTACATCAATGGGATGATGATCAGATAAAAAGGAATTGAAAAAATATTAGCAAATTATTTTATTTAGTCTATCATTTTCGAAATAAAATGTATCTTGTTATTTTATTAAACAAATATATTTTTTTTAATTGATACAGTGCATCAAACATAACCCTGTTTACGTCACTAATTCGTAAAATTCGTGCGAAATGATGACGTCGCACTAAATTTTAATGCAACACAACAAAATTATAAGTGATAGTTAAAATATGTTCTTTTTTATAAATAAGCTATATGTTAACTTTACAGGGCCTTTCGTGTAGGATTTAACAGTTTATGCGGATTTGCATCAGTGAATCATTTGCACTACCATTTCTTTATAGAAGACAATATTCTGCCAGTGGAAATAGTTGTAAGTATGTCACATTACAAATAAATTAGATCGGTTTGCAAGTGTTATCACTTACAATAATATAACTTACCTATATGAAGTGAGTGATGCCATTATCTATAAATCTTCCTACTTGTGCATTTGATATGAAAATGTGTTACATAATTTATTGCACTTTAGTGTTTAAGATCAGTAGACAAGTATGTAACCTCGTATGCCTCAATGTCAACAATTTCGCCCAAATTAATAATAAATAATAAACAAATATTGGACAACATCACATACATTGCTCTGATTCTGCGGTAAGTAGCTTAAGCACTTGTGTTACAGAAATCAGAAACAACGACGGTACCAAAACACCCAGACCCGAGTCAATATAGAAAATATCGTTTCCCATATTGACACGACCGGGGGTCGAACCCGGGACCTCAGAGATGGCGCGACGCCAAAGTCAAGCCCGCGCGCCTCTCGGCTACGGAGGTCGTCAATTATTTCGGGGTTAATGGTATATTATTCGTATATTCGGGTACTATTTAATTGAGAATATAAAAAATACTAACCTAACCTAACTTTAATAATAGGTTGGCCACAAATTTAATAAGTGAGCCACTTAAGCTTGGTCGACTGATGGCTCAGTCAGTATTTCTGGCACCTAAATTAATGGTAATAAAAGGTGTCTGTGAAATCCCTACTAATATTATATATGCGAAAGTAACTCTGTCTGTCTGTCTGTCCGTCTGTTACTCTTTCACGCCTAAACGGCTGAACGGATTTTGATGAAATTTGGTATAGGCATACGTTAAATCTCAAGAACGGACATAGGCTACTTTTTATTAGAAAATAAGGGGGGGGGAGGGGGGTAATACCACCTTTGAAAGTTTATATGGAAAAATGTTTATTTTTGAAGTTAGGGATATGAAATTTGGCACAAATATAGCTCGAAACTTGGATTAAAATATAGACTACTTTTTGTTTCGAATATTAGGGGAGAAAGGGGTAAAACCGACCATGAAAGGATGAAGTCCACGCGAACGAAGTCGCGGGCACAGCTAGTTATTTATATTTGTTAATATACCTATCTCATTTCTCTACCAAATTTTAAATCCGCTCAGTAGTTTTTACGTGAAGGAGTAACAAACAGACATCCATACATCCAGAAATACTACATTCTTATAATATTGGTACAATGACGCATTTGAAGATGATTGTCACAATTTTTTTTTCGTTGTATCTGGAATTCTGGTGTCTAAAGAGGTTGACCTGATTTCCGGTTGTTTAATATTTTTTTTTTTACAGAAATGCGCTCATCTAAAAGGCCCTGTTTATTGTATAACCAAAGAGTACCCAGTGCAAGCATTTTGCTTTGAACTGGCTTCTGAAAACAATGTGAAAGAATGTTCAAAGGATGTCTACAAACTTATAGATCACTTACTGAAACATTCCATTGCGCATAATATATTTTTGACGAAAGGGAATAGGTTGTCGGGCCAGGCTGGTGACGAGGTGGTGAGAGTGCTGGTTTGGCCAAGGAAGAGCAGTGTCGGAGTTAAATCTTTAATGGCGTTTAATGTCGCTGTATTGGAGATGTGTGGATGGTTTCCAATTTATAGTAAGTAAAATGTTTTATTCTTGACTTGGAGAATAGATAGATAGATAGATATACTTTATTGCACAAAAACTTTACAGAAATAGGTTTTACAGATTGATTATAGTACAATTTAGGCGGTCTTATCGCTAGGAAGCGATGTCTTCCAGACAATCTTAAGGTAGAGGAAACAGTAGATGACGAGATATGGGTACGGCCGTGCAACATAAATATAGTTTTTATAACATGATAAACATACATTAACTCATAAATATATAATATAATAAATGAGAATGAGGTAGTTCCCCTAGCATAAACAAGTATGGTAATATAGTGGTTAGCTTATTTTGACTGAGAATGAGGCAGTGCCCCTAGTACAAACAATAATGATTATAGTGTCATATATTGTTGCTGTCACAACATAACTATTTATGTATGGGGTATGCAGTAATTCCACTACTCACCACTGCAGCGCTTCTACAATTTACTTACTATTGTCTCTCTTTTTGTGACGAACTCCGTAGCCGAGACGCGAGCGGGTCGGACTTTGGCGTCGCGCCATATCTCAGGTCCCAGGTTCGATCCCCGGTCGGATAAATATGGGAAACAAACTTTTCTATATTGTCTCGGGTGTTATGGCACCGTCGTTATTTCTGATTTCTGTAACACAAGTGCTTACGCTACTTACCACAGAGTAAGAGCAATATATGTTATCCAATATTTATTTATTTACTTCTTAACTATTTAACTATTTCATTACGGTTTTTGATTGGGTTCCACCTTCTAGTCTTCGGTTACACATTTACCTAATTTCATCTAACCGATATGATCCCTTATTTTCTAATGTTATAAACTACTCCGATAAGAAAAGTTATTTTTGTCTGTATTAAATTCTGTAGCTTTAAAAGAATGCATTTTTGCCGAATTCAAATCCTTTTACGATTTTTTGTGAATATGCAGGGTTAATTGAGTTACATCTTAGGCAGACTAATCTCAGTCTGTTTCAAGCTATCTAGTTGGAATTAACGAAAAATTTAACAATAGATAGGTAATATAATTTACAACTGAGTTACATAAATAACTACATTAGAAATCAACCAGCTAAGCGTTTCATTAGACTTTCTCTGACTCACACTTGGTATGAAATCGTGTGTCATTAATAATATAGGTATTATTAGAAATCAACATAATTTAGTGCTAATTAATCACACTCTGAACCATTGCCATCAGCCACTTGTTGAAAGTGATAAGAGATCCTGTTTTATTGTTCGTTATCAATATTAGTCATGGTTGCTCTTTGATCTATGAGCTGTAATACTATATCACTTACATAGTATAAAAGAAACAGGAGGTCTACTCTCAAAAACGAAATATGTCGGATCCGACAACGGAGAGCAATTTTTAATTTTCATAGTCGCAACCAATTCCCTTCGAATGCGAATAAAGCGTTTAAAAAAAACACAATATTATTTATGCAAATCATTAACCACGCTTTAACTCCCGATCTTTTGATAAATCTTCAAAAACGAATCCTTTCGTATGTTCGTTTCGTTTTTGAGAGTAGACCCCTAGGCCTAGCATGCGCCACGCGACTAACTTTAACTAACTTGGCTCTTAACAAACATCAAAATCGACTGAAGTACGTCAGCTGCTGATTGGCTAAAATACGAGTGCGGTGTGCTAAGAGCCAATCAACAGTATCGAAACTTTTATCGTCTCATGCGAGAAAATTGACGTAGGTACCTAATGCGCATGCTAGACCTCAAAGTCGCTTTTTCTGTCCCTATATCCCTATGCACGCTTAAATCTTTAAAACTACGCAACCGATTTTGATGCGGCATTTTTAATAGATATAGTGATTCAAGAGGAAGGTTTTTATTTGCAATAAAGAATAGAAAAGCCAATATTACAAAGTATTTACATTACATGCCCGTGCGATAAAATGTTTTAAGCAATTTCTCGGGCAATATTTCCGCTCTCGACCTGACATCGTCACAATCGCTTACAATACGCCGAAAATGGATAAGAATCGTGAACTACGCTCAATCTCTTTCTTTCCACAAATGATCGGACTACACAAAGCATAATAAGAATAAGAATGAGAAGTTATTTATTAGCACACACAATCAATATATACCTACAGTACACAGGCATTAAAGCGACACGAACAAAAGATAAATTTAAAGTTTATTAATAATAATAAAAAAAAAAACATTAAGATTGTGCGGCTAATTAGTACCCAGCCTCAGCATGAGCTGCCACGACATTGGATCCAATGCCGCAGCTGCGCTGGTATTCTGGCGGAACCTTACGAGAGTGGCGCGGTGACAATAAGAAACAAACAGAAACAACGGAAGAGAGTAGTAGAAGAATGACACAAAAAAGAGAAAAGGAGAGAGAGAGAGACAGAAAATTAATTATCTGTAATCTTTCCGTATATAATTTTATTTTATGGTTTGGGAAGTGTTTGGGTTGCTTACGAAACGAGAGAGAAGGTGGATAGCCCGTCAGTAGTGTTGTGGTTTTAGAGTTTTCCACAGAATTACTATTAAGGTGATTATGTCCCTTGGTGGGTTTTACTGTGTCGGCCTGTCCTTTTTAAGGAACACACCGTCACCTCCCTTAAGTACTAATATTTAATTAATTAAGAGAAGAATAATAATAAAGCCTTTTTATTTTACTTTCACCTTCTTTTATAAATTTCATATATTTTTTCTTTTTAGATGTGGAAGACTATGAAAGTTTACAAGAGGACGATTTGGAAAATGAATTAAAAAAGTGGAAAATTGATGATTTTGATAATCTATGTCAAGCAATAAAAGAGATATATTGATTTTGTATTTTTATTTATGTTCCACTACGCTTTACAACTTCAGGTACGCTTACAAATACATATTCTTACTCCTTACTAAAAATAAAAATGCGAAAGTTACTTTGTCTGTCTCTAATAATAAAATTTGGTACACAGATAGTCTAGAGCCTAAGAAAACACACAGGTTACTTTTTAAAGAGGCCTCTGTTTGGGAGGGTTAAAGTGTTTTTGAAGTTGAAAGCTTGAAATTAATTTCTTGTTATTGATAAGATATAAATTAAATAAAATGTCAAGGTTTAAAAAAAATACCTTAAAGTTAATTAAATATGGAGAATGATAGTTTTTATGGAAATTGGTAATTTGTGAAGCTATAACAATAAAACTTTTTGCTTTGGATTTTGATTTAATATAGATAATTATAATTAAAATGTTTTTGAAAAAAGTACTTAAGTGGGTAAAAATAACAAAAAGGAATTAAGGGATAAAAGTTTGTCGTATAGGAAGTTGTGTAAGTTTATATGAATCTACTATTTAAAAGATAAGTCGGGTTTTCCTTCCTGACGCTATAACTCCAGAACGCACGAACCGATTTCCACGGTTTTGCATTCGTTGGAAAGGTCTCGGGCTCCGTGAGGTTTATAGCAATTTCAGGAAAAAATTCAACAGAAAAGCGGGAAAATCCTCTAAGGCGAAACGAAGTTCGCCGGGACCGCTAGTCTTATATATAAAATTCTCGTGTCACAATGTTCGTTCCCGTACTCCTCCGAAACGGCTTGACCGATTCTCATGAAATTTTGTGAGCATATTGAGTAGGTCTGAGAATCGGCCACCATCTATTTTTCATACCCCTTAGTGATAATTACTTAAAAAATATTTATATGGCAAAATAACGTTTGCCGGGTCAGCTAGTGTTTTGTAAGTTTTCGATTAGAGACAAAATAAGTATAAGAGCTCTTATATGGTACCCAAAGTCATCACTACACGGACATTGCTAGTTATTTTACATTATGTCTAAAAAAATAGACAACAGGTAGGTATCAATACTATTACCTACCTACTTACATTCGAGTACCTTTACCTACATTAAATTCCTTTTGGTAACGACAGGTAGGTAGGTAGGTACGGTTATTACAATCATCCACGTTTACAGAAACGGACCGTACTGGATGACTTCTAAGTCTTCGCATGTGTCAGCATACTAATGAAGTTCGTAAGGTTTTTGTTTGACTGATGCAGCACTCAGTCTTTTATCCTTAAGCTTCCAACCCGCGGCCGCCAAGCGAGTAAATTTTATCGCGCTTTGAACAAATTTCAAAATCGATACAATGCATAGCGTCATCTGCCGATTGGCTCAAAGTACGAAATCGGTATGCTATCAGCCAATCAACAGTAACGAAACATTTATAGTCGCATGCGAGAAATTTGACCTACTGCTAGTAGGACAGGACAATGTAGTTCCGATCCAGGTTTGTCATACAAGCAAGATCTACAAAGTAAACATCATATTCTTTTAGTCTCTACTGGTCGTCTCTACACACGTTCCGGCAGTCTACGAGGCAATAACTGTGATACATCACTCGGCTACATTTTATATTATAGATATGTAGTTAGTATAATTCACGTAACTGATTGACGTTTTTCTTTATAATGTTATGTTACAATGGATCATAAAATATCCGAGATTACATACCTACAAATCTCGACATACTTTGTAGTTTATAGATTGTTCATAAGATCGGTGATACCTTGGGGTAATATTTTGTATATTATTAATTGTTCATAATATTGTAGTTACGATGTGAAGTAGAATTCGATTAACACGAATAGTTACTTGAATGGTGATCCCGCAACAATTAGACATTCAATGCATCTCCAGCATGCATTGCTCGCTAGAAAACGCACGCGATCGATCGAATCTACGCTCATTTTCTCATAGATACGATATGTGCAACGTTTTAGATCGATCTACAGCATCCGTAATTAAGTTAAGCGTTAAGCATCAGAATATAAACAAAGAACGGTTCCTCGCGAATTGGTTTGTTTAAAAATGTAGATTTAACGAGATAAGAAGGATATTAGGTATACCAATTATATCCCGACCCTTTTGTTAACTGGTGCGTTTGAGGAATGAAAACCATTAAAAACTAACGCAAATACCTATACAATTAGTAGATAGTACACTTTTGGGGCAATTACACCTCCCTCCGGGACACCTCTACATATTTTCTGTATTAGCTATTTATGTCCAGATTGTAAAAGTTATTACATACACACCGATTTTCCAAATGAGCTGTACCTTTATCAAATTCATAAACAAAGTAATATAAAAGTAGACCTAGTAAAAACAGTATTTATGAAATTAAAAAAGTTGAATACCTCTACCAGGAGTAGTATTTCATTCCGTAACCAAAAAAGTACGTCGACCTCCACATTAAAATTATTGTGTACAACAAAGTCCGTCATTAAACCCAAAAAGTGAACGGCATTGTGGCCGTCCATGACTGCAATGTCAGTCTCGATTGGGCCGGTTCCCGCGCAACGGTACTCCCGTCGTATCTCGCTGCGCACGCGCAGTCGACGTCGCGGCCTTAACCGCCATGGGTCGTTCCCTGCGCTCGCTCGCCGCGTACGCGCCGATCGCAAGAAACGTACGATACTCCTCCACGGGATGCCCTTTCGCGAAGCGCCAGCGATCTCAGGTCGCCCCGACCGCCGAGGTCAACGAGGAAATCTTCGCCAATGCCAAACCGTACTCCGAAGTCCCCGGACCAAAGCCAATTCCGATCCTGGGCAATACGTGGCGAATGGTCCCGGTGATCGGGCAGTATGACATCTCGGAGTTCGCTAAAGTGACCCAATTGTTCCTGGACAAGTACGGCAGGATCGTTCGTCTGGGTGGCTTGATTGGGAGACCGGATCTGCTGTTTGTGTATGATGCGGACGAGATTGAGAGGATGTACAGGCGTGAAGGACCAACGCCCTTTAGGCCTGCTATGCCTTGCTTGGTGAAGTATAAGTCGGAGGTTCGCAAGGATTTCTTTGGGGAGCTGCCAGGAGTTGTTGGAGTGTGAGTGCTGTTTTTTTGCTACTATAAGTTACTTTATGGGTTAGAGGAGTTGTTCCAAATGACGACCTCTGAGGTATGATTCCCGGTCGGGTCAGTATCTATGGAAAACAAGCTTTTCAATATTGTCTCGCATCTGAGTGTGGCGGTACCGACGTTCCAAGGTAGGAAGTTACCAAATGGTTTGGCAACTTATCACAGAGTTAGAGTAATGTATTTGATGCTTCCAATGTTCATATCCAAATGGGATGGTAATGTAATAAAGGTCATCAGAAGAAAGAGTACTTAAGTGAAAATATCAAAATTTAATGATGATCTACATGATGACTAACTCATTGTTTAAGAATTGTTACTTAATAGATAGTTAGTCCTTAATTTAGTTCACTTAATAGTTTTTCCAACGTAAATGTGAAAACAAGACACGGTTGCGTCGATCAAATCGGATCTCATTAGTATTTAGTTCGCTGTCTCGGACGGCGAGTGTATCTCTAAACTTTCACCTTTTTCGTTGGAACGCCATGAGATTGACAATTATTCTCGATTTTATACGGCTCATTCAAAGTAATCTCCTTAACTAACTTGCATACGGTGGTTTCACTCATACATCAGAAAAATGAAATTACGTTTCTTTTATATCCATTATTGCAAGAACTCGTTTCCTACTAACTGGATTTTGACCAGTTTTTTGTTTAACATTAATAATCAACGATCTCTGGGGCCTAGAGTCTCATCTGTTTTTCCACAAGAAGTAAAATATTTTTGAGAGTGTCTTAATAAAACGTGCTTATAAAAATATTCTGGTTATGAATGGGGTTGTAATGTTATAAAGCTCTAGTTACTAGTATTTTTTAAGAGGGCATAGCGATTTATCACTGGAAGCACTGGAGCAGCCCGAGTGGTGAAATACCTCCACCTTACAGAAGACTGAAGCCAAATAACAATCACTTCTGTGTTGTTGTGTTCCTGCGTGTGAGTAAGGTTTCCAGAGCTCCTGGGGTTTACTTCATTACTTCATTAGTAGCAGGGGTCACGCCTTCAAGGTAAGGGCGACAAGTCCAGTAACAGATTTATTATGTACTTGTCACCCTTAAGCTAGGACCTCATTACCACTTACCATCAGGTTGAATGAGATCAATCTTGAAATACAATAAAAAAAATTGGCTACTCACATACCTACGTAAAAAAATACAATTAACTTATTATTCATCATTATCAATTAAGCTAAAAGCAACGTTTTGAAGAAACTTGCATTGACTGTATGCAGTGATTCTTGTAGAGATATGCATACGTCCCATTGCAATGTTTTGTGGCTAATTAACCATTATTATACTAGAGTTAAGTAGTTTTGCGAAAGCCGTCATCAGTTAGTTTGCTGTTAGGTTTAACCACGTCGTATTTATGTCAATAGGATAGTTAATTACGATATTTCTTGCAAAGTTATTTGTTGAATTGATACCGGTTTTACAACATTAAATTGAAATAACGTTGGTTTGGAATTTTGAAATTTTCATATAATAGATTATTAAGTCAGGTGTTTTCCATTTATTTCGTCATAGTAGGGTATGGAACCTAATATTGATGTTGTTGATGAATTTTAAAGAAGTAGATATTTCTAATATAATTCTTTAAGTTGTTTACTTCTGTTGCTTAAATACCAATTACATACTTACAGTAAATGACCAGTATAGTATTGAAATTACGAAAGAAAAAATACCTCATGCTAACTTGCCAAAACATGACAAGATTTTCGATGTGTGTTTGCTAACATCACTAAATAATACAAATAAAAATCAAAAAATCGTATTAACTCTCATTATTCTTTCGCTTGCCTCCATCCAAATTAAATATTTGAACATATTAGAAAAGCAGAATCATTGCCTAATTGGATGTACCTATGTCATGTCTGTTTACAAAGAAATATACCTTCGTATTTGACGCGTCCACATTTTTATTTTATCTAAACGATCTGTCATAATACATATCGTTTCGCTGTTAATGAGGTACTAAAAGTTTGAATAAGCGCACCAGAAAGGAGAGATAGCGATAATAACATTTGATGAATATCATCACGCATTGTTGGTGAAACTAACTGCAGTTGCATTGCACGATTTGCACGGGAAGCCAAGTGACATGAAATCGTACGCACTTGTAATGATCACGTAATTATATTTAGACGTAAGGAGTGACATCAAAGTAGGTCCAATACACAGAGCAGGTAGGGGAATGGGGGCCTGCTTGGCCCGATGTCCCCTTAATTATAATTAGAGACTTCATTGTTAGGGATATTTTCGACCGCTCTGGAAGTGTATGCAACTCTCATTATAGTGTTAGTTGTTTGCATCAACTTAAATTTTACTGAAATGCACAGATGACAGTTGTCATTTTATTTTAATTGACATCGTAACTATCCGTCGATTTTAGTTAAAATTCATGTAGGTAACTGACGCAAGTCATCATTCAAGGTCATCGTTGGATTCGGAGGGTGTATCTATACTAATATTACAGTCGTTTGTTTGTTTGTTCGAATGTGTGAGTCTAAAGAACTACTGATTGGAATAGAAAATGTATTCTTCATTTGGATAGTTTATTTGTAGAGGAAGGCTTTAGGCTATATGTATAAAATCACGCTGCGATCAATAGCAACGAATAATCAGTAAAAAATGTAAAAATAAACGGCGAAAAAGTGTGCAAATTTACTAGCAAATGTGCTTATAATAAACCTTTGAATCCCAATGACTCGTCGGAACTTCAAGAAACAATTGACTTTCTATTGTGTATGGAATTTCGGCACTGATGGACGGGAATAGTTTTACTAATAATAACTCCTCCCGTAAAAAGAAAAATAACTATACCAGTCGAATTGATTTTTTTTCCATGTTTTTTTATATATTGCACTTCAATATTGACCTCATCCCACCTGATGTTAAGTGGTAATGAGGTCCTAGCTTAAGGGTGACGTACAGCATAATAAATCTGTTATTGGACTTGTCGCCCTTACCTTAAGGCTTGACCCCTGCTACTAATGTAGCACCCCTCAGGGGCTCTGGAAACCTTACTCACACGCAGGAACGCAAAACACAGAAATAATTGTTATTTGGCTGCAGTCTACTGTAAGGTGAAGGTATTTCACCAGTCGGGCTACCTCTGTAATGTCATAATGAATTGAAAAAGTGATAAATTGCTGTAGAAATTTGGTAATAAAATCCTTTGACTGCCCTAAAAGTAATGACTCAATCAGTGGAGTCGCATGATATTTCGTCGTCATACCTACTTAACGATTATAATTATATTTAATACGTAAATTTAATGAGAAACGTGGGTTCGTGCTCCGCACCGTAAGGGGAGATGAAATTTTTCTAATGCTACTTGGTAAAGTTACGTAAAACTTAAATAGACGAATAGGTATTAAAATATGAGTAAACCCACTTACACTCTAAAATGCCGACCTAGTGGGGCAGAATAAACCTAATATTAATGCAGAGGAATCTGCCCCACTAAATCGATTTAGTGGGGCAGATTCCACTATAAATTTTGAGGCGTTCCACTATGCCCCACCAGTGGGGCGTCTTAGTATCTACTCTTTTTATTGTGAGTCTTAGATGGAAGAAATTGCCAAATAAGTAGGTACATTCGTGTGAAACATGGAGCTACCTATTTGAAAACACAATACTTAGCTTTAACCTAACTATGCACTCAGTAAACGTTTGTTTTTATGTTTAAATATGCAACAAACAGTATTTGCATTACGCATTAGTAAAACCCTCCTTAGCTAATAAACATATTCTACATAATTTATTAAGAAATAAGTACTACCAACAAGTTGTTCATATACAATGTGTAAAAACCCGGTTCGAATTGTGACAGATCCTCACTCTTATTTTTGGATTAATACTCAGTTCAATTTATTCTTATTTTTTTTACTAGCTGTTGTTTAACGGTACGGTTCATGTCATTTGGTAATTAAATTGTCTCTTACAGGGGCAAAATATTACACACAAATCCATATTTTAAACTTGTCTAAATGATACCGAAGTTCGAATAATATCACTCAGCTGGTAGGGTTCATAAAAAATACAAATTTAACACCGATCCCTAAGCTTCACATACCTGACCTTCAACTTGTACAAATAGCGTAATTTTATTAACATACTGAGCCTTGTACGACCTTGCCGTAACTAAAACACACAAAAGTCACAGTGCCAGTGTGCACATAAGTACTTTGCACCTAGCAAATAAGTAGTGCTAAACGCTGATCGTCTTAGTGGCATGTAGAATGTCCTTCTGTTGACCACTGTTAGTTACACAAAGGTGAATATGTGATATAATCATGAAGTTTTTGGGCCTAAAGTTTGTATTTGGGTGGGTTAAAAGTGCGTTGGTAATCTAAATAGAATATCACAATAAAAACAACAATAAACTGAGTACTATAAATAACATTACGGTAGCTATTAAAAATACATGCCTGAACATACATAAATCTATACTTTTGTTAAATCTGTAGAAGAAGAATCTGTAAGAAATTTACTTCATCATAATTTGCCATTATGATGAAGTAAATTTCCGAAATAACCATCAGGGTGTGATTAGTGATCGATACTGATGTAAATATCTAAAATAGGAAATTAGTTTTTTGGATAAAAAGTCACTGAGGTAGGTATAACGTGATTTTTCTTATATGTTTAGCTACCAAATTTTCATCCAAATTTATGAAGTGGTTTTAGCATGATAGAGAAACAAATATCGGTATAAAGATTTTACAATTAATATGCTAACTATTGCCTGCGTTATTGTTCCCATTATTAAGTCTTTTATATTTTACCTATTCTACTTACTATCTTATCTGTTTAGCTACCAAATTTCATTCAAACCCAAGTAGTTTTTGCGAAGAAGATTAACAACTATCCATAACAAACTTTCACTTTTAAAATGTTAGTAGGATGCACGTCAGACTATACACCTTCGACTTTGCACCATCCTTATGTCGTTGGCATAAAAACCAATATTGAACTGCAAGGGTTTACCTTAACGTGTTGTTGACCGTACCACATAGCATATGAAGAAGGTAGGACAAAAGTGAAAATATTTTTAATTCATTCATCGATACTTTTTAAAAGAGTTAGGGCATAGCGACTTATCGCCCGAACTGGAGCAGCCCGACTGGTGAAATACCTCCACCTTACAGAAGACCGAAGCCAAATAACAATCACTTCTGTGTTGTTGTGTTCCTGCGTGTGAGTAAGGTTTTCAGAGTTCTTGGGGGGTGCTTCATTAGTAGCAGGGGTCAAGCCTTCAAGGTAAGGGCGACAAGTCCAGTAACAGATTTATTATGCTGTACCTACTTGTCACCCTTAAGCTAGGACCTCATTACCACTTAACATCAGGTGAGATGAGGTCAATCTTGAAGTGTAATATATAAAAAAAACTTACTGTATTGTTTTGCATCGTTTTTAAGAACCAAAAAAAAAATATTAATTTTGATATTAATTGCTAAATTCTTTACATATTTGTAATACTTGTGTTACGTTCCGGTGTTGCACAGGTAGATAGTAAATAGCTAATAGCATCATGTCACTCATGTTTCATCTTGATCTTGAAACAATTTTTCAAATCTTCAACATTTTCGGAGACAATGCAAAGATAAAAAATATTCTATGCATTTTATAATATTGGTATTAAAACATAATAAGTACTTTAGCTTGCGGTCAAAAAGCATGTTAGTATCTATGTAAATGCATGCAGGTAAACGCCACACTTACCACACTTTGAGTACGCCCATAAATGTAGGCAGAACATTCTAGGTATTTATATGGTAGATGTGAAACTGCGTTGCGTGTCCTGTGATGTAGAGCTAATTAATTTCAGTTCATGCTCTCATGAAATTTTAGCGGTATGGTAAAAGGTTTTTCCCCACCACAAAAAAGAGTTAGACCTTTGTTATTAGAATTAAGTCATAGTTACAACTATTCGTACCTTGTTACCATGCTAGCCAAATGGATTACTAACTGTCGCTTGCGACTTCACTCGCCTTATTTTGGGATGAAAAGTATCCTATATGTTAATGTAGTATCTTATGTCTCTTTCTACCAAATTTGATTGAAATCTATAAAATAATAATAATAAATGAATATTTGACAACGTCACATACATTACTCTGACTTTGTGGTAAGTAGCTAAAGCACTTGTGTTACAGAAATCAGACAACGACGGTGCCACAACACCCAGACACAAAAGTTCGTTTCCCATATTGACCCGACCGGGGGTCTAACCCTGAACCTCAGAGATGGCGCGTGGCCAAAGTCCGGCACGCTCGCCTCTCATCTACGGTCGTCAATCTGTTTAGTAGATTTTGAGTAAAAGAGTAACAAACATACAGCCAGAGATCCATTAATCTAAACATTCTTACAATGTTAAATGCTCAAAAAATCCGAAAAATAAATTGCTCAACTCAGGAATCAAATCTGGAACCGAGTTCATAACCAGGTTTTTAAACCACTAGAACGTAGGGCCGTTGAGATGTAATACGAATGAGTTCTTATTCATTTCGAAATTTATGCCAAATATCACGCTACCTTTAATTTACCTGCCGCCTACCATACCTATATACAGTCACGTGCATTCATGTTTCCAATTTTATTCTATAGTAAACCTTATGTTAACGTCATAAGATGTCACGTGTTTAAATTTCATTGCTCATGACTGTAAGCGTCGAGAAGTTCGCCATGGATGGGAATTCCAAACAAGTTTTTATAGCAACCGGTTCGAAACGGATTCTTTACACTAAAAGAGCCTTTCTTGCCTACTTTGACGTTTATTTATTTCACTTCAATAGAAGAAATGAAATAGAACTTTTACATCGAATTACTATCGACGACCTCATTTACTAAAATAGTCGCCACAAGCGTGATAGAGTTCGATTTTGTGTCAGGACAATTTAGGGAACACACACACACATTTCTAAATAAGTAGGTAGATTCGTGCCTGAGTGTGCTGGGTTTAAGTCTCCAGTTTACGTCTAGAGACAAATAATTTTCTTAAAAATATATAAAGTAGGCTAGTGCGGTGCAATACGCAATAAAACATTAAATGACTAGGTACTTTTTACAGAGCAACATTTCAAAATGTCGAATAGGTGACCAGACCAATCAATTATATAAAAAAAAACTGAATTTAATGAAAATAAAAGTGGAGATTCTTTGTTGTAAAATTAATATCTACAACACATAACCTTTGTACTTACTTTAAACATGTAAATACCGATTCGGATAATACACAAATAAATTCCAATCTTCCCAAAATTTGTTAAGCAAAAAATGTTTTCTAAATTTCACAGATACCTACTACAACTCTTTACATGGTACCTACCAATGAACTTTGCAAATGAATTTTGTAATAAGTATATTACATGCATTTATGTGTAATAGGACTAAGTCACAACAAAATGCTGTTGTGTATAGAGGATCATTAGCATGTTAGCACCGCTATAACTTTGTGAAAGTACGTATTAAAACGACATTAGTTCTAAATTACGCAAACATATGCCACAAAGCAAGCACGCAGTTAGGTGCACTCATATGTACAATAATATCTACTTTTATAACATGTCCTTCAGTATACCGGCTCACAAAACGTACCGGATTTTCCTGACTTAAACGACTGACCAGAGACCAAACATTGACTTTCCGAATTAGAATCTTTCCTGTGAATAAGCCTCCGCTCTCTTCTCTTTCGATTCTCGTAATTACCTACTTACTGAGCTATCAATTAATGCGTAAACATATAAATTAGGGGGACTGTTTTGTGAAAATTTTACCCACGCGGACGGTTGAAACTGCCTTTGGGGCCTTTATAACGGACCTACTACAGGAGGTAGGGATGACAAACTAGATTAACATATAGGATACTTTTTATCCCGAAATAACTCGTGTAAAGTCGCGGGCAAATCCTTGTACTTATCCTAATGCAAACAGACTAGCAGCCAGAAGTACACGTGAGAATGTTAACACTTGACCCATTTGGTAAGTGGGACGAAGCGAAAGCGTAATGACTTGTTAATGAGTTGTGACGTGGTGCTACGGTAATGCCGCTGCGTGATTTTATCAGGCAGTTAGTCTATCATTTTGTGAGCTAGGTGGTCAGGAAACCTTGGCACAGTACACGGTGGTTTTGCTAGCTAGTATGATTAGGTGTCCCTTAATTGCTGGCTTTAGAGTTTTCCACAGCATCAGTATTAAGGTGACGAGGAGGATAAAGTTGGGGGGAAGGAGAGTCCCACACACGACGCCAACTCTCTGGTGACGGTACGGTGCGTCAGGTACCAACGGCCACAAAAAGTGTCTCTTAATAAGCCTTATTTTGGTTGGTTAGAAGTTTCTGAAGGGAACAGAAGCGATGAACTTGCAAAATCTGTGGCCCGTGTCATAAGTAAAAATTTAACATTTTATATGCACTTTATGGGTACAATATTATAATGAGTAGGTAGCTAAGTTATGTGGGAGGTCAAATATCAAGTCGCATCTTAAGTTTGACGCGCGACCTTCGTTCTCAATCGATCAACTAAAATCAATATTCAATAGTTGTCGGGTTGACTAATCTAATATAGAAAAATTAGCCTGTTGTCTGCAGTCTTGTATGAATAGTCTATAACAAAATGGAAATAAGTGCAATTCTACTTATAACATATTTATTATTATTATACGACTGTTTCATGAACACAAGACGAGTCGTCATACTTGACGCTTCAACTGTCACTTTGGTAAGAAACCTATATCTGGCAGGTAAGGCTACTTGTTCGTATCATAATCAGAGATTGAAGGTACGACTAACAGCATGTCAAGGTGAACACTTGCAGTTCGATTTTAGGTCTTATGCGCGGGATATAAGGGCTGTGCAACTTTTAAAATGTGTAGGCTGACGTATTTATGTCTGTACATATATCAAAGTAAACAAAAACTGTCTTCTGTTGAAGACAGCGTAAGAGATTGGACACTAAGGATGAACTAATACATTGTTTAACAAACCAAAATAGTCATAAGTCCGCTAATTGTTTTAATTCAGGTAGATAGCTTGAAACTTTTTTTTTTATTTGAAATACGGGGGAAAATGCGTTGTGGCACCGTAAAGTCACCCTGACGGTGGGTGACGGCGTGTGTGGGACTCCCTGCCCTGAAAAGGGCAGGACTACCCACTAAAACCCCCCGGTCGGACCTTCATCGCCTTAGTGGCGGTGTTATGGGAGACGGCTCAGCCTTTACTTCCACAACATCGCCAGCGGAAAAGCCGCTTACGCGGCTCCGTCTGCTCCCCCCATAGAGTTCGGGGGGAGCCTGGGAATGGCCGGTCCAACTGAACCATCCCCACTTCGCAGTGAAGACCGGTGCAAAGCCAGCTAAGGTGCCCTTACATCATCAGCCGGCCGGTCCCCACGCGGTAGCTGGGCGCGGTCATATTGCCGCCGCGCCCTCAGCCGCCTTCTTCGGCGGCAAGCGGGAGCGGAAGGATCGTCCTCCCACTCCCGCTCTGCGGCCTCCTTCTGCGACATGACGTCTTCGCAGAAGGAGGCCATCCCATCCCATGCCGTCTCACTCCCGAGAATAGCCTTAACTATGCTGGGGAGTGAGAGATCCGACCCCACCAACGTGCGCAAAGTGGCGCGCTGCGCATCAAATGAGGGGCACACCTGCAGCGTGTGCCCCGCCGTGTCCTCCGCCGCACATAGCTTGAAACCTGTGTCAAGTCAACACAGGGCATTAAAAAAGCGTAGGAAGTGCCTGTAGTTGTAAAATTAGTTTTTGTTAGGCAATTTCAATGAATGTTAAAATGTCTATCGCACTAGACACGACCTACCTACCGACGTCGATCGTAGCCGGTGCTTAGCTACTAGTGTTTCGTCATTTTGCAAGGTCTATGGGATTCAGAAGACTTTTAACTCTTATTAACGGTTGTCAAATTCTTTGTAAAGCTTGTAATTGCCCTAAAGCCCGTATTCAAGGTAAACATTCGTTTACCAACAATTTATCAACATAGCTGTGTTTCATTTATATTCTGCAACCCTCAGCCATGAACCAACACTTCTGGAATCAAGTAATCATACTAGTGACAAAACTTAAACTTAATTATGTACATATATATTGGTAAAGACATCTTTACTATGGAGCTCATGATATGACTTGAGCTCAAATTTTGATCCGCCTTTTGTTAGGCCTAGTAGAAGTCACGGGTCAAAATATGATACGTAACTATACCCAACTATAAATCAAGACCAAGATTTAGATCTGTTGGATGGCTTATTCACAATTCCATCAATAAAGATTGGCAGCAAACATTGCTAAGTATCATTAAAACAGAAGATATACATATAGAAACAGCATAAATTTGCATTCTATTCACGTCATATTGTCGCCAACCGAACCACCAATGGGATTACAGTAGTGGACATTTTAATTCCAGCAGCGATTTCTTTGCACTCGCGTGATGTGTCGTTGTTTAGCCTAGATAATCATCTGACTGTGATGATGACATTCATTTACTTGAACATAACTACTCTTGTTTAGGTTGAAATATTCGTACCTTAGTAATACAATGGGCATGTACGGTCAGCACCACATTACAGTTAACCTAAACACTTGCAGTTTGATGTTAGGAAGAGTAAAAGCAAGGAATGTCACAAATTAAAAAAAAATTGAAATGAGGATTTGACAATACAAGCTGATTTGTTACATACACTGAAGCATTTCCCTGTAGAGTGACTGCGTATGATTGCTTAAAAGTTTGAAAGGAAATAACCATAACAAGTTTCATAATTTATTATTAATGCAGTGTGAAAATACAGGAGTGGATGCAAATTTTGGTGTCATTACCACATTTTCGAGTTTTATGTGACATTCCTTGTTTTTTTTCTTGTACCTACTCTTCAGTTATATTTGTGATTTAAGAGGCGGGCGGTACAAAATCCGAAGTGTAAAGTCATTTTCGGCCTAAGTACGATTACATACAACTTAAGCTGTATAATTGCTTTTTGTTCTCTTATTTAAAACCGTTAAAATATTTATACTTATGTTTGTAAATGCGTAAGCGCCACTAAAAGCTTTAAAACTTTAAGCGGACTGCTGGAAATGGCAAGCAAAACTGTGAAGAAATACCAACTGAGTCTAAACACGTTATGCATATTTAATTGGACTTCGTACCGCTTTTAGTCGTGGGCGTAAGAACTAATTTTGTACTACGAGACTTAACCTTTTTAAAATTATCAATGAAGGCCTTTCATTAATAATGAATTTTTTTTTGTTTATATCCTTTAATTTCCGATAGCATATTAAAACTCAGATTCACAAAATATTTAACAAGGCAATGTTTATTTTGCTGTATGAAAGCAATGAATTGCTTCAAATAATCAAATTGGAAACAGGTATTTCACACGTGGTTAACAACCTTTTACCTGTATTTAATATCAATTTGAAAAAAGTTCTTGCATTATATTAAAACCATGTTCATATACCTACCTATTTGTATGACATGTGCTAAGAATTAACCAGCTATTGTTTCTAAGTTGTAACTACGCTTCTAAGTTGTCAACAAGATGAATAACATTTACAGTCTACCAATCTATTTAAAATCGACTTCTCATTCGAGTAAGTGCCAAATAATTGATAAGAAACTAACAATACACCTATTTTATTTTACTGCCAATAAATATTATCTAATGGTTGCTTTTGCTAACAGGCTCTATGTGTTAAACTGCCACTTTTATGCCCGTCTATTGTCTTACGATACACTCATGTTTAATGTGTTTACAAACATACAAACTACACTTACAAGAAGTTGTTTAGCAGTTAGATAGAGTTTGTAGCTTTCACTTATGCATGTAAAACCTGGTTTCTTAGTCAAAGTACCTGCAAGACAACAAAAGGCTTTGTTACTTTGTACTTTATTGTTGTTTAGGGGACAGGTAGTAATGGATGGCCTAAAAGCCTAACAGACATGTAAGTGCAGCATCTTTAAAATAAGTGAAGTGGTCAAAACATAATTACGTTTTTGAAGTTAATTGCTAATTACTTACTCTCCAACCGTAGAGTTGCTTTTCTTTATTTTAATTTATTCTTATAAAAGCGACATAAGTATAAAGGTATAGTATGAGAAATGAGATTTTTCTTTTATTGCTGTAGCTTGATATTCATTGCGTTATTTTTACGGCAGGTGTGCCTCAGTATTTCACAAGTTAAAGTTAAGAACTTGGGACTATCTTTGGTAAAACCTTTCTGATCTAATTTCAGCTACAGTACCTAATCAAATCACAATACGAGTTAGGGACCTTTTGAAACAAGTCTACTACCTCAGAAGACTAGTGTCACAATCCAAACTACTATTGCGTAGTATTACGAACGTCAAAGGGAACACCTACTTTTACGAAAGTCTTCCTAACCCTAAGCAAAGACTTTTCGAATCGGAACCGTTTCTGATATTTTTTAATATGGGAGTGGTCACTAATTAAGAGCACCAGTTCATAAGTTGAATAGCATCCCCGGTATATACGAATAGCCATGGCCACCAGGCCGTTCGATGTGACTTTTCTATAAATGCTAAATAAATACTTCTACTTCTTTCTAGACACGGAGAGCAGTGGCGAAAGTTCCGCTCTAAGGTCCAACGGCCGATCCTGCAGCCTCAAACAGTGAAGAAGTACGTGGCTCCCATAGAAATGGTCACAGAAGACTTCATCCGGTACATGGAAAATGCACGGGACGAAAACGGGGACCTGCCTCATGAGTTTGACAATGACATCCATCGCTGGTCGCTGGAATGTAAGTAACTACTAGGTAACCTACTACTTAGTATAGTTTATAAACGCCTTGTCAAGGAGCTTGGTCTTTTTATGACGAATTTTTTTTACTTTGGGAAATATATTGTGAGTCATGCCCAGCCAGCGGCCATTTGAAAGCTTGAGAGACTCTGTCTCGAAAATTAAATAATCCCGTCACGCGCGTATTGAGTCCGCGTGAATCAAAATCAACCTTGGCAATCGCTCTACAGAAGACAGGTTGATATTTTTATGTTTCTTTATTTTAAGTTCCACGTTAGTTTTTGTGTCTAGTAACACCTCGGTCTAGTGGAGGTATCAGGTTAAGATTTAAGGATCCTTTGTTCGATTCTCGGTTCGACCAAATAGTTTTGTAAGTTGAATTTGTGATCATCAATGTTCGTTTGGCAAGCGTGGTTTTTAAGCCAGTACCATTGTTGCAGTGAAGACTCGATTTCAATGATGCAGGCCTTAGCAGTGGGAGATGACATAGGCTGATACTTTGATGAGACCCTGATAAATTTTACTCTCGTTCAGGCATTGGTCGCGTGGCCTTAGACGTGCGGCTTGGCTGCCTCGATTCGAGTATCGGCAGCGACTCGGAGCCCCAGCGCATCATCGACGCCGCCAAGTATGCGCTGCGCAACGTGGCTGTGCTGGAGCTGAAGGCGCCCTACTGGCGGTACATCCGCACCCCGCTCTGGACCAAATACGTCAACAACATGAACTTCTTTGTCGAGTGAGTACTTTCAATCTTTATGGTGTATGCAGCAGCACGAAACTGCATAGTTCCGCTACCTTGGTGCGGTTTAATTAAATCATTACAGGCCCTTGCAAAATTTCTTGGGGACTTTTTAAAGCCATTACGTATAACTCGTATTTCAATTTACTTAACGGTACTTAAGCTGTGCCTAGGTGTAAAGGCTCATTCAGAACTGTGTGGTAGGTACGGGGTAAACAGGCAGTTGTTTACTCAGCCTAATTATTGGTCTATGCTCTGTGATGAGAAATTAGACACGATTATGGCCAGTGATGTAGTAGCAGAATACTGCATCTTACTACAATCTGATTTCTCAAAGTTTTTCGCTGACAGAGTCACGTCAAAATGTGTGAAAGAGAAAAATCAAACAGCCTAGAATGAACTGGATATATTTACATGTGCAGCTGTTTTATATATTTTTTTTAAATCTCTCAACCCACGAAACATGATTGAAGCGGTAGGCACTAAGCATGAATTATAAATAAAGTACTACAATTTTTTTCCAGACTCTGCTCTCGCTATATCAACGAAGCTCTAGAACGGCTTAAAACAAAGAAAGTGACCTCTGAGAACGATCTCTCCTTGCTAGAACGCGTTCTGAAGAGTGAAGGGGATCCGAAGATAGCTACCATCATGGCTCTGGATCTAATACTTGTGGGAATAGATACGGTAAGTGTGCTCAATAGCATAGTAAGGTAAACACTTGCAATTTGAAATTAGTACCTATGCTCACTACTCAAGGTTGACTTCTGACTGTGCATGCAGTTGGTAACTTCTGCTTTAAGCCACTTGCTTTAAATAGTCAGGTGAAATAGCTCAAACTTCTTTCTTATTTCTTATTTTCTTGATTCTCTTTTCCCAAAATGGTAGGCAGACAGAGTAGACTATTCCATAATTTCACTGAGTACTGAGACTACAAGTCTCGAGTATCCACCAGGCTGTTAAGTTAAATAGTGTGTATAGAAATAAGCTCTGTTGAAAAATAAGAGATTGCAGGAAGATTAGAGTATTGTATTCTTTGTTATTTTGAATAGGAACTTGAGTTTTACGCAAAGTGTATTTCCGTCAAATTCTATCTCTGTGTCAATGTCTGTGAGAATTTACATAATAATAATTTCACGATAGAACACTGGTGTACGGCGTTTTTTTGGGTTTCAATTCCGTGGGGGCCATAATCCGGTTTAATCTTATTCCAAGGGTTATCGGGTCTTAATCACAGCGTAGGTAGGTAGTGCTTTACCTTGCTATTCACCTCGACACCACGACGGCATACCCGCGAAGCCGCAAACGCTCCGCTTATAAAAGGCTCGCAAGCCGCTAGTGTGACATAGCTGTTAGAGGCGTCCCTCACTTTAATTTCCTATGAATGATCAGCGAAATTGATTTTACTGCCTAAATGAACGTTTCCTCTTCTAACCAAGAAACGGATATGTAGACTTAACCGAATTCAAAAGAGAAGGTTACTAAAGTCGACTATGTAAGTTTTATTATGTAGCTATTAGGTTTCATAATACGAATCACAAAAGCTTTTAAGAAGCCCAAGAGTATTTTATGCTTGTTTTGTAGCTTGATCAGGAGTATCCTGGAATATTGCTGTCCTGTGTGGTCCCAATACTACGATGTTCACACGAAGGCCATTGAGAGGGTGCAAAAGAGATGCTTTAAGTATATAGCTTTCCGGTTCAACATGGGCAGACTTCCCAAGGACTATAGCGAAAGGCTTTCTAAATTTGGAATGATTTCTTTACACTCTCGACGGAACAGATATGACCTACTCTGTCTCCATAAAATAGTGCATTCAGCTGTAGATGCCCCGGAGTTACTGTCGTCACTCAATTTTAACACCCGGTATAGATCGCGAAACCCAAACGTATTTGCCTTACGGGTTTATAGAAACAACACCTCCTTTTTCAATCCCATAGTGAGAATGTGTCGCTCATACAATGAGATGATTCGAGGCGGTACAGAGGTTGATTTGTTCGATAACAATTTTTCTAGATTTAAGAGAGTTGTTACTGATATATTTAAAAGTGTTTAAGCGTCCTTTTATTGTTAAGCGTTGTGTTACCCATAGTTAAAGAATAAAATATGAACTAGTGTGGAATGCTAATTGTAAGTAAATACAGTTAACTCATGTTGTGTACGCTAATTATGGATCTCTGTCTAGATTAATAGTGATAAGTTTTTTATTTTTTGTGATGTTTATGGCAGTGATCTGTTCGTGTACCAATTTTAAATAAATAAATATTAAATATATAATAGGTATATCATACAAATAAGGCTTTAAAATTCGTTAGTGGCTCGAATGACCTAATCGATTAACATACTGAGTTCGAGTTATGAATTTGATTAAAACCAAGGTCTCAACTAACTATTAGATAAGTGGCGATTCTGTGCTGAAAATGATAACAAAGTCGTTCATAGATTTACCTCAGCGTTTCTTCATGTTTCAGATATCAATGGCAGTCTGCTCCATCTTATACCAGGCTTCGTTGAGGGTCACACAACAGGAGAAGATGGCTGAAGAAATAGCGAGAGTACTACCTGACCCAAGCAAACCGCTGTCTTATGCCGATTTGGATAAGCTTCATTATACCAAAGCCTTCGTTAGAGAAGTTTTTAGGTGGGTTCAGTTCTTTTGGTACCTACACTATCTCAAATATTACAATGTTGGTAATTAGGACAAAGTAAAAGAAATTTTCGAATTCAGACACTAAGCTCGAAAAGCTCTTCAACTTAAATCATTAAAGAATCATGATTATCAAAATATAATTAAAAACGATGTGCAAACTCCAATTGAATCTGTACTGTTGAATTCAATAAATTATAAACTGTTTGAATTATGAACGTCTTTAAGTAATTTTGTTATATACTATTATAAAAGTATTAAAAACAAGTTGTCTTGTAAATCGAATAAAGATTCGACTGTTATTTTATATCGACAGATGAAAAATCTGGTCTGCTACTTTTAATTCAAATACTTACAATCCAGTTAAAAATAAGGAAAACACTACTTAGACCCTATAAAATTGGCTACTTGACAGTTTTTGAAAAAGTATTGTAAAATGTGCGCCCGTTCATTTTATATCCCAATCAATTCGATTTATCTGGAAATAATCTAAATAACCAGAGAAAAATCAGATTTTGTGTAACACATTTAAAAAGCCCGCGAAAACGCCAAGTCTCGTCACTGTTGCAATTATGACGTCAATGTACTAGACAACGAACCGATACGCATAAAAACGACTTAATTTAGATAAACGGAAAATGTTTCATTTAATTCTTAATACGATTAGAGACACAATAATTCAATTTAATCGGTAAAATAATCATTGTTTCGCCATATTAAAATAAATAATTTTCGCCGACAGCTGTCATTTCCGAATTGCAATGGTGGTTTCCGTTTCGGTTCTTTTGTTCCACAGATAAAAAAAGTAAAATTTATTTTGCAAAAATAAAATACTTAATATGCTTTTAATTAAAAAATAAAAAAGTAAAATTATTACTTAACTAATAAGCTAACATATCTAACACTTTTCATATTTTATTGTTAACACTGTCAAGTAGCCAATTTTCACCCTTAATTATGTTCCAAAGATGAAAACTTGGTAAATAACAGTTATTTTTCTGTGTTCTTAGGATGTATTCAACAGTTATCGGAAATGGAAGAACATTGCAAGAAGACGATGTCATATGTGGATACCATATTCCCAAGGGGGTAAGACATGACTTTGATTTTAATTAAAAATTGTAAGTTTATTATAAATTTGTCCCTGTTTTCAATGTTAAAGAAGTTTAAGGTCCAAAATACTATAGGCCCTTTTCAAGGTTTTTTAAATCCTTGTTTTAAATATCCAATCCCGTAAAACTTGTCAATTTGACAAATGCCCTACTCATGACCGGGAATAAAGATGTCCGACGACGTTTTTCCACAAAATATTTTTTCAATATGGTCGGCTGCATGTCCATGATGATGAAAAGTGGTATTAAACTCGAATTATAGAGCGCGCGGAAGCGCTAGTCACCTAACCTCGGCCAAAGATAGATACATATGTATACTTTGCTGATTTCATATTAAAATAATGTGGTTTTATATTATATATATGGGTTAATATCTATGTATGTATGTATGTATCTGTAATTTAATCCATTACGACAGATTCTAACACTTTGTACCGAGATTAATCTGCCGTCAAATGTTTCATTTGCATGCCTCCTCCCTGATTCGTACCTCAGGCGGCTAGCGCTTCTGCGCGCACTACCTATATACAGTACAGAGTTTACATGACGTCATTCCAGGTGCAAGTAGTATTCCCTACGATAGTGACGGGCAACATGGAACAGTTCGTCTCGTCTCCCGAGGAGTTCAAGCCGGAGCGCTGGCTGGAAGGCGACGGCAAGCTGCACCCGTTCGCTTCGCTGCCGTACGGGTTCGGCGCCCGCATTTGCTTAGGACGCCGCTTTGCTGACCTTGAGATTCAGGTCCTGCTGGCTAAGGTAAGGCATATCTATCTATAATAAAAGAAAGTCGTGTCAGTTACACTATTTATAACTCAAGAATGGCTGAACAGATTTGGCTGAAAATTGGTAGGGAGGTAGTTTAGAACTTTTTTATTATTTTTCATTTATTGCCTCCAAGGGGGAACAAAGTTCGCCAGGTCACCTAGTACCTATATATTAAAAAACTAAGGTAATCAAAAAAGGGCTACTACATATTGGATGATTGCTTCACTGACACAAATTTATGGATCTAAAATACAATTTTCTAAATTCAATTTTCATATGAATATAACATTGTATATTATCTTTAAGTACCTAGTTTAAGGAATATTGTTGTTTGGAAAAGAGAGGGTGTCGAGTTTCTTGCCGGTTCTTCTCGACATCATCAACATTCCAAACACGACGGTAGAATACTAAACATTTAAGTATTTATAAACATACAAACATAGTCTTTATAGGCTAACCCTAATACAGTTATGTCTTTTTTATGCTATATTTATAGCCAATCTTAGGACCTCATTTGGCCTACTATAAAATAAAACAGATTGGTCTACCATGGCATTGAGTAATAGAAGCACTCGCACGAAACATGTACCTATCTACTGACGATTCATAAGTGCTTTTGTAAAGCTTAAATGAATAAAGGTATTATGAAATACTAATTCTTGTTCCAGTTACTCCGCCGGTATCGCCTGGAGTACCACCACAAGCCGCTGGACTACGCAGTGACCTTCATGTACGCGCCAGACGGCCCTCTGCGCTTGCGCATGATAGAGCGATAACTCGATTCCTCTTAGAGCATTAGATGACAAGCTAGAATAGGTATAACTGACATATAGGTTAGGCGCAGCACAGATAGAAGCTGTTCTCAGATACCAATAAAAATAATATGGTGGCCTTGTGACAAATATCCCGATTGAGGAATCCTCGTACCGATTAACCAACAACTAATCGGCTCATGTATGGTGGGTCTAGTGACATACCTACTAAAATAGGTATTTTATAATTGTTGAAGCAAAAAATCCTGGACTACATAGCACTATGTCCTACATTGATTACAAAGGAAAAGGATAGAAAAATATCAATTAAAACCTATAGGGCGTGTTTTGGCTAACGTTTTTTATTTGCGGCCTAGCATGTGGTATGGAGGCTTAAAATCTCTGTTCTTGGTGTAAACCTATAATATGCGAATACAGTACCTACTAGGTACATACTGAACAACGTTTGGTAAATGATCAAATTGAAAAATGTTTTCACATGCGCATTCTTAATGGAAAATATTTTTTAATATTTGAGAACAATATTGATGAATGTCCAAATTCAGACTGATAAAAAAAGGAGTATTTTTAGAGATATTTAGACATATCTGATATCTTTATTCTCCAATTTTTCATGATGTGGTTTACCGCTATTTGTTATTTTTATGTAAATAAAATAAACATACTTACTTATTTGTATTATCTTAATGTGGTGTTTTCATTTAGTACCTTCTAAAATTTCCTTTTCTTCCTTTAAAAGTCTTGATTTGGCAAGAGAGGGGCGAGAGAAGTACTTTTTTTATTGCACTTCAAGATTGACCTGGTTATGAGGTCCTAGCTTAATTAAGGGTGACAAGTAGGTACCTACAGCATAATAAATCTGTTACGGGACTTGTCGCCCTTACCTTGAAGGCTTGACCCCTGCTACTAATGTAGCACCCCCCAAGAGCTCTGGAAACCTTACTCACACGCAGGAACACAACAACACAGAAGTGATTGTTATTTGGCTGCGGTCTTCTGTAAGGTGGAGGTATTTCACCAGTCGGGCTGCTCCATTTCCAGCGATAAATCGCTATGCCCTACCTCTCCTAGGGAACCATAAAAAAAACATAAAAACTCTTTATAGTTATAAAATGTAAGACATTCGACTCATAATTTCAATCTAAAAGTATATTTAAACGATAAACGCCTATTACAAATACACAAGCAAATTCTTTGTTGAGAGATTTAGATTCCTTTATAAAAAAATCTCAGTAGGAAGTTTGACGCGTTTTACATTACCTAGTTAGATTAAGATAGGCCACAACTGGTCTCAGTTTCCGTGTATTTAATTAAAACTTATGTAAGAAGGTAAGGTTAAGCCTGTAAAATTAAATTAGTGGCATTGATCACTAAGTAATCTAAGGTACAAATAAGGTAACTGCTGTAATTTGGTAAACCACATTTTTAGTTGTTAATATTTGGACTAAATCCCTACTAATATTATAAATGCGAAAGTAACTCTGTCTCTCTGTCTGTCTGTCTGTTACGCTTTCCCGCTTAAACCTATCAACCGATTTTGATGAAATTTGGCATAGGTAGGTATACGTCGAACCTCAAGAACGGACATAGGCTACTTTTTGTTATAAAGTAAGGGAGGGGGGGGGGGGGGGGGGTAATGCCACCTTTGAAAGTTTATATGGGAAAATGTTTATTTTTTAAGTTAGAGATATGAAAGTTGGCACAAATATAGCTCTATTAAAATATAGACTACTTTTTGTTTCGAATATTAGGGGAGATAGGGGTAAAACCGACCATGAAAGGATGTAGTCCACGCGAACGAAGTCGCGGGCACAGCTAGTCTTAATATAAAAATTAATCGCTGTTCGTTAGTCTCGCGAATATTCGACAACGTTTAGACCAATTTGGTTTTGAAATAATTGTGGAGGTCCAGGGAAGGTGTAAAAGGTTAGAAACTTTGGAAAAATAGGCGTAACAGCCTTTGCCGGGACGGTATAGAATAAATAGTTCTCACCTAACGATTTAACAAGAGTTGAGATTATATCCTGTTACTTATTTCAAAAACCACCCATAACTTTAAAAACAAAATAAAGGTAATCACAAAAAAAGAATAGCTTTTTTATTTACATTAACATAGGTACTGGCTGTTTGAGGTGAAATCTCCGAAACACTCAAAACACCTAGGGTAGTACCTAATTCGAAGATATAATGAGCACCTAATTCCATCCCAGTACTCAACTAACCTTTAGCTAGATAAAATCGTGTGCAATTTCAGGTTTTCTAACCAAGTAAAAGCTACCACCTAATCAAGTTTTTAGATTAGACAGCTTAGCGTAAGGCGCAAAACAAACCGCATCGTTACTCGTTGGCCAATTTCCTGGGAAAGCCGCAGTTTCACATTTTCATACTAGTAAGACAAGTCTGTGCTTTATGGACGTATAAGGACAGAGTAGGATTTCTTCATACAGAAGCCGGATTTCGTCATTTGAAGCAAAAAGTAAGTCGTAGTAGGTAAGTGTGCTTACTTTAAGTACTATTCGCAGAGGTAGTTACAGTCAATCAAGAATTCTAGTCGGCTTATCAGTCTTAACCAAAAGTTCTTTGCCACTTTAAAAAATAGGTAAGGTTGAGTTTTTCTCACAGTTGAAGAGATTGCCAGTGCAAAAAAATCTTCTTTGTACGTGTAAGGGTCTATCAACTTCAGACCATTTAACACGACGATTCCTATTACTGCAATTCAATATCGACTTTAAGAACCAATATGAAAACATAATTATAAATATATTGGAAATGTGTCATAATATTTGGTAAGTCATTATTATTCTCTAATATGTAAACAAAACAACTTAGTGTAAAAAATAGGTAGTCCCACAAGACCCATTTTTAATAAGTATGTCGTCTATTTGATGGACATCTGGGGGCGATTGCTTTCTAGTGGTATAGTAAACGGGTTTCCAGCGAAAAAGTTACCTAAGTAAAAATATCTGTGAATGTTTTGTGCAATAATGAAGATCTATCCTATTTATCCGGGTTTTAGTGAGCGAATAAGAATGAGAGGAACGAACAAGACGAAGATCGCTGACCTTTACTTTAGGTTTCCGATCGCTAATTGTGGCATAAAAAAGGGCAGTAGGTACCTAGTCTCGACATGTTTAAGGTTGTCCAGCGTAGATATCTCTAAAAAAATCTTAAGGTACGGAGATGGTACTAAAGTCGTAAGATAGATAAAACCCACTAAATCAGACATAATAGAAAATAGATTCAGTGCTTTGAAAACGACATTCACCAATTTCGACGATAAATATCACTAAATTTCACGGATAACAATGGATAAAACATAAGAGTCACCTTTGTTAGGTATATATACCTACTTAGGTATAATATGTCCGAACCTAGGTTAGGCACCCTCGGTGTGCGTATCTGAACTAAATACATATCACACAACATCTTATACATTTGACTTTATCAAATAAGTATACTTATTGACATTGAATTTAAGCAGTTGTGTTATGGAAGTCAGAACCAAGGATGCTAGATTAATGTTTTTTTTCTACTCTGTAGTGTCCTGAGGTAGTGTCCCACGGCTGAGTAGAGGTCTCCCCCATACGTTTCCACTGCTCTGTACTATCTATGACCAGAGCCTGCCAATCTTCTATCTAAAATCGACCCTTGGATCATCAGTTAAGAGCTTTAATCACTGTTCTGCCGGACCAGTAAAGTGATAGGTAATCGTTTTCGAATTGTTATTACCGCGGCACGACCTCTTGATACTAAAGTTGGTCTTAATTCGAGTCTATTATACAGTGACGCAACAGATGCGAAATTTTGTTCTAAATGTTACGTAACATAATATTCGTATCACACTGAGGAATGTGCCGGTACCAGAGATTAGTTTGTTCGCTAAATAGCTGTTCCGGACGCAAGAATAAGGCATTTGGTTCAATCCATAAGAGCAAGCGAGAAGTTAAATGCATGTTGATACATGCTCAGCTGTTTCGTATCTATAATTTGAAAAATAATTTATAAAACTTTTCAAAACGCTAAATAAATACGTTGTTACGATTTATGTAGAGTAACGAGTATCTGTCTCTTGCCGTTATTTTTTAGTTCGAAACAGAACAGGCCCAAGTAGGGCCTAGCCAAATAGCTATTTTTTAATCTTTGATATTTTTACGTCATGTTTAAAAATATATGGGACTGATATTGAAAATATACGTCACTTTTCTAAATATAATGCCAATCTCATAAATTTCAACTAGTCAAAACAATAGCAAAAATTGATTACTGGCAATTGGCTAGGCTACATTTTTAACACATGCTCAGGTGAGATGGAGTGATTAGCCATACTCACTAAAATATTATTGGCAGGTCATTACATTACTTATAAGTATTATGGTTAAGTGAAGCAATGGCTGCCCGCTTTGGGATGGTCCATCTAACCTTTAAAAATAAATACTTATATGAGTACTTAATTGTTTTTTTTATCTATCAAAACTAAGCTAGACTTCATCCAAAGTGATACATAGTGTTAAGGACGAAATGGAAACCCAATTTAAAGGGACAAAATATATAATAAGCTAAAAATACAATATTAATAAGGAAAAATCGAGGCACACCAAACCTGTTGCTAAGCAATTCTAGTAACAAAACCCTTAGCAACAGGTAACGTGTGCCTAGTAGCTGGGTTGCCAGATCTGTCGCCAACACATACCAATAAGTTAGTTAATGCTATTGTAACAAATATACTGAGTTTCTTACCAATATCTTCTCGGTAGATACTAGGTATATGTTCCGACCCGGAAGTAGTAACTTTGCATTGTATTCAATAACGATTGAAAAGTTTCTTAAGTAACTTACTTGAAAAAATATTACATTTGATTTTATTTAGGTTATGACTTGTACCAAAAACAAGTGTGGACTAAGTAAATATGCTTTATCACGCTTCACATACAGGACAATTTCCAATGAACTTGTTCTCTAAGTTTGTTTGTTATTGGCACACGCCTATTTACTGATTGAGATAAAAAATTGTATCTTTGTTTGTTCGTCCATAGGTGTATACACGTCTCACATCTCATTATGTATTCACTTAAATGCAAAAGCGGTCTATTAGTGTCTAATATGAAAAAAATTGTCGACCTCGCCAAAGTGTCTGCTTGCTTTAACCAGTGAAAATCCAAAATATATCATGACTAAAAGAAAAACAAAACAGTCAATATTATAATATTAATATTATATAATATTAGTCAGTTATATAATACTGGCAAGTATTTTCTATATGTTTAAATAAATAAATAAATAAATGCGCCAGATAATCACACCAATCACCTGGTCTCAAACTAAGGTTTTCCCTTGTACTATGAGCGCCAGACGACGGATACTAACTGGGGGCGTCATCCCACCACACTCAGACCCAAGTCAATTTAAGTTCGTTTTCCAAATTGACCCGACCGGGAATCGAACCCGGGACCTTTCGCGCTTTGGCCGACTACCTTAGCCACTACGCCTTATATTATATGTTTAGACCTTAAAAAAAACCTTTGGGGATGATGCCCGACTAGTCCTTTGAGTTACTTGTATAAACTGTCGATCATAACCTTGTTATGCATTTTCTATGAAAATACGAGACTATCACAAATTTTATTCAACAACACCATGACTAATTAATAGTTTCGACCACAGAAATACGTTTCAATTCATTTTAAAATGGAACTATGCCTTTAAATTATTTGTGAATGGTGCTACCATCCCAAACTTCTTCTTAGTCAGTTGATGAACTTTTGCCTTTAAACAACATTGGCGCATCTTATGCACTTGCCTAGACCACTGCTCTACTTTGGTAACCTTCCTTTGTTCAAAGCGTAGTTAAAGAAACATACAGAAAATAATAGAATTAGGATGGCCCAGTAGAACAAGGCTATTGCCTGTGGTAACAAATAACCTTACAAGATGGTGATGAACATTAGTGCTTGCGCTGTGTCTGGGTGTTTACGTCAGTAGATATACTATCCTTATCCTACCTACTACAAAGTTTGTAAAAATATATGGATGCAGCTCCTTGTGGCGTAAAACCGAATGGATTTGGTTGTTTGGAAGATAGATGAGATACAAGATTTGTGTTAGGATACTTTTTATCCCAAAATAATGTAAACATAGTCGCGGGCTACAGCTCGTATATGTGTAGGTATGTCATGGTACTTCCATTCATTCTGATTTATGTAAAGCCAAGCAATTGTGGCTTGAGATTTTTTGCGTTAAGGTCGATAAGTAGATGTAAACTAAAGAACATAAAGTGAGGTCTATTTATGCTAACAATGGTATTGTTTGTAACTTGACGTTCAACGCTTAAAATACATATTTTACAAATAACAAAAAATGTTGACGTGGATAAAGTGGATATTTGTTTGCAATTTTAGATACTTAATATAATTTTAAGACTTGCGTTGGCGATACATCCTAGTTTAACATACATACTTACTTAGATGAAAAACAATTTAGGTACTCTCCTAATTTTTTTTTTTATATTGCACTCCAAGATTGACCTCATCCCACCTGATGTTAAGTGGTAATGAGGTCCTAGCTTAAAGATGACAAGTACAGCATAATAAATATTACTGGACTTGTGGCCTTTACCTTGAAGGCTTGACCCCTGCTACTAATGTAGCACCACCCAGGAGCTCTGGAAACCTTACTCACACGCAGGAACACAACAACACAGAAGTGATTGTTATTTGGCTGCGGTCTTCTGTAAGGTGGAGGTATTTCACCAGTCGGGCTGCTCCAGTTCGAGCGATAACTCGCTATGCCCTACCTTGCTTAAATCTTATATTTAAATATCAATAAATGTTATTTTCAAATTGTATTGTTCTTGCACACCGTTTACTACTGTCGTTCCTACTGTAGGTACAGTCATTATAATGTAATTCACGAAACCGTACAATCTTGTGAAATGCTTAAAGAAAATTGACATGTTAGGAGGCCCATCATGTTAAAATTATGCGTTTTGAGAGAAACCTGCGCGCGATCACAGTTAATATAAATGCAGTTTTTGAAGTAAAAAATAAACGACCCATACAGCTCACTCACACAGCGACAAAACATCAAAGGAAAAAGAACGGATACTGTGTAACGGAAGATGTTTCTAAATAGGTGCAGAGTTTTCTTTATTTTTTATTTTTTTTTATATTGTACTTCATCCCACCTGTTGTTCCTAGCTTAAGAGTGACAAGTACCTACGCAAAAATTGCCTATGACTTGGGGGAAAAAGTAAGTAAGACGAAAACGATTCAGTTTGGGGATTTGCGCCACAAGTAGTACAAAATAAATAGTGTACTTCTGGACATTTTTTTTTAACTTCTGAATGTTATCCAATGTTTGAGCACGTGAATGTGTGGATTGTTTCCTTGCTTTTTTCGCTTAAGATTTCAAACTGGTAAACAATTTCAACTGTGGCTCGATGGCGTAAGAGCATGTCCCAAAAATGTTAGAAACAGTAAAATTTTTAAGGCACGTCATGTTTGAGTCATCATGACTAAAAACGGAATACTTTAATGTTAGTGTTAGAAAATACCTTTTATAAGGCAGCCGACTGGTAAACTGGTAATTCACATTCATTACTTTTGATGTTGCCTAAGACAGTACTAAGTACCTAATTAACTTTTAGCTTAAGTACCTATTTCATAATATTGAAAACGGTTCTACAACTAAGAACAGTGTTGAATCATTATAGACATATACAATTAACTCCTAACGCAATGTTTGATGGAAATCGGTCCAAAAGATGGCCGCCGCCCAAAATGTCAGATGTTTCGGATATAGACATCAAATAATACAGCTTGAATAGTAGGTACTCTAATATATGGCCAATTTCAAATCCTAGATGCGCTACCTTCGAACTGCCCGTGGGTTTTTTAATTTTTTTATATTTTGCATCTTCAACATTTTAGCCGAACTATGGCCTCCTCCCATATATTTCAACTATCTACGGCTTTGTGGTATTTGCTTCAATCGCCTCTCTTCTACCGTGACAAAGTTGTCTGTTTACCTTATAGTTGATTCTGTTACGGTTTGTATAAATTGTAGCTTTCTGCTCTATGGGCCATCGGTTCTATGCCCTTTAGCATGCCAATCGTGTTTTATGATTCTAAGAGCTATGTTGGTGATTTTAGTTCTGGTTTATATATCTACATTTCTCGGTCGTATATAAACTCCTGGTATAGCTTTCTTCATCTGAGACTAACTCTTGAGTTACTAAAGTATATTGGACGATATAATGTAGGTATATCGTTTAAAATGCTGCCAATCCAGGTAGGATTGATCGTTTCACCTCTTTTTCCAAATTTGTACGTTATTGTCAACCGATACCGGTGCAGTGGTAATATGAATGCATCCTAAGATATTATCTAAATGATGAGTCACATCCATTTGCGAAGCCACTAAGTTGTGCAGCACGTAAGGTTTACGAGCTTAGGTATTTAAGAACTCACAATATTTTCTCAAGTAACTTTATGGTACCCAGTACCATAAACGGACATAGTTTATACTTCGTCTTACAACATACTCCTAGTCAAATGGGTTGCAAACATACACTGATGGCAATAAAAGTGGTACAACTACAATTTACTACACCTTTAGAACAAAACATTTGTACAACGTAGGTATATTTACATTCTATCGTGTATTCGTATTCTATGTAAATACTAGGGCTCTTATGGCTTCACTGTAAGGATCACTTCAGAATGGGTTTGTATATGTTACTGTACTTATCAAATCGTTAGGACTTTTCACACTTTAACAAAATCGGTTTCAGATATTGAACCGCGACGCGTGTCTGCATATCTCATTCACACTTTCCTATATTCATTCACAAAGTGTTCATTTGCAACTTGTCATGAAAAAGAAAGTTTATTAGGAATAACGTGCGAAGTTTTGTACAGTTATGCGTAAAGTCCCTAAATAAGGCTGCTGGCAGAATAAGATAAAAGATTTATATAACGCGAGAAGCAACCAAAATTAGCCACTATAAATTTTCTCGGTCTTACGGCCATATAAATATGGTTTATTTATTTATTTATTTATTGTGAATATAAATTTGGGTACATAATTAGCAGATACATTTGCTTTCATATTTCATAAAATAACCGCCAAAATTTTACCTTCTCAGGTGTATTCACATTTTATAAATTAGGTAATATATTAATTAGTTAAGCTAGGTACATAAATAATAACTACTTACATGCTAAATATATCTATCTACTGTACATGTTATTGAATTGTAGGAACTCTTTTGTGCTATAGAAACAGTTTTCTAGTAGCCATGCCTTTAAATTTGTTTTAAATTGATGTATGTTCATGACTTTGAAATAATTCGGTAATTTATTAAAAATATTTACACACATTATATATGAATTTCTTGAAGCTAAAGATAAGTTAACATAAGGTTTATTTAACTTCTGTAAATATTGTGTACGAAGTATTCTCTTCGTTATGTCTTGTCTTCTGTGAAATAAATATTTATATTTAAAGACAAATACACACACTTCATAAATATATATACATGGTAGTGGAAGTATATTAAGAGTTTTAAACAATGGTTGGCAAGAGTCTATTTTCTTAATACTACACATAGCTCTTATACATCGTTTTTGTATGATGAACAATTTTTGAATATCCACTGAATTTCCCCATAATACAATTCCATAGCGTAGTATAGAATCTATATAACCATTATAAGCTGTTAAGGCTGCCTGCAGGGATACCAATCTAGTAATTTTTCTTAGAGCAAACACGAATTTATTCACTTTAGAGATAACATTATCAATATGAGCTTTCCAATTTACATTACAGTCTAAAATTAGTCCTAGAAATGGAGTTTGCGAGACCTCTTCTATTATTTCATTGTTAAATGATATATTTAAATCACGCGGATTGGCTTTAGTTGTTCTAAACTGTATATATTTTGTTTTATTAATATTAACCTTAAGATTATTAACTGTTAACCATGAAATTGTCTCTGATAATGCTCTATTTATATCATTGTTGTAATTTAATAGGTTGTTACTTTTTATAATCAAACTAGTATCGTCTGCGAACAATATGCATTCGTGTGATATTTGTTTAGGCAAATCATTGATATACAGTAAAAAGAGAAGGGGTCCCAGTATACTACCTTGCGGTACCCCAAAACTGTTAAGCATGTACGACGACTGATGTTTTACGAGTATTTTTTGTTTTTGACAGTAACTTTGAATTTCAACAGATTGAGTTCTTTCGAATAAATAAGATGTTATCCATTCTAATGCGGGACCACGTATACCATATCTTGACAATTTTATAAGTAGTCGTTTATGGCACACAAAATCGAAGGCTTTGCTCATATCTAATAGAAGCACAGTAACAGGTATTTTTTTATCAATGCAATCCATAACACTTTTCATTAATTTGAATATTGCTAGTGAAGTACTTCTACATTTTCGAAAACCATGTTGCTCTTCAGAAAGTATATTGTTTTTATTCAAGAATGCAATCAACCTATTGTACATAACCTTCTCAAATATTTTTGAAAATATGGGTATAAGAGTCACTGGTCTAAAATTATCCATTTTAGACTTATCGCCTTTTTTAAACAATGGTTTTACAACAGATTTCTTTAAATTATCTGGGAAAGTACCTTGTATTAAAGATAAATTTATAACATGTAGGAGAGGTACCGCTATCGTCAAAATAACGTCTTTGATTATATCAGTTCTAATTTCATCATATCCAACTGAAAACGAATTTTTGAGACCTATTGTAATTTTAAGTAATTCGTTCATACTAACTGGGTTTAGGAAAATACTCGAATTGTTATTATCTATTTTAATATCCTTATTACTGGCTAAATTTAGGGTACAGTTACTTTTAACTACTTCTATAAAGAAATTATTGAACGAATTACAAATAAGCTGAGGGTCAGAAATAACTTCATCCTCAATTTTTATTTTATCTAAAGTATTATTAGGGCGATTATATTTAGTATATTTTGCAATAACTTCCCAAACTGCTTTACATTTATTATTGGCCTTATTAAGATACTTTACATTTCCTGTTTTCTGAATGGATGCTATACAAATAGGTTGAAAAGAGATACTTTCTTTTTCAAGTCAGTTAATAAAAAACGTTTTGAATTTTTTCTACATTGTACGCTCGAGAACCGTTGATTTCGTTAAGGGGTGATCGGAAGATAAAAAGTTGGTTTGATGAAATATTTAATAATCTCATGAAGTAATAAAGTAAGTACTGTTCAATATACACGCATGTTACGCACGCTACGTACGATGTGCTCAGCCACGTTAGCGATTCTTTTAGCAATGACATTTGAATATAAAATAGAATGCGCATGTGTTAGACTTCATCATGAAGCCCTTAACGTAACGAGGCCCACCTATAGTGAATGTTTGCAGCGATACAAAGGCGCGACTGCATCGCGACACTAGCGAGTAGCGCGTGTATGTTAGGATTGACCATTTGCATCCGTTTTAAAAGTCTCAATATGTAATGGGCCTTCATGTAAGATGTAAAACATGTAGGAGTTGTTGAAAAACCATGTCACTACTTAATATTCAGATTCAAGCGAAAAGATAATTCCTGCTTACTCACTCTAAATCGCTGAACCGCGAAGTAAAGTAAATTCACATTACACTCGCAAAAACAGTTCCACCCGAGAAAGCCGGAAAGTGGGCAAAAAATTCGCAAAAACTCATTAACATCCCAAATTAACGCGTAGTGAGCAACTGGGTAATTATTTCATTAATTCCTATTTTTCAAGGTTTCGCATTAGGCATGCCCAAAATTTTAATTGACTTACAGTTAATGGTCAACGTTGTAAATCTGTACCCAATTTTCGTGTGAAACTTTTCGTGAGTTCGTTACGCTGTAGACTGTGACATTTTTTGTTTTAGTAAAAGTAGAATCCTTAATTACCAATAGTTTGGGTATCAATGAATATCATTAGTTAATGTTTCACGATTCTGAAACAAGATCGATGACGTTTATACGGGTTCTTGTAGTTTAATAGAATTCGTCCATCTAAATGAATGATCAATGACCATTTCAATTATAATTTTGACATAAGAGTGATTAAAGTTTGAAAATCTGTAAGGTGACGTGGTAAAGACTGTATTTATTTTATAATTTCGAAATTTTGTAATGGTAACCATCTTGAATTTGTGATTTGCCATATTTTATACAAATTTACTTCTCAACCCCATTCATTTGATATCTTTATTGCGCTAGTTTATTGAGTTAGAGCTGTATCTTTATAGTACACTAGCTGTGCCCGCGACTTCGTTCGCGTGGACTACACCCTTTCATGGTCGGTTTTACCCCTTTCTCCCTTAATATTCGAAACAAAAAGTAGTCTATATTTTAATCCAAGTTTCGAGCTATATTTGTGCCAAATTTCATATCTCTAACTTCAAAAATAAACATTTTTCCATATAAACTTTCAAAGGTGGTATTACCCCCATCCCCCCCTTATTTTCTAATAAAAAGTAGCCTATGTCCGTTCTTGAGATTCAACGTATACCTATACCAAATTTCATCATAATCCGTTCAGCCGTTTAGGCGTGAAAGAGTAACAGACAGACAGACAGACAGAGTTACTTTCGCATTTATAATATTAGTATGGATTTAATACCAGACAAAGACACGCCGGATTGGCAAACTAAGAAGATGTGAGTATATCCGTACGTATACTTCATTGTTTGTAGTCTATTCCCAAACATAGTATTGCTTACACACTTGTATTTTAAGAAGAAATATCTGCGAAGATAATATCTGTTTACCTAAAAAACATACGAGTATGTTTCTCTGTTGATCTTTGTATGAAATGGATATTGTGCGGTCAACAACACATTAAGGTAAACACTTGCAGTTCGATTTAGTTCTTCTGCCAACGACATAAGGTCGATAATATAAATAAATTACGTGTTTGTTTGATGGGCTTTTGATCGTGCCTACTTACTTTTCATAGGGATATATTTATTTAATCTTATAGTAGATTTGCACGATTACGCACCAACTTTCGCTTACTTCTGTTGTCTAGCTAGGTTGACCTAGAAAATATTTTCACCTTAATAAATTAGCATTAAGGAATAATTTAACAAAATTTCGCATAGTCTTTTAACACAATAGGATGGAAACGGTAAAATATACTTCATTAATAAGATATGAGTTTTGTAAGAGTCTTTAGTGTACTCGAAATTCATGAACATAATTTATTTTGTTTGGAAAATTATTTCAATGATTATTTTCCACGTTCTGTTTAAAACTCTTTAGAAAGTCAGCTTAGGTAATCACTATTTAAAAAAGAAATACCTATATAATGTATGAAATGTAGAAATAGCAATTTCTATTCAACCACTGACGATTTTAGAGAAGTATATATATTTAACAAATAAACCCCTAAAGTTGTCCTAGACTTACAATATTTTCGAAAGCCATCAATACGTACAACACTACGTTATGGTGTTAAATGTATAAAAACAAGTTAGGATTGCTTATTTTTTAACAAATTAGACAATTGAGCGGAACATTTGCACAATTAAAGTAAGTTTACTTATTTACTTACTTACCGAGAGTACTTATATAAAGAATAATGACTACACAATGAATCATTAAGACTGACCGAAATCGCAGTGACGTATTCATTGAAGACGCCAGACCCATTGACAAGCCTACTTTACAGGGAAAATCCGGAATCGTCGATGTTGTAATATTTACTTACAGATGTATTTAATATTACATGAAGTGAACAGTTTGTTGCTATAGATCGGTGCAAACTACCAGTATCCCTTACACTAATAATAAAAAATTAGACAAGATCATACATAGTCATTGACCTGGATCTCAAAGTAAGCAGCTTAAGCACTTGTGTTATGAAAACTAGAACCAACGTTGCTACCACAAGACATATTTAAATACATTTATAACCCAGGCACCAAACACAAGCAAATGTTCATTACCTACAAGAAGGTTTCTTCTGGTTGGGAATTGAACCCACAACCCTTGAATGAACAGTCAGGAGAGCTAAGCATTGTTCCATTGGGTTTGTCAAATTTTAGCCAGCCATTACTGTTAGTTACAGTAGCATCTATAGTTTGTATACACCTCCGTAGACGAGAAGCGAGCGAATCGGACTTTGGCGTCGTGTCATCTCTGAGGTCCCGGGTTCAATTCCCGGTCGAGTCAATACGGGAAACGATCTTTTCAATATTGTCTCAGGTCTGGGCGTTTGGTACCGTCATTGTTTCTTATTTCTGTAACATGAGTGCTATAGCTACTTACCACTGAATCAGAGCAATGTACCTATGTGACGATATATAATATTTATTTATTTATTATAGTTTATAGATTTATTATTACCTCAATACTTTGTCATAATAGAATGCGGGTGATACATTGCCGAGCGTTATGGAGAGAGGTAGGGCATAGCGATTCGTGGCTCGAACTGGAGCAGCCCGACTGGTGAAATACCTCCACAATACAGAAGACCGCAGCCAAATAAAAATCACTTCGCTGTTGTTGTGTGCCTGCATGTGAGTAAGGTTTTCAGAGCTCCTGGCGGGGGTGCTACATTAGTAGCGGTGGGCAAGCCTTCAAGGTAAGAGTGACAAGTCCAGTAACAGCTTTATTATGCTGTACTTATCACCCTTAAGCTAGGACCCTATTACCACTTAACATCAGGTAGAATGAGGTCAATCTTGAAGTAAAAAATAATGGAATTTGAGGAGAGGCCTATGCTATGTTCAGCATTTGACCTCCTTTAGCTAAAATGATAATGACATACAGTTTTAACAGGCAAACATATGCAGAGCCTAGGTTATTAAAAACTTTCTTCAGTCCACGTCACAAAGTTTCAAAAATTCATCAAGCGATTTTGTTATGCCAGGCTTGTATGTATGAGACGCGAAACCGTTTGAAGAATATTCAAAAGCAAATTAATAATTCATCGGAATATGATGGTCTGCATAATAACTGTAGGCGGGTACTAAAATGTTAAGTTGAAACGTTTTCTCCCTTTGGGAACGTATTTTTAAGCTATGACAGTAAATATTACGATCTAAAAGGGTCCTCGGCCCATTCATCACTAACTAGGTAGATACAGTACCGCTGACATAGTTTTTTCGTGCCAATTAGGTATTTTGATCATTATGCATGTAGATACACCTTTTGAAATTGGCTTAAGTTTTCCTTTTTTTTTAATTTTTCACTCACTATCAAATTTTTTAGCAAAAATAATTTCTTCAAATGACACGTGACAATGGGTAATGGACATAACTTTTTACGATAAAACACTCCCAGTTAGAGGTCCATAACTTTTTAATTATCCGGTAGGTATAAGCCCGTTTCGTGGCGCAACTATTTATTACTGAATGGACATGAATGAATCATGCATAACGGAAACTCCTTAAACGGGGATAAATAAAATCAATAACATTGATAAACCATGCTTTTCTTTCTACAATCCTCTACAAATCATTGAACAATTAGGATCACGGAATAGATAAATAGATGAAGGACTTTTTCTTTTCCGTGTCTAGAGTGTTCGGTAAAAATCATCCAGCATAAATTGGTACTTACCGCTTGTCAATCAAATGCTACCAGTCGGAGACATCACTTTCGATCTCATTGATGTATGTAACGCGATCTAAGAGATACGCCCGTACTATCACTGCAGGTACATTGCGGCGTAGCTCCATTGTTGCACGGGAATAGTTAGTTGTTGGACGTTTACTTTTACTTTGATAATGATGTTGATTGGACCTTCTAGAAATATATGGTTACATATATATGATTGCTGGAGTTCTCACTGATAAAAAAATTTGAAAAGCCAGTAATTATTTTGGTTTCTGAAAAAATACTAATATGTTATAGATACGAAACAGTACTAAACTCCTGACAACTCTGCCGCAGAGTTCCGCAAATCGAAAGTTAGCTTTTGAAGTACATGGCAGACCATAATAGATATTTGCTAAAAGCCTTTATATCCTGATACTTCTAAATACCTAAAAAATAAACTTTAAATGGTGAATGGCACTATGTTAATTTTGGTCCAATTTTTAGTTTATGTGTGTACTGAATTTTACTCTCGCTCATTTCTGTTCTACCGTATACTAATAAATTTAAGGCACGTCACAAATTTGCAATCATGATACAATAAGCCAAAATAAATTTCAATCAAAACGAGAACTTCAAAATATCCCATTACCTTGCAGGCGTCGTAAAATAGCTTGGTGTTCAAGTTTAAACGCCAAGTAGCCGGACAGCGCTAGTTTACGAATTATTAAATTTTAAAATATGTTTCTACAGTGTCCAAGAATATTTAAATTATTTGAAAAGCGTGCTGTTTTTATATTATATTGTGATCTTTAAATTTGCCTATGGCAGTGTATGTCTGTCTTTTGGCCTACTTACATTTTATTTGTAGTGTGCGTGTGCATATATTTGTAAAGATAGAATTAAGAGGACTAGATCTGTAAGAAAATCTGCAATATCATGTACCTAAACTTCGTGCACAATAAACATTTATGATAATGATTAAATCTCGTATGGCAATGGAGCCGCGTGATCAGAAAGCCGGCGCGGATCCTCCGCGCAACACGGACGGCGGTAACCGCGGCCTCAGTCACTCCGTGACGCGTATACCTCGAGCACAGGAACTGCTCCCTCTGACCTCTTGTGTTCGTGTGATGAACTTGTGTTGTGTCGTGTTCTTGTGAAAAGTGCTTTTTTGAAAGGTGCGTCCATTTTTTTTACATTTTTGGGAAATAGTTTCTAGATTGAGGCCTTTTTTAGACGATTTTGTTTTTGAATACTTTTGATTTGAGTACGCAAATTTGATCTAGTTTAGTATACGAACTAGATCTTCATGGATCCTGATGAAATATTACTAGCAAAATAAAGCTCTTGAAAAAAAAGATCTAAATCCAATTTGAATTTCAGTATGTTATGTTTAGTTTTTATATTTAGTTGTTTATTTTAGTTATTATTGAATAAAAAATATGCCGCAGATTACTTATAAATAGGGCTAAGTAATGGTTTCCTAAAAAACCCGGAACCAAACCACAGAAACCAAAGAAATATACGAGGCAATTATTTAATTGCCTCGTAATATCAATGACCAATTTCTTCTTATTTTTTTATTTCACCACATAAATAACTTCCTACTTAATGGTGAAATTATGAAGATCTAAAAAATAATATCCCGTTACAATTGATATAAGTATCTAAGAACGTAGCTGAAAATGATTGTTAGGAATATACTAAAAACAATATAAAATGGGAACTGTTTTTAAAACTATACTAGCAGGAGCCAGGGCTCTTGCTATTTTCCCAGGCAGTTGGTTTCCACCAGAATACCAGCGCTGCTGCGGTGTAATACATGCCGTGGAACCCAAGTTGACCTCACACGATACCTTATGTTTTATGTAGACTGTCTAATATTGTGTGTGTTCGGTAATTGTGTGATCGTCAATAAATTAATTTTCTGTCTTTCTTTCTTTTCTAAACAAAAAATTTAACCCGGTACGAAAGTTGAGATAGAGGTAGAATTTGCAAAGATAACTATTACCCTATAGAGGCTGCCATTAAACGTCTGTACTTTCCATGAGTAGGTATAAGAGTACCTATGGAATATATCAGCAAATTAATTTCTTCCATAACTTTACTGTTTATTGGTCTATAAATCGATTTTATAGTATATTGTCAGTCGTGCTTGCTTAGTTAACATATTCTAGCTCGTAAAACCAAGTGCTCAACAAGAGATAATAAGTATATACCACTTTATCAATGAATCTATTATCTTCAATCGCTTAAGGTCGGTGGAGAGTAGTTGAAGAGAAAGCTTATATCTTTGCTTATAGAACTTGTGGTTTATAGTAGGTATTATGTTAGTAAATCATATCTGTATTAGGTATACGTATAAAACACTGTATTTATGAAGAAAACCACATAAAAATTCGTTTCGTAGTTCAGAGAAAGATTTAAGCATACTTAGGGACAGACAGCCGGACGTAACTTTGTTTTATGCTATGTACTGATTTGATGGACTCAACTGGGTAAAGGTGTAAAAGCGCATAGAAAAAATCCTAGGTACGGGCGACAGCAAGTCAAGATTGACACTTGCACTTCGATAATGGTGCTTATGCCCACTACATAAGGTGGTTCTAAGTCCGAAGTATGTAGCTTGATGTGCTTTTGACTGTACTAGCGTAATTACAGTGGGCCACATTCAAACACACATAATTAAATAAAAAATGTATAACCTACATACTATTGAGCAGAGCACCGATTTGTGCCAGATATTTGAAGTTAAAAGAAGTAAAGGGAATTCTTAATTACGTTTATAAATTCTCCCTTCTCCTTGACAATCGAGCAGAAATGTATATGTTCATTATATAAATATTTGTCGCTACCAGGAGTTGATCTCGTAGCCTTAGGTATTCATGCTAGGGTCTCTTACCATACATCCATACCATCATCGACTAACGGACCTGTCTACACTGACCGTCTGATCTGGCTGTACACTGAATCGTTGAAAACTTATACAATACTAGCTGTGCCCGCGACTTCGTTCGCGTGGACTACATCCTTTCATGGTCGGCTTTATCCCTTTCTCCCCTAATATTCGAAACAAAAAGTTTCGAGCTATATTTGTCCCAAATTTCATATCTCTAACTTCAAAAATAAAAATGTTTCCATATAAACTTCCAAAGGTGATATTACCCCCCTCCACCCCTTATTTTCTAATAAAAAGTAGCCTATGTCCGTTCTTGGGATTCAACGTATACCTATACCAAATTTCATCAAAATCGGTTGAGAGGTTTAAGCAGGACAGCGTGACAGACAGACAGAGTTACTTTCGCATTTATAATATTAGTAGGGATAATTAATACAAATTTAATGTAAAGTTAGTAGAAATGGTTTTCGCTAAAGTCGTAAACTACCATTCTTAGACAGGCTAAATGGTCTCAGCTACCATTTAGCACAAAAAAGCAATTGTGAATTTTGGAAATTCCGTAGCCGAGAGGCGAGCGAGCCGGACTTTGGCCATATCTGAGGTCCATAAAACTTCTCGTATAAAATAAAAGACAAACGAAGAAACGATTTTATTATTGAAATTTGTTTTTTGCCCCAACCATTTGGTTCGGCCAAGAAAAACAAAATAACGTTGAACCTTTAAAGCGGACATAGGCTATTTTTTATTTTAAAAATAAGGGGGATGGGGGTAATACCACCCTTTTAAGTTAATATTGGAAAATGTTTATTTTTTAAGTTAGGGATATGAAATTTGGCACATATATAGCTCGAAACTTGGATTAAAATATGGACAAGTTTTTGTTTCGAATATTAGGGAAGATAGAGGTAAAATATACCATGATAGTATGTAGTCCACGCGGACGAAGTCGCGGGCACAGCTAATTAAAATTAATAGTGGTTTATTCGTCTCGCTAAAACTGAACGGCTAAAAACCTGATTCATGCTGATTTTGGTTTTGAAATAATTGTGAAGGTCCAAGGAAGGTTTTAAAGGTAAGATGGAAAAAAATAGGCTGGATGACGTTCGCTGGGACAGCTAGTCAATAAATAAATATTGGACAACATTACAGACATAACTCTGAGTCTGTGGTAAGTAGCTAAATTACTTGTGTTACTAAATTAGAAACTACGAGGGAACTATAACACCCATATCCGAGATAATATCGTTCGTTTTCCGAAATGACCCAAACGAGCATTGAACCCCACACCAATAAATTTTAGCTAACCTGGCAAATTTCACATTGCCCTAGTCAGTCTAAAAACATAATACATTTTTTAATAACAATTTTGGAGACAAATCTACATGTAACAAAGCAAATATGATGATAATCGGTTTAGCTGTTGGACGCGTAAATGTTGTAACTAACCTTACTTTGATTTTTATTTATAGATTTATATTTTTAGCCATAAGTAAGTAGGGGTCCATTAATGTCTGAGGTCATCACTTTGAACATACATTTAATGATTAATAATTTACCAACATAAACAAGTAATTTTAATGAATTTGTCATTTAAAAGGAACCATTTGTTGCCATGGTATGTTAACGACTTAAATCCATTAACATATTGATCAAGTTGATACAAGATGTTTGTTATGCTGACAATATTTAATGGTTGAGTAAATCTGATGAGTGGGTTTGAATTAAGAACATTTATAACAGTTATAATTAGGGGTTTATCTGCGCGTTTTACGTTCATTTACCTCAACAGAAATAATGTCAACTTTATCATATAAAAAAAGTAAAGTATATTAATGCTTCACTAAAAATGAAATGAAGCCTTCGTTGCAATAATATGATATTATCATCATGCTCTATAATTGCTTGGGGTTGATCCCAAATTATAGTATTTTTTAATAAAAAATATTCTATCAAAAAATACTAGGTACAATAAGATTCATGCGCTGAAACTAAAACGAATTTACGTAAGAGTACCTGATTTCCTACAAATTAATAAAATCCGTAGTTGTTACAAACTTACAGATAATAGGCTACAGCAGTATGCAATTTAAATGTAAAGCATTATACTTACCAATGTTTACGTAACCAAAATTACACTTTTGCTCAGCTGTAATCAAAAGAGGTTGAAGTTCACTTTCCCGAGTCGTTTTGAGAAGCGCAAATGATCGTACCTACTCATGTTCAACCAGTAAAAAGTGCTTTCCCCGCATCATGACGTTGTTACTGGTGTTGTAATCTGTTGTTACGTGTTTTTGTGTGTGTCATTATTGTTGTCCATAGATAGGGTTGGCGAGATGTCTTATATATGTCGCAGTCATCTGGTTTAATCAGCTATTTGATTGGATCACTAGCGCGTTCATTGAATGACGACGTTTAATTGAATGACTAAAGGACAACTCGTCAAATTGTTTAATGTAACGTTCAACTTCTTGACTGAACGTCATTTAGCATAGTCGTTGAATGGGATATAGTTGACATACATGACATAACACACCTTAATAAGATTTTTTAATATGTTTTAACAATTTTAAGTCTTAAGACAATTAGGCTAAAGAAATATTTTTTTACGAATAAGTCACTTTATATCTCAATTTCACTCTAAAAATTATCAACACAGTGCTATTCGATTATATCTGTACCAGCTGTTTGACGCCATCTTTGTTTTGATGAGCACTAACGCCGCAGTGGAAAAAAAATTAACTAAATTACAATCACCTGACTGATTACGTCCGCTATGTTCAAAGGGCTATGTTACAATCCGCTAACTTGTTGGACGTTCAGTGAGTCTTATTCATTCAACGTTCGGCCTAGTCATTCAATTAAACGTCGTCATTTAATAAACACGCTAGTGATTCAATCAAATAGCTGTTTCAACCAGATGACTGCGACATATAGATTAGAACGTAAATTTCTGTCTGATTCTGCTTGGAATAACGGGAATGAAGACTGGGTATAAAAGCAATGATACTATTGAGACGTAGTCAGTTAGACTTTAAAGATCTATATTTTTATCCAACAAATAATTAAAAATTGTGGATACAAAGTTCAGTGGAGTGTTTACGTCACTAATTCGTAAACAAGTGCGAAAAGGTGACGACGACTAAATTTCAACGCAATGTATTGTAGTTAATTATTGTTAACATAATATAAAAAAAAGATATTTTTTAGAAATATTACTGTCGGATTAAATACATTTTTAAGTCTTCAAATCGGCGGTTAAGTTAATTAGGCTCCCATTTTGTTAGCAAAATTAGCGGCCTGGCGCGGCTCGCACCGCCCCCTTTTCTCCACGTTCTCCACTGAATCTTCTTGATAAATGGATTATTCAACACAAAAAAATATGTTCATTTCAAACCAGTAGTTCCCAAAATGAGCGCGTTCAATCAAACAAACTCTTCTTTTTGTGATGTCAGTATAGATTAGTATAAATAAATACGTTAGACAACCACTCACATTCGAGTCTCAACTAAGGTTTTTCCATCTCCTTTAAGTACCAGGCGACAAATACTAATTAGGAGCGTCAAACCAGCACACCCACACCCAAGCCAATTTAGAAAAGTTCGTTTCGAAAATTAACCTGGCCGAGAATCAAGTCCGTGACGCTCCGCTCCGTGACGCTGCACCGCCGAGGTTGTTTAATATGACGGTGATGCTTTGGCAGTTTCCTTAATCTATGAAAGTATTCAAGTATGGAATTTATTTGTGTTCCTTATAAGGAATTAAAATTAAACTACGCTGCAAATCTCAACTCACTCTTCTCAATTGCAGTATGCGCCCATATGTTCAATCAATAAGTGCTCGTCGAGAGCACATCATACTAAAAACTTCGGACCTTTTGCCATTTTTAAGACCATGGGCGTAAGAAATTATTTCGAACTGCAAGTGTTTACCGTCTTAAGCTGTCAAACTGTACCTACCCATCACTGAAACTCATATAATGAAATATATCAACCAACAAAAAATAAGATTTCATCAGAGTAAAAACACGCAAACAATAACTTTAATACATATTATATTTATTGCAACTGGCATTATTGCCCGGTGATGATATTTGTTAAAAATTAAATAAACTGCTTCGAAAAGCCTGTATAATGTACAGTCACGAGCGATGAAATGTAAACACTTGAGTTCTTATGACGTTTTCAAAAGGTTCGCTTTAGAATGAGCTTGTGTTCTTATTAGTGCACGTTACTGTACACTAGAGTTGTGAGATGGTTTGTTTAGATTTATATTTGTGTAAATATCCCAGTAAAAATTTACTATTATTTTTAAAGATCAATGCCGGAATGTTATTGCAATAATAAAAAATAAATCAAACTTGCGTGGGCACAGTTTTCATGCATAAAATATAGCACAATTTAGTTTCACCTAACGTTTGAAAATACTTTGGAATTCACATATTTTACGGACATATTTTTTGAAGTATATATGCACTTGCATGATCATTCAATTATTTCGAATTGAAAGCAAATACAAATCGTACCTAGAAAAGGGGTTTCCTAACTGTACGATTATGTATTTGAAGTTTTCCTAGAAACTTGTTACCTACTGGACGGGTTACTATTAGTAGGTGATTTTTTTGTCTAGAGAACGTCTCAAAAATGAACAACGGCGTCCTGCATATTAACCCAACCGGTAATCAAACCCGGAACCTCAGAGACAGCGGGACGCCAAAGTCCGGCCGGCTCACCACACGGGTACGGAGGTCGACATTGATTGAAGTTGCTGATTTCTTGGTCCATTTTCAGACAAATAGGGTTACCCATACATTATATACATTCTTAATTTCCGACTATTTCCCAGTGAATTGAATTTAAATGATCTTAATTAAAAGTGGCAACCACAAAGCAGCGGTTTTCATAAACTTATTTTGTACAAACAATTAGTCATTAAAATTACAAATTCACGCCATAAACACTATGAATATAAGCTGGTAATATACCTAATGGAGGGTATATTACTCTACTGCTACTTAGTCGTAAAGGTACATAATTTGTTTAAACATTACTTATTCAAAGTGCTCTTAGCCAAGACTTAAGTTGTGTCGACAAATCTTGAGTCAAGAACGTAGATATGTTTAAATTGTACACTGATGCTTATCATGTCCCATCCGACACTATAGAGAATCAATTGTATCTGGTTTTTAAAATACACTTCACAGAAAATGGAATATTAATAGTTAATCCAAATAATTGGACTTCTTCATTTGACATTTATTATGAAGAATCTCCATTAAAACTTTAACCCGTTAATTTAACTTTACCACCTTAAGGGGATTTTTTATGAACTAAGATGAATGTAATAATTATTGGGTACATATAATTATACCTACTCGAAATAACTATATAAATGTTTCATACACCCTGTGCACCCCTTACCACCCCATTTTCACATTAAAAAGTAAAAATAATAAGACTAGGAATGGAACCAATATCCATTCCTGGACTCTGGACTATATGCGTGCTAAATTTCAGTTAAATTGGTTTTGGCATGAAAGAGCGACAGACTGACAGAGTAGCTTTCGGACATACATAATTAGTGAGGAAGTAGGTATTTAACGCTGACCTTCGTCCAAGATGTATTGGATCTACATACATACAGTGTTGAATATCCTACAAATATTATAAACGTTGAAGTTAGTAAGAATGATTGTTTTTTTGCCTTTCACGAAAAAAGTACTGAAAGGATTCGGGTCAATTTGGTAGGAAGAGAAATGACATAATAAATTAACATATAAGGTACTTTTAATACCGAAATAAGTCTAAGCAGGCTAAGTCACGGACAAGCAAGTTAATCATAATCTCTCTAACAACAGCGTTGTATCACGTAAATTGATTTTAGCTTCAATATCCAAAATTCTATCACTCCTTTAGTAGCCGCCTTCCGGATGCAAATTACAAGGCTTTACCGTTTGTGCCAACGCCCCAAAAATGGCTTTGGAACCAGTTTTTATAACTAGATACTATCCTTAACCTTGCTTCAAGTTTAATAGACGCATTATGAAACAGCATTTTAGCAAGAGATTTGCTGTCCACTCGCAGGTGTCTGCGAGGTATCCGTCAGACATAATTTGTGTGTGGTTAGAACTACAGCATTTAATAACTTGTTTCCAAATAGGAATGTGGACTTAAAATTGGACTTTAGTTCATCTGTTTGGTGATCCGTTAATATGGGGCACGTTTACATTCTCCGTCTAATGAAACATAAATGGCAATACATCAAATTAAATTGTCCCATGACGTCAATAGTGGGTGCATTTTCGACCTAACGCACCCACTAGTGACTTGACGAACCCCTATATCGCAACTTGGCACGGTTTTTGTTGTAATAATGCTCGTGGGTTCGATTTCCGGAATGACATTTATGTGATAAATATTGTACTGTGTCTGGATATTTATACTTTAATACATATTGTGGTTTCACCATTGGTTCTGATTTTTGTAACTTTTATTTAGTTACTTTGAGATCAGGTCGAAAAGTATGTTATATTATGTGAAATTTCTTAATTTATATTAATTCGACGTTCTTTGGAACTGACATTTCACGTCCCTAACCACATTTTAATTTTGTGACAATAACTTGGCATTTATTAATTAATTATGCATTATTGAACTTATCTAGATCCGCTTTATAAATAAAAAAAAAATTATGTTTTATCTTTATTTTTTTTTATTTATTTATAAGTTTAGGATGTACTTTTGTGATTGGTTTTATAGAATACTAGCACTGCCCGCGACTTCGTTTGCGTTGACTACAGGGTTTTTCCAGTTTTTTCCGCTAACTCCCGTTCCCATTAGAATTTCGCAATATCCTGTTGCAACTAAGTTTTAAGTTTACTAAGGTACCTGCATGCCAAATTTCAAGCGTCTAACTAAAGCGGTTTAGATTTTCCATACAAAAGGAATTTTCCCGCTAATTCCCGTTCCCGTGGGAATTTTAGGAATTCCTTTCTTAGTGTCTCTACGGTACTTAAGCTACGTCCCTTTCAAATTTCAAGTGCCTACGTTTAGCCGTTTAGGCTGTGCGTTGATATGTCAGTCAGTCAGTCAGTTTCTCCTTTTATATATTTAGAGTAGAAGAATGATAAATTGGACTGTTACTTGTAGATGGTAAGCGATAATTGCTTACCTACAAATCTAACCGACTCAGATGCCTTGCCGGTTATAAGACAGTTATATTATTAGATAACAGTTATAATTGTCTCTATAACACTGACATACAACGAGTTTCGTTAGACATACTTTTTTATGGGACGATTGAATGAAATCATCTAATCTATCATAGCCTACTTTGCCCTGGGGCACTACACTAGTATCATGTTTGGTTAACACATTTTCTAGTGAAAGGTTACTTAAATTTGCACGATAGGTACACAGCGCTATGAGAGCATTTTTTTAAAAGGGATTGTCCATAGTGAAAGTGTCAGTGGCTTCTCCGAAATTGATTTCTTTCGTAAGTACCTCAAGATATAAAGAATCTATTGTCAGTTTTCAGCACAGGTCGTTATGAGACATAAAGAAAGCCTTATTGTATTGTATTTTATTCTATGGCGCGCCATCGTTAAATTTCAATTATTTAGCTTTGTGGTAGTTTTTATGGTTAGTTACACATAGGTATAACTTTAGGGTAAGATAGGTTAATTTTGAAAGTAGGGTATGAATAAATGGTTTTGCTTTGATTGTTACCCAAAGTTCGAAAATTGGTTTAAAAAATATGAAGTACTTTTTGTCTCGATTGTTAGGGGATATAGGGGTTAAACCTACCATGAGAGTATACTTCTGAAAAAACGCTGTAGTCCACGCCAACGAAGTACCTAGTGGGCACAGCTAGTATCACATTATAATTATCAATGTGTGCACATTCACACTAGATAAATAGACAGGACGTCACGGGGTAACGGAGGTTTGAGAAAACTCTCCGACCCAAAATCAAAAGTAGTGAGGCGCGCCTGCGGGGATTGAACTTGATTTACCTACAATGAATGTATCCCCAATAAAGCATATTTTAAAGACTTTACTTTGGTCAACTCGATAATAAATCGAAAAAGAAATACAGAAGTTGAATTTGTGTTTCCAATTCCATTTAATATTATCTAGAACTACAACTACCTTCATCTCAACGAATTAGAACCACCGGATTATAAAATCTATAATTATATGTTTTAACCTAACTAGCCTATACAGTTATAATAATCAAATCGAACGTTCTCTGAACCTGTCTTGTCAAAATCCGTTAGATCAAATGCGAATTAATATCTACCTAACTCGGTACTCGTAAAAAATATAGTATAGTATACATTTAAACTCCTTATTATTATTGGCTATTTGTAACTGTATTTGTACTGTATGTTTTTATTTGTGTGCCAAATAAACCTTGTTATTATTTCCTTATTATTATTATTTATGCTTTGGAATACATAAGTCAAAAGTTTGACCTCCTCCTCGTTTAAATTTTGTATATTTATCCTCTTTGAATCTCTGTATCGCCGCCTTTTGAGTGTATTTGTACTTTTTTAATTATTTATGTAATGTTTACAATTATATTAAATAAAAATATTTTTTTCCTTTTTTACGGGGTTTTTTAAGGACGGCATAGAAAAAATACTAATACAAAGAATTGTATGTATATACATAATTAAATATGTATATATTATGCATGTATGTATAACATATGCATAAGTACAGGCTTCCGCAAAGATACAATTTATTAAAACGTAGTTTGTTTCTAATTAGAATTCTAGCAAACCAGGAAGTAACGCTAAGGAGGTTATCAAATTACCTATAGCATTATACATTTTTTGGTTTCAGTTTTTTTTGCATACATTATTAAAATTTTAAAATTTGTTTAAAAAGAAGTAATTAACTAAATGCCAAGGTTCATTTAACTAACGCAAAAATGCAGTTCCAATTTTCCAAAAAAGTTCAGTACTTTTTGTTAAACGGGTAAAAAATGTCTCTACATCTATACATTAATTAATATGTACACTTACGTTTGTAATATGAGGCATTGCGAATTACTTGATTTAAAGCTTGACCTCACCTGATTTCATTCGGATGTGTACACACAAGTGAAACTGTTTCTAGGTGATTCATGAAAAACAATAGATAACTATGTAATAACCATGTAATTATTGTAGTAGTCTTTGGATTTATATAAGATATTCGTTGTATAAATAACCATGTCTATAAAATCTACGAAATCATATTATGTATTTTCAATTACATAACTGTAGGTACAGTTACGGGCTCCGATAGTTATACAATCTCATTCAAAAGTGAACCTTCACACTGACGTCATAAGAGCTCAAGTGTTTACATTTTGTTGCACGTGATTGTACACCGCGATGTTTTAGTAGTTCGGGTATGAGGTTATGATTTATGGGTGTTGGGATCGATTTCCAGTTCCAGCAAAGTAAGATTCAGGTTTTTCGAAAACAGATCGAATTTGTGATCATCAAATCTAATTTGGCTACCGTGTTTATTAATACCCGGTTCCAATATTTCACGATCTATAATGTGTCAAAAATGACTACTCGTTTTTCTCCAACCGACTGTGAGTCGTTAATTATAATTTCAAATTTATTTTCCATATCTTTATACAATAGAATAAATAAAGGAATATATATATGACAAAAACTTATTTGAGTGTAAAAATCTGATTAGCGATTGGCTCAAAACTAAAAATTATATAGAGACAGAGGAGCTACTGAAGTAGAACACACATACACACACACGCTTACACGCAACACTCACACACTGACACTCACTCACTCACACACTGACACTCACTCACTCACGCACACACACACACACACACACACACACACACACACTGTAGACATAACTACAATTTAGTTTAAATTTCGTTTAAATGTATAACACTAGCTTTATATGGAGGAGCGGAGACTTCTAACACAGGCTCTTGCTTAAAAGAAGTCTCCAATCACAAGTAATTGTACCCAAGTTTTTTGATGATTAAAAACTATTTTATTTTTTATTTATTTATTATATCAGCTGTCAGTTGTCCGTTTGTCGTTTTTAGCTTACACCTCGTATAATTTATTACTATCCGTAAACAGAACGGAACCTTTTTCAAATATTGGAACCCGGCATAAGCCAATTGTTGTAACAATACATTTTTATTTCAAAAGATGAAGCCTTACTCAACAAAAAAGGTTACTCTTAAGGCTCAGGCTTCCACTGATAATTTACTGTTACTTTTTAAACAGTAAAGTAATTTTATCACATGGATCGCAAGAGATTCCTGATTTGAGGAAAAGTAGTTCCTAATTTGACGACCTCCGTAGCCGAGAGGCGAGCGTGCCGGACTTTGGCGTCGCGCCATCTCTGAGGTTCCGGGTTCGATCCCCGGTCGGGTCAATATGGAAAACGAACTTTTCTGTATTGTCTCGGGTCTGGGTGTTGTGGTACCGTCGTTGTTTCTGATTTCTGTAACACAAGTGCTTTAGCTACTTACCACAGAATCAAAGCAATGTATGCGATGTTGTCAATATAAAAAAAAAAAAAAAAATATTCGGGCCTAGCATGCGCACGACTAATGAACGGATTTAGAAGTGGCTTTTGTTTTACAGGACGTCTCCTGGTTCACAAAATGAGACGCCGGCTTTGCAAGATAAGATGGCCATTGGTAAATGGTACGAGTACAAGATATCTGGCCACAAGTAAACAGTGTTACCAAGCATCGGAAAATGGACTCGAATTTGGTTAGTATTGTATTCTTGGGCTAATAATCCTTTTTAATGTATGCCCGTGCTCAGAATGAAGAACATGTAACCTTTTTATGCCTTTTGAAAGTAATCTAATAAAAAAAATATTATTATGTAACGCCAATAAATCTACTAGACATTTTTAATTCGACTTCATTTAGTTCAGTTTTCATAAATATAGGAGTTAATTTTTAATGTAGGTATATAGTAGTATAGGTAATAGCTTGGCAAGATCTGGCTCCAGATAGAGAACGCTGAAAGTGTATGGGGGAGCCTTTGCCCAGCAGTGGGACAGCTTAAAGGCTATATAAAAAATAGTAGTAGGTAGGTAGGTATTTTATTTAAACAATGCTTTTGAAGCGACAATAAAAACTATTTCCCAGAGGTCCTTAGAAACAACTGCAATTTTGATGATTTAATATTTTTTTTTTACATTACCAATAATGATATTTTATGGAGCAGAGATAACAGGGATTACATTTTCATATAAAATGTCTTTAATACTTACTTCATAAAAAAAACGTGTGTATGATGTCTTTTTTTTGGGCGGTCAAGTGATGACTTTCTGGCAACGTTTGAATAGAAAACACTGTTAGTGCTTGGGATTCTCCGTGAAAACAAACGTGATTAAAGAGGTAGTAACATTTTGCTATTATGACAGGTGTCAACGGCAAGCCCCGGATGGCCTCGTGCCCAGTACATGGACAGAGGGCAAGGTCAACTCATGCAGCGCTGGACTCTTCGGTGTTCGAGACAGTCTCTCCAGGCGCCAGACCTTGGGAGGAGGTACCTGGTCCGAAACCACTACCCCTACTCGGCAACACTTGGCGATTTGCTCCTTATATTGGTAAGTAGGCATTTAACGTTTAGATTTTACCTCTAAAGAACGAAAAATATCCCTTCTCATTGTATGTTATTAGGAGCCATGATCTTTACACGCGTGTGATGGATTTCCAACTGAGCTGAGTAAATTACTGTTTTTTCTGTTTTATCCTTCTTTTCTAGCCCTTTATAGATGCCCTCAAACGAATGAGTGACCAACTACTTTTTTTTCTGTTTTATCCCTCTTTTTAGCCTTATATAGGTATATAGATATATATATATATATATATATATATATATATATATATATATATACATCTTGTATTACATCTTGTAGAGGGCATATATATATATATATATATATTTATATATATATATATATATATATATATGCCCTCTACAAGATGAATGTCAAACTACACGAGGCACAGCCTTCAGTAGATACATTTTGTTGCAAATACGTAGGTATTTGTTTGAAAACCATTACACGTTAATATATTATTACCTAAATAGACACTTGAGGTCGTTTGTCTCCGGTTTTGTTTGTAAAATTAATTCTTGGAATTTTTTAAAATAATTTCAAGTTTTGCATGCGTTTTCTTTTATTTTAAGGGCAATAAAAATGTTTTTCAATTTCACATCTCTGTTCGTAATTTCACTATCAGCAATGAAGACTTGATATACCTATGCATAAAATCTTCGATATGTTCTAAAAATGATTTCACTGTGGCAATGGTAATTTACGTTAAATATCGCTTATTACAGATGTTTTTGTTATTAAACACATTACTTTGTAGCTTTAACTGCATAATTAGGCGATTTTATGCCTTAATCCGCAATAAAGATCTGACCATAGATTGTGATTTATGAGGAACAAAACAATAATTGTATGAATAAATAGATATTATTTCAATAATGACTAGCTACGTTAACTACTTTAGTAAATTTACTTTGTAGCATGCACTGCGCATATTGTATCTGCATGGTATAAATAATTTTTGTCATGCACGTATTTCTTAACTTGATGAGTGAACTATACAAAACGAAAAATAATATGTAGGAATGTCATAGTGACGTTCAAAGCTCTATTTTGAAAGGAAAAAAAATCAACCAAACCGAGAACTAAAGTTTTTTTAAGATTAAGAAGTATCTAACACACTAGCTATGGCAAGCAGGTTCATTCGTATTATTTCGGGATTAAAACCCTTACCTATGTTTATAAAATGTTTCACCTAAATCGATTTAGAACTGAGTGAGTAACCATATATAACATACATACAGACATCTATATTTTTTTTTAGGAATAAATTAAGAATAAGAATAAGAATAATTATAAGAATTTATTTATTAGCACACAATCAATACACAGTACACAGACATAAAAGTGACACAAACAATTAATAGGTACAGTAGAAGTAAACTAACATAAAAATAAAAGAAAAAAAACATAGTGATTGCGCAGCTAACAAGGTCCCAGCCTCAGCATAAGCTACTACGACATTGGATGCCGCAGTAGCGCTGGTATTCTGGCGGAACCTTAAGCTGAGTGGCGCGGTGATAAAAAAAAAAAAACTGAATAATAAAGAGAAAAAGAAAAAATACTAATAATAATAAGAGAGAGGGAGAGAGAGAAGCACAAAAATTAGAAATTGGAATTAGTAGGATATATAAATAAATATTGGAAAACATATTTTTTTTTATTCTGTGCTAAGTAGCTAAGGCATTAAACCCAGTTCCGAGACAAAAACAAAAAATCGTTTTCCATATCGACCCGATCAGGAATCGAACCCGGTACCTCAGAAATGGCGTGACGTCAGAGTCCGCATAATTGAATGACGCAAGACGTCGGAAAGATCTTTCTTTTGGACTTCTGTACTGCCGCCTATATCCAGCTCCACAAGTGAAATTCATTGCCTATGCAAGCCTATATCTCTTGAGCACAAGTAACGCTTGCTGCTTTGTATGTAAGCTGTCAAGCATTTGACCTCCAAAGTAACATATGTAAGCAATACAGTTATCTCTAATGAGACCTTTGCCGTTTTTGATGAATTCGTGACCGGCAAGCCAAAGAGCATGGCGACACAAACCTCCGTGCACACTGTCCTACCAATGACATGTCGAAACGCATTTAATGATGCACCGTTTTGTGAAGTTGCCCAATCTTTATCGTCGCAGAAGACAACACCGTGAAATTATACATTGTTGGCAGGTGATTATGAGTCGAGATTCGCTGGGAGATTATTTTAATTTGCCGTTCTAACGGTAGACGGAGGTGTTGTAAAATACTATGATTTGTTGTGACATTAAATTTGATGACCGTCACCATGGCAATTAAAACTGAAGAACAGATTTTGGATTGTATAATTGGCTGTAGGGTTGCACCGGCTTTGCACGTGTAGATATATGAATTTGAACGTACTCTTTACAGACTTTCCATTAATTCCAATTCCAAGAAGTTAAATGAAAAATAAAATACAATTTGTTTTATTTTCATACCTCCATTGCTTAAATTAACAAATTTTTATTTTTGCTCTTAATTCATAAAAAAGGTATGAAGATGTAAAAGGTAAGAAATTTAATTTAGTGTGAAATTGTAAGACCTCGTTATTAAAGGCATATTGGAGATATAATAATTATGCCTTAACCGTGAAAACGTCAACAAACAAAAAGCTTCACACAAGTGGTAAAAAAAAATGAGAGTCCGCTAAATTTGGTTTGCATCGTTTTTAAAAATATCTAACATTAAAAGCTTTGGTGAAACAAATTTTATAGGACGTCCTTTCTTAAGAAAGCTCATAACCATAAATTGTTGGATCGACTAATAGCCATAAATACCGAAGAGAAAAGACAAAAAAACTAGACATAAAATAGAGGTGTGGCAAAGCTATGCCATCCAACGGACGGACTCCAGTAGGTAGGTCCCTCTTTACTATGGAATTTCTACGAAACGGCGGCTCATTTTACCGTGGATGATCTTATGGTACATTTGAAATATGATAGGTAGGTGTACAAAAAGAAACTGCTCTGCTCATTGGGCATTCATGAATTAACAATGTCACATGATGACGAAACCTTCATTATGTGGGCGAAGATATCTGTAATGTACCTGTTCTATGTACTTGTTGACATTAATATTAGTTTCTAGTTCATTAGCATTATGAACAAACACAATATGAAATTCGATTCGTAAAACCTCTGCCTAAATTATTAATAGTGGTGACATATTTACCTAGTAGAGTTATTTTGTAGTAACTTCACTTGCAATGAATTTTAAGAACTTTAATCCAATAAAATAATTCTGACAAAGTGAGTAAGTGAGTGACAGCGAACAAGTGGTTGAAGTTGTTATTTAAACCACTAATGTTAAAGGTTCGATTCCCAAGTTAACGCAAATATGTATGTGCAAAAGTGTTTAACAATCTGCCTATGGAATTGAACTCGATTTCTTTAAATTATTTAAAAATATTAATGGTAACTTGTGGTGTATGGAACTTTATCTGACGGCGACTGTACACACCCCCTATGAACTCGGGTCTTGAACTCTTATAGTAAGTAAATAATGTTAATTAGTACCTACGTTAAAATAAAAACAACAACGCAAGTATTTTAAAGTAGGTAGTATTCTTTTCCACAGCCTCTTTTAAGTGTAACGACCTTTGTTTTTGTACTACCTATGCGGCATACCAATTTCTTTCTTATCATTTGGTAACAAAACTAGTTCGAGGACGATACTCATGTATTCACGACGTGTATAAGTTCGCAAGTACGGATAGTGTTTGGCCACTAACCTTTATCACACTGTCTTAACCTCTACGTGTCCTAACAGAAACAAATTTGTGTTTCGATACCTTTCTAATACTCAAGTCATTTTATACAAGACTAGGGACTCATTTAGGCTTCGCACATGTGTAATGTAGATGCTAATACATTTTTATGTAATACTAGCGGCGCGCCACGACTTTGCGCGTACTATTCCCTATTTTTCCACAAATACCACTCATTCTTCGCTCCTATGGTCACGGCTGATGTTATATAGTCATAAATAAATAAATAAATATAAATAAATATTGCACAACATCACATACATTGCTATAATTCTGTGGTAAGTAGCTAAAGCACTTGTGTTACAGAAATCAGAAACAACGACGGTACCACAACACCCAGACCCGGGACAATACAAAAAAGTTCGTTTCCCATATTGACCCAACCGGGGATCGAACCCGGAACCTCAGAGACTCTATAAATGTACTCTCTAAGTCAAAAATATTTCAATTCGAACCTGTAGTTCCTAGAAGTAGAGAGTTCAAACAAACATACTTCTTAGTTTTATAGTATTAGTAGGTATAGATGTATTAAAAGTGGTTTGCGAGGCCTTTGATTTTAATTTAGTATTATAAAATTAATAATAATAAATAAATAAATAATAATAATAATAATTAATGATTGTAAATAATACAAACCTTACTATTGAATCACCCTATTTATTATATGAGATCGCATAAGCATACGTTGCATAGTTTTAAAGATCTAAGCCTACATAGGCATAGAAGCGGGTAACAATTGTGACATATACTAGGTAGCGTAGTTTTTTATTGAAATGTCATGATTATCACAGAAACAAAATAAGCTTTATTTGTGTATACTGTATTAACAACTGGGTACGTATAAGGTCCCATGGAGCACCAGTAACACGGTTAACCGGTACATAAATAATGGACACCATCAGCTCATGCCATGCTAGTCTCACTCTTTTTTAATTTTCACTTTTTGCACAGATATAGGTACATATATTTGACTTGTTAGAAACGAACACATACGATCATGAAATATCATGAAAATAAAAGCCCGGCTATTAATCTCTTTGCGAGAACCTTGCACCAAGGTCTAGAATTGCAACATAATGTACCGTAGCTTTTGAAAATGATTATTACATTGCGCAAGTTATGTAGGAACACGGTTTAGAAATATCAAGGTCGAGTGTTCTTTTGGTTTTCGAAACTATTGCAGTTTGTAAAGTCTCATTAAGAAAAGATTAACTTTAAGTTAATGGTGAGGTATAACTTTTGATGTCTGTAAAAATGCCAAAGGCTACGTAGGTACCTATGCAAAATGTTCCCGGCCGCCGGTGTAGCTGAGGTGGTGGTAAAAAGGTGCAAACGGGGAGTTTTAATGGGTATGGCTGTCCAGGGCAAGAGAGTCCCATATATGACTTCAGCTGAGTGATGTTTACTTCTTGAAAAAAAAACTACGGTCGAATTGATAACCTAGCCAAGAATATAATATTATTTTTCATGTGAACAAAAATTTACTAAGACATATTGCGTTACAATTCAGTGCGATGTTACTTACAATTTTACGAATTAGTGGCGTAATCATACCCTTCCACTGAACTATGATATCCAGGAATGGAATCTTAGAGATGACGCGATGGCAAAGCCCGGCCCGCTCACCTCTGGAGTCGACTACGGAGGTTTTGGGTTGAGGAAAGAAATGTTGATGATGCTTAATTTTTGTAAAATTGTAGGATTATCAACTAAGCCTATTTGGACCTATTCAAGTAAGGACACATGTTTGAGCATGAATCGTCGTATATTATACATAGTTGCCTAGCATCTATCTTCACAAGTAGAACGGTATACTGATATTACTTGGCTACATAAATAGTATTTAGTAGGATAACTAAACATAATTACTTACTGCTAAAGTATTTCTAATTCATGAAATTATTATTGAAAGGAAATTCATACAGCTGTAAGGAAACGCGGTGGATTTCCTAAATAAATTCATACAGTGTAACCATTGTTTGGGTTTACAAAGGGATTACGCCTTGCATTGTCTAGTGAATATACGATTGTGTATTGTTATCTCAACTTAATTTATTCAATTAAATGGTGGTCTATTTTTAAGAATGGTATTATGTCAATAAGTGAAGATATTTCGCAAAACATTAGCGATACTCATAGTAATAACCTACTAATATGATAAATACGAATACACACGACTAATTTCGAAATTGTTTATTTTTTAACGACATGAGGTACTTGTTATTAAACATATGGACCGTAGACCAAGTTGGTGGTTTTGCAGTAAAATGCTAGTTTATTGACGTGTCCGAATATTTCCCGAAGCGGCGGTCACTGTCGGCATGCACCGCCGAGCGTTGCAACGGAGGTATTGCATCAAACAGGAAACGCGTCGCGTGAGTACACTGTACGCGATATTAGCGTGTTTGCGATTTATTTTACGACCTCAGGTATTTACTTTTGGGTACTTAGGTATTGTACTTAGTTTCAACAGGATGTTTGATACCATTAAATAACAAAACACGTTGTTTTAGGTATGTATTGAAGATTTCAATTCAGTAAGAAACAGCTTATAATACACCGCGCAGTCACCTTCTTTGACTAGTCTCTCTCAACATTTGACATCGGAACTGCGTTGTTTCGAAACGCAGGACAGTGCCCATTTACATAAAAAATATCTTTCACACTGTTTTGACACTAGATTATACACGTACACGTATAAATCATAGGTATTGTTCTGTCTCTATTCTGGTCAATGGGCCAAACTGTGTTGGGCCGTGTTAATAGTTTACTGCTAGCAATATGGCAGCTTCAAGCAACAAGGGAAAGTGGATGCCTGTTTTGCTCGCAGTATGTTGGTTGAATCTAGGCAAAAACACTTATTTTAAGAGAGGTAGGGCATAGCGATTTATCGCTCGAACTGGAGCAGCCCGACTGATGAAATACCTCCACCTTACAGAAACCGCAGCCAAATAACAATCACATCTGTGTTGTTGTGTTCCTGCGTGTGAGTAAGGTTTCCAGAGCTCCTGGGGGGTACTACATTAGTAGCAGAGGTCAAGCCTTCAAGGTAAGGGCGACAAGTCCAGTAAGAGATTTATTATGCTGTACTTGTCACCCTTAAGCTAGGACCTCATTACCACTTAACATCAGGTAGGATGAGGTCAATCTTGAAGTGCAACATAAAAAAAATGCTTTTAGATAGATTACTAGCGACCCATACCGGCTTCGCACGGATGAAATGTTAGGCTTTTCTATATTCTATAGCTATCAAACTACCTTTTAATCATTCAATTTATTTAAAAAATTGCTTAAAATCCATGGCGTTGTTTTAAAGGCAAATTATCAAAATTTTAGATAATGTTAATTGGTTGATAGCACACCGCTCTCGTATTTCAGCCAATCAGCGGTTGGCGCACTGAATTTGTCATTTGTTAAGAGCGCAATGAAATTTACTCGTGTAACGTGTCCTAAGAGGCCTTTTTATATGTAGGTACACTCTATAATTTTAAAAAGGTTTAGACTTAGTTGATGTAAAATTTCACAGAGATACGTTTCACGCCGTGGTTCTTAAAATACTTATTTAATGTTTTGCTTTAAAAATATTAAGTTATTTTTCTCAACTGTTTTATTTTCGAGTAACAGCCATCTAAGTCATATGTTGCATCAAGTAGAATACTAGTGCATGTCGTGCTGTTCCGGCCGACTTGCGTCTGTGGCATAATGTAGTACATGTTTATGAGAACATACATAAGCATTGCATAGACGGTGTCTGTTGACATTTTTTACTAAGTAGAATGCATCTATATGCTTACCTAAAGCATTTTAAATATTAATACAGAAATAGGTTAATTGTGACACTGTTGTTGTATCTTAATCGTAGTTAGGACATCGCGTTTATTAACAAAATTTACTGCCTAGTTGCTTTAAATACCTAATAAAAAGTTAAAACAAACGACAATGGTAAACTGATATTTTGAGCTTGTTTACCGATAATTGCACATATAATAATTAAAATATATACACAAATTAGTCACATCACTAAAATCGTTTCAAATAATGAGTTTCTCTTGTTTTATGAGGGCCACAACCCAACCTAACTTAGAAAAAATAAGGTTTGCCTAATTATCCTAACCCAGAATCAAATCTGGTACCTTTTACGCATAAGGTATATTTGAGTGAATGGTGTATATTTATATATTTGAGTTTTGTGCCATATTGTTATTGGGTGGTGGTGGTATTTTTCTTACTGATGACTTCTTAGTGTTCATTTAGGACAAGCCTGCTGATAAAATACATTACCTTACTTCCTATCTTATTTAAAACTTGCCTACTATTTTTTTAATTTACTTGTTGGTAGCTAAATATTGAAATAATTTGTATAAGTTATAATTATTACAAAGAATCCGAATATTTAGATATATATAATTCTTAGCTCGCCAGCGTAGATTGAGTTCCGCAGATGTCTTTAAGAACTAATGATTTTCTGATGAATGTGAAAGTTTATAATAATGTGCGTTATGATGATTACCTTTTCTTACATATAGAAACATAGGTAACAGATATTGTTACAATTTTTTTATTGGATATCTTAAATGGGTACATACTCCATATAAAAGAGTTTATTTATTTGCTATATTTAGTGTTATTAGCAATTAATATAATAAAATTTAATTTGTTTTTCAGTATAAAGTTTTTTTATCTTTTTTTGATAATTCCCACTACCTATAAAACATAATATACATGATACCTAGTTTCATCATCAAATAATATTGAATCTTTATATAAAGTATATTAAAAGTAAACCTTATGCAAAAATACGGTAGATACGCATGGAATTATGTGTTATACTTAATACAAGTAAAAATGAAAATAAAAAGCTCATCGAGCATCAATCATAAGTTATGTCAGATGAAAACGAATCGCTCAGCAACAGCTGATCGAAATGAAAGTACTCTTAAATAATACTTATATCCTCGAGATCCAAACAACTTAGAACTTTTTGCCATTGAATTAAGATATATTTTATTTGTTAAACTTATTACTTAGTAGATGTAGAACGCGCTTTATTTTTTGCGTTCATAGTTACATAAATTTTGAATTAGTCGCACTAATTCAGATAATATGCTGATAGTGACTTTTTTCATTGGTAATGTAGTTGGTTTGTATCCGGTTGATTTAGGAATTAAGGCGTGGTGTTGATTTGCATAAATAATATTTTGATTTTTGAAAGCGCTTATTCCACATTCGAAGTGGTTGTTGTGTTGGTTTCGGTTAATTAAAAAATGTTATACGTCATTGGATCCGATATATTTCTTTTTGGTAGTAGAAGTTCTGTCAATCGATTTTGACTGCCAAGATATATCATTTCATTGAGTTTTCGGAAGTCTCTTATCCCTATTGAATTGAAGCAACAACTAGCTCTGTAACGGGGATTGAACTTTGGCTACAAAGGCGCTTACAATATATGAATCATAATTTAATTAGTACAATCTGCTAAATTTCATCGTAAAAAAAAAATTAAAGATATTTTTGTGGTGATTTTTCGTTTAGGTAACTTATTTCGTGAAGGGTAAATTATATCAATTTCTTTATCTTTAAAATAATTGTGGAAACTTAGTTACAATCGACCAATTGTCGATTTAATTTTTTACCAATCTGTCGGCTAATTTGTCAGATTTAAGTAGGTTGATTACCTACTTTGTGTACACAGTACTAATACCTAGAGTACAATAAAGTGTAGCTATCGCTCATCCTGTCGAATCCAGTTAGGAGCGCAAACTAGCTAACTCTCACTTGAGTCACAATCTAAATGTATCTACAGTCTAGAAGTAAGGAAAATCTGTCTGTAACGATATCCTTGAGAAGGTCACGCATGCTACTTATTTTTCCACCTTAACTTTCGATTAAGAGTTTCACTAGTATGTATCAGGGATTCGCAGCAAGCTGTATTAAGAGTAAAGGGCAGAAATAAGTTGAAAAACAAAAAAGACATTATTAGAAATAAACTTAGTAATGTCACTATAAAATGAGAAATAACAAATACTAAGTTCGGCTAATGTCGAGTTTTCTTAAAAAAAAACATAAATAAAGATATCAATAACCAAATAATATAAAATACATTTTTATAAGAGAGGTACAGATAAGTATTGTGATATAATAGCATTCATACTATTGTGTGTGTGCTATATAGTATTATTTAATTTGAGCTATGTTATGAGAGTTAAACCACTCTATGGAGAGTTGAAGTTAGAGCCGTTGGTTAAAGCACACGTCAAGATAACGTGTAACCCGCTTAAAAATAGAATAACAACTCTGGTTACACAAAGACACTAGATCTATTGTCGGTGTGTCGGTGATATTGGGCATCCCTAGGCTAATGTATAGTGTGTATAGCTGAAAAGTAAGTCGTCGTTGTTATTTCTTTTTAGTTCCCATGCTTCTTATATTTTGATTGTGGTTAGGTCGTGACTAACGAAAGTGACCCGTCCAAAGGTACTTTCCTTCAGATCGCTGATAACAGAATCGCTTGTGTTTGTGCACAGCCTTTTGTGCTTTCTATGGTGTTTATGGCAAATATTGACAGACAAAGTGTTTTGAACCGATGTATTTATATGTGTGAGAGCAAAGTTGCAGACGACCCATACCAGTGTAAAAATGGGTTTACATTAAACGATAGATGATTCAGGGTTGAATAAAATTAACGGATGACCTATATATCTACATATATGCTTTTTAACAAGTTTTGACCTGAATTGACTTTCTTTGCCATAGATTGGATCGAAGAAAAACATACGTTTGTTATCCGTAGCAATATGTAGGTGTACATTGTGGTATAACCATACTTGTTATGGTACCGACGGTTGTTTAGGGTGTCTAGAAAGCTCTAAACATTGTAAATATTAGGATAACTACTGAGTTTCTTGCCGGATTCTTCTCGGTAGGATTTGGTTCTGAACCGGCTATAGCTTCAATTTTGGTTTGTGTTCATTCTGACGATGCATAAGTGTTACTTGTAACCTACATGAATAAGTGAATTGACTATGACTTTGACTTTGACTTTGACTTTTTAACTTTGAGACCAGTTTGATTTTGGTATCTATCATTAATTGGTATAGTTAAAAAAGCGCATGAATTACAACATAAAAGGAAATATTTGTACCATTGAAAAGCATTGACTCCATTTGTTAAAAGGTCCATCAATAAGTGTAATATTTTCTGATAGTAATATGTTGAGTGAGGTATTTTTAGGTAATAGCTTTAAATAGATAGTACTACTTTTCATCCAGCTCTAGACTCAAAAGTGTAGTAATGCCCATGAAAGTTTCTTTCGAAGGTGCATGTTAAGAAATCGTGAGATACCTGATGTTATCTGATTTTCGAAATTGGCATTTGAGTATTTTAATTATGTGAAGATTAATTGAAGTCCGAATTTAAATGTCAGCTCAACCAAAATCATTGATCAAAAACTTGATTTTAGGGATCTGATATTTATTTGTTAATCAATTTTGTATACCAAACCTATCATTTTTATGCACATACTAATTACATAGAAAAATCATTTATGGATTTCATTTACAATATGTATTGAAGTAAAAATTAAAATTAATGTTTTGTTTTTATATCATTTAATTAATGAGAACCATAAACATAGATATGGCCTAGTCCGTTAAACATTTTTGGTTCTGAGTTAAAAAGTTCTGTTTTACTTTGAACAAAAATTAACTATTTTTTTTTACTTTCTAGGTGATTACTCTGTAGAACACGTGGACAAGGTATGCCTTTCTCTTCGGGAGCAGTTCGGAAAATGTGTTAAGATAGAGGGGTTGCTCGGCCGGCCTGATATGCTTTTCATCTTCGATGCCGGAGAGGTGGAAAGGGTCTTCAGGAGCGAAGATGCTGCTCCACACAGGTATATATCAGCTATATATATCAGTTTTTAGATTTGGTAGTTCATTAGCACGGAGGCAACGTTTTATTGCAAATAATTTGCGAATGTAATTATTTTAATAGGTTTTTACTAATTTTTAAAGTGCTTTACGCCACACTAGCGAAGTATAAATACATATGTTGAAAGATTTAACCTCCCCTTGCGATTTGGGGCTCAAACCCACGGCCTTCACATATCGCGCGAACTGCTCTTCCAACCAACAGTTGGTTTTCACCCAGATACCACCCAGGTGATCAAAGTGGAATGGCTTAGCTTGCGATACTCCATTGGGATCAGATCAAAGTATGTGATGTTTTCTGATATTTTATATAACTGTTGTCTTTAAATTTTTCAGACCATCAATGCCTTCATTAAACTACTATAAACACGTTTTGAGGAAGGATTTCTTCGGCGCCGAAGAAAACTGTGCTGGAGTCATTGCGGTGTAAGTCTTGAATAAAATACAATACAATGCTCTTTTTAGTGACTAATTATACTCGTGCCTCGTCCTCGAGATTGGTATACTTACCCCCTATCTAAATGTAATTATTAAAATTAAGAACACTATGTAGTAACGCGTAAGTGTTACCACTTCAGCACTAAGTTAAAATAAAAGTAATTTATTGAATTATCATTTCCGGTTAAAATTTAAATTTTAAAACGAAATGATAATTTATTAATTACTAGGCTTGTTTCCGGTTTAGGATTAAATTAAAAGTAGTCATTTTGACTTTTCTGATACACGTTTCCGCTTACCCCACCTCGTCCGTTATCGGTTCGGTTTTCGTCATTCGCTTTTTAGTGCTCGACCACTTCGCACGTTTACCAAGATGCCGAAAAGAAGACACGAAAACTCTGTTGAATATTTAGCAAGCAAGTTGAAGAAACTCGAAAGAAAAATCAAGCGATCGCGCCGACGTCGTTCTAGTTCCAAATCAAGTGCGACGTCAAGTTCCGAGAGTTCTTCAAGCTCAAGTTCCCGAGAGCCGTCACCTCCGAGAGCTCCACCTGTGCTGTTGGCGCTATCGGACCAAGGTCAGTTCAACTGCCTTATGACGTTTATGGCTATGCCATGCTCGCCATATCCAACCCTATGGGTTGAAGGGAGGCGTTTTATTCGCCGACACCTATGGTGTCATCCAGTCCTATGGACTGAAGGGAGGAATTTTAACCCCTAAGGATGATAGTGGTACTTACTCACTACATCCGACACCTATGGTGTCCACCCAGTCCTATGGACTGAAGGGAGTTTTTTCACATTTCGAACAATGTATTTTTAACCGCTCCGCTACACTAGATACCTAGGGTGTCCCTCTAGTCAGATAGACTAAAGAAAAGGTCTTTGAACCTTGACACATCATATATTGTAGAAAAAATCTGCTACATGTACCCAATGAATTTATTACTTGCAAAATAACTTCACTGAACTTGACAATGATTCATTTAACCTTACAACTGTATAATCATCATTAAACAGTTGTTTCGTTCAGTCATTGGATTATAATTCCGCATTCCTATTTTAGATCGCAATGAATCGTTGCCAACTGTAACAGTTCCGATATTTCCGGCAACAACGGTGAGGAATGAACTACCAGAAGCACTGTCAACACAGCCAGTGGCTGGACCTTCTTCTGGCGTGGCCCTAGAATTACAACCAGAACATGATGGTGGAAATATCGTGCTGCAGCCTACAGAAGAAATTAATGTCGGTTTGGACCCAGAAATACTGGATATACTAGGTATGGACCCATCAGCCGTTGTGGAATACGGACCGGATATTAATGACGAATTAGCGACTCGTCTTAACTATATAGCAACTTCCGGCTTAGACAAAGACACACGTCAAGAATTATTGAAGAACTACCTCGTGCCCGCCAATTGTAAAAATCTGGCAGCACCCCAGCTTAATCTGGAAATTAAAGCGGCAACCCCTGATTACATACAGAAACGTGATAAATACGTTGAAGTTAATCAAAAAGAGATTGCAGCCGCAATCAGTTGCATAGCCGAAGTTATCACTGCACAGATTAATAACCCCACTAGAGATAACGAATTACTAAAAAAAAACTGATGGACGTCGGACGGATTCTAAGCGATGTCCAGTATATCCAGTCCAATAACAGACGACAATGTGCATTATCAACATTAAAAAAAGATTTAAGAGAACAACTGTCTAGCACAAAAATCGATGGATTTTTATTTGGCCAAAACTTGACAGAAACCCTTAGAACTGCAAAAGCAGTTTCAAGGACCTGTTCAGAAATAAAAGCTGACACTGGAAGAAAACAGAAAAATAGCAAGAATTTAAACCGCCGAACGGGTCCCGGAAACCGCAGGGTGGCACCGGGCCCCCAACATCTTCAGCCACCCTCAGCTCCTCGAGCGACAACGAGCTACCAGCTGCCGCCGCCGCCGCCTCCACCGTCGACCAGACATCGCGTTCACTCCTCGAACACGTTGTCCTATCGGCCCAGGCAGACGAGGAGGCGCTAGGTGCTGACGAGGTACGATATGCAGGTAGACTCTGTCAATTTCGTAACCAATGGGCGCTTATTACACAGGATCAATCTGTCCTATCATGGATAAGCGGTTATAAAATACAATTTAACGAACAAATTAATCAATCGGACCTTCCTATTACATTGATTCGTTCTGCTTCTGAAAGATTACAATACAATGAATCCATACAAAATTTATTATCTATTGGAGCAATCTCCCCGTGTGAACATTGTGTTGACCAATTTGTATCACGCGTTTTTCTCGTACCTAAACCTAACGGAAAAATGAGATTTATTTTAAATCTAAAGAAATTGAACGAATATATAGATGTACAACATTTTAAATTAGAAGATTTGCGCACAGTTCTAAAACTTATGTCTAAAAACTGTTATATGGCTACAATTGACCTTAAAGATGCCTATTTTTTGATAAAAATTCATCCTGACTCGCGGAAATACCTAAGATTCATTTTGGCAGATACAAATAATACAAATAGTAGAAAAATGTATGAATTCAATGTTTTACCCTTTGGAATTAGCACGGCTCCTTATATTTTCACAAAAATAATGAAACCGGTTATAAAATTACTACGCTCCTGTGGTTTAATATCATCTATATACCTAGATGACTTATATTTGACGGATTCTACCTATACAAGTTGTTTAGAAAATATTTATCTTACTAAAAGATTATTACAATCCCTAGGTTTCATTATTAACGAGGAAAAAAGTAAATCGGTCCCCTCTATGTGCTGTAAATATCTTGGGTATATAATAGATTCTTTTAATTGGCGAATAACCTTACCACCAGAAAAAATCACACGAATTAAATTGGAATTAATTGAAATGTTAAATATAAATACTTGCAAGATACGTAAGTTTGCACAGTTAGTAGGCTTATTAGTATCTGCCTGCCCAGCCGTTGAATACGGATGGCTATATACAAAAGAACTAGAGCGCTGCAAGTACTTAAATTTAAAAGGTCACAATGATTATGACAAAATAATGAATATTCCAAAGTCTTTACAGCCTGATCTAAACTGGTGGTTACAATGTATTGATAAGTCTTATCATAGAATCAAAGATGATATTTATTCGCTAGAAATATATTCTGACGCCTCAACAACGGGGTGGGGGGCGGCTTGTAATGACCAAACTGCTAGTGGAGAATGGTCCGATTCCGAAAGAAATCTGCACATAAACTGTTTAGAACTACTGGCAGCCTTTTTTGCTCTTAAAATATTTGCCAAAAATTACAGCCACTGCCAAATACTACTTCGCGTCGATAACACTACGGCGCTAAGCTACATAAATCGCATGGGTGGTGTACAATTTCCCCACCTCAATAACATAGCTAGAAGTATTTGGCAGTGGTGTGAAAACCGTAATATTCAAATCACAGCCGCGTACATAAAATCGTCCGATAATGTTATTGCTGACAGAGAATCAAGACGCTCACATCCTGATGTTGAATGGGAAATATCTACTTCTGGATTTAATAAAATAACACATTCATTTGGAATGCCACAAATAGATTTGTTTGCAAATAGGCTTAATAATAAATGTCCTATATATGCATCATGGCATAGAGATCCTAATGCATTTGCTGTTGATGCATTCACTTTCAAGTGGTCAAACTATTTCTTTTATGCATTTCCACCAGTAGCAATAATTTTAAAAACTCTCAGAAAAATTATCTCCGATAAAGCTCAAGGAATTGTAGTTGTACCCGCCTGGCCCACACAGGCGTGGTATCCGTTATTTAAGCGCCTTACCATTTCACACGTAATATCTCTGAGATACTCAGACTTAATTATTTCTCATTCCAGCCAGGACATCCATCGAAATCTTACCCTGGAGGCCGCGATCTTATCCGAACGGGGTTCCTAAGGAGGAATGTCCCATTAGCCTCTATAGATATCATGTTAGCGTCTCTATCCGAAAATACTATGAAACGATATGACTCATGTTTAAGAAAATGGTTTATTTTTTGCAATGAAAACAATGTTGATATGTTTAAACCAAAAATTCCATGTGTAATTCAGTTTCTTACCAATATATTTAATGCAGGTAAACAATACCAGACAGTGAATTGCCACAAGTCCGCACTATCTCTTTTGACCGGACCATTAGATGATGATCTAATAACAAGGTTTTGTAAGGGTGTATACAAACTTAAACCCCCGTCACCACGCTATAACATTACTTGGGATACTAATACTGTTTTAGACTATTTATCTTCCTTGTACCCAAATGAAGAAATTACATTAGATCAAATTTCGAAAAAATGCGTTACATTGTTAGTCCTTGTAACTGCACATAGGGTTCAGACTTTATCAAAGATAAAAATTCATAATATAATTTCCTTACAAAATCAAATTTATATCAAAATTCCTGAATTAATTAAAACTTCTAGAGCAGGTTGTAATCAGCCTACATTACACTTACCATTTTTTCATGACAAAGTCAGTATTTGCCCAGCAACGACATTAAATTGCTATGTAGAAAGGACTAAAAGAATTAGAAGTTCATCTGATTTGTTTGTGAGTGTAAGGAGTCCACATAAACCTATTAGTTGTCAAACTTTATGTAGATGGATAAAATCAACCATGCAAGACAGTGGAATTGACACATCAGTATTTTCTGCTCACAGTACCAGACATGCAGCCACCTCAACGGCAAATACCAATGGTATTAATGTTGATATCATAAGAAAGACTGCGGGTTGGAGTGGCAATTCCACAGTATTTGCCAAATATTATAACCGACCGATTATAAGTAATGATGATTATATGTTGCTTGCAAGAACAATAGGTTCACTTAATAATAATAAATAACAATATAAATTAAAAAATTGTTATTATTTTTATTAATATTTTCGTAACTGACAATATTCTCTCAACATCTACATAGTGTTCTTAATTTTAATAATTACATTTAGATAGGGGGTAAGTATACCAATCTCGAGGACGAGGCACGAGTATAATTGATGATTAAACGAACTTACTTGTACGTGAAGTTCGATCATAATTATACGAAGTGCCTCGTCCGAAGAGATTGGTATGCAGTCCCGCCCACCCATTATTCATTTAATTCTAAAATGAATCCCTGACAGTTACAAAAATACCTATTCATTTCTTTGAACTAAATGACGAAAACCGAACCGATAACGGACGAGGTGGGGTAAGCGGAAACGTGTATCAGAAAAGTCAAAATGACTACTTTTAATTTAATCCTAAACCGGAAACAAGCCTAGTAATTAATAAATTATCATTTCGTTTTAAAATTTAAATTTTAACCGGAAATGATAATTCAATAAATTACTTTTATTTTAACTTAGTGCTGAAGTGGTAACACTTACGCGTTACTACATAGTGTTCTTAATTTTAATAATTACATTTAGATAGGGGGTAAGTATACCAATCTCTTCGGACGAGGCACTTCGTATAATTATGATCGAACTTCACGTACAAGTAAGTTCGTTTAATCATCAATTATTGATAATGACTGCCATAGCCTTTTCATCTTCACCGAGCTTTCAGGAAAGCACAAGGTTCCCACTTCAAAAAATTAAAACAAAAAGCGGATTTTAACTTTTTATGTACAAAGTTATACTTTCTTTCTACTTTATACATACTTATAATACTAGCTGTATGACTAGATTTTACCCACACCTTCCTTTATATTTGAAACAAAAAGTAGACCATATTTAAAGGCAAGTTTTGAGCTATATTTATGCCAAATTTCATATCTCTAACTTAAAAAATAATCATTTTCCATATAAACTTTCAAGAGCGGTATTCCCCATCCCCCTTATTTTTAGAATAAAAAGTAGCTTATGTCCGTTCTAGAAATTCAACGTAGGTATACCTATACCAAATTTTATCAAAATCGGTTCAGTGCTTTAGGCGTGAAACGGACAGATAGACAGACAGTTACTCTGGCATTAACATTATTAGGATGGATTTATTTATTTCACTATAGTTGTTTGTGAAATGTTGCAGGCATGGAGAATCGTGGTCGGCGTTCAGAACCAAAGTATCTCGGGTAGCGCTAAGCGCAGGCGCAGCTGCACAGTATACGGAACCTGTGGCGCAAGTAGCAGACGCTTTTGTTGATAGGTAAAAACATATTTATGTATGTATATTAATTCACCATTAAGGTCTCACTGGAAGACTATATCATTGAAACTTTTACTGTTAATTTGCTTTTTTTCCGGTTCATTTTAATTTGTTTTTCTTGTACGTTTCAGGATACGCCAAATTAGAAATAAAGATTTAGAAACTCCAGATGACTTCCTGAACGAAATTCACAAGTGGTCTCTAGAATGTAAGTCGATTGAATTTTTAAAATTAATTAATAGTTTTATGTAGAGATGCATGATTTTAATAGATATTGTTTATCTGCAGACCATTGTACCTATGGTTTTTTTTACGATTTTACATATTATATACTTAATGATATAAGCCATAGTAAGAACATTTTGAGTATGAATGAAGAATGGTGTTCTTGTCATTAAATGCAGACTTTTAAAAATGAAGTGAAATTATATAATACACTTTAATAAAGGTCGCTTTTGGTAAAGACGTATGTACAATAACAAGTGAAGGAAAAAAGAAAAAAAAACACATCAGAAATGACAGATTAAAAGTAATATAAAAACTATAAAAAGGCTCATACAACGGAGTCCGTAACAGCGGACAAAGGTGGTTCGAGCGCAAACATTCATCAAAAAGGTTTACTTTACCAACTAAAACCTACCGTTTCCAAAGCTAATGGGATCACTATTGCGAGATCAAGCCAATGGAAAGGTGATAAAACTTCTTCGTTTCTCTTATATATAAAAATGAATCGCTGTTCGTTAGTCTCGCTAAAACTCGAGAACACCTAGACCGATTTGGCTAATCTTGGTTCTGAAATAATTGTGGAGGTCCAGGGAAGGTTTAAAAGGTTAGAAACTAAAAAAATAGGCGTTACGAAGTTCGCCGGGACAGCTAGTATTATATAAAAATATAATCGCTGTTCGTTAATCTCGCTAAAACTCGACAACGGGTGGACCGATATGGCAACTGTTGGTTTTGAAATAATTGTGGGGTCCAAGGAAGGTTTAAAAGGTTCTAAAAAAATAGGCGTGACTACGTTCGCTGGGACAGTTAATCGTTTATATATAAAAATGAATACCTATTTCTCTTGGTCACGCCATCACGCCTGAACGGACCAATTTCACTTTCTTTTTGTTGTGTTTGTTTGTCAGAAGAAGGTTCTTTTGAAAGAAAAAAAAAATATATACAATATTTTTTAAGAGAGGTAGGGCATAGCGATTTATCGCTTAAACTGGAGCAGCCCAAGTGGTGAAATACCTCCGCCTTACAGAAGACCGCAGCCAAATAGCAATTACTTCTGTCTTGTTGTGTTCCTGCGTGTGAGTAAGGTTTCCAGAGCTCCTGGGGGATGCTACATTAGTAGAAGGGGTCAAGCCTTCAAGGTAAGGGCGACAAGTCCAGTAACAGATTTATTATACTGTACTTGTCGCCCTTAAGTTAGGACCTCATTACCACTTAACATCAGGTGGGATGAGGTCAATCTTGAAGTGTAATATATAAAAAAATAAAAAAAATAATCGTCGTTAAGACAGGATAAAGTCTGTCGGGTCAGCTAGTAAACAATATTTTTTTACATTCCAGCTCTTAGTCTCATCGCCCTCGACACCCGACTGGGTTGCTTCGACGCCCACGAAGGCTCCGAGAGCCAGAAGCTGATAGATGCAGTCAACACCTTCTTTCTGTGCGTGGGACCGCTGGAGCTGCGGGCTCCGTGGTGGAGGGTTTACCCCACGGCCATGTTCAAAAAATACGTTGCAGCCTTGGACACCATCCTCAGGTATTTTTGTTTTTCACATTATTTTTGTACGGGCATAGTCACTTCCTTTTGTATGCGTTTTCCGATACGTGGCCCCTATTCTAGAATCTTTTTGCCCCATCGGTCTTTAGTTCTACGAGTTATACATATATTATTGCTATTCTATTATTTATGTGCTTAGTTATAACAATTTTGATAGCTGTCAAATTGTCATTAAATTTCAGTGTTTTACTTTAGCAAGCACATTACGTTAAATTTCTCGCAGGTGACTTTTTATTGGCTGATAACAAACCGCTCTCGATTTTCAGCCAATCAGCAACTGCCGCATTCATTTTGACATTTGTTAGCACATTATGCGGATTTGTATCTTAAAATTAAGTTGGTGCTACTGAACCTTAGTTAACAACATAAGACAGAACTATTGGTTTGTCCCATAAGTGTATCTGTGATGATTGGAATCGGACTGAGTCACGGCAACTAAATTAAATAAATGACGACTATGCAAGTCTCTTTTAACTTATAATTGGATCTCAATGTACTACCTAGTTAAGCTATTACCTTGTATCTTGTAAGTAAATCCCTTAAAGAACACGGGAGCCACTTTGACTACTTACTTATAATCCTGATTAGACGGGCATTGTATTAGAGCGATTGCTATTAGAACACCGCAACACTTACAAGGAAAACCAGTTCTATTTGAATCATTTCTGCTAAGGATGTGCCATGCGAATTAATTTCATCGCGCTCTGGTAAATGTCAAAATCGATGTATCAGCTGCTGATTTGCTGAAAATACGAGTGAGATGTGCTATCAGCCAATGAGTAAGTAGAATCAAGACTTTTCTTGGCGCAGACGAAAAATTTGAGGTATTGGGCGCGCTAATAGGGATAGACGAGACCAAAGGCTTAATGGACACATATATGAGTATTACCTGTAGGTGATTCAAGCATGCAATGACATTACTGAAAAACCTCCCAAAATAAACGGTTTCCTTGTGGGATTCGAATTCACACATTCTGGTTTTAGTGGCTCAACACTAATAGTAATAGGCAGTAGGACTTAGGTCCAATAGGTCTAATTAGGTCCTTAATTCTTTAGAACTGTCGTTGTTACAGTGTTACTCTAAGCCACGTAGAGAGGGCGCTGGAGGAGCTGAAGACTGTCAGCAGCAAGTCCCTGCTTCAAGACCTGGTGGCCGCAGCTGGACCCAGGGTGGCTGCCGTTGCAGCTTTAGACATGTTCCTCGTGGGGATCGACACGGTACGTTGTGTGGTTCAAGAAGACACCATACCTTTGGAAAAGAAGTATCAGATAGATTTAAAGCAAAAGAAAATACATTTATTGACCATTACACAATGACCTCCATAGCCGAGAGGCGAGCGGGCTGGACTTTGGCGTCGCGCCATTCTTGAGGTCCCGGGTTCGATCCCCGGTCGGGTCAATATGGGAAACGAACTTTTCTATATTGTCTCGGGTCTGTGTGTTGTAATACCGTCGTTGTTTCTGATTTCTATAACACAGTGCTTTAGCTACTTACCACAGAATCAGAGCAATGTATGTGATGTTGTCCAATTTACAATGATATACGCAACACAAGACGATCAGCATAAAACATAAGGTATAGTGAAAGGTCAATGTGGGTTCCACCTCAGCAATGTTGCCATGACATGTAAAGTAGGCATATTATGTATAAAGTGAGGTTGCTGCCTACACTTTTATAGTCAGATTTTATAGTTAATAATTTTCAAAACGATTATACGAATAGTTACTATTGTACAAAGTAGAGAGTTAAAAGTATGTTTTATGGCTGTGTTTTGAGTTATATAGAAGTAAGTTTAAGGTATTTTAGTGTTGCTTGATGGTTTCTGGTTACTCAGCGCCTACGCGCCTGCACCAAACGCTCCACTTGCTTTATGCTCGGCACATCATTGCTTTAAACTTATTAGAACGGTCAAACGCTTGAACGAGCCGAATTAATGAATTAATAAATAACCATACAGTATAATTTAATAACAACATTATTAAACAATCTAAGACAAATAATGCCAAATTACGGTTTTACTGTGGGATATGAAAGTTAAATAAACCTATACCTACGTTAAAACGACTCGTTAAACTATGATGAATGAATGATGCTCGGTTCATAAGTTCGGCCGTTTGACGGCTGTCAACCACTGGTTTACGTGTGGAAACGTGAATGAAATGTTATCAAATCAGTAGGTAGTTGATTCCGCTATCATTTTACCTACATACAATCTGGGGGTTTGATTCCGGAGTCCAGAACACTAAGGAGTCCTTGTCCTTTCTTCAAAAAGACGTTCTTTATTGTGCACAAAAAACCTCAAATTTACTTACATAGGAGCTGAAGTCCGCTACTTACCTCCATTGAAAATATATCGTGCATTTCCATCTAAAAGTTACCTACTCATACCTTCCTCCGAATCTAAAACCCGTAAAAACTAAACTATTTTAATTAAAATATTAAGCTTCTGTCTGATTTTCAGACTTCAAACGCAGTGGCGTCTACGCTGTACCAGCTTTCTCTAAGGCCTGAGGTACAGGAGAGACTTCATGAGGAGATCAGCCAAGTACTTCAAGGGCGGCCTATGAAGCCAGGGGACGTCAATCAGATGCCATATTTGAAAGCTTGCGTTAAAGAAGTCTTGAGGTGAGCTTTCCATGTTTTGCCATATATGTTTGTTATAGGAACAATACAATATTGGTCTTTATGGTTGTCAAATGAAGGTCACCTGACAAACATAATCTTGTGGAGTAAGATGTTATTTAGAACAGATGAACAATAGAATGCGTAGAACTACTTACAGTTCACACCAGTGCCCTATTACATATTATTTAGTAAACCTTTCTACCTGACTATGTTACGCTGCGTCTAATAATAAGGTACAAAGGTGTTCCGACTTTTGATGGTACGGACGAAAGTACGCCTGACTATCACCTCTGGATTTTGTACCGCTCTTATTTCCTAAGCATAAGAACTAATATCGAATTGCAAATGTAGTACAAGTAGTTTGAACCTTTACAAGTAGTTTGGTTCAAACTACCTGTAGTTTACTAATACCCATCCAACCCAATCATTAACTTAAAATCGTAGCAGACGCTGAAGACTGTAATGTATGCACAAATATCAAAATCAGCTATGAATTATGCTCTTCATGCCAAATAGGAGAAAGCCTCGTCCAAATCTTGTCCTTGTCTAACGAGATGATATTCGTCGTAGAATTTTTTTGATTTTAATTGCGACTGTAAACCGTTTATGTTATATTAAACTAATTTGTAGGTATGGAGATATCCGTTTCCACTTACGAGTTTAAAGTAAATTGTATTAATTTTCAGGTTGTATCCTGTAGTGATAGGAAATGGCCGACAACTTACCAAAGATACAATCATTTGTGGTTACAACATACCAAAAGGAGTAAGTATTATAAATATTTTGAATCTCAAATCTTTGATTTCTTTTTAATTCTAAGAACTTCCAAATTAATATACTAATGACTCAATACGTACCTAATAATTAATATGAATATTGAAAAATTGTCAATATGTAATTTGTAAAGTGCGTAAATCATTATTTAAACGTTTGCATAATGGAAATTTATGAACATTTTTTCTAAGTTGTTATTTATTGTACGTATCAATTCATATAACAGAAAAAATCGTCATCTAAGTACAATAACTTGCGGTAAGTTAAGTTGAAAGAGCAGCACGCGCGATACGATACGCGTGAGTTCGAATCCTACACTGCACGCGGAGATGTTTATTTTCTGTTTCTTATAAAAACAACGTAAAATTTTAAAAACCGAATCTCCTCCCTTTCAGACGCAAGTAATATTCCAACACTACGTAATGGGCAACAGCGAAGAGAACTTCAGTGATGCCGCGCACTTCAGGCCCGAGCGCTGGATGAAGCGGGTACCAGGGCAGACCCACAACGCGTTCGCCTCACTGCCTTTTGGCTTCGGCAAACGGATGTGCCTCGGCAGGCGGTTTGCTGAACTGGAAATACATACGGTGATTTGTAAGGTTGGTATTCATGGTTAAAGAAACCGCAGTGTCGGTTGGTAGTTACACATTTGTAGCTACAGTTAGGTAGGGTTCTGGAATACCAGCGCTGTGGCAGTGTTAGAAATAATGCCGTAGAAACATTTGCTGTTGTAGAACCCAATTGACCATTAAATGTTCTGTGTATATTATCCCCTCTAATATTATAAATGCGAAGGTAACTCTGTCTGTCTGTCTGTTACGCTTTCCCGCTTAAACCTCTCAACCGATTTTGATGAAATTTGGCATAGGTATACGTTGAACCTCAAGAACGGACATAGGCTACTTTTTGTTAGAAAGTAAGGGAGGGGGGGTGGGGTAATGCCTCCTTTGAAAGTTTATATGGTAAAATGTTTATTTTTTAAGTTAGAGATATGAAAGTTGGCACAAATATAGCTCTATTAAAATATATACTACTTTTTGTTTTGAATATTAGGGGAGATAGGGGTAAAACCGACCATGAAAGGATGTAGTCCACGCGAACGAAGTCGCGGGCACAGCTAGTTGTTTATAAATTTAGTTTCAACAATGTAACTTCCTTTCTTTTTTTCTTTATTACTATAGACGAAATCTGCAACTTACCTGTCCCCATAACATTGACAGACGATCTTGCTACCTTAGAGCTTGTTACATACCATGTAGGGAAGCGATAAATGTAACTAGAGCAAAGTTGGGGGAGGCCTTTGCTATATTGTTGACATTTTTAGCTGGAACTATGAAAACGATGGAAAAAATCGGCAATACGTCACAGGCATTGTAGCCAAGATTGGCTATTAGTCGCAGTTGCTAGAGTCGAAATCGATTCTATGTCTGAAACGGTTACAGCTGAAATTGGCTATTGTTGTAGAAGAGACTGATATTATGAGCTGAAATCAATCACAGCGCTAACTTTATGCTAATAAAATGTTATTACAAACATGAAAGTTTATAAGAATCTATGGATTTTTGCAACTATTGATTTTGCATAAACTACTGAAAAAAATGTTTTAGGAAAAGAGATGACATACTAGATTAAGATACAGAATTTATTTAATTACAAAATATGTAAGCGACGTCCTGAGCAATAGCTAGTATGTGATATTCATTATTAGCCGACATAAGTATAGCTATAAGTGAGAGGCGTTATAGACAAAATTGCCTGTAAGTAGGTAAATACGTTCTAATCGCTACCACCTTAAGCGTGCCTAAGCGTGCCTGCCTTCTTAATTCTTGACAGATCATTGTAAAAACCTCGTCATCACTTACAGATGGTGCAAGCCTTCCGTATGGAGTACCACCACGAGCCTTTACAGTACCACGTTCATCCCATGTACACGCCAGACGGACCTATACGACTGAAGCTGATGGAACGCTAATCATACCTACTCTTAGAAACGGCACTAGTTCTACCTCTTAATTTTTTTTGTATAGTCCGACTGGGGAAATACCTTCACCTTACAGAAGACCGCAAAAACGATCACATCGGTGTTGTTGTGTTCCTGCGTATTAGTAAGGTTTTCAGAGCTTCTGGGGTGCTACATTAGTAGCAGGGGTCAAGCCTTTAAGGTAAGAGCGACAAGTTCAGTAACAGCTTTATTATGCTGTACTTGTCGCCCTTAAGCTAGGACCTCATTGCCACTTAACATCAGGTGGGATGAGGACAATTTTGAAGTGCAATATACAAAAAAAATCTTGTAGACTTAAGATGGGTCGCTCGAGTAAGTTTTATCGAGCTTTTAGCTCTTCCTTCTATTGGGTTTTCCTATACAAATGTCAAAACCGATAAAGTTCAGGTTGTCAAATGGAACCGGAACTCGTTCTACCTCTTAACTTCTTTTATGTAATCATATAGACTTATATAATAAGGGTAGGTTGAATAAATTTTATCGAGCTCGTTTTACTCTTTCTCTCTATTAGGTTTTCCTACGCAAATATCAAAATCAATAAGTTCAATTTGTCAACTAATAGTTTTGATGATTGGGCCTAGCATGCGCAATACATAAATTTCTCGCAAAAACGACAAACATACCGTTTATTGGGTGACAGTACATTTTACATTTTATTTTACATTTTCAGCCAATCAGCAGTTGATGCATTGATTTTGATATTTTCTTAACAGCGTGAGAAAATTTACTCGCGTGGATCTCACCCAATTAACTACATCGACATTATCCTCTCATGTAAGAAAATTGATGTAGTGCGTATGTTAGGCCTATTGGTATTTTTAAGTCACGTTTTTAATTTGTAGGCCTATAATGCGCAAGCGCAACGTATAAACGTATTTCAATCGTTAAAATCCCTACTTATATTATAAATGCGAAAGTAACTCTGTCTGTCTGTCAGTCTGTATGTCTGTCTGTCTGTCAGTCTGTCTGTCTGTCTGTCTATCTGTCTGTGTGTCTTCTGGGTTTCGCTTTCCTGCTTAAACCTCTCAACCTATTTTGATGAAATTTGGTATAGGTATACGTTGAATCTCAAGAACGAACAAAGGCTACTTTTTATTAGAAAATAAGGAGGGAGGGGGAGGGGGGGTAAAACCACCTTTGGAAGTTTATATGGAAAAATGTTTATTTTGAAGTTAGAAATATGAAATTTGGCACAAATATAGCTCGAAACTTGGATTAAAATATATACTACTTTTTGTTTCGAATATTAGGGGAGAAAGGGGTAAAACTGACCATGAAAGGATGTAGTCCACGCGAACGAAGTCGCGGGCACAGCTAGTAAGGTATAAATGGGTATTGTGTACAGTAATGAAGTATGAATACGGATAAGATTAGGTGTTATTTATAATAGGATGTAGATATAGTTGAAGTGTTCATTATTATTCAAAATTTGCAACATTAGTAATACAGCGCCTCAAAATAAGAGTAATTGAAACACAAACGTTTGTGAAGACACTCTTCAATTATGTTTAATTGTTTGTCGTTTGTGTTTGAGAGTGAATAAATCTTATTTTAACAATTACAGTCTGTAAATTATATTTTAACGACCTTTTTGACTTTGACTTCTTTTTTTTATTTGTAATTTTTGACGACCTCCGTAGCCGTGAGACGAGCGGGCCTGACTTTGGCGAGCGCCATCTCTGAGGTTCCGGGTTCGATCCTCGGTCGGGTTATGGGAAACGAACTTTTCCATATTGTCTCGGGTCTGGGTGTTGTGGTAACACCGTTGTTTCTGATTTCTGTAACACAAGTGCTTAAGCTACTTACCACAGAATCAGAGCAATGTAGGTATGTGATGTTGTCCAATATTTATTTAATATTATATTTTATTAATTTAATCAAGTTCTGCGCTTTAATTTGATAAATCTGTAATATCTACCTCTTTCAATGTTATTTGGTACTTCAAAAATTCGACTCTCTATTTGTCTCGTTATAAAGTAAATTTAAGTAAACTGTATCTACTAAATATAATTTAAGCAGACAATTTCTAATGTGAAATGTGTTTTCATTGCTAGTCATTAATGGCTAGGCGGGAATGTTTTTTTACGTTTTAATTCAAAAGTTAATGAAAATATGACAACACGAATTGTATCTATTTGTAATAAATTATTTTAAAACACGATTCATGTTTTAATATAACTACCTAAACATATTCTTTTTCAATTAAAATAGGTACTTTACTTGATTTTATATTTGATAAGCATGTTTATTTGTATATATATATATCAATGAGTTTAAATGTATGTTTATCATGCTATACTATGAATATAATTCTGAAAAAAAAAACTGTATTAATGTTGCACGGCCGTACCCATGTCTAGCCATCTACTATTTCCTGTACCTTAAGGTTGTCTGGAAGAGATCGCTTTCGCGGGATAAGACCGCCTAAATTGTACTATAATCAATCTGTAAAACCTATTTCTGTACAGTTTTTGTGCAATAAAGTATATCTATCTATTTATTTACCTATGTTAGAAACAGTTAATTTCGCAAATGACTGATGGATTGGTATCGAAATGTTCACAATTTTTTTTGACGACCTCCGTAGCCGACAGGCAAGCGTGCCGGACTTTGGCGTCGCGCCATCTCTGAGGTTCCGGGTTCGATCCCCGGTCGGGTCAATATGGGAAACGATCTTTTCTATATTGTCTCGGGTCTGGGTGTTGTGGTGCCGTCGTTGTTTCTGATTTCTGTAACACAAGTGCTTTAGCTACTTACCATAGAATCAGAGCAATGTATGTGATGTTGTCCAATACATACATACATACATATTGACTTCTTAAGGCCTTATAAAAGCCTGAAATAATTTATTTTCTATTGTTTCTGGCTCTTTGGATCTGACCTTAAAATCTTTCATAGTAAAGGTAAACAAATTCTAAGATTTTTGCAGTAATAATAGTTATTGCCAGAGTTAAATATTATTTTATTATTTTCTACTTGTAAATTGTGTTTTGTCTTTTTTAAAAGTAAGTGGGCACCGTCATGAAATAAAACAACCATTTGACATTCATAGAATGTTTTACTTAGATTGACTCCAAAAGCAATCTTACCTACTAACATACATAGTCAAAATTCAAAAGTGATCAATTTCTTACATTCCGTATTGCAACGTAATCTACTAACCTACACTCATAGGCATTATTAATTTATATAAAAAAATACTCTTAAAAGTATTACAATACAGAAGGTATTAAATTGTCATTACATAGTAACTCTATTTAATGAATGGCCACATTAGCGCACTGGCAAATATTTACAAAAATATCACAAACGAGTATGATGATACATTTGAGTAGATATTTTTACATATAAATATACACATTTAGCAAATCCGGAAAATTATGTACATAAATATTCATTTTGACTAGGGATTATAATATTACATATCAATCTTGAGGCTGCATCAAAATTATATAATTATGGCACTATTTTATATATAAACAGAATATAAAATAGGCATTGCGAACTCTGAGCGTCCGATTTTATAAAGCTTAAAGGCAGTGAAAGTTTACAAAATAAGAAAATTTACCGCGCACAAGTTTACTTAAACCACGATTATAAGCAAACATTGTACTTAAAACACGCTCTTCATTATTTTAATATCACAATATTACCATTACCTTAACGTACAATATTTAACAAAGGGCTTGAGCGCTTTCGACTGGTTTCCGTCTGTTGTTTATGTGAATGGCAAGTGTGATGCATAGGGCCATGAAAACAGCGGAGCCGACTGTCAGGTAGACAACGGAGGATCCGCTAGCGGACTGTGCTAGATCACCGCTGGCGTGGCTCACGTCCCTGACAACTCTGCTGCGAGGCTTGGTTCTTGCGAAGTCAAAGTTATCTGCAAAATAGCATATACATTTAAGTATCCTACTAATGATACATGTGCCTTGCCATGTAATTACCGGGGGGCCTGGTGACCCGTAATACAGGTCCTGGAACCTACATGGGCACCAGTCTCCCACGAATGACATATCTTTAACTAGATAAGAATTATAGCTCTGTATATTCATTCATGTCATTTGTGGAGTGAAAATAAATTGATTTTTTATTTTATTATTATTATTTTTTTATACACTATTATAGTAGTAGTATATTAATGTAGTATAGATGTATTGCAGAAAATCAAAAATCCCCCATGCCAAATCCGTCGTTAATTTATACTTTTATACTAATACTTTAAAGTTCAAGAGTTTGTTTCTCTGATTGAACGCGTTAATGTCAGGAAATCGAATTTAATCCATATTTTTCTGTTCGATAGTCCCTTTATCCAGGAAGGCTTTAATAAAATCAAGCTCCGACCAATAGGAGCCAAGAATCCATAGAAAAAGGGGAAAAACGGGGATATTTTTCGAGTTGATCTATGAAATTCGAATGGTAGTGAGCTGAAAAATTAGATGCCACAAATTTTCTTGAGTTTAATATAATCTGAAGTAGTTTATCGAGGCAATTGTGTAAATGGATTCAAAGCAAAATTGTAAAAAAATAATATTAAAAGACAATTTAAATATGATTCCTAAAATTGGTAATATAAATTTATGTACGTATCATGTTAGATTATAATGTGCAGTCTCACCGATATCCACGGATTCCGCATCTTCAAAATCGACATCAGCCAATCTACCCTTTCTTGGTTTTATCTCGTTGTCATCTGGGAATGGTGGCAAATATGTCGAAGGAGGGTTGGTGCTGCTTGGTGCAAATGGTTGTGGGCATTTAGGATCCCTAGAGCCAGGGTAACAGGAACTAGGTGTTGGAGATGGTGGCGGTTTGGGACAACGTGGGTCAGGGGAACCAGGATAGCACCTTGGTGGAGCTTCTGTAGTGGGCTTAGGGCAGCGAGGATCGTTTGAACCAGGGTAGCATCTCGGGGGAGCTTCTGTGGTGGGTTTAGGGCAGCGGGGGTCGTTTGAACCAGGGTAGCATCTCGAGGGAGCTTCTGTGGTGGGTTTAGGGCAGCGAGGGTCGTTTGAACCAGGGTAGCATCTCGGGGGAGCTTCTGTGGTGGGTTTAGGGCAGCGGGGGTCGTTTGAACCAGGGTAGCACCTTGGGGGAACTTCGGTGGTGGGTTTAGGGCAGCGAGGGTCGTTTGAACCAGGGTAGCACCTTGGGGGAGCTTCGGTGGTGGGTTTAGGGCAGCGAGGGTCGTTGGAGCCAGGGTAGCACCTTAGGGGAGCTTCGGTGGTGGGTTTAGGGCAGCGAGGGTCGGATGAACCAGGGTAGCATCTTGGGGGAACTTCTGTGGTGGGTTTAGGGCAGCGAGGGTCGTTGGAGCCAGGGAAGCACCTTGGGGGAGCTTCGGTGGTAGGTTTAGGGCAGCGAGGGTCGTTGGAACCAGGGTAGCACCTTGGAGGAGCTTCTGTAGTGGGTTTAGGGCAGCGAGGGTCAGTAGAGCCTGGATAGCAATTTAACTGAGTAGTGCTTGGAGGTAAGTAAGTTGGTGGGTTAAGTGTGGTAGGACGCGGAGGTTGAGGACAGTTAGGGTCAGGGGACCCTGGGTAGCAGACAGGTTTTACTGTCGTAGATTTCGGGCAGCGAGGATCTGGGGAGCCAGGGTAGCATCTTGGGGGAGCTTCTGTGGTAGGTTTAGGGCAACGAGGGTCGTTGGAGCCAGGGTAGCACCTTGGGGGAGCTTCTGTGGTGGGTTTAGGGCAGCGAGGATCGTTAGAGCCAGGGTAGCACCGCGGTGGAGCTTCTGTGGTTGGTTTTGGGCATCGAGGATCAGTTGAGCCAGGGAAACACCGCGCTGGTTCCTGTGTGATTGGTTTGGGGCAACGTGGATCGGTTGAACCAGGGTAACATCTAAGAGGAGCTTCGGTTGTAGGTTTGGGGCAACGAGGGTCATTGGAACCAGGGAAACATCTTGGTGGTTCTTGTGTGGTTGGTTTTGGGCATCGCGGATCAGTGGATCCAGGATAACATCTAGGAGGAGCTTCTGTAGTGGGTTTTGGGCACCGAGGATCGTTTGAACCAGGGAAACATCTAGGAGGTTCTTGTGTGGTTGGTTTAGGGCAACGTGGATCAGGGGAACCTGGGAAGCACCTTGGTGGTGATTCAGTAGTTGATTTTGGACAGCGAGGGTCTGTTGATCCAGGGAAACATCTTGGAGGTTCCTGAGTGGTCGGCCTAGGACAACGTGGGTCTGTAGAGCCTGGATAACACTTTGGTTCAAGCGTGCTTGGTGGTAAATAAGTTGGTGGATTTAAAGTAGTTGGTCTTGGTGGTTGCGGGCAATTGGGATCGGGAGAACCAGGATAGCAGACTGGTTTAACTGTTGTTGGTTTTGGGCAACGAGGATCAGTTGAGCCTAAGTAGCATCTAGGTGGTCCTTGTGTAGTTGGTTTGGGACAACGGGGGTCATTAATGCCAGGGTAGCATCTAAGAGGTGTTTCTGTCGTCGGTTTGGGGCAACGTGGGTCATTTGAACCAGGGAAACACCTTAGCGGAGCTTCGGTGGTTGGTCTGGGGCAACGAGGGTCAGTGGAGCCAGGGAAGCACCTTGGTGGAGCTTCAGTTGTTGGTTTGGGGCAGCGAGGGTCAGTAGAACCAGGGAAGCACCTTGGTGGAGCTTCAGTAGTGGGTTTGGGGCAACGAGGGTCATTGGAACCAGGGAAACATCGAGGTGGTTCTTGTGTGGTTGGTTTCGGGCAGCGCGGGTCACTTGAACCAGGGAAACACCTTGGAGGAGCTTCGGTGGTTGGTCTGGGGCAACGAGGGTCAGTGGAGCCAGGGAAGCACCTTGGTGGAGCTTCAGTGGTTGGTTTCGGGCAGCGAGGGTCAGTAGAGCCAGGGAAGCACCTTGGCGGAGCTGCAGTTGTGGGTTTCGGGCACCGAGGATCAGATGAACCGGGGTAACATCTTGGTGGGGCTTGAGTGGTAGGTTTAGGGCAACGAGCATCTGTGCTGCCGGGATAACATTTAGGTTCAATGGGGCTAGGAGGCAAATAAGTAGGTGGGGTTAGCGTGGATGGCCGTGGAGGCTGTGGGCAGTTCGGGTCAGGGGAGCCTGGATAGCACACAGGTTTGGGGCTAGTTGGTATGGGACAACGTGGGTCAGTACTACCTGGGTAGCATCTAGGAGGAGCAGGTGTAGTAGGTTTAGGACAACGCGAATCGGTACTTCCTGGGAAGCAGTTAGGAGGAGCTGGTGTAGTTGGTTTGGGGCATCGTGGATCAGTGCTGCCGGGATAACATCTTGGCGGAGCGGGTGTTGTGGGCTTAGGACAACGCGGGTCGGATGAGCCTGGGAAGCAATTAGGAGGTGCTGGCGTCGTAGGATTAGGGCAACGTGGGTCAGTGCTGCCAGGGTAGCACCTTGGTGGAGCAGGTGTTGTAGGTTTAGGACAACGCGGGTCGGTTGAGCCTGGGAAGCAATTAGGAGGTGCTGGCGTCGTAGGTTTAGGGCAACGTGGGTCGGTGCTGCCGGGGTAGCACCTTGGTGGAGCAGGTGTTGTAGGTTTAGGACAACGCGAATCGGTACTTCCTGGGAAGCAGTTAGGAGGAGCTGGTGTAGTTGGTTTGGGGCATCGTGGATCAGTGCTGCCTGGGTAGCATCTTGGTGGTGCAGGTGTTGTAGGTTTAGGACAACGCGGGTCGGTTGAGCCTGGGAAGCAATTAGGAGGTGCTGGCGTTGTAGGTTTAGGGCAACGTGGGTCAGTGCTGCCTGGGTAGCAACTTGGTGGAGCAGGTGTTGTAGGTTTAGGGCAACGCGGGTCGGTTGAGCCTGGGAAGCAATTAGGAGGTGCTGGCGTCGTAGGTTTAGGGCAACGTGGGTCAGTGCTGCCTGGGTAGCACCTTGGTGGAGCTTCAGTTGTGGGTTTAGGACAACGCGGGTCGGTTGAGCCTGGGAAGCAATTAGGAGGCGCTGGCGTCGTAGGTCTAGGGCAACGTGGATCTGTGCTACCAGGGTAGCACCTTGGTGGAGCGGGAGTTGTAGGTTTGGGACAGCGAGGGTCGTTATTACCTGGATAACACTTAGGTCCTGGAGTGGTCGGCGGAAGGTATGTAGGGGGTGTGAGTGTCGTTGGGCGAGCTGGTTGCGGACATTGTGGATCTGGTGAACCTGGATAGCACACTGGCTTAGGTGTCGTTGGTTTGGGGCACCGAGGATCTGAACTACCTGGGTAACAGTTAGGTGGAGCAGGGGTAGTAGGTCTGGGGCAACGTGGGTCGGTGGAACCTGGGAAACAATTAGGGGGTGCTGGCGTCGTAGGATTAGGGCAACGTGGGTCAGTGCTGCCAGGGTAGCACCTTGGTGGAGCAGGTGTTGTAGGTTTAGGACAACGCGGGTCGGTTGAGCCTGGGAAGCAATTAGGAGGTGCTGGCGTCGTAGGTTTAGGGCAACGTGGGTCAGTGCTGCCGGGGTAGCACCTTGGTGGAGCAGGTGTTGTAGGTTTAGGACAACGCGGGTCGGTGGAGCCTGGGAAGCAATTAGGAGGTGCTGGTGTCGTAGGTTTAGGGCAACGTGGGTCAGTGCTGCCTGGGTAGCACCTTGGTGGAGCAGGTGTTGTAGGTTTAGGACAACGTGGATCATCGGTTCCTGGATAACATTTTGGCCCTGGGGATGATGGTGGCAAGTAAGTTGGTGGTGTTAATGTCGTCGGACGTGGTGGTTGTGGACAGTTAGGATCTGGTGAGCCTGGGTAGCATACGGGTTTAGTTGTTGTTGGCTTAGGACATCTTGGATCAGTGCTGCCAGGGTAACATTTCGGTGGAGCTGGTGTTGTAGGTTTTGGACAACGAGGATCTGTACTCCCTGGGAAGCAGTTTGGAGGTGCGGGCGTTGTTGGTTTTGGACAACGAGGATCTGTACTTCCTGGGAAGCAGTTCGGAGGTGCGGGTGTTGTTGGTTTTGGACAACGAGGATCTGTACTTCCTGGGAAGCAGTTCGGAGGTGCGGGTGTGGTTGGTTTTGGACAACGAGGATCTGTACTTCCTGGGAAGCAGTTTGGAGGTGTGGGTGTTGTTGGTTTTGGACAACGAGGATCTGTACTTCCTGGGAAGCAGTTCGGAGGTGCGGGTGTGGTTGGTTTTGGACAGCGAGGATCTTTAGTTCCTGGGAAGCAGTTTAGAGGTGCGGGTGTTGTTGGTTTTGGACAACGGGGATCAGTACTACCAGGATAACATCTAGGAGGAGCGGGCGTTGTAGGTTTGGGACAGCGAGGGTCTGTACTTCCTAGGAAGCAGTTTGGCGGGGCAGGAGTGGTAGGTTTGGGACACCTTGGGTCAGAACTTCCGGGAAAGCAATTTGGAGGTGCTGGTGTAGTTGGTTTTGGACAACGGGGATCTGTGCTGCCAGGATAACATCTAGGCGGAGCAGGTGTAGTAGGTTTGGGACAACGAGGGTCAGTGTTGCCAGGGAAGCAGTTTGGCGGTGCTGGAGTGGTAGGCTTGGGACATCTTGGGTCCGTGGATCCTGGATAACATTTGGGGGCTGGCGATGAAGGTGGGAGATAAGTAGGTGGAGTCAAAGTTGTTGGACGGGGTGGTTGTGGGCACTTTGGATCTGGTGAGCCTGGGTAGCATATTGGCTTAGGACTTGTTGGCTTTGGGCAACGAGGATCTGTACTACCAGGATAGCAGTTAGGTGGTGCAGGATCTGTTGGCCTTGGACAGCGTGGATCAGTGCTGCCAGGATAACAGTTTGGAGGGGCTGGTGTTGTCGGTTTTGGACAACGAGGATCTGTACTTCCTGGGAAGCAGTTTGGAGGAGCAGGTGTCGTTGGTTTTGGACAACGGGGATCAGTACTACCAGGATAACATCTAGGAGGAGCGGGAGTTGTAGGTTTGGGACAGCGAGGGTCTGTGCTTCCTGAGAAGCAGTTAGGTGGAGCTGGAGTAGTTGGCTTTGGGCATCTTGAGTCTGTGCTACCAGGGTAGCAGTTTGGCGGGGCAGGAGTTGTAGGTTTGGGACACCTGGGGTCAGAACTTCCGGGGAAGCAATTTGGAGGTGCTGGTGTAGTTGGTTTTGGACAACGGGGATCTGTGCTGCCAGGATAACATCTAGGCGGTGCAGGTGTAGTAGGTTTGGGGCAACGAGGGTCAGTGCTGCCAAGGAAGCAGTTCGGCGATGCTGGAGTGGTAGGCTTGGGACATCTTGGGTCCGTGGATCCTGGATAACATTTGGGGGCTGGCGATGAAGGTGGGAGATAAGTAGGCGGAGTCAAAGTTGTTGGCCGGGATGGCTGTGGGCACTTAGGATCTGGTGACCCTGGGTAGCATACTGGCTTAGGACTTGTTGGCCTTGGACAACGTGGATCAGTGCTGCCAGGATAACAGTTTGGAGGAGCTGATGTTGTTGGTTTAGGACAACGGGGATCTGTACTTCCTGGGAAGCAGTTTGGAGGTGCTGGTGTCGTTGGTTTTGGACAACGGGGATCAGTACTACCAGGATAACATCTAGGAGGAGCGGGTGTTGTAGGTTTGGGACAGCGACGGTCTGAACTTCCTGGGAAGCAGTTAGGTGGAGCTGGAGTAGTTGGCTTTGGGCATCTTGAGTCTGTGCTACCAGGGTAGCAGTTAGGTGGCGCAGGTGTTGTAGGTTTGGGACACCTTGGGTCAGTACTACCTGGGAAGCAATTTGGAGGTGCTGGTGTAGTTGGTTTTGGACAACGGGGATCTGTGCTGCCAGGATAACATCTAGGAGGAGCGGGTGTTGTAGGTTTGGGACACCTTGGGTCAGTACTACCAGGGAAGCAATTTGGAGGTGCTGGTGTAGTTGGTTTTGGACAACGGGGATCTATACTTCCTGGGAAGCAGTTTGGAGGTGCTGGTGTCGTTGGTTTTGGACAACGGGGATCAGTACTACCAGGATAACATCTAGGAGGAGCGGGCGTTGTAGGTTTGGGACAGCGAGGGTCTGTACTTCCTGAGAAGCAGTTAGGTGGAGCTGGAGTTGTTGGCTTTGGGCATCTTGAGTCTGTGCTACCAGGGTAGCAGTTTGGCGGGGCAGGAGTGGTAGGTTTGGGGCACCTTGGGTCAGAACTTCCTGGGAAGCAGTTTGGTGGTGCTGGGGTAGTAGGTTTAGGGCAACGGGGATCTGTAGATCCAGGATAACAGTTAGGTGGAGCTGGCGTTGTTGGTTTGGGGCAACGGGGATCAGTGCTTCCTGTATAACATTTCGGGGCTTGCGAAGAAGGTGGGAGGTACGTAGGTGGAGTCAAGGTGGTCGGTCGGGGCGGCTGTGGGCAGCTAGGATCTGGTGAACCTGGGTAACATACCGGTTTAGGACTTGTCGGCTTCGGACAACGCGGGTCTGTACTACCAGGATAGCATCGTGGCGGAGCAGGAGTTGTAGGTTTAGGGCAGCGAGGATCATTGCTACCAGGATAACAGTTCGGAGGGGCAGGAGTTGTTGGTTTAGGACACCTTGGATCTGTGCTACCGGGGAAACATGTGGGTGGAGCGGGCGTAGTAGGTTTAGGACAGCGAGGATCCGAACTTCCTGGGAAGCAATTTGGTGGAGCTGAAGTAGTCGGTTTCGGACATCTTGTGTCCGTGCTTCCAGGATAGCAGTTAGGTGGTGCAGGAGTGGTTGGCCTTGGACAGCGTGGATCAGTGCTTCCAGGATAGCAGTTTGGTGGAGCTGGTGTGGTAGGCTTGGGACATCTTGGGTCAGTACTGCCTGGGAAGCAATTTGGAGGTGCTGGTGTCGTAGGTTTTGGACAGCGGGGATCGGTGCTACCAGGATAACATCTTGGTGGTGCTGGGGTAGAAGGCTTGGGGCAACGTGGGTCTGTTGATCCTGGGAAACAGTTGGGTGGCGCTGGAGTGGTTGGTCTGGGGCAACGAGCATCAGTGCTTCCAGGGTAGCATTTTGGTGCTTCCGACGATGGTGGTAAATATGTTGGTGGGGTAAGCGTAGTAGGTCGCGGCGGTTGAGGACAGTTAGGATCAGGTGAGCCTGGATAGCATACTGGTTTGGGACTTGTCGGTTTAGGACATCTTGGATCAGAACTACCAGGGTAACAGTTTGGTGGCGCTGGAGTTGTTGGCCTGGGGCAACGAGGATCGTTAGATCCTGGGAAACAGTTTGGAGGTGCAGGAGTTGTTGGCTTTGGACAACGGGAATCAGTGGAGCCAGGGAAACAATTTGGTGGCGCAGGAGTTGTTGGTTTAGGACAACGTGGATCGGCGGACCCAGGGTAGCAATTTGGTGGTGCCGGTGTCGTTGGTCTTGGACAACGAGGGTCGTTAGATCCAGGCAAACAGTTTGGTGGGGCGGGTGTGGTTGGCTTTGGACAGCGGGGATCAGTAGAGCCAGGGTAGCAATTTGGCGGCGCCGGTGTCGTAGGTCTGGGGCAACGAGGGTCATTAGATCCAGGATAACAGTCTAAAGGTGCTGAGGTTGTTGGTTTTGGACAGCGAGGATCTGAACTGCCAGGGTAGCAGTTTGGTTGTCCAGGTGTAGATGGAGGCAAGTATGTAGGTGGTGTTCTAGTAGTTGATGGTGTTTGCGGACATCTTGGGTCAGGTGAGCCTGGGTAGCAGTTAGGTCCTGATGGAGTGGTTGGCCTAGGGCATCGTGGATCGGTACTGCCGGGATAGCAGTTGGGTCCTGATGGTGTAGTTGGCCTAGGGCATCGTGGATCGGTACTACCGGGATAGCAGTTGGGTCCTGATGGTGTAGTTGGCCTAGGGCATCGTGGATCGGTACTGCCGGGATAGCAGTTGGGTTCTGATGGTGTAGTTGGCCTAGGGCATCGTGGATCGGTACTGCCGGGATAGCAGTTGGGTCCTGATGGTGTAGTTGGCCTAGGGCATCGTGGATCGGTACTGCCGGGATAGCAGTTGGGTCCTGATGGTGTAGTTGGCCTAGGGCATCGTGGATCGGTACTGCCGGGATAGCAGTTGGGTCCTGATGGTGTAGTTGGCCTAGGGCATCGGGGATCAGTACTGCCCGGATAGCAGTTGGGTCCTGACGGCGTGGTTGGGATGCTTGGGCATCTAGGGTCAGTGGAACCCGGGTAGCATTTGACCTGAGGAGGAGCTGTGACCTCTCTGCAGTTGGGATCGGGGGAGCCGGGATAGCATCGGGGGCTGATCACTGTTGTTACTTCTTGTGTGATTCCCACGCAGTTGGAGTCACAGTTGTTTGTACAGAGCTAAAAAAAAAGTATAATGTTCTACATTTTGCTACTTTGGAGATATTCTGTGATTATTTTTGACTGGGTACAATGTTATAGACTAAAAATATATTATTACTAAACGTGGTATTTCTTACCTCGACGTTACAGGTGAGATAAACTTGGTCAGTCTCTGGGAAACGGAAGGCGCTAACTTTGCTATACGCGATCAAAGTGGCTCCACTTCTGCCTGTGTTAGTCGATTTTTGCCAAAAGTCAATAAGTTTCTTTTTCCTGTAGACAAATAATAAAACGGTTGGGTCACTTCAAAGTTTCTATAGAATTTGTTATTTCAATAAATAAAATTGATTCATCGAGAGTTTTTAACTAAGTTAGCCATATTTTACACAATGTAGATAAATAAAATAAAACTGATGCGCCAAATACATAACATCTACCTATTTATATAACATAAATTGCTCCCGATTGAACGAAAACGTCCAATAAATTCAGAAACTACAATGTTTAAGATATTTACGAATCACGAATATTATGAAGCTGCAGAATTTGTTTTTTTGATTGACTGCGCTAATTCTCAGATATCATTGGTTCAATTATAAAACTCGTATCTAAGTAATTCATACTTGGGACATCCTTCCTTGTCAGTGAGTTGTATCTTGTTGGTCTTAGGACCGTCGTAGTTCTCGCTGTCATAGGCCCAGCAGTCGTGAATCTTCAGGTTGAATTGGTTCCGTACATCTTTCAAGTAGACCAGGATTGTTAGGTATTCGCCAATCTTGATAGAATCTTTTAGAGGGGTAGTCTGGAACAAAAAAGAAACGATAAGATCAGTAACATTAGTACTAACTAACTGGCGTCTTAATACGCATGTCATTGAAATATTTAATATGATCTTAAGAACTTTGTTTTATGGGTTGTGGTGGCTAAGGTTTGTTCTTCTTATATATAAAAGATAGCTGTGCCCACGACTTCGTTCGCGTGGACTACATCCTTTCATGGTCGGTTTTAACCCTTTCTCCCCTAATATTCGAAACAAAAAGTAGTCTATATTTTAATCCAAGTTTCGAGCTATATTTGTGCCAAATTTCATATCTCTAACTTCAAAAATAAACATTTTTCCATACAAACTTCCAAAGGTGGTATTACCCCCCTCCCCCCTTATTTTCTAATAAAAAGTAGCCTATGTCCGTTCTTGAGATTCAACGTATACCTATACAAAATTTCATCAAAATCGGTTGAGAGGTTTAAGCAGGAAAGCGTAACAGACACACAGACAGACAGAGTTACTTTCGCATTTATAATATTAGTAGGCATAATCGTGGTTAGTTAGTCTCGCTTAAACTCCATAACGATCGACCCGGTTAATGTCCAGAAAGCGTTTAAAAGAAAATAAAAAAATATTACGCCACTGACTAGGACAACTAGTTAGTTATAAAAATTAAAAATGCCGTTTTCTGCCTTGATTAGAGTTGTTTAATAAATCCTACTTATATCCTTCTTGAATTGTAAACGTAAAAGTTTAGATGATGTTGGTAATTATTTCAGGCATAACAACTTTCAAAATTTCGCAGCTAAATTAAGAAGTCAATAAACAAGCGGACTATCAAAACGATTCTAACGATATCTACCTCATTTATAAATCAGTAAGATAATCCATGAAAGCTCTGAGGGAACGATTTTGATACGCCATATTTTAAAAAAATTGACAAAGTAGCATTCTCACTCAAATCCTAAACTTGTCCTTAACGGCAACATCTTAATAAAAGTATAATTAAAGTCAAAGTCCAAGAACGTTGATTGCTTTCATGAATGTAGTTTAGTTCCTACAAAAAAATCAAGTACATCACGTTATCCGTCTCGGCCTAGCTGAAGAACGTGTGATGATTATACATTATTTTATTTTTAAGTGGGCACACACGAACTTTTATTAGTGACTAGATGTCCCGGCAAACGTTGTGCCGCCTATTTTTTCCCAAATTTTCTTGCCTTTTAAACCTTCCTCCTCCTCGATTATTTCAAAACCAACATTAGCCAAATCGGGCTAGCCATTGTCGAGTTTTAGCGAGACGAACGGCGATTCATTTTTAAATATAATTACAATTTTGAAAAGCTTTAAAGCTGATACTTACATTAGGGAACACTCCTTTCTGTATGTCCATCCAGCACTCCACTCCTCCAGCGGGACCCTGGACGGCAACCACATCAAGCATGTCTACCATAAACGGCTTCAGTTTGAGCACGTGGGTTTCCTCGCGTTGCCCCACTCCAGTGGACAGCTCCAGTGATGTGCCAGCACATGATACCTGGAAAAGCAATGTTCACCTTTCTGTCAAAGATTTTGAAGATCCACAGTTCCATGCAAAATACGAACAAATAACTGACCCCCGCGTCAAGGGAAAAACAATGATTCTACCGAGTCCGACAGTTAGATTTTCAAAATCAAAGGAAAAAAAATTTTTGGCTTAAATAAATTGAAAATTGATGATGATGCAGCGCAGCGATAAATATTTTATATTTTTTATATTGCACTTCGAGATTGACCTCATCCCACCTGATGTTAAGTGGTAATGAGGTCCTAGCTGATAATGATTATCTGCATCTACATGACGATATTATGATAAGAAGTTCAGAATGGCTGTTGTCTCGTCATCAAAAGAAAATGATGGCCTGCAGTTGGGACACAATTTATTTATTTATTTATTTATTTATTTATTATGGCATACACAACAGGTTACAATCATAACAAATTTAATTAAAAAACTTAAAAATTATCGATCTAGATTACAACCCAAAACCGTGTACACACAGCATGATTAATCAATAGCGCGTAAACTTATACTAATGACAAATTGAAATTCTGCAAGAAAATTAAGGATAGCTCAGTTGAGGATATTTTTTACTTGATGCCTAAACTTAACATATTTTTCTACAAAAATATCCAATTCATCGTGTTCCTGTAACATTTCGTTATACACGCGACACATCCGTACTATGGGGTTATAGTATGAAGTATTGTTTTTAAAAGTTTTTAGTGTAAATAGCTTCTGTCTATTTCGCAAAAAGAATCGGGTGTTAAAATTAACTAATCTGAGGAGGTTAGGGGTATCAAATTCTGAGTGGACGATTTTGTACAGATGAAAGAGATCCTGTTGCTTGCGGCGTGTCTCTAGAGAAGCTACTTTAAAATAACGTCGCCTCTCTGCATAACAATCAAGCCTACGACCCATACCTGAGCGATATGCTGCTATTTTAAGACATTTGTTTTGAATTTTTTCTATTTTATCGGAGTGTATCATATAGTAAGGAGACCATACAACGCAACCATACTCAAGGCAACTTCGGACCAGACTATTGAATAGATAAATTAAGCTTTCCGGGTTTTTGAAGTGTATGGTTGATCTAACTATAAAGCCTAATGCTTTAAGTCCTTTCATTGTTATATTCTGGTAGTGCTCCTTGAATGTTAATTGTTCATCAAAAGTAACTCCCAAATCCCTAATAATTGAGGTTCGTTGAAGAACCTCACCACTCAGTTCGTAGTTGAAGTTAATCTTATGTATTTTTTTCTTAGTGAAAGATATGATTTGACATTTTTTGGGGTTTAATTGCATATAATTACCTAGACACCAGGAAGTTAAAACAGATAAATCGTGTTGAAGGATTTGACAGTCATTTTCGTTTCTTATTTCATGAAATATTTTTAAATCATCCGCGTATAAAAGGCACGGACATTTAAGATGGCCAATAAGATCATCGATAAAAATAACAAACAGCAACGGCCCCAGATGCGAACCCTGAGGCACACCAGACGTGACAGTGACCGGATCAGATTTGTATCCCTTGAGTGCAACAAGTTGACTTCGCCTGGTAAGATATGAAGTAGTCCATCTTAAAAGGCTGCCGTGAAACCCGTACCACAAACTAAGCTTCCGAAAGAGCAAATGATGATTAACTTTGTCAAATGCCTTAGTAAAATCAGTATATATGGAATCCACCTGACCGCCCCGTGCAAAAACCTTGCAAATATAGTCTTTGTACTCCATCAGATTAGTGACCGTTGACCTGCGCCTCAAGAAGCCGTGCTGATTTTGGGAAAGCAACGGGCCTACGTGGTTATATATATAGTCGTACACGACTTTCTCGAAGAGCTTTGCCATACCTGAGAGAATACTAATAGGTCGATAGTTGCAGCAATCCGATCTATCTCCCGCTTTATAAATTGGAGTGACATGTGCAGTTTTCCAGATGGTTGGAAATGTGCCCTGTTGGAGAGATGAATTGAATATTATAGTCAATGGCAGGCTTAGCTCACGGGCACATTCTTTTAAGAATTTAGGCGGGATGCCGTCTGGCCCTGCGCCTTTGTTTGTATCTAAGGCTTTCAATTTGATTAGTACCTCCTCACTTGTCAAAATAATACTAGAAAGACAAGAGTCAGAAGCCGGTAATCTATTAACATCTAACGGAGGTTGTGTTTTAGATTCAAATACGGAACTGAAAAAAGAAGAAAACAGTTCACACACATTTTCGCCATCAGAGGCTGTTCTGTCTTCGTGTGTCATAAATTGAGGAATATCTTTGTTACCTTTTCTGCCGTTTATATATTTCCAAAATGATTTAATGTTATCCTTAAGACATTCCTCCACTGACGAAACGTATGCACTGTAACATTTTTTAATTAAATCTTTGCAAGTTGTGCGAAGAGATGCAAACTCATCGTAATCTCTAGGGTTACCGTATTTCTTGAACTTTTTGTGAAACTTTGATTTATCCCTTAGATGCTTTATTAGTTGGGTCGAATACCATTCCGGATAGCAGTTATCGACGTGATTCTTAAAAGGAGTGTAAGTTTTGATTAGCGAATTTAACTCTTTATATAGCAAGTCAACTGCCACATTAACATCACTGTTGGGAAGTAACTCAGGCCAGTCAATTGCACTCAACGCCTTCCTAATTTCTTCGTAGTTACATTTATTAAAATTAAACAGTTTGGATTTATTTTTTCTTAAACATGCGGATGATTTGGATTTCACGAGTTTTACACACAGCGGTGGGTGGTGGTCGTCTACGCGGGCCAAAGGCTGTGCCTCAGACACTGTCAAGTCCGGTGCGCTGCAGAGTATTAGGTCTAGGAGTCTGCCATTTTTGTTTTCAATGTGATTAAATTGGGAGAGTTCACACATAGCCAAAGTACCAAGTAAGAGTGATGCTTTAACATCATTGGAATTACTAGGAGTCATGGTAGATCCAGACCTTACCCACGAGATACTGGGAATATTAAAGTCACCGATTAACATATTTATTGAGTTACTTGGTGCATTGGATAAAATATTTTGACAATTTGAGTAGAAAGTATTTTGATCATTAGCAGGTAAGTCTGGCGGTAAGTAGCATACACATATGTTAATACAAAGAGCGAAATAGTTATTGGGCCTAATTTTGATCCATATATCCTCAACTGTACTCTCCCAGGATATCATTCGAACAGCATTGTATTTTTTCTTAATAGCTATTAAAACTCCCCCACCTTCTTTTTTATTTATACAAGATGTTTCACGATCTCTGCGAAATACATTGTATCTCTGATCAAACAGTTCGTTATCGAAAAACCCCGAGTTAAGATTCGTTTCAGTAAAACATATTATGTCATAATCAAAATTCAGCGAAGAAAGATATACATCCGTAGTTTTGGTTTTAATTCTATTTACATTTTGGTAATAGATCTGCATAATCAAAAAGTATATATATACTAAACAAATAAGGTAAGCACAAGAAGTTATACAAATTATTTTAAATTAATTTATCCAGACATGCATGATCCTTAATAATGACAGCCGGGGATGTCTCATTCTTGCGGACGTAGACGCGGCCAAACTTAACCCACACGTAATTGTACCCTCGCTCCTTGGAAACCCTCCTGGCTGCTGCATGTAAGCTCTTGCATTCGGGGGCTAAGTGCTCTGTTAGGTAGATCCTTTGTTTATCTCCAGCGATATCGAGGTGGCTCGTGTTCAAATGGTCTGATTTGTGAGACTTATTGAACCTCTTATAGGAAGATAATAAGTGGTCGCGGTGACGTTCCGAAGGCAGTGTAATGAGTACATTTCGTGGTCTCAGAGAGGAGGAATCCAATTTTGCCACTCTGCGCACTGTGCATAAGTTTTCGTCTGTGGTGGGCGCCTTTATGATATTACATATTTTCTTTACAATGGCTGGAAGATTTTCATGTTGTTTTTCAGGCAGCATCTGTAATTCTACGTTGTGACTTCGTGAAGATTTTTCCAGTGTGATTAAACGCCGCTTAAGTTCCTTCATTTCAGACTGAACAGTTGTTTTCTCCGATTCAAATAACAAGATTTTACTGTTGACCGCTTGAAGTTCGTTTTTCAAGTCTTTCTGTTCCGCGACTATAAAGTCCGTGGTCTCTGTAAACTCCATCCTTAAACTGTCGATAGCTTTCTTGACTTCTTTTTTAATAGTAGTGTTTATATCATCGATGATAGACTGTCGAAAAGCGTTCAGTTTAGAGTCGAGCAACTGGCCAAATTGTTCGTAAGAGATTGATTTAGAGACGGCGGCCGTATCAATCAATTGTTTACTAGGCTTACTTGTATTGAGCAAGGTGGGTGGTACCGCAAGCGATGACGATGTACCTGTTTTCTGGCAGTCCCTGCTGCTTTCGGTATCAGTTATCTGCAGATCATCGCACGACATATTTGTCAGGTCCTGGAGCTCCTCAAACCGGTTACGCACCGGCGTATTGTCGTTTCGCCTTCTAGTGATATTCGCACAAGAGTGGCATCTCCAAGACCGTTTCAGTTCAGTATAATTATTCGAGAAATAAGCTTTCGAAATATTTAAGCAAGCAAAGTGAAATGCGTTTAGACAGGCCACACAAGTAAGCTTTTCTTTAGAATCGACAGTATTTTTACATGCTATGCATTGCATTTTGTTAACAGCGGCTTATCTTCTGCGTAGGTAAACAATAACAAAAAGCAGGCGCTGCTCCGAGTATATTGAAGTCGATGACTAATTAGCAACTAAACAGCGATCTGCTGCGAGAATTGATGCACTGCAGGTAATTAGAAGCTGTCGCACTTACAGTAGACGGGCGCGAGTCGCTTGGCGCAGGTGTTCGTCCTTGAGGTCAATGACCGCGCCGGCAAAACTTTTGCGATCGGTGATATGAGTTAGCTGTTGTTAATTTGTGCACAAATTTCTTCGGAATACATTCAATGATTTCAACGAGTTTATAGTTTTTTCTTGTAAACTAGTTAGACAGTTTTTTAGATCATATATTGACCTTTATGTTGATATAAGTCACTAGTCCGAATAAACACTTTATACACCACTTAAGATTTAATATTTACGGAGAGACGCAGAGACGATGTTTACGCGCGAGCACTCGCTAGCAATTTTAATACCAACTCGATTATTCAAGTTCCCCGAACATCAATTTGCCATGATTGCTCTGTGTCGAAATGAAATTTTATCTTGACTATGACCTTCATCATAATGACCAAACAGAAGACCCACTAACTTTCCGCGGTCGTCTCTTACCAAATCTGAATGCTTAAGAATGTTTCACATTTTAATAATGATTGCTGTGAGAATTTTTCTTAATTCACTTTGTCGTTTGGTTTATGTATCTTCTCAGTGGTTCATACCATCAAGCATTTTAACAACTTCTGGTAAATCATTAGACATATAAGTAGTCATTTATCATACTTTCGGTTTCATCCATAGAGAAACAATTGAAATGCTATGGTACGACAACGGGGGCCTTTTTATTTCTTAAATATGTTTTAATGAGGCTTAACAACATGTAAAAATGATGATTTGTGATTATATTACACGAGGACGATATTTTCCAAGTAAAAGGTAATTAATTTTTAATGCTTAACTTTACAGCAGCTAAAATGTACAGAATACGGATTTAATGGCGGTTGGAATTTTCGGAATCTTTCTACTACTCGATATACTTTTTACACAAAAATTTACTTAGGCACTTTTTCTAACATTCTGGCACTACTTCTATTCTATTGGGTAATCTCAAAGAAATTTTCTGCCTTGCAATCTATTGGAAAAACATCATCTTATGATGATGATAAATGCTTTAAAATTGAGGCTGACCTTTCTAGCGAAATCCAAGGGTCCTTGCACGAAGTCATCAGCCTGGAAGACGAGGACATTGTCGATGGTTCCACAAGCGTGGCAGAGAGGTCGGGAGCCACAGCCGTTCAGGGGCACTCTGAATGAGTACCGAGATTGGCTGCCGCCGAGCGAGACGTATCTGGAAGGAGATTAGTTGGATTTTGTTGGTTACCATAAATACAGTAGCTTTAGTTCGTGAACAACTCTGTACCATGTCACATTAAGTCACTGTCTTTCTGACTTGCTTAGTTACGCGGAGATTTGGTATGACAAGGTACTGAGGTGTTTACGAACTAATGATGCTGGCTGTACATATATGGAGTACCTACATGAGTTTGCCATACAAAACAGTCAAAAATTTGTAAGCTTAAAACAATCTTCTTATAAATAATTGTAACGGTGGTGGCTCATTTATTGCCACATAATTTGAACCTTATACAGATAAAGTCACGAAGTAAAATATTTTTGATTCTACTGCCCCTTAAAGGTCTAAACTTCGCTAATCTAAGTTAAATATCACAATCCTGATGTATAATGTAAAAAAAATATTTTATGGGTTTCTAGCGAGTTTTGTTCCACGTCTGACTAAATATCATAGAAAACGAACAAGTCACACATTTTTGACTTACAAATGGTTTTTTTTTTAATTTTGATTTGTGTTTATAAAGTTTGTGAGAGCCTTCTCTTGTAAGAAAAGTCATAAATTAATGTAGGTATTTCAATTTTCAATAAGTCTTGTTTTGTATTATCTGCGAATGAAAACAAGATAAGGTTTTTAAGGGTCTTTAAATAATATGCCAAAAATTCGCTGTTGTTAACCACAATTATAACTTAATCTGTTTTACGAAAATCACTTACTTGCACTTCGGGTCGCTCAAGAATCCCTTACTGTAGATAATACCATCGTAAACATCTTGGAATTCCACTGTCACGTCGATAAATCCATCCGAGCATTGTACTTCTATATCTGGCGATAGAGGCGAGTCGGCTTGTCTGGAGCCCCTGACAAAGGTGACTCCGGCATCTTCATTGCTGGACTCGAAGGCGAAAAAAGGGGAGAGTGAGTTTTCTCCGGAGAGCTGGAGATTCAGCTCGGCTGCTGTGAGCGTGTTGACGTCATCTGAAACAGCTGTAGCTAGCGACAGCTACAGTCAATATTTTGAGTTAGTAAATTGGTAAAACAGGTCAAAGACGAGTAACAAAAACCGGAGAAATTTTGTTTTTTTTCCCTGCTTTCTAACAAGTACGCCATATTATGCTTACATAGTATCTATCTACCATTTCAATGACTGTGGTGTCACGTTTTGGGTTCGATCCCCCGTCGGAACAATATGGGAAATTAACTTTTCTATATTGTCTCTGGGTGTTGTGGTAGGTACCGTCGTTAATAATAATTTCTGTAACACAAATGCTTAAGCTACCACTGAATCAGAGCAATGTATGAATGTGATTTCAATACTGAAAACAGTTAGGCCTATTAACCAGAGTATTTATGTAATATTATAAATAATTAATATCTCTTGTGCCAAATATACCTAATTGGGGAATTTTCGAGTGATAAATAAATGGATAGTCAACGGATAGTCAAGTTAAGTGATAAATATTTCATGTTTCTGTATATAACACTAAGAAGAATTAATATAAGTTTAATAAGTTTGCGCTACACGTGAATATTCCGTCAAGCTCTTTTCAAAAGTAGAAATATATAAAATTTCGTTTATTCTCTGCTGATTAGCTTAAAATTAAAGTATGGTATGTCATTAGTCTGACAGTATCGACATTTTCATTTTTATTATAGATATTTCATGTGACAATTTTGTTATCTTAGTCTTAGTAGCGTGTGTAGGTATGTACAGTGAAAATTACGCCAGATTTTACACATTGGACTATGCACCGCCCTTTTATTGTGGGAATAAGAACTTATATCAACCTTAAATACCTATTATAAATATAAATTTTTATCTCCCCTTTGCGGTGCTGGAAAAAAAAGAAGGGGAGATAAACGTTTTCTGTTTATAATATTTAAAGTTCGCTAGAAGCATTTCTATGAATTGCATATTACTGTGTACTGTCCTTATGCATGTTTTGATATTTAACCCCACTCAACAGATTTTGATACGGATTTTTTTTTTATATATTCGAGAGGAACATATTGAGGTACATAAACGACATAAAATCTGTCTACATTGCATTCGTGCGACCCACAGAAAATTAACATCATCTTTCTATGGTCTGAGGTGCGTGCGACCCCTTCAATTCTGCAAACTTGAGACTAAACTTTACAATTAAAAAGCATATGATTACAAAACCTTATTTAATTGAATTTTTAACACAGTGGTATACAAAACAATATTCGCCTCCCGCACAGCAGGCGCTGTCATTTCGTAGACAGTTTGACAGTAACGAATTTGCTCAATTAATTCCCTACAAAAACGTATCAATTAGTACAAGTTTAGTAACGCAACGCATTCATCACTGCTTATCTCAGGAACTCAACGATCACAATGATATCTATAATTTATTGTTGGTTTACAACAATGGACATTTTTACACTCTCACGCACTTTATATTTCGCGCAACAAGCTGAATAATGAGAGGCACCGACTTATATTGTTCTTTGATAAAGTTAGTTACGACCCGTGGCAGGCAACAAGTTCATTAATTAATTCACTTCTCCTTGCGTTGGTCAGTGAGAAGTGACATTGTCGATTTTTGAATTATATTTGTTTGCGTTTGTTCAAGTTTATGCAAACCTTGATGAGTGCGGTACGATGATGAGTGCACTTGATTATGTTGCTTGGGTACTTAGTTCATAAAATGAATATCAAAACATTTTCAGTATCTTCGCGAAGTTGAATTATACGATACATGAGTGGGTTCATTTTCGTTTTGTACACTAAGGCGAAAGTTTGTGAGTGTGTGAGTCTGTACGTGTGTTACTTCTGCACGCTAAAACTACTAAATGGATTTGGCTGAAATTTGGAAGAAATATTTATGAAAATGCGAACGAAGCCGCGACCAGTTGCTAGTAATCTACAAAGTTTAGTGCATTTAAACGCATATTGAACGTTACGCCTCTAGACTACGTTAACAACTAGCTTCACGTCCTATTGTGCTTTGAAACAAGCTTTAACTGGATATTTACATCCTTTAGTATCCTCTATACAGCACCGAATACCTTGTTATTTCGTCAAGATTTATTTTATTTTTATTTTTTTATTTATTTATAAGCATACAAACATAATCTTTACAGGCTTACCCTAATACAATTATGTCGTTTTTGATGCTATATTAATAGCCAATCTTAAGACCTCATTTGGCCTACTGTAAAATAAATCACATTGCTCTGATATGGCATTCAGTAATCGAAGCGCTCGCACGAGCGGCTCCCGCTGCAGCAGATGTATCAATTCATACGTCATAACTATAGGCAGAGGTAAACTTCGTTTAATAACCCCAGTTACCTTAAAAATGTTTAATTTATTTGGACTGCCAGAGATTAACATTAAAAAAAAACTTAAAATTAACTTTCACAATAGAAACGTACAAAATAGAAAAACCTTTTGAAGGCAGTCGATAGGACGTAGTACGTGGTTAAATTTATTTTCATTTTTATAACTTTTTAAATTTAGGTATCTTTAAATAAGGTAATCAGTAGCGACTGATTTTAACATCTGATTTCGGTCAAAGGTCTGAACACAAGTTAGAAACAACCAATACAACAACAAGATAGTTTTCATTGAATGTTACGTCATTGTGAAATGTTAAAGTTACGTTAATTTTGCTTAGGTTCATTAAGCGAATGGTTATGCTTGGAAGATGAGTATCGCGCAATGTTTATGTATTACATAATGTATGTATGAGATTTTCTATGGACGTAGTGTTCACTACGATAACATTGTAGATGTATGTCGCAGAAAATGAGGATGTCATGGATTTCACGAAATCTCACACTTTCAGTAAGACGTAATAAACAAGAATATTCGACATCTACTGGGGTTTCGTGAAAGCCTTGATTTCCATCTTTCCCTGCAACATATAGAACGAAATATACCAGTTGTTGATAACTGGAGAAGCTATTCATAGTTAAAGAAAGTATTGAACATGGTTCCGATCTATCCAATTCAGAACAATTAAATTTTAAATTAAAGGCACGTAAGGTTTTTTTTGCGATCTGTGATCCATATTTTGGAAATATTTTCTTAAGCTATTAATGAATGTCATTATAAATAAATAAATATTGAAAATCATCACATACATTGCTCAGATTCTTTGGTAAGTTGCTTAAGCACTTGTGTTACAGAAATCAGAAAAAAACGACGGTACCACAACACCCAAACCCGAGACAATATAGAAAAGTTCGTTTCCCATATTGACCCGACCGGGGATCGAACCCGGAATTTCAGAGATGGCGCGACGCCCAAAGTCATTAGAATACTAACTCATTAAAAAAGTAAAGTCTTCATTATAATTCTGAGATGAGATACCTGATTCACTGTTTGTCAAAGACTTTAAATTGACCTTACACGCTTGCAAACAACGCGGTATACCAAATCTTTTCTTAATGTTCACATCTGCCAATTTTATTTGACCCAGACATTAAAATAATTCACATGCCGAGCTAAAATTTACGTAATTCAGCCATACATTTCCATTATTTTAATTGGGAAGTTTGCCTGTTTACACCTAAATGCAACCACATGTACAATCATTTATTTATACTTCTATATCTCAACTTTGACCTGACCAGTTTTACTATATTCTTACGTCAGTTTTAATCAACAATTTTATAGACCTTTAAGTCACACATAAAGTTATGTAAATGGACGTGGTGATGGGTATTCATGCGTAAAGATGAGTTTACACTATACGGACGGTGTAACAGTTGATCAAGTATTTATTTTAAACTAGCTGTGTCCGCGACTTCGTTCGCGTAGACTACATCCTTTCATGGTCGGTTTTACCCCTATCTACCATAATATTCGAAACAAAGAGTAGTCTATATTTTAATAGAGCTATATTTGTGCCAACTTTCATGTCTCTAACTTAAAAAATAAACATTTTCCCATATAAACTTTCAAAGGTGGCATTACCCCCCCCCCTTACTTTCTAACAAAAAGTAACCTATATCCGTTCTTGAGGTTCAACGTATACCTATGCCAAATTTCATCAAAATCGGTGGAGAGGTTTAAGCGGGAAAGCGTAACAGACAGACAGACAGACTTTTACTTTCGCATTATAATATTATATAGTAGGGATTAGTAGGGATGCGAAGTACGTACAAAGTAAACTTTGTTAGGTTATACGGATATGCCTTTTGAAATTTTTGGGTTTAGTAGCAATCAGCGACATAAAGTATCGTTTTAATTGATTGCACCTAGTCAGATGGATTTCGATAACTGTAATGGGAAAACTGTTTTATTTATTCAAGTTTTTATGTGATAAAATCTGAGAATCAAAGAAAAAAAATAGCATAGACAAATATAGCATAGACCTTACCTTACGGTTTATTAATTTGCCTCAGTTATACATACCTAGTAATTAAATAGGATTGAAAGTATAGAAAAAGCTGTTTTTCTGGCGTTCATTTTTGTAAACCTATTTATGAAAATTTAATGTACTTCATTGCAACTTTTTTGGCTCCCGAATAATAGTTTCAAATGTAATCTAGTAGTTCTTGAAAGTTTTATATGATTCTAAAATATTTCATGCGTTTTGTTACTGCGCATAGAATGTAAAGTAAAGTCGTTGATATCTTTTCTATCGAAAAGATTTCTCAACAAAACCCACTTTGTAACAAAGTCTGAAACAATATAATTTCTCAAACATAAAGTTAGTCTGAGAAAAAGAAAATAGGCTAGTTACGACAAAATACCAGTTTTATCATAAGATACATTGTAGACGAAATAAATCAATTTCTTATCCCAAAATCAAGCTGTGGTGAAATTACACATATAATAAATTAAAACCTACGCCCTTCAAATAATAGCGCAAATACATAAATGAAACTATAATAATTAAATCAGAACTGTTATACTGAGGAAAATTTCACTTTTATACTCAAAACAAGAAGCCCCTTGTTTTGAGTACCGAAGCTTCGTACGTGGACCATCCTCATTCTTGCCATATTTTACACATATTCTTCGCTCCTATTCGTCGTCGTGATATTATATCACCTAAAACCTTTCTCAATAAGTGGACCATCTAACACAAAAATATTTTTTCAAATCGAACTGGTAGTTCCTCAGATTAGAGCATTCAAACAAACAAACTAACTCTTCAGCTTTTTAATTTTCGTAGTCGTAAGAGCCATAACACAGAAAAACAATTGTGTCTGGCTTTTGAAATACCATTCGCTGTTCCGAAGATATAGGTATGTAGGTAAAGCAAATCAAGTAATATGACTAATGCCAGGTTCCAATATTTTACGATTCGTAATTTGTCAAAAATTACTGTCAGTTTTCTCCAACCGACTACGAGTCGTTAATACCGTTCCATAATTTACTTTCCACATCAGCTGTCATCAGCCGTCCGACAGTCGTTTTTAGCTTACGGCTCGTATAATTTATTACGATTCGTAACTAGAACGGATCGTTTTTCAAATATTGGTAACGGGCATAAGAAAAAGGTACAACAATTGACGTTTACTGTCATCTCTGACGTAATTCCATTCTCACGTCGAAGTTGGCAGTCAATAAATCTGGTAGACAGCTCCTATGGACTCACGGGCTTATGGTTGCATTCTATGGTAATGTTATGTGCCATGGTGCACTCTGCAGCTTTATTGGGAACGAGCAGATTTGGGCTCGCGAAAAAATGTGGAAACATTGTGAATGTTAAAAGGGCCGTAACGAGTTTTTGCAGGTTGTATGGTAATGTCCAATTTATTGGTATAAAAACAAGACAGTTTAACATTTTTATGTATTCATTGCTCGTAGGTATAGTGCTTTAAGCTTCAGTTTGATTCCTGAATAAAGCAAAAAAATGAACTTGGACCATTTTGGCGTTGCGCCATCTCTTAGGTTCCACGTTTGATTTCCAGTTAAATCTGGGCAATTTGCTACCGTTGTTGTTTCTATTTCTGTAACACAAATGTTTTTGCTACTTACAAGAGAAACAGAACAATTAGTGTGATGTTGTACAATATCTCTTTATTTATATTATATTGGGGATTTTTTTCCATTAAACACCGTATTTCTGAATGAAATTAGTCAAAAATAAATTGTCCTACATTTTTATCTGATTAATGATTCACAGAGATTGTATGATAGACGAAAACCATTATTGGTAAAGGGGAGAAAACATTATTCGTGTAATTACACTCAACATCATAAACACTTGCAGCTAGCAGAAATGAGATCTTATGCCCACAATATAACGACGGTGAAAAGTTCAAAGTGTGTTTGAGTGTACGTTTGTATGTTCGTTTATCGGAACAGAGCCAGGGGGCAGGGTAGGGTCATGATTTGCACGACGTGATCTGGGGGTTAATGTGCCACATAACCCCTTTGGGGCTTATTGGCTGAGCATTGAAGTAATTGCGTTCACCTATTGGTTAAGGCAACGTCAGTAACAAGGGTCATGGAATTGACAAACTTGAAAGTTCATTAGAAGTGTTTTTTTTATTATTGAGCTCTGTACTTACTTAAGTCTACTAAATAGTCAAAAAAGGGACCGTTCGTGTTATACCCTCATCTACCCTTTACCGAATACATCAGCCTGTTTCAATGAAGATGGATTACTCATACTACAGGGGCATTTCACGCGAAGCGGACAACGAAAAAAAAGTGAGGTTCTGAAATTCGTTCATATTTGGCATACTTATAGTTCTAGGGGATAGAAACATGTTCACGAAATATTTTTTTTTTTTTAGTTTTGTTGTTAAGTTATGGGGCTCTATAGAATTCACCTGATGGGCGGAAGGGTTTCTTTAAAGCCTTGTTTTCATGTTGAACATGATTTTTATTAAATAACCAATGGTTCAGCTTTTGTAAATAATTGACCGTTCTTTTTGATTCCCCGACCAGATTCTAAATTTAAATTTTTTTTAGTGGTGTTCAACCGGAAGTAACTTTTCAAATGTATATTTTTTCAACTTCGACCAATTTTTTTTTTTTGCTTTCTTAGGATGAAATAAAGCTTGACGTTCATAAATTATGTCACAAAAATTGTAGGATGGGATCTCAAGTAGTTTGAGAAATAAATATATTAGATTACACACATGTCATTCTGGGCGCTTGGTAAAGTTGGTTGGTTTGTTAAAAAAATATATACCTACGTAGTAAGTTCGATGAGAGGTGACGTATAGGCATGCACAGTTGTAGTTTTTACATTAATAACCTTATAATAAATTATAACTTAATGGAACAATAAGTTAAATATTATATTTTTTATTTTATAATTTTTACAATTTTGTTATTGCAATCAACACTGGTTCGTTTTATAGCAATTCCTTCAGAAGTTGGAACAAAACAATGGTATGTTTTTGTCCCTGGAATAGTAATTGATGATTGAAACCGTGGTTTAAGAAAAATTCTTTGGCGGTCGATGTCATCTTTGGCGCAGTAATAAATGGTCGTATGAGTTAAATTTGAATTCGCCCATTCATATAATCGCTTTGGCGTAGCAATTGCTCTGTTTGGAGGCAACTGTAAGCTCGCACGAGTTGCTAAACGTTTCAAGTTTCCTCCAAGCCCATCGCATGGCCCTTTACCGTGAGAGGTTGCGTGAAAATGGAACTCTGCATCTGTCTTAAAATCGTTTTTATAAAAATATAGGTTCGCAAAATTGAACCTATTTTTAAAATGTTGTGGAGCACCATCTGTAATGTAAATAATTTTCGATACACCGATTGTTTTTCCTGAATGGTGCTCGTGCAGTATTTTTTGAAACGCATAGAATATTGCTGTATCATGTTCCAAATCGTCTGAAATCATGATAATGCTGCCGTGTTTTATTTCATTCTTATTTCGATAATAAAAGACCGATGTTAGTAGAGTTGCCTGGTCATTATTCCAATGAAATGATTGAACTGCATCTTGAACAACAAAACTATAATTTTCTGCTACAGCTACATTCTATGCGTTTCAAAAAATACTGCACGAGCACCATTCAGGAAAAACAATCGGTGTATCGAAAATTATTTACATTACAGATGGTGCTCCACAACATTTTAAAAATAGGTTCAATTTTGCGAACCTATATTTTTATAAAAACGATTTTAAGACAGATGCAGAGTTCCATTTTCACGCAACCTCTCACGGTAAAGGGCCATGCGATGGGCTTGGAGGAAACTTGAAACGTTTAGCAACTCGTGCGAGCTTACAGTTGCCTCCAAACAGAGCAATTGCTACGCCAAAGCGATTATATGAATGGGCGAATTCAAATTTAACTCATACGACCATTTATTACTGCGCCAAAGATGACATCGACCGCCAAAGAATTTTTCTTAAACCACGGTTTCAATTATCAATTACTATTCCAGGGACAAAAACATACCATTGTTTTGTTCCAACTTCTGAAGGAATTGCTATAAAACGAACCAGTGTTGATTGCAATAACAAAATTGTAAAAATTATAAAATAAAAAATATAATATTTAACTTATTGTTCCATTAAGTTATAATTTATTATAAGGTTATTAATGTAAAAACTACAACTGTGCATGCCTATACGTCACCTCTCATCGAACTTACTACGTAGGTATATATTTTTTTAACAAACCAACCAACTTTACCAAGCGCCCAGAATGACATGTGTGTAATCTAATATATTTATTTCTCAAACTACTTGAGATCCCATCCTACAATTTTTGTGACATAATTTATGAACGTCAAGCTTTATTTCATCCTAAGAAAGCAAAAAAAAAAAATTGGTCGAAGTTGAAAAAATATACATTTGAAAAGTTACTTCCGGTTGAACACCACTAAAAAAAATTTAAATTTAGAATCTGGTCGGGGAATCAAAAAGAACGGTCAATTATTTACAAAAGCTGAACCATTGGTTATTTAATAAAAATCATGTTCAACATGAAAACAAGGCTTTAAAGAAACCCTTCCGCCCATCAGGTGAATTCTATAGAGCCCCATAACTTAACAACAAAACTTAAAAAAAAAAAGAATATTTCGTGAACATGTTTCTATCCCCTAGAACTATAAGTATGCCAAATATGAACGAATTTCAGAACCTCACTTTTTTTTCGTTGTCCGCTTCGCGTGAAATGCCCCTACAGTCAACAACAAATAAATGTAAACCGTTCGATATTAGTAACTAGCTGTGCTCGCGACTACAGACTTCCATGGTCGGCTTTTACCCCTGTCTCCCATTATATTCGAAACAAAAAGTATTCCATATTGTTATCCAAATTGTATCAAGTTTCATATAAAATAACATTTTCCCATATAAACTTTCAAAGGCGGTATTTCCCCCATCCTCGCTTATTTTCAATACAAAAAGTAGCCTATGTCCGCTCTAGAGGTTCAACGTATACTACAGTGGTTTAGGCGTGAAAGCCAGACAGACAAACAAACAGACAGACAGACAGAGTTATTTTAGCATTTATAATATTATCTAGTATAAATAAATAAATCTTGGACAACATCACATACATTGCTTTGAGTCTACGGTGAGTAGCTAAAGCTTTAATAGAAATCAGAAACAACGACGTTAATACAATACCCAGACCCGTGACAATATAAAAAAGTTTGTTTCTCATATTGACCCGACCGGGGATCGAACCCGGGACCTCAGAGACGGCGCGACGAATAAAATCCAGCCCGCTCGCCTCTTGGCTACGGAAGTCATATAGGCCTAGCATGCGCAATACGTCAAATTTATCGCATGAGACGACAAAAGTTGATTGGCTAATAGCACACCGCACTCGTATTTTCAGCCAATCAGCAGGTGACGCACTGACTTCAATTCGATTTTGACGTTTGTTAAGAGCGCGATAAAATTTAGTCGCGTGGCGCAAGCTAGGCCTGATACGAGTAGTATAGTATAGGCCCTATATACTATAGGGGATAATCTCCCCTTAATTTACAGCGGTACAAAGTCCAATATGTATAGTCTGTCATGCTTTCGACTGTACACGACTGCAGTGCGATACGATACGAAATGACAGTGTGTCCTCGCGCTACTGCATTATATGCAAATGCAGTTATCGGTATGCATACCTGCACGAGTGCGATCAGTGCCGCTAAGAGCATGACAGCCGCTGCATGGGGCCCTGAAACAAAAACAAAAACAATCTTTATATTATGGTAGTAAGATAAGTAGTACACTAGACTCTAATTTGAATTAGACAGACTTAAGTGATAATAGTTATGATATCCCTTATAAAAAAATAAATAAATAAATAATAATAAATATTGGACAACATCACATACATTGCTCTGATTCTGTGGTAAGTAGCTTAAGCACTTGTGTTACAGAAATCAGAAACAACGACGGTACCAGACCCGAGACAATATGGAAAAGTTCGTTTCCCACATGGACCCGACCGGGGATCGAACCCGGAACCTCAGAGATGGCGGTCGCCAAAGTCAGGCCCGCTCGCCTCTCGGCTACGGAGGTAGAAAATGTGTTGTACCCTAAATAATCCAAAACATAGTTCAATTATTTGTTCAAAATATTTACAATAAATAAAACCAATTCGAACAACAGCGAAAGTAACAGTGATAATTGCGTATTTACTATTTAGTCAATAAAATTACTGTGCACGGAAAGTTTACTGTTAAGAACGAAATACGTCACATCTGATGACGATTGACAATTATTAATTCTCATAGTAGCAACTTATATTATTTATATTATAAATAAATAAATATTTGACAACATCACATACATTGCTCTGATTCTGTGGTAAGTAGCTAAAGCAAAAAACAAGTTTTACAGAAATCAGAAACAACGACGGTACCACGACACCCAGACCCGAGACAATACAGAAAAGTTCGTTTCCCATATTGACCCGACCGGGAATCAAACCCGGCACGCTTGCCTCTCGGCTACGGAGGTCATCAAATAAATGTGAATTTTTAAAAGAATTTATGTATGTTTGTTGCTCTTTCACGCTAAAACTAACGTATATATTTGATAGAAATTTCGTAAATATTTTTTACGAAATACTAGATTAATACATTTAAGCCTATTTTTTATCCCAAAATAACGCAAACGAAGTCAAATATTTAGAATTGGTGCAATGGCTTGCAGCTTAAAAAGTAAAGTATTAGCTTATCGTATAGGCATTCGATAACTGCAGGGCTATGGTCTCTATCATTGAAATCAAGTCATCGTTACAACAATGGATACTATGGGTCCTAATGCTCAATGAATCAATTAATAATTTTTAAGAGAGGTAGGACATAGCGATTTATCGCTCGAACTGGAGCAGCCCGACTGGTGAAATACCTCCACCTTACAGAAGACCGCAGCCAAATAATAATCACTTCTGTGTTGTTGTGTTCCTGCGTGTGAGTAAGGTTTCCAGAGCTCTTGGGGGGTGCTACATTAGTAGTAGGGGTCAAGCCTTCAAGGTAAGGGCGACAAGTCCAGTAACAGCTTTATTATGCTGTACTTGTCACCCTTAAGCTAGGACCTCATTACCATTTAACATCAGGTGGGATGTGGTCAATCTTGAAGAGCAATATAAAAAAAAATTAATAATTAAAAACACCAGCTGTTGTAAAAAATAAAATCACACTTGCTCGACCGGAAATCAAAAGTAGGACCGAGATCATTTATATATTTAAAAATCAACAGTATTACAGGTTGAAGGTCCTTAAAATAAAATCAGACAAGCATAAAGCAACAATAAAACAGATAAATGAGTGAGTGCCTTTCTCGACAAAAAGGAATGAGGTCAGTCATGTCCTGGTACTTAAACCACTTAACCATCGAACCTGCTCAATACCAACAAATGTACGTATCAGGATATAAGTGCAAACCTATGAAGAAACCGTTTTAATTGTGCTAAGGCAGTGACGAAACGGACACGGAAACAAGCGCGGTTCACGAGGGATGACCTCACGAATAGATGCAACGTAGACCTCACTATTAAGTGCCGTGCGCGGCCATTAAAATCATCTGTACCTAGATAAAAAAAGCGAAATACCACTCACTTTGTAAATGAATAATCACGGAATCTGAATATGAAATCTCAATAACTATAACACCGTTTTTATCCGGGAGGCATTGACGCACCGTACCGTCACTCAATGAGGAATGGCGTGTGTGGGACTCCCTGGCCTTATGCGGGCAGGAATACCCACACCCCAGTGGACCTTATCGCCTTGATGGTGATGCTATGGGAACAGAAGACCTACCACAGCATCACCTGCGGAATGTCCGCTAATTAAGCAGCCTCGTTATCTCCTCCTGGAATGGTTTGGAGGAGGAGTGACGATGGCCGATCCTCTGGACTATCCTCGCCTGGCGGTGGAGACCGTGAATGCAATGCCAGCTGAGGTGCCCTCATGCCATCAGCCGGCCAGTCTTCGTTTAAAAGTATTTTGTTTTTAAGGTAAGAGACTTGACGTTTCGAATGTATGCTCTTTGTTTAAAATAAATGAATAAGTACATTATTTATATACTCCCACACCACGGTGTGTGTGTACTAATAATCTTTTTAGAAATCTACCCCCCTTTTAGGATTAAAACTAGGCGTGATATTTTCTGTAGAGGTCGAATGATATTTAATTAAAAAAATATGTGCAATTAGCCAATTCAATGCGTACGAAGTCGCGGGCGGACGCTAGTTGATAATAAAGGTTAGCCTGTGTACGTCATGGCTAATTTTGATGCGTATTTTTTTTGTTTCTAAACAGCCAGTAACGGATGTATCGGTTTCTGCTGCGGTTTATGATAATTACCGTTTTTTTGTTGTGTTCTTCTACAGAAATAACAATTTGAAATATTTTACGCTTATTAAGCGAGACCTTTGTGCATATCTGAAAAAGGTTTTGATTTTGGCTTTGTACCTAATAATTATAATATAATGAGTTTCACTATTCATAAGGGTCTCTTTTAAGGTGCAACCGAATCCCTAAACAATTTGACCTGTTTTGACCCCCATAGCCGAGAGGCGAGTGGGCTCGACTTTGGCAAAGAGCCATCTCTGAGGTCCCGGGTCATCCGGGTTCGATCCCCGGTCGGGTCAAATGGGAAAATGATATTTTCTATAATTGTCTCGGGTCTGGGTGTTGTGGTAGCGTTGTTGTTTCTGATTTCTGCAATGTATGTGCTAAAAGCTAATTACCACAGACTCTCAGCAATGTATGTGAGGTTGTCCAATTTATTTATTTATTAATTTTGTCCTTAACAATAAGATATAGGTACCCAAAAAAATGTAAGCTTTACATTTGAGTACTTACACTATACCACTAGCCACAACAATACCTCTAAATAGTTTACTGAGCTTCGCACTAGTAAAGCCTTTAGTCCCATCGATCAACACTACTACTCAAGTGAAACCACACATAAATCGACGGGTAACATTTAACCGAGGATCATCTGTTTCGCGTTGCGCAAGCGCATAAATGTTTGCGCGCGTTAGCCACTTGACACTATTGTGCTGGTTATTACCAATATTGCGGTAGAAGACACTCGCTGATTTTATCACCTTTTATTGTAAAGCTATGCACACAACTCGCTCTATCTACAGTAATTTTAAATAAATGTAAAGTCAAAATTATTGTTGATGGGCTAAAGTAATAAACACTTTTTCGAGTACCTACAAATTGAGTATTTTGGTAGCTTGTTTCCTTGTACTTACGTACTGTAGAAAAATTAAGCTTAAAGTAATTGTAAAATGTATCTTATAACTTCTTAATTTTTAGGATTAATACATAATTGAATTTGAATACTGACCCATAAAGTAACTCAGAAAATTTTATCATAAAACAAAGAACTGCTGCTTTATTTGCGACACCTTATTAACTCATAATTAGTTTTATTACTACGTTCCAGCTGAAAAGTTTACGAAATAACAAAGATCTGCGTGGTGGGTTCTTTACTTAATAATGATGAAAGTGTCGGCGAAAGATCGAACAAAAAGTAACCTTTGAGTTGACTGATGAAGTGTCGATAACTTCGTATTGAATGAGATCTCATCTGCACAAGACGGATACAAATTTTATGCAACCGCTTAACGACCTTTTCGAAAATTGATAATTTTGTATTATTGCATTTGCTTGCAGCCGATCAACGAACTCTGGTATCTATCAAGTTTTACATAATAATATCTAGTCAATCAAATGCAATAATGCTTTATTGTACGATTTTCTATTCTTTATTTAGGTGACGTTATACATTATGCGTAATTTTGTTTCTGCTTTCAGTTTGGAATTACTTTTCACCGACACCGATGCTATCTACTTACGCAATTTGTTCTTATTTTGAGAAATTCAAAATAAGGAACACTACAAGAATAGAAGAAACCAAATAAACAAATGTGTTATAATGACTGATAAATTAAGTCTTATAAAAATAGATTTATTGAATCGATCGCTACACTTCTTTTTTGGAATTCGTTAAGGTATATCAACCTACATCAAAGTGACAGAATCACAGGTATTAGAATATTGAAACCAACGTACCAGTTAAATTTCAAAGTATTTTCCAGCATTAGGTGTAATATCTAATAGAAAAACAGAGTTTGGTGAACTGAGTTACGAACAGTTTGACTACATTAGTGGCAAAGTGGAAAAGGTAGCCTAAAGCGTGAAGGGTCGCAGGTTCGTTTTACGGTCCGGTCAACTTCGAAACCAATTTCTCCAATTGTCTTGAGTCTGGGTATAGGTACGTTGAAAGTCAATACCAGTTAATTTGTGTGTTTATATGATTTGGCTATCCACTACAAATTTGACTGATGAAAACACAACAGCTATCAAATCAATCATGCACCCCATCTTATTAATACAATCCTGTACCACACCCACTATTACAACGTCAAACATTAACGTCATTTTACACGTGACATAAGAAAAACAATTTCTTTTCGCTTTAACATTACCAACCATGAATAATAATTTTCCAACGATATTGCTTTACAATGGCTCTTATGCAATAGGTCATACACACTAATCCTATTTTAGCAATACCTAGTGTGATTTGAAGTCACGTCCTTTCCGATCAGTTAAGCCGTAAAGGGGGCCACTCACTTGACCTGTCCGCTTCAAGGCGGCTTGACAGATCCATCAAACACACAGACAAAACAACGTTCGCAAATGAAGTTTACTTCTCACGCTAATTAGGCAAGTTGCTAATGTTTGAATGAGGGTCCAGCCCGCTTAAGATGCGTCAGGCAAATAGATTTTATCGTGCTCTTCATAAATGTCAAAATCGATAAAATTCAGTGCGTCAACTCCTGATTCGCTGAAAATACAAATGGGATGTGCTGTCAACCAATTAACAGTGCCGAAAGTTTTGATGTCTCGTGCGAGACACTTGCCGTTTAATACTTGCCGCTAGTAGGCCAGATTTTTGTCTCATGAACTTGAAGGGCGATTTACATGTAACTACAGACCTTATAATAATGGGGAAATAAGGTAACAGATATGGTTATCGTGTCCGCTAGAGCCATGGTCTACAGTAGCTACCTACTTACTTGCATGCGCGATAGGTACCTATGTCAAATTTCTCTTATGAGACGACAAAAATGTTTCAACTGTCGATAGGCCGTTATCATACCTACCACCTTATAATTTCAGTTCAAGCAGTTGCCTAATTAAATTTTTTGGCTTTTGATTTGCCTTTAAACCTATTATTTAATGACTGGCTCTTGAGCAACTGTTTTAATGTTAATAGCTGATTTAAATAAATAAATGTTTGACTGATTTAATTTATTTGACACACAACTTTTAATTTTTGTTATTTTAATGGAGTAGGTACTCATAAATTAATATAAATAAACTTTTGGTTGATTGATTAATTGGTTGTTACGCATCCGAAGCCGCTAGATCCGCCAGATATTTATTACTAGCTGTGCCCGGGACTTCGTTCGCGTGGACTACATCCTTTCATGGTCGGTTTTACCCCTATCTCCCCTAATATTCGAAACAAAAAGTAGTCTATATTTTAATAGAGCTATATTTGTGCCAACTTTCATATCTCTAACTTAAAAAATAAACATTTTCCCATATAAACTTTCAAAGGTGGCATTGTCCCCCCCTCACTCCCTTACTTTCGTACAAAAAGTAGCCTACGTCCGTTCTTGAGGTTCAACGTACACTTATGCCAAATTTCATCAAAATCGGTTGAGAGGTTTAAGCGGGAAAGCGTAACAGACAGACAGACAGAGCTCCTTTCGCATTTATAATATTAGTAGGGATTAGTAGAGATTTGTTCGAAAAGAAAAATGCGCCTTACATTTCAGCAGTGTCTGTGTATATAATATTATTATGACAGCATATATAAATAAATAAAATAAATAAATATTGGACAACATCACATACATTGCTCTGATTCTGTGGTAAGTAGCTTAAGCACTTGTGTTACAGAAATCAGAAACAACGACGGTACCACAACACCCAGACCCGAGACAATATGGAAAAGTTCGTTTCCCATATTGACCCGACCGGGGATCGAACCCGGAACCTCAGAGATGGCAGTCGCCAAAGTCAGGCCCGCTCGCCCCTCGGCTACGGAGGTCGTCCAATCGGAGGTCGTACGGAGGTCGTATCTTCAAGTACTTACAGTAAAGTTGGCAAAGGTAACTCTCTTTTTGAATTTTAATAGCAATTTATAGTTATCATGTAATATCTATTTAAATATAATAGGAACTTCTTTGCTGCAGTCATAAATGAAGTGAGGCACCACTGTCTGCGTAATTTGCGCAATGTTCAATATTATTACGTATTTGAACTGTGTCAGGATGTTAAAAATATATTTTAGTATATAATAATAATAATAATAATTCTTTATTGGCAAAAAAACAAAAGCAAGTTACAATAACGGTGACTTCTGCACTAGGCTCGAGGCCTGTATCGCAGTAGTCAACTGTTGATTATAATTTCCATAACAGTGTTTGAGCTACATATAGGTATCTTTAGGTATCTATATAATACCTACATTGAGATCAGAGCAATGATCTTTATTTATAAATACAAACTATATAATATCTTTTTACAATATTTTAGGAACAAATTTTAAAATCGGCGACAGTCATAGGTAGGTACATAGGTGCTTAGTTAAAATAAGTAATAGCCAAATTGACAGACTATTAGCATCAAATGAAGGTAGGTACATAATGCATATTGTATTTAGGTACCTATGTATTGCTAATTCGAGGGTACCTACTGTAAACAAAAGTACAATCAGCTTCATAGTTGACTATTCTCGTAATTAAATTCTACTTACACTCTGTGCATTACTTTGCATTTCATGGCATTTGTTCCCATGTTTTTGTCACAGTGCATTTGAATGCACAATCAAACTTGTGCATTGTTTTAGTGCTTCGTGGACCTTAATAGTTGCAGACTTTTATACGAGTTTTTCTGTATGAACAGTTTTAACAAAGTGTCTCTATAGATTAATGAAATGGATAAGTTGTTTTATCACTGACAGCAAATAAGATTTATACCCATTTTGTGGAAAAAAACAAATACGAAAATATACGAGTTTAAAAGGATACAACTATCAATATGTTTTCATTGTTTAGTTTTAGAATTATTTATTTTTGAATCATATTAAGTAAACTAGGTAAAGGTGTGGTTGACTGGTAATTATTGCCACTAGACACTAAGTCCACCTTTTGTATTTTTAACCTGCAAACGGCTATAAGGTGAAACACTGTTCAACGTTAATATAATTAAATTATTTGAAAGTCAACAGCTATTTTTAGTTTCTGAATATTGCTTTCTAGCGATAATACTGTAGAAATTGTACTACAATATGTACCTATGTCTTTATTTAGTACCGATCTCACACACGATTTTACGACAGGTAGTAAAATGCATTTCATATTACCTACATCATATTTCCAAATAAGGCTCGATAATAAGGTAAATAAATATAAATCTTCACATTACGTACGTACTACGTACTACGTACTACGTACCTACTAACCTATTTAGTTAAACTTTTAAAAATCATACCTACCGACTAAAAGCTGCGTAGGTAGAAGTATTAAATCATGGATTCCGGATAGTGTAACGTAACATTTTAAAATCACGTTAATCTCATAGGAAAAGCTGGTGTAATACACATTCAATTAATTTAAAGCTGGTAACTGTTTAAAGTGCCAAAGGTTAACATAACTACCACCCATCCTCATTGTTATGCGGTTTTGAGGTTAAATTAACGAATAGGTCATGACCACGTGCATTGATTAATTTCTTTGATGTTGTTTGCGGCTGGGCCGCGTTTTTCTTAATCGGATTACGTTTTTCCGTTTGCATTTGTTTATAAAGTCGAAATAACGATGGTTTATTAAGTTTTCAAAGCATATAATTAAATATGTTCTTTAGCGATTGAAAGGGATTCATAGATCAGGTTTAAAATAGTAATCAGGTAGTTTTAAAGAACATAACGAGCTCCGTAGCCGAGTGGTGTTTGGCCGCGCCAACACTGAGGTCTTAGCTTTGATTCTGGATCTGGTCCGTATGGAAACGGGAATAAGTGCACTGTATAGGTTGTTGTCCAATATTTATTTAAGAACAGTTTAGAAATGAGTAGTGGCTTAACTATTGAAACCTATTGGAAATAACTGTCTGTACCTACTATGTAAAACAAATTGATTTCCGTCTTTGAATATGCTAAGGTACGAGTAAGATGCTGTAGCAAAAAATTTGACCGCTTTTAGGATCACACTATTTATTTAACCTTTGTGGGTAACAAAGATTTTAAAACCGTAGTAGAACTGATTAGAATGAGTAAACTAAAAATATCCTACTAATATTTAAAACCGAATGTTCATAAGAATGTATTGAAGTCTGGATGTTACTTTTTCACGCAAAATCCCATAAATGGATTTCAATGAAATTTATGAAATAATATATGATAACATATTAAGAGCTTTTTATTTCTAGAATAACGCGAACGAAGCAGTAGGTCTACTCTCAAAAACGAAATATGTCGGATCCGACAACGGATAGTAATTTTTAATTCTCATCGTCGCAACCAATTCACTTTGAATGCGACTATTTATGCAAATCATTAAACACGCTTTAACTCCCGAACTTTTGATAAATCTTCAAAAACGAATTCTTTCGTATGTTCGTTTCGTTTTTGAGAGTAGACCCCCACCACAGCAAGTGATTTATATTTTAACTATTTAATTTAAAGCGAGCGCAATAGATCTGGAATAACCTTGCTTATTTGTTTTGTGCATTTAAGTGGACAACCTTATACTCGTAAAGTTACTGCTTTTAATGCGAACTTTTGATGCCAGGATGCCACTAGCCGCAAGTGTGCCACGGTCGGCGTGACGTCACTATATAGACCCTATGCCCCGATTAAGTAGGGCGACCAAGTTTACCGATAGGTAAAGATATCGTCCATAGTATGACCTCCATATTTGTTTACATTATTGAGTATTAAAATTGTTTTCTTGGTATTATGCTTTGATGTGAGATACAAAACTTAAAAATCAACTTAATTTCTCAAATCGAGAGAAACCTAGTTGGTGTTGAAATGAAAACGACTAAAATGAAAACATTAACATATAAAGAAAAAGGTACTAACCATTTTTTAAATTTTCCCATAATAAAATGTTAAACCAAAATAATTCAGAATATTTATAAAAAATAAACATATTATATTCTTATTTGTTTGAAATCAGAGTCAAAGCATTCGTCCGTAATTTAAAAAAAACTACAATAATATACGGCGAGTTAGTCTAAAATTTGCATTTGTCTTAGATGAGCATAATTAAATACCGATAATAACAACGATTCGGAAGCGATACCGGAATTTAAACATGACTTCTGAACTAATAATATTAGACCAGGATGTGCGGAATATATTTACAGAAACATTAGTATTGAACGCGTAACTATTTCGACCGAATTCGGTGGCATTTTGTTACGAGCATCTTTGTGCTATGGGCGGTTACTGGTTGGTTTTAAAACATCTAACAGGAACGTATATCACTTGAAATAACCCTTGAAATCCCAGCCACTGATTGTTAGGTCAAGAAATTATTTATTTTCTTTTGTGTGTGGAACGTCCGGGTGAGAAGAGTTAAACAAATTTCTACAAAAATACGCACTGTTCCCGCGTGGTGTATAACTAAACTATACAAATACGAATACAACTGAATTAGTAGTTAGTATGTGTGATTCCGATAAGATTCATGTGACCCCATAGTCGGACGGATCTGGTCACCCTACCAGACCGGTCGGACCGGCCAAAGATCTGTACCGATGAGGATCCGCCCAGACCATTATGTAACGATATATATGACTGCTATGCTGCGTATGCCATACTTTATGCGATGTCATCGGTTCACAATTAATGTTTTTGGGTCAAATTTGGACGGAAATCTCTTTCGATTCGAACGTAGAAGTAAAGTAGTTTAATTATGTGTGTTACAAGCGGCTGCTACAGATTTAAATAATTTTTTTTTCCAAATTTAGGCTATCCTTTTCGAACTATTTGTCATGAACATAAGTAAATTTGAATTTTGGCTTAGGGTAAAAATTTTCAAGTCCCGGGCTCGTTAGGCGCCATGCATGATGGTTTTGAAATGCCGTCATAATAGAATTGCATTGCAAGTTTCTTGATTCAGTATTAAAAATTATTCAACTTAGAAGAAACTTAAATTGCATTACCGTCCAAAATTTTAATCGTCATCAGCATTTTGAGTACACACAAAATGAGAAACAAAAAATAACTTGCCGAGAGGTTTTCATCAAACACATCAATAATACTTCCTCGTTAAAAAGCTATAACTTGATCTCAAGGAAAAAAAAATTGGAAAGAAACGATCGATTACGTAAAAAACTTATCGAATATGAAATGGATATTGTTTTGTATGTACATCGTGATCTGCATTTCACACGTTCAATTTAAGCGGCAATTTACATTCAAGATGAATCTTCAAGATGGACATGACAGTCTATAAATAGTCAGTTATTATCCAGACACTGTTATTATTGGAGATTATTCGTCGCAATCGATAAACGCTCAAGATCAGATGGCACGATTTTGTAATATTCCTGATTGTCTGTAGGGCTGCCAAACTAAGGTAAAAAGGCATTAACGGATCGAAAAACTAAACCACTATTTTGTTATATCTTTGTTTAAATTCATAAAACAACATTCAAAGAGTTTCTGTCAAAACATTTTTTTGGAAAATCTAACTTAAATAATATTCATCTGAGATAGGTGACTGAATCAAATCATTTTTCAAAGGGGACCCCGAGAAGTTACTTTTTAATTATTATCTAGAAGGCAACATTATCTTGCACTGTAAGTGTTAAATAGCTAATAAACAGGAAACAATTTTGATCTTTATATTACAAAAAAAAACTTTTTGCTTGTGACCAGATTTTTTTATGAAGTCTATATCTTATAGGATTTATTTTATTACAGACTCCGCTTTGGTTGATCTCATACATGGAATAATGACCCATTAAGGATACCTAACTAATGGTTGTCAAAATTTAACAACCATTGTGGTTATTTTGTGGTGTGGTGACCCTAGAAATAAAGCTTGAAAACTGGAAATGCAAAGAAGTTTACGATCAACCCCAAAACTTTGAGGTATTATTTTTCATATAACTACAAATCAACTTGTAACTGGTACCCATACTTTGTAGTTACATTAAGGAGAGTATATTGCAGATGCTATGGGTCAAATAGTGAGTTGGGAGATAAAATTACTAGAGAAAACAAGTACAAGCTTGAAATAATAGTTTCTTATAACTCTATAACTAATTTCTATACCGTTACTCTTCGGTGCAGTTTAATTATAAGGCACATGTAAAAGGAAAAGATGCTGAATATTGATTTGATAAACTTTAGGTTTAAATATAGGCCTCATTTAATAAATTATTTTTAGTAGTATGATATCCATTAAATGATATTTATCAATAATTATATTTACATAACATAAAGTGGAATAAATAGATACAATTTATTACAAGGACTGTAAATGTAGACATTTGTAGTGGTGATGTGATTATTCCGACTGGTAGGTCACGGTTTACTGTAATTGAGTGGTAAGCATTTAAATTGACAAAATAGGTAAATATAAGAGTGTTATGACTTAGAATTTCATATTTTAATTACTTAATTATATTGCAATTTAATTTCATCGGTCCAAATCCAAGCAATAAAAGTAAATAGATACAAAACCGGAATTTTCAGGAACAGAACTGCACGCTGGATTGAAAGTGGGACTCTAAAATCCCTTTACTTCCATTTGTCGCAATGGAATTCAAAATCAACAGTGATTTCCCAGTATACATACTTAACTATTAACATAAATAGGTACCGAGTTTCAAAACATAAATGTTCATGAAAATATGTGTGTACTGGGTGGGATTAAACCCTAATGGGTAGACCTTAAGTCATTCAAGCAGGTGGAGAGTCACAACCGAATGAAAGAAGATGGCATACGAAAAACACTAGTAACCGTAAATTTTCCTCAACATTTCGCAAGCGAAGGCGTGTCTGAAGTGAACCTGCGACCCTTCATTGCCGCCTGCCTCGCTGCCCAACAATTTGACATCTGTTGCCCAATCTCGATGCTCACGGTCTGAGCTTAGCAACAAATTACGTGTGCTGTTATTAACGTTAATAAATTGTTTGTGGTATTCCAAAATTGCTTGGCTTCTTAATGTCAGCAGTAGGTCATAGAGTCTAGCGTCCTTTTAGCAAATATATGAGCATCATCGGAAACTATTGCAAGCTTAGAAAATATTTCAAGTCATTAGTGAGGTCACGAAAGTACCTCTCTTGCAAGATTGGGTGTTTAAGACATTTAAAACAGTTTTTCAAATCTGATACCTTACCATATCACACTAAGTCAAATATTTAATTCTAGAAAGTTAAATCTTGGTTTTAAAAGCGAAATCTTCCAGACAATTTTTTTTTTAAAAACGTTTTTGTGTGTAATAGAAAAGTTTACAAGCCTTTCTGTATTGTTACATGGTATGCTTAATAATAATTATATTTGAATCGTTTTAATTATTGTCGACTAGGTACTCTATTTAAGGGGTACCTACCAATTTTTCAAACCGCCAAGTTTTTGGAATGAGGCCAATGAAAAAAAGTTTCAATAAGACTAAGACTACAAACTCAAAGCGGCGCAGGCTGTGCAAGTAACGCAAGCCATATCATTGATATTTTAACGTCATCGCCATACAAATGGCCTACATGGCGGGGCAAATCGTGTGCAGCGAGGGTATCGTGCGCAGCGTGCGTATCCTGTGCAACAATGCAATAACACTTTTAGGACTAAGGATAAAAATCCAGTTACTTCTAACATCTGATTGTGAAGATGTGCAACGCGAATAAGCAAATCTAGAAAGGTTGCGACCGCCTCCCGCGTTTTACGAGCTATTAGCTACATGAACAGTGACCGGCACTGACATAATAACGTACAACGCATTTAATTGTAAGCTTCATTACAACGCCATAAGAGTTAAAGTGTGATCATCTCAGTGCGTACTACTGTACTGTACGCTATTAACGACACTGCGCATACGCAGATATTGGTTGTGCAAGACTCATTCATGAAACAACGCGTAGTGTGTACCGACAGCAAACAACTAAGCTGTAGTAACTACATGCTCAACGTCTTGTATTATTTGAGGCTTGTCGATCATAATGGGAACTGTTAAAAATATGTTGCCACCTTTCCCATATAATTTTAGGATATCAATGCGTCAAAGAGGACTTTTTGTTTCATTGACCATATTTTTTTGCAATTATCTTTAAAATTCTGCCAAACTATTTAACAGTCAGTATATTGGTCAATTAAAATTATGATGTCACAGTTTGCTATTTCATTAAAAAAACCATATCCATTATGGAATCGTATTTCGATAGGTACTTAATAGTATATCAGTTGAATAGATAGTCTACATTCCTTTTATTAAATAATATGTTTTATTTAAATGTTTAATATACTTTTTTAGATTTGTGTTTATTATATATATTTATGTAAGTAGTACTCGTAGTAATACCTACAGAAGGGGAAAAGGTCTCTATCATTGAAACCAAATCATCGTTATAACAATAGGTACTGGAAATAACAACAGGCAAGCTTATGTCGGGTTCAAAAATACTAGCCATGGTTTCTGTAAATTGATATTTACGATTGATGATTTTTCTGTAAAAAAGGCTTAATAAAACAAAACGATAAATTAACAGTTCCAAATTTAAATTTTTAAATGAACAATTGTGTTAATATAAATAAATTAAACTTACTCATGCTTATTGTTTTTGCTGTCGACACTTCAGTGGCTCCAAGTTATTCCATCTGTCAGCCGTTACTAATCGCTCGGCTATTGAGACGTATACTACCAGGCAGGAACCACGGATCGAAGATTATCTGAAACAAGCCATAAAACAATTAATTATTTTCTAATAACCATTTTATTCGAACGTGGGAAATTGGAACCCATCTATTAAGTATAATTAACATTTTTTTAATTCATTATTTTATTCATATTGACGATTTCCGTAGCCGAGAGGCGAGCAAGCTGGACTTTTGCATTATCGTCTGTGGTCCCGGGTTTGATATCCCGTCGGGTCGGTATGGAAAACGAACTTTAGTAGGTATATAGTTTTGGGTCTGATTCGTGTTACCGCCGTTATTTCTGATTTCTGTAACACAAGTGCTTTACCTACTTTCCACATAATCAAAGCAATGTGATGATGTTGTCCAATATTATGCTACATATTTTGCAAAGATTATTTTTATTTGATTTGATCGCCATTTATTGACATAATCGACATTCCGAATACGGCGGTAGAATGCTTAATTTGTACTGACAATTCATAAGTGCTTTTGTAAAGCTTACATGAATAAATTTGTTTTCTATTCTATTACATAGATTTACATATGCATTCGTCTAAAGACACATATTCGTGTATTTATTTTTTATCTTATCCGTTTTCTCACTTCCGTACCATAAATTATTCAATTAAGTAAATTTCCAGAAGAGGTTCATTGATACTGAAGCTCGTGACTCTTACGTCCCTTTACGGAACCTTGACAAATCGTGACGGTTGCGGTAATCGATAACAAATCATTTTCGTGCTCAATTAAATATTATATCGATGTTTTTCGGATGTTCACATACTAATTGTTATATCATAAACACGGCATTTACGACTATTACGGCATTCAACCGCGGATGTAACGATTTTATTTGATTATTGACTAACACTATTGATTCATAAAAACCACTCAGGGACTTGACTAAACGAATAATGAAAATCTTTCGTTGCGGTTCTAAGTATAGCAACACATCTGATTGTAGGTATATGAACACAGTAATTTTAAGTTCCACTGATGAGTACACCATACGAGGATATTAATATTTAGTAAAATGCTAATCTATATAATGTGCGTAGGTAGTAAATTAGTCAAACTAATAAGTTAGAACTTATCTTACTTATCCACTACCGTTTGTCGTTTTGTAAGCAATCAATTACGAGGATATTAATGTAATTCGAGATTATTGTAATAACATTGATACTGATCACAGATGACAAATGTGAATGATGTCATATCTATAGAATGAATGACGTTGTTTTCAAATGCAATGCTAATATTTAAGAGGTTCTCGTGCATAATAATAAGATAATTTACAAGTTCTTAATAATTATACGACTTTGTCCAATAGGTATTTAGGTTTCAAATAAACAAAATGTTTTTTGAAATCAACTTTATTTATTAGTCTACGATTGATCTCATTAAAGTATTAAAAAAGACAGCGATATGCAAATACCATAATTGAGTTAATTAAAACAACCGGTATTTACGAATGGTATTGCATCGCAAAAAAAGACTAGACTTTTAAAGGAAAATGACAACCATTTGGTTTTTTCGTTAAAAATGCCAAGGAAACATTGTTACATAGAAAAGAGTTAGTGTCGAGTTTCTTGCCGGTTCTTCTCGACATGATCAACATTCCATCCACGGCAGTAGAATACTTAATTTGTACTGACGATTCATAAGTGCTTTTGTAAAGCTAACATGAATAAAGATGTTTTTTATTATATTCTTATAAAATATTGTAACGAAACATCTTTTTTTTCCAACTCAGTACAGGAGCATCATTTTACGATATATCAATGAGATTTGTTCAGCCTTATTGTTTAAATGGATACTTAGTCTTAAAACTAACCTGCTCAAAAGAGAAACCTAACAATCTTTGCGTAACTTGCAAGTTCCCAAACATATCAGATATACTGCCCTGTCTAGGTATCCATCACTACGCCCACTATTTCTTCATGACTGCCTACGAATGAAAGGCTAAAGCGGATCTTATTGTTAACTTGCAAAAGCTACCTTACGCTATATACTTTTTCAATATAATTTCATATACTTTCTTATCAGTTTTGTGTTCCAAAGCCTAATCCATTCTGATGGTCACTCAAATCGCGAAAAAAAGTCTTGTACCTATTATTGATTAGAAGTACTATAAATAGCTGAAACTATTGAACGCGCATATATACGGGACCAAATTGGATAATTATACTTTATTATGTTCGTAATTGTCAGAACAAGTTTCGTTAAAAAAAAAGTTAAAAATAAACTGCTGAAGCTTTTGAACGCACATAACTTCAGATATACAGTGCCAAATTGGATAAATATTTTTTGTTATGTTCAAACTAATTGTCAGAACAAAATTCATGAAAAAAAAAAAGAAAAAGTTTTGGAATATTAGGCGTGCAAAGCCGCGTTGAGCCGCTACTGTTACCAGTTATAAATTATATTATAAATAAATAAATTTCAAGTATACTAATATAATTTTCATATACATATTTAGTAATGGCTTGATCCCAAATTATTGGCTAGCATATTTTAACTATTAGCTAGCATTTTGCAATACACGAAGCATCCACGAACGACATCACATAATTAACAATTTAACTCGGTGTAATCGGAGTAGATTATTGAAAATTAATTAATCTGCGGTTCGACATTACAAAACGGAACTCGCACCAACAAAATCATTAACGTACACTGCTCAAACCGTAATGCATTTGCGCGCGCAATCCGTAAAAAGGTTAATAACTAAATTAGTAAAAATATAAACGCGTGCGCCGCCGTGAGAACCAACTTAAGTAATCCACGGTTTTGGTTCAACTATTTTTAACCTTATCACGAAGATGCAGAGATGAGTTTTATTAAGTTGAAGGTTGCAATTGCAGTTGACCGTATGATGCAGGCGCGAATGCGTTGCAACGAGGATCTGAAGCTCCGTGACCTATGCAGCATAAAATGTGAGATGACTAAATGTTACAGTGTCAGATGAGATCTTGGGATTTGAAAGTTAGTTTCTCTAGCACTTAGGGTTGACAGTCTAATAGAATTTTGTAGGTACCGATAGGAATTCTAACATTAGGGTTTTGTAACATTTCATGAAGAATTTTCTGTGTAGGGTAAAAGTAAGTAGAGGGGGAATAATGTTTTGCTACATTTAATTATGCTTTTACATAACAAATGAAAGTTTTGTTGTATTAAAGTTGGTGTTCTATAAATGAAATGTATGTCATGTTACTTAATAATGTTTCTTTATTTCTTTCTTTCTAATTCTTATAAAAAGAAAATGGAATGTCCTACTTATTACATAGGTACATTAAATGATTCTTGAGGAATTTTATTATCATTTATCATTTTGATTAATTTATTCCAATTTTTTTTAATACAAACGTAAACGTTTATTATGGTATTCTAAGCAACAACAATGCATTGTATTGTAATACACCAATGATCTGCTTACCGACTATTTACTACAAATGTTGATTGTATCGATTGTGCGATGAGTCACGTAATAAACGGTGTATTAAAATACAATGGTCGGTTTGTTCGCATCGATTTTTTACGATAACCTTCCGATTGACAGCGCATCCTCTCAAAATGTCAAGTCTTACATAAGATACAGGTAATGACACAGGTTCCCGAGACAGCAGGGTTGCCAGTGTTAATTTTTGAATTAATTTTAAAATAAAACATTTTAAGCCGTACCACGATCGGACCTTTTGCCTCAATATTGTGATGAAGATTGGAATGAGAGAATGCATTTTTTTTAACAAGGTCTACAATTTTAATTTTTGGCGCAGTTGAGTTTGTTTATTGTGGCTTACTTTTTTACCTGCAAATTAAAGTATTTTTGTATTTTATTTAAAATGTCTTTCTATTATGTAGTTAATTAAATGTTATATTTAAAATATGTCATCTCCTGCAATATTTTAAAATATTTAATGTCAGACATGTTGAAACAGGATTGATTCAATATAATTATGTTTATATTTAGAGTAAATTACAGCTTTTCTGGAACATTTATTTTATGAAGTATATGATATGCTATATATATTTTGGATACCACGAACAGGACATTTCAAAAATTTAATGAGGTGCAAACCCTAACGGTTATTAATATAATCTTGGTAATTCGCCCGATCCCACAGAAACCGCTGAACTTCTATTTCGATATCAGTTTTAATTATATCTTAACTGGTTTCAAGGGCGTGTCTGCCAACTTATTGCCGTGTACCCCTAAAACAATGCTTCAACTGTTAAGCAACAGTGTGGGTGTCATTTCATAAATTTGTGTGGACAATGGAAGGCGCGGAATTCCCACAAAGAATCGCTAAAAATGTTATACGTAAGTTACGACATTATTATGGTCACTTGGCTTGGCCCGGTTTTTATAAGTCATGTTTATCTGTAATAAGTGTACTGTAAAATAGGCCCTATGGCCCAGTAATTGAACATGTCAGTTAAAGAAACTAAAGTTGTAGGTTCGATTACGGTAGGAAAAAAATAATAAGGTCTACGTGGTTTTGGGTTTTAGGACGAATCATGCTATTTTTCTATGTAACATACGTATTTAATTTTATCTTGTTGGAATCTATCGGTGTAACTTCAAACAAGATAAATACCATTACCAGAAACAAAATGTTTTTACTATGCTGAATTTGAATCCATATTGCCCAGTGAAGTTGTTATTTTTTTCTCACTGTCTCAAAAGATCAATAGCCAGTAAGAAAAAAAGAAACAAAAATTCATCATCAATATCCTGGCTGTAGATAGCCTTTTCATCTTCACCAGTTAGCGGAAGATCAGAGGGCTCACACCCAGTTAAGTTGTTTGTTATGACCTAAAATCATGTAAGAAATAATGAATTTACACCCACATTACATTAACCAACTACGATTGTTTTGTTTAAACATTAAATTCGTATACGTTTTTTAATAGAAAAAAAGCATAATACTTCTATTTCGATATTGGATTTATTTTTCAATAGCTCAGTATGCTAGTAGGTAAGGATGCAAATGATCTTCACAACACATAAATAATCAATCAATAAAATCTAATGAGCTTTAAATATTCACGATGAGAGCCTAAAACGTATAATAAAAACGTATTCGGTCACAAATCATATGCCGATGAATATAATTTTAAACTGGTTTAAAAATACTTAGAATGTAAAGATTGTTTATTATTTTCATTTAACTATATTTGAAGTACTAAAAAACTATGACACTGACCTTAATAAATATTGTAGGTGATCATTTGACCTTTTAAATGTTAGACTGGGACATGTGCCAAATGAATGAATGGGCCGTAAATCAAATGAATAGATAACACAAAACAAAACTTTGAACACAGTTGACTTGCAATTATTATTTTATGGCACATTCGTTTTTTACTGCAAAAGTGATTATTAATATCTCCGTATCAGTTTACAAAAAATAGTTAACGTCTTATATTTTCATGATTGATAGGGACTACAACCAGATACATATATCTAAGTGGGTTATGTGCTGTTTAAATTTTGATCCAAGAATACTGCCTATTCAAGATATACATTTTATGTAATTGGTCTGAAAAAAGTTTGTATATGTGTAGTCGTGGTTCGTAATCTATCCATGCTAATAAAATTATTTGGCCATATACTATAATTTTGAAACTTCTTTCAAAGAGTTCTCAGATCTAAAATACTTTATTACGTAGGTGAAATCACGACTACAAGACCAATCGAACTGAAGATTTCGCATTTTTTTGGTAAGATAGATTCATTTTAACGTTGTATTGAGTGATGTCTATCGATTGATATATCTCAAAAAATTGCATCATTATGGCTAATTTAAAATAAAGAGGTGGTTTGTGAATTCAAAGGTTGGTACTAATAATCCGATTGAAATATTATGTACCAGATACAACATAACATGACGTGCGATACTTATAATAAAAACTAAAATACGAGTTCAAAGTTTTCAAGATGTATTCAGTATCATATGTCATTAAATGTGTAAGCAAACAAATAAAATATGAAGTATAATGCTTTTAAAAGATTTTTACATTCTTTTCAGAACCTTAGAAGCTGATGCTATTATATCTAAGTCTATCGCATCCAACCATACAAATTGGCTTGCAGAATCAAGTTCAATTAGCCTTTAACGATGACCTCTGGCATGGGGAAACAAAAATATAGTTCCACATATAAATGAACCTCTAAACGCTACGCTGTGCAACTTTATTGTTTACCATATACTAGTTGCAACATGAGGCAAAGCGTAAAATCGGCCCAGGCTGCCCTTTCGGTCCGATTCGTGTTCATGTGATGGGCCGTCATAACGAAACCTCATGACGTGTGAGCCCGGCGTTATTTGCAACCGTTAATAACTTGATTAGCATTAAGCGAAAGAAGATAATTGTAATTACGTAATATGATTTGTGATGTACACTTTTTCGATGTTTGTTAAATTGCGGAAGAACAGAAATTTACTGTAGTTAAATATCAATGCTGCTCAAGTATTGTTTGGAAAACATACTTGTGTTTTATTGGTTTAGATTTGGAATATCAAAATAAGAATTGGTTAATTATTCCAATTACAATTATTTAATTTAAGCAGACATGTATTGTCAATATATAAATAAAACATTATCAACATAAAAATATTATTCTTCGGAGTTAATAACCATTTCACGCCAAACCTAGTCATGTGAAATTCTTAACAAGAAAAAAACAAATGTGTTTGGCCTTGACAGGTCAGTAGAAAACCAGAACTGGCTTTGGTAAAATTGGTTGATGGTAATTTTGTTGTTTCTATGACAACATTTTGTCATCAATTTAAATATCTGGACACACCTTTTCTTACAAAATTCGATGTTCTTCTAATAATATTGCCATGATTTTATATTTTAAATTTAAATAAACTATTTCAGACCTTATTAGGTAAATTATTATTTAGATCTAATCTTAATTAGAATATGAATAACGAACGCTCTTTCCAGTTTTTGTAAAATTTTCGAAGCAAATCACACTAAATCACGTGTTTAAAAAGCTGCTCTAATGGACCATTAACATAGCTAAAGTCATATAGACTCCCATAAAACATAATAAATAACTGACCTTTGAAGATGAGAGAATAATAACTAAGCTTTTTTTATTTTTAACCTCATAATCCGTTAAATAGGATAATAATACTTGTCCTATTGCATGCATACTTAAATTGATATATATTTAAATTCTTAATTATTGTTTTATTTACAAACCGTCAGAAATGGATACCATTTCGGAAATTATGCTCCGTATCTATTTTTAACAAACATAAATACTTATGATTGGCCAAATCATACCTAGATTTTTTAATTGGGAATGATGTATATAAATAATGAGCAGTGTATTATACTTAACGAACTCAAATGAGCGAGTTGTACCTAAAATCTATATCTCTATACCTAAAACAAAAAAAATATAATATATATCCCGGTCAAAATACAAAAACATAATTAATTTCTTACTCCACCGCGAACACTAATTGACTCTACATTTCACTGAAAGCATCTGTTGGGTTTTTTTTCATATTTTTGGGACTCTTTCATAAAGGTTCTACATTTGTGTAAGGTATCATAAGAGTTATCCCCACATTCTTGAGAGTTTAACAAACGTTACCAAATAATTAGGAAACAAACGCTCAGTTACTATAAACCGCAACCGTTATGTTCTATTAACTGCAAAAATCATAATGTCAGCCAAAGGTGAATATGCAACAAGAATCAATGCAGCACACTTAAGCGATCATTAAATCGTCATTCATCATTGCTAACCGATGATATTCCCATACATAAAAGCTCCTAATTTTCGCCATCATTCTTTTGCGCTACAATAGCCATAATATGGATTTACAAGGCTTCTTATTGTCAGTGGATGATTTACGAGGTAAAGTCAATTTATATATGCCATAAAACTCTGTAATTATACGGTTAGTTGCAAAACGTTTTTGGCATTTTATACACCGCATAAATGGGTCTTGCAGATGGTTGTAAAATTGTAATCGTTTATTGCAAATTAATGTTGATGAGAGATGTGTAGTGACGCATGTTTTTTCCTTCGTTAGATGAGATACACATGATCTGAGTTCAGTTTCGTTTTTGTTACTTAATACAGATGTTATTCTCGCTATTGTTTAGTTATTGGATTTAATTACGCAAGCCAGAGGTCGCGTGTTCGATTGTTATATCGATCACCTGGAAGTCAGGAAAAAGACTGTCGAAACCAGTCTTTAGTGGTAATTATATTAAGGACCAAGTCCTTAATTGTTTGCCGGCTCAATATGTTAAGGTACCTTGACCTCAGATTAAATAAAAAATGACAGAAAGAAAATAACGGCTTGGCTAGATTAGTCTTGAAATGGAAAAAAAGGATTGCTGGAGGATTTCTCTTTGCTAAGTTTGTAAAGAGCAAAGACTTCGTTGGTTTATGGTCTGTTTAACATGCTCTGAAACTGCTGAATTGACTTGGAAAGTTCTTTCAAAGAAAAGTGAAAAATATTATCTGTAACTTATAATATAACTTTTGATATTGGCTAAAGGTTTTTTCATATACTTCAGAGATAATTCAATTTAATGTATCATACAACCTAACAACAAAGGTTTTCGCATAAGCAACTAGCTTCGGATCATTCGTACCTTGAAATGTACTTCTACGAGAAGAGCAGAATCGACCAGCCCATGGAAAACAAAAGAATACCGAACAACCGTGTCCTATTGTATTATAAGATTTATTTCCACTTGACATTGGCCAAAAATTAATTTTTAATATAGTGGCTGGTGGTCTTTTACCAAACTAGTCTCCCTTTCATTGTCTCAACGGTAAGAATGGTATGAATACTTACGTCGACCTAGGTTAACAATATGAGCAGAAAGGCGTGACAACGGAAATTTGACTGAAGCTATTTTAATGAGGAAACATTTACTTGCTGTCTCATGCAGTTACAATATCATTCGCAGCATGTATACCATTTTCTGTTCCTTCTGTATAGCGGTGCTCAATATACTGATGATCCAGAAGTTTAAATACTGATTTTTGGTCTTCGGATCCTGGGTTAGAATACTAAATAGAGCAAACTATTTTACGAATTTTTCGTACATAGCTCAAATTTGTGATCACCAATCCGCATTTAGTAAGCTTGACGAGGATCTAATTTTAATTTTGGAAATCAATTAAGTAAATTTGTATTATACAGCAGAGCAAAGGCTTATAGAGAACTGATTTAGGACATGTCTGATACATTTTGTTTTCGGCTGACTCTAAAACAAATAATTAAATTACCTTTGTTTTGTGACGTTACGAATGAAGCATCATCATCATCAAATGTGGTAAAGGATTATTATATACCAACCCTTCTTAACTCTCATCTTTATGCCAACTGAATACATACATCCCTTTCCTACCTATCAATGTCATCTGTCACATGCCCGTGTGCCCAACGATCGTCCTCATCATCTATCAGTCCTATTCATCGTATCCTGATATAGGATCGCAGTTCTGTAGCCTTTCGGCTCCATTGACCTTCGAGCAAATATTGTAACAGAAACCTTTACAGAAGCGCTACAAAATTTACTTCACCATTCAACGATAACATTATACTCGGCAATAGTTGCATCTTCCCATCATTAGTAGTGTGTGCCCACATTCTTACAAATGTCAGAATGGAAAGTGGAATACTTAGAAGCTGTACTGGGCTGTTCTATTGAACTTAAGGCATTGTCAGCTGATCATTTATCAAGTGATGTAATGTTATTATTGGTATTGTGTGATATAATGGCAAGTTTGCCACGTCAGAAGCTATGAGATGGCAGATTCGATACGCGATTGTGTCGCTGATTGCTTGGGAGGATAAGCATTTTATTGGCTGGTTTGAAGATGAGAAGACAACCTGATGGACCGTTTACATCACCCCTAATTTTTAAGGTATGCATATCGGTTCATCGGAGTTGTGTCTGCAGTGTTAGACAATCTGTTGAATGATGGAGTAGTTTGTAATAGTGGTTTGGCCAAGATGATAAGTGTATGTATCTAACAGATGAGGTAAGGTGTTGATACAACTTGCATATTTTGCATTGTAGAACCTTCAAAGCTTAATTGAATGAAGTCAGCCAAAATGAGAGATGACTCTTATAAAATACCGGTTAAATATTATGTTGAGTTGTGGTTTTGTCATTTCGTTATGAGTTATGAAGTATAAGTTAAAACCAAGATTTGATCGGAATTATTTCTGTTATTGTATTTTAATTAAGTATGTACACATTCTGAACGCTGGATTCTTTCTCTTGCTGATAAAAATAAAACTCTTAAACCACTTGACTAATAAAACTATTTTTTTAGAATTAGATAGTTAACGCATAGTGTGCCGTCGTAGTATTGGGTTCTAAACATTCGTTATTCATTTATGTTCGAGCGGTTTTCAATAACTATATATATGAGTTAAATCTTGGCTTCTTTACATAAAGGCATAAGTTACTGTAGCATCAATAGTTTTGACTTTCAATTAAATTTTTTAATCAATGTCCTGGGTTCAATTTCCAGGTCGAGTCAAACGCCTATACTTGTTATTAATCTGCGAGTGTAGTTATTAATCTTCTACTATTTACTGTTGTAACGTTGACACAATTTGGATGATGGTGGCGTTTGCCCAAAAAATAATAGCCTGTGGATAATATGTCAACAAAGAACTGATGACATTTGTCAAATTTTGATATCGTTTCGACAAGTTTAACGTACGAACTTAGTACAAAACGGTAAACAATTGCAGGTCAATATAAGTTCTTGTGCACACGTTTTAAGAACGTGCTTTTAACTGTAGGTATATATACGCGCGTGTCTTTTGAGTGTGATGTATACACGTTTTTAACTTTTCTAAACGATACCAAAATTCAACAAATTATATAAGCTTCCAAAATTTTAATTATCATAGCGGGAGCTTATTATCTGTGCCGCTGGCTTCATTATGATTAATGGGAGCGACAACGTTTGAACAAGACGGATCTGTTTCATTCAGGAACCAATGACGGCCATTATCTACAAAGACATAATAGTGGAAGTGAAACAACGGAACTGCATTCTGCATACTGCAGATACTCCGAAACGGTCGATCACGAGGAGAAAGCACAGGAACATTAAACGCGTCCCATTGTCTGTGTGACTCGTTGCGACACGTCTGTCTGTCTGTTTGTTGTTTTTGCAATCGTTTATTACGTCACTAGAGTTTCAGCCTAGACTTTGTATAGGGCATAAATTAACAAACGCACAGCATCACCCATTGACATTTTCTATAAATAAATAAACATTGGAGAACATTACATACATTGCTCTGATTCTGTGGTAAGTAGCTTAAGCACTTGTGTGACGGAAGTCAGAAACAACGACGGTACCACAACACCCAGACCCGAGTCAATATAGAAAAGATCGAACCCGGGACCTCAGAGATGACGCGACGCCAAAGTCAGGCCCGTGCGCCTCTTGGCTACGGAGGTCGTCACATTTTGGGGTCACCAGATAACTTGGAGCTGCATTGATTGGTGGGTCTTCAAAAAAAGAATAGTCTCATTTTCGTAAATATAGCCAACGTTTGAAACGATTACTACATTTCATTCGATAAATGGGGTATTCATCGTTTTTGCAAAGCTCTATTATGGACGATCTCTGTAGTCGAGAGGTGAGCGGGCCGTAGCTTGGCGCCGCGGTATCTCTTGAGGTCACGAGTTCGGTTTCCGGTCGGGTCAATATGAAAAACGAACTTTTCTATATTCTCTCGGGTTTGGGTGTTGTGGTACCGTCGTGGTTTCTGATTTCTGTATCACAAACCAGGCCTTGTTTTAGCTACAGTTAGCTATCACAGAACGGTTACGTTGAGAACTTTTATAAATTATTCAATTAAATCATAATATGTGGAAACGTTTATTTCATATTTTTCAACAATATCCTACTTTTACATAAATTGGGGGAAGATTGAGATCTTGATCTAAATTGTTATTCTTAAAAAAATCTCTATGGTTGTTCTTTTAAACTGCTAATAGAATTGGTCAAGTCTGGTAAAGTTTTGTTTTTAATGTTAACGGTCGCTAAATAGATCCTTAATATAGAAATGAACTTTTCCATATTGTCTCGGGTCTGGGTGTTGTGGTACCGTCGTTGTTTCTGATTTCTGTAACACAAGTGCTTAAGCTACTAATCACAGAATCAGAGCAATGTATGTGATGTTGTCCAATATTTATTTATTTATTTATTTATTTATATATTTTTTACTCGCATAAAACAAAGCATTACATTTTAATAGGCTAATTTCTAATGCTGATGAATTGTATTAAAATTTAAACAATAGGTACTTAATATGTTAAGGGTCACAAACATATGTTTTAAAATATTTTGAATCATAAACCTCAAGGTTCACAGTATCATATAACACAAAAATATTACATCTAAATAAGTAGGCATTTCCTAATTAATTAGAGGTGTGGTGATAAATGAATTCACAGATGGTCGTTTTATGGAAATTAATAGGTATTGCGTATGGCAAAGGTTATAGCTATACTAATAAAAAAATCAATAAGTTTTTTTATTATTTATTTATTGTATCACTACTACTGATCACTACTACAAAAAAATATTTTTGAAACGTAATATTATTTACGAAAAATATATTTTTTTAAGACGTATGGTACACGGCATTGAGAAAATATATTTTCTTCTAGTTAGAATAATTCTTCATAAGCTTGACTTTGCAGTTTTGCAAAGAATTCGGCTTCACAAACAAAAAAACAACCAGTTTTTAAAACAAAAACATGCTGACATTTCTTTTAAAAGATTTATTTGTTCAAAAAAAGAATGAATAAATTAATGCGATATAATCTACAATATATAAAAAACTAACCTCGGCTTTCGGTTCCTACACTTAGCGTATACCGACGTCCGGCCATAAAGATTCATCTTCAAGTCAAGGCTAAATCTTCAACTTTTTATTAAAAGCTACTTTACGGTCACGTGTCAAAATATCAGAACAATTAAGAACTTTATTCCTTGTACATAAGCTCTATAGCAAATAGATACATTTTTAGAGGGATATCTTAATAGTACCTACCGGTATACTAAAAGGTCAAGTGACAATATGTTTGTTAATTTTCAACAGGGAATCGTTAAAAAATAACATATTCGATTTGGTCTTGTGGTTTTTATATTCAGATTATTCAAATTTTAATGGGATATTCAAATTATAATACTTTTTCTTCTGTGGTCAGAATTTCCCATACAGTCAGACAAGATGTAGGAGGTTAATGACGTACCATTAAAGATATGGTTAATTAAATAAAAAGTAAGTATTTCATATCGGGGTTTTTTACATAAAAAATTAACATCAGCCCTACCATAATCATTAAAACAAGAATATGCTCTTATGAATCTAGGTTTAGATACATCAAATACGGATGAATCTCCAATATCATTTCAGAAAATAGTTCACCTGCATGCCTAAAGCAAGGTTTGCCCAAATACTTTGGGAAACTCCAACGTTAGATGAAGAGAGAAATTGAACATTTATCATATTTTGAAAGCAAACATAATTTTGCATTAAGCATACCTATGCAATTTTTTTCCACAATATCTCAGTCTTTTCATTTTTACGAATTCAAAATATTCTGAGCATAGCAGACTCTGTTCTGCTATGCTCAGAATATTCTTTCAATTTAATTATACGCAACATTTTATGGACAATCTAGTGTTTAGTAGCCCAACAAATCGTCTAGAAATTAACATAAAACACGTAACGACGTGTATTAAGCAAGATAATTTTACTTCCGCTTCCGCAAAAACTAATTATTCTGATATTAACATGGTTTATTTTTTAAAAGAATATATTTTGTCTTTACTGATAATTTCGATTTTTTTTCTTTTGTCAAAAATGTATCTTTTATCTATACCCTTTAATTTTATATTTGCCTATATCATAGCTGAAGTGTTTCTTTGACGCACTAGTATCAGAAGCTACTAGGTTAGGTTTAAAAAATATTATTGTTTAAGATAGTTAATTTATCGGAAAAAGGCTTAAAGCTATTAAACATTACACTGGGACCAATAGGTGCAAAGGATCAGGGGTAAATGTGGAAAAAACGGGGATTATGATGCATATTTGCATACGAAGCCGCATCGAGCCGCTAGTATTGTGATGAACTGTAGCAAAATAAGTTTTGGCATCAGTGACTATTGAATACTAGTCTTTTAATGGAGTTAGTAGTTTCCTCAATAGGTATTTAGCTTTCTATGACCATAAAGAGACACTATTGCAGAACAATTGGCACACGCGTCGGTGTGCTCCACAGATCTGTGTGTTCACACTTTGAGTAAAAGAAGCGATGACAGTACTTTGCTTGCATTAATATAGAGTATTGACGTCAATATTATTATTCAATCTATTACATTCCGCTAAATGTGCGACAAATATAATATCAAAAATGCATAGAACGCGACTATGTCTATAGTTTGAATGTTTACTGGGATTGCTACTATTTTCGTACGGATATTGTAATACAAACAACATGCAATATAAAGAAGATCGTAATATTTAGGTATCACTTTTGAAAATCTATTGTTTCAAGAGTAACTAATGCGGTAAATAGCTTTTAAAATTACCACTACCAATAAGGCACCTTCGTATGTAAACTTTTTTTACAATTCACGAGCAATTGGTAACATGGTACCTAACCTACCTCAGTTAAAATTTTGTAGCTGATTGGATGCAACAAATTTAAAACAAAAGCACTTACAAATGTATCGATCATAAATTAATGCAAGAATAGAAGTCGTTTTTAATTTTATGAGATAGATCTTTAAAAATTAAAACTTTAAAATGCTCTATTTAATTGAGATTTATGGTCAGCTGGAACAGAAAAAACACTGTTGTTTGTGTGCGAATTTGTTGAAATAAATTCTAATCTTATGCGATGTTTTATAAAACTATTATTATAAAATGGACACAGTATGCAAATCATCCGATGCGATCGTTATCTCACCAAATCCATATGCATGTGGGATATTCGCATGAAGTATTTTCATATGGCATTAAATCATAACCGGATTTTCACGTGAGGACAATCTTAATGAAGGAATACACGCTCAAATGGTAATGAAGGTAATTAAAATGTCCCTTTTGTTGTACTTAATCTAATGTTTTGTTTGAATTTGGGTTTATTACAATTCTTAATCGCCACTGTAAAGAGTGATAGCTTTCGAAATAACGTTTTAGTTTTGGCATTGACAATATAAAATGTAGAGCATTTAAAGATCACGTGACTTTTCTATTGTAATGTCGATACCATGTGTTTGTAATTCGCGAAACGTTTTGTAAGCTATTCCTTGGCTACACATTAGATTTGAAAAAAGAAATTAATTGAATGGAGTTTAAATTACCTTCATACATATTATTATTGTGGGCAAGTAGTGCACAGAATCTGCGTGCAAAATTGGTATTAATTTTGACCTTATTGATCGGGATTTTGATTTTTTTATTAAACTATACTTCTAGATAATCTATTGAGACCCTTTTTTATTTTAATATTGTATCTAATAGGAACAAACAAGTTATATCGTGGTCAAATTAAATTTGTTTAAAATTATCCAAACTAGTAAATTCCAATGCATCTCTTAACCTTTTAAATCCCAATAACAAATTGAGAAGTCAAATAACAGTTGATTGTCGTATAGAAATGCGTTGTTATTTTTGCGTTTGAAAATCCTGTTTATTCAGAGTTGTTTACTCAGTGGGATACTGCATTATTTTTTTTTTGAATCGGTAATAATCTATAAGAAATAGATATTTTAGCATGCATTGCGAATCTAATATTGGATGGCAGGCGGGAAACAATTTGCATTCAAGTTAATTGACAAGTCAAATTTTACATTTAAATGTTGACGAACATGTTATGTTTTGATAAAATACTGGTAAGTCCACTATTTTAGAGAATAGATTTGAACAATTGTAGCTAAACTAGTATATTGAATGGACTATTTCATCGAATTCCTTATATTTACGAGAACAATAAAAGTGTGAAAAAAAGTTGACCAGGTTACGACTTTTGACAACTTTTAACCGGTCATGATTCTAATATGGTATAACTATGATACTAAACATTACAGAAAATTATTTGTATCTGGTGTACCCGCGTTCCGGCACTTAAAAGGTTAAATAATATGGTAAATTTTAAATATTGTTATCGAAGGGTTTTGTTATTTTGCATAAATTTATCAACATTACCATGTATTGCTGGTTGCGATAATTGTTTAGAAACGATACTGAAAATTAAGCTACCCACAGCGCATTTTGGTATTGGATGGGTAACTATCGAATCCAATTTAAGTGACCATTATCACGAGCATTTTCGTGCTTTGGAAGTGACGCAGAAGTTGGTAATGGAGGGTAGGTTTTTAATAACCTAATCATTTGGCAGCCTAGGAACATTTGACAGTTTGACATCAATCCACTCTGTGCTCTTAGTGGAGAATAGCATTTTTATTCGTGGTTTGGTCTCCCATTAAAAGATAGATACATGGCAAGTGTTTATGCCGCAGCTATCATCGTTAGCGTTATACGTGATCCTTTTCCATAATGAGCTTCAAAGCCTCGCATTTAGGTGTGTTCATAGTTCACACAAAACAGATAAAATTGCTAATTAAATTTTAGTACGTTAGCAATTACACAGTAGCCATTAAAACTTAGGTTTACGTTGGCCATTCAAAATACTGAAGCCTTAAAAGATCAATCACAAGTTTCTTGCCATATTGTGGCCAACAATGTGTATTGTGAATCGTAAGAAAATCTCGATTCTCGGAAACTATCGGTAATTTGATTGCCTTTATTGTTCCGCTAGACATTGAGTGCGGATAGTAATTTGTTATTACTTAGTAAGGGTTTTGCAATATACCGTGCCTTCACATGAAATGTCAAAGATTCAATAGGATTAGGACTTAAGCCGTTATGTGAATCTTTAGTTTAGAGTACCTAGTTGTGCGGTGTGATACATTAAAAAATGTTTAACAGTTTAAAAATCGGGTCAGGGTTGATTTTCGGTTTAGATAAATAAATAAATGCGTCAGACAATCACACCAATCACCTGGTCTCAAACTAAGGTTTTCCCTTGTACTATGAGTACCAGACGACGGATACTAACTGGGAGCGTCATCCCAGCACACCCAGACCGTAGGCAATTGAGAAAAGTTCGTTTTCCAAATTGACCTGACCGGGAATCGAACCCGGGACCTTACGCGCTTTGGGTGCCTACCTTAGCCACTGCGCCACCGAGGTCGTCGAGGTTTGAATGGACAAAGGTCATTGATAAGCCCTTTATAATGATCGCTAATTTATCGCAAGAAAGTTTGAACACGAAAATGTAAAAAGAAAAACTTGTAACAATTGATACTTCGTACCTACAATTCAATTAGTTAGTCTAGTACGTTTTTAAGTTGGACACTAATTGATAGTGGACTTAAAAAAGGAGATACACTAAAGTTACATAACTTAAAAACTGCTAAAATGTTACTCTCCATTATTTAGTATTATTTGTTAAATTTGTTTTACAAATTAGGTACAAGTATGAATATTAAAATATACACAGTTCATTACACTGTCAGCGGATGTTGTGTTAACATTGTCTGGGTCAAAAAATACGTAAAAATATGATACCCACTTGTTTTAGCTTCAAATATATCTTTTTTGCGTAATTTTACTTTGAGTTTTTTATTTACTTTATCAAATTATGTTTGCTGATTTTGATTAAAGCAAAATGGCGACTTTTGGGCGGGCAATTAAATGCTGAAAAATACTCAAAACTATGGGAAGAAACATTTTCTAAATGTAATGTGTTTCGTTTTTTGATATCTTCTATTTCCTCTACTTAAAGAATCTCTGGAAGAGATTGCTTTCTAGCAATAAGACTGACTAAATTATACTTGAATATGTTTGAAAAACCAATTTCGGTAAATGTTCTATGCAATAAAATGCCTCTGCAATAAGTTGTATGTTGGAACTAAATGCATGTGGCCGGCTACCCCGTAGTTAGTAAATATCACTATACTCACGGTACCAGACATCTTAGCTTGACACCAGACGATCAATGGAAATGCCCAGTGCTTTTTTATAAAGGTTTTGTTCTGTTATGAAATGAAAAGGACTGGTCTTTCAAACTTTTTTGCTAGGATTTTTTTTTATTTTAATCAGAGGAAAAGCGAAAATTAAAGATTTATTATTTCGACAGGAGTTTCGGAGTTCGACCGGTCGGGTCAATATGGGAACCGAAATTTTCTACATTATCCTGGGTATGGGTGTTGTGGTACCGTCGGTATTTCTGATATCTGTAATACAAGTGCTTAAGTTTACTGAATCAGAGCAATGTATGTGATAAATAATAATAAAATAAAAATGTATTTATTTCAAGTAAATCTCAACAAGTAGATTGCCGGGGCTGTGATGTTGTCCTATATTTATATTTATTTACGTATCTGTCGCATTCGTTGACGAAATACAACAACCAAGGTTTACTTAACCCGCTTACCATCTTTCTCGCACGTAGTACTAAAAAAATATATTCCTGGTGTAACAAATACAAACAAAAGCGAATGTTTAGTATAGGTTAAATGTTACGTGTCGACTTTCGCTTTTGAGTGCGAGACGAATCTCTTGGAGTTTGTTTGACTTGTGTTTAGTTAGCGCATGCGTGTTATATGAGTGCGCTTGAGCACCTAACGCGATGTTCCGGTGATTGAGAGATTAATAAAAAACGATAAAACGTTTTTCCGACGCGATAAAAGTACGGGGTAGTATTATATTATTTGAGAGGGTGATGAAAACGATGGATTTATATCGTGATTCTTAATTCGATGTTATTGGGATTCAATCTTGGAAAGTTTATAATGAAATCTTTTGCTTTTGACAAATATTTTTAACGATGTAGCTAATCGTCCTGACTTCATGATGAAAACTTTGTAGTTGTTAAGCAGCAAATTCCTCTTCCTTCTCGGACCGCTCACGAAGCGAACGTATTAGACCCGTACAAAAATTGTTTTAAAATAATTAAATAAAGCTCGTATGTAGTTTAAATCAGCAAAAATAAATAGGAGTGCAGAATCGCAAGAGAAGTAAGCAAGTCGTGTTCAACACAGTGGAGTGTACGCGCACGCATGTAGCTGTGCCTGCGCCCCGCACACTACGAAGACCATAAGCGTGAGTGCTGTCTAGCTCTTTTACTCATTCACAAAGCTTACGCCGCGCACACGACTCACCTGACTGTGCGCGAACCTGCGGTTCACTACCTATCTCGCTCTAACTGCTGGTCAACACACAATATACGCGACACCGGTCGCACACAGCCTGCACTAACCACCTACATCTTATAGTAGCCTGGTATAATGGAACGGGAGGCCGACATGTCAATCTGTGATGTTGAAGACGGCAGCACCACCGCGCGGGATGACGTCACACCGCCGCCGTATGTTTTTGCACGCGTAAAATCCATAACAACGGATGACTTTACATCATTTAAGGAGGAAATTAGAAAGATGATTAAATCGCTATTCACTGCGCAAAAACAGGAAACATCACGCTTCTCCACCACACTGTTGGAAATAAAGAACTCAAATTCTAACATCGAAAGTCATATTAGTTTATTATCGTCACAGTACCAAGAACTAAACAACAAAGTATTACAACTTGAATCGAAATGCAAGGAGGGAAATGAGAACATTCATTTGTTAGAAGAGAAAATTGAATCTTTACAAATCGGATACCGTAAAACGAACTTCGAAATAAAAAATGTTCCCAAAAAACAGAGCGAAACAAGGGAGGATTTGGTGGATATGGTCTTGCGCCTATCGACTTCTATTGGTGGAAACATACAAAAGGGAGATATAAAAGATGTCTACCGAGTGCGTGGAAAAAAGGAACAACAGAACTTCCCAATTGTGGTTGAGACTTCATCTGCACTGGTAAAAGCGGATATACTGCGACTTTGTAAGGCGTTCAATGTCAAAACAAAAGGTAAATTATGTGCTAAGCATCTGGGTTTCCATACCTCTGAGGACACCCCTGTATTTATCTCCGAACAACTGACGGCGAAGGGTGCACGGCTGCACTACCTGGCCAGGGATCTGGCCAGGTCCGCCCAATACAAGTTTTGCTGGACCGCGTACGGAAAGGTTTACGTTAGAAAGACGGAAACATCTCCGGTTATTCACATCAAGTCAGAGGATCAGGCCCACCAGTTACTTCTCAAAAAATGACTAACTTGTACATATTTTATTTTAAATGATTCCAGTGTACAGTGCCCGGTGGGTAAACAAACTAAATTGTTAAAGCAGCCTTCAGAGCTGACACTTGTTTGCTTACATAATGTGTATACCATGTGTCCTGCCTACCGGTCACTATTTATTACAAAAGCAATAGCTCAATCTTTGTTTATCTTATATTCAGGTTTTATAATATTATTTTTAGAATACTTTAAGGGACAATCCAACATACTACTCTGCACTCCATTTAACACATTCACACACACATACTTACACACACTCACACACTTACACACAATACAAAACGTACACTCACACCCCTTTATTGAAACTTATCCCAAACTACAAACGTTCAATACAGATATCAAATTAATAATTTTAGTATTTACCGAATTGTCAAAAGTAAAAACTGATTATCACCTGCATAATGGATAGTACATTTCAAAACATAAACGAAATAGATAGCGTAGAATTTGCTCATGCAACTACTTGTGATATAGAAAACGTTTCAAAACACTTAAATGTAAAGACCAACGATTTTACTTTAATAACCCAAAATATCCGAAGCCTATATAGAAACTTTGATGATTTTACAATCACCATTTCACAATTAAATTTTGAACCTACAGTATTTGTCTTAACCGAATGTTGGCTATGTGATTACAAACCAATCCCGTCTATGCCTAATTATAAAATGTTCTCAACAACAAAACATAAAAACAAAAGCGATGGAGTGGTTGTCTATGTTAGGGATCACGTATCGGTCGATGTCAGAGAACTATTCGTGCAGGACGCATCGTGTTTACAAGTTCAAATCGAGGAAAAAACCATCTTAGCTATATACCGGTCTCCCTCTGTCGCAGATACGAGCGGGTTTGTTGAATCCCTTTATAATTACTTGAAAAAAATCGCCACATGTAGCACAGTGGTTGTAGTTGGTGACATAAATATTAATATAATTTCTAAAGAAAATGAACACTGCCTAGAACGCAGAAATAGGAACAACTACTTGGAAATGCTCGCTGCTCAGAATATAATGCCAGGGCACATCCTTCCAACCAGAGAAAACAATTCTTTGGACCATATTATGGTCAAGTTTAATAAAACCAAAATGGAAGCGCAGATTGCCATCCTAAACACGTCTGTAACAGACCATTTAATGGCCTTTTTAGTTCTAAAATATATACGCACATTAAATACTTGTAATAAAATAAAACGGCTTACAAACTATAGGGATGCATGTTTTGATTTGGCAAACAAAAACTTGGATAATCTGTTGTTATGCAAGGACCCGGAGTTGGTTGTTCAGGGACTGGTTAGCAGGATAACACTATCTATTGAGGAAAACACGAGAATAATTAAAGTACCAAAAAGTAAACGTGTTTTAAAACCCTGGATTACCCCAGGAATCGTTCGTTGTATACGACATAGAAATAAATTACAATCTAAACTTCGCTCAAATCCAAATGACGAGATTCTTCGACTTACCTACAGGCGTTATCGCAATTTTTGCAATAATTTAATAAAAAAACTAAAACGTAATTATGAAAGAAAATTATTGCGGGAATCTGGGGGTAACTCGAAGAAGCTATGGAATAATATTGCTTCGATTACAAACTTGAAACAGACTAAATCTGATAATTTAAAACTGCTACAAAATAAACCCACAAAAGTAGAATCTGTAAACTTCGTTAATACATTTTTCAGTAACATAGGTAAAGAACTCGCTAATACCATAATATTATCACACACTAATCAGCCCAATGTTATGCCCCTGAGCATACCGGAATCTTCCTCATTTGTCCTTCTCGATACTGATGAAGAAGAAATTCATAGCGTGCTCATGAACTTAAAAACAAATAGTGCCCCTGGATGGGACCACATTCCAACTAGTTATCTTAAGCTCGCCCGATCCCAGGTTGTACCAATAATTTGCCATCTCACTAATCTCTGCATTAAGAAGGGTGTATTTCCTTCTTCACTTAAAGAGTCTATTATAACGCCAGTCTATAAGGGTGGGGATGGACACGACGTAAATAATTACAGACCAATTTCGGTATTACCTTCTATTTCCAAAATTATTGAAAAAGTATTAAATAAACGTATCGTAAATTACCTTAAAACACTTAACATTATTGCTCAAAATCAATATGGTTTTCAGTCTGGAAAATCAACCGCTGATGCTGTTGAAGCTCTAACGTCTATTGTTGTTGACCATCTAGATGCCAAACGCAAGTGCCTTGCTATATTTCTCGACTTAAAAAAGGCATTTGATACCGTGTCCATCCCGATCCTTGTAAATAAGCTAGAAAAAATCGGCTTCAGAGGCGTTCCACTAAAACTCCTCCAAGACTATCTCACCAACAGAAGACAGAGGGTTAGAGTTGGTGAGATGATAAGTGAAAGTGAAACTGTAAGTTACGGAGTACCACAGGGTAGTGTCCTTGGACCTACTCTGTTTTTGGTTTACCTGAATGACCTCTGCAATCTAAAGTTAAGAAATGCTAGTATCTTTTCATATGCGGACGACACTGCAATAGTTTTTTCTAACACAACTTGGGACTCTGCAAAGGCTGATGCTGAGGCTGGACTAAAGGTGGTAGCGGCTTGGCTTAGAAATAATTTACTAACATTAAATACACAAAAAACACATTATATTACTTTTTCACTGTACAACAGAACACAACCCGATACTCTTTTTGACATAAGGGTACATCACTGTAACTCTCAAAGTGAAGTTAGATGTAAATGTCCTTCGATAACAAGAGTGAGTACTGTGAAATATTTGGGTGTTATATTAGACCAGAGACTTTCTTGGCAAGCTCACATTGAGATGGTAGGCTCTAGGCTGCGTAAATTAATTTGGTTATTTAAAATTCTTCGGTATATTGCGTCAAATACTCTAATAAATCAAATATACATTGCTCTGGCTCAATCCATATCCACTTATTGTATAACAGTTTGGGGTGGCGCAGCTAAAACCATACTTATAAATGCGGAAAGAGCCCAAAGGGCATTACTTAAGGTCTGTTATTTTAAAAAACGCAGATTCCCAACTGAATCCCTACACACTTTAACTGACACTCTTTCCATTAGAAGACTCTTTATTCTACACACCATTTTAAAAAAACACACAATAATTAAGTACACTACAAAAATAAGTGCAAAGAGAAGAAATAATAATGTTGCGAAAGAAATACGAACACGCTCAAAATTTGCAAAATCACAATTTCAGTACCTCTCGTCACATCTGTATAATAAATGTAACAACATTCTGCAATTTCACCCACTACACCTTCGCGAATGCAAATCAAAAGTTGTTGCCTGGCTTAAAACACTAGACTATAACGAATCAGAATGTTTACTAAAATACTTCAGATAAACAGTTTTGTTTCTCCCAAACACACTTATTTACACAAACAAACACACACATACACACACACACACACACACACTCACATACCTACACATATATATAAAAACACACACACACAAAATTGTATTGTCCCCTTACTTGTTTTTCTATGTTAGTAATTTTGCGCATTCAAATTATTTTATTTCGTCTTTAAACGTAGGAAAGTGTTGAGGAAGAGTGGCCTCCTCTGGCACAGGTGCTATTGCACTTAATAGAAGAGGTCAACCCTTGTTTATTTCATGTACAAAATGATTTATGATGGAATAAATAATTTTGAATTTTTTTTTGAATTTTTTTTTTTTGAATACAGTGAAATGTTCTTACAGAATATTTGTAAATTTTTTCGCTTACGACATTCTAATGGTCCTTAAGTAAGAATCATGATTTGGCCCATTGTTTTATTATTGCCAAATTGGTTCTATGTAATAATATATAAATAAATATATAAATATTGGACAACATCATATACATTGCTCTGATTCTGTAGTAAGTAGCTTAAGCACTTGTATTACAGAAATCAGAAACAACGACGGTACCACAACATCCAGACCCGAGACAATATGGAAAAGTTCGTTTCCCATAGTGACCCGACCGGGGATCGAACCCGGAAACTCAGAGATGGCGCTCGCCAAAGTCAGGCCCGCTCGCCTCTTGGCTACGGAGGTCGTCTATTTATAGTTAATCTATGAAATCAAACCGTCAAAAATCACGTACTCTGTCAATACCGTACCTGAAAAAATAATAAATATATGGTTAATGCATGGTACACCATAAGTTTAACATAAATACATAAAAACGAGCATATTCAGTTAATTTACAAATCATACGAACATTGAATAATATAACATTGAAATATATCTACTACTAGTTTTAAAATTATACGCCAACCTCAATATCACATTAACAATATTGAACAATCATTCCTTGGCAGTTGTTTTGAGTCACCGTGTTATAGAAATAATAGGATGTGATTTATGAAATTATTATTAGAACATATATGAAGATGATAGTTTACGAAGATTAATTTGATGTCTAATACTAATCACATTGTAATGTTTCGAGAAACCGACGTGGGTGTAAATGGAAAGAGGTTACCTACTGTAGTCTTTGGCAATTTCGGCTCCAAAATGGAAGAGGTAATTAGTTTTAAGCGCAAAGGTTTAATTTAAAGTACATTTTACTAATAACAGATGTTTGCAAGGAATGGTTCGGATAGTAATCATGTGCTTGACTATTTGATTCAAAGCTACCGATTATAAATTTGCACAAATATCTTGAGATATCCGCTTTAACATATTTATTGCCAACTATTTAATATGTTTTACATATACTGTGTTCGCCATATTACTTAGTTGGCACTTTATGTGTTAAATTATGATAAATTTTTTGAATAGGAAAATAAACATTTTATTGTAGGTAATCCTTTCAATGTAAAAAATACTTGATATAAATTTATTTAAGTAAAAAAGATGTTGTGGTTAAATTACCTCAGTTTTTAGTACTAAAAGTATAGAGTAATTCAAGCTCTAAATATATAATAACTTTATTAACTCTAAGATTTCTCAACCATATTCAATTACACAGTGAATCAGTAACTTATATACATGTGTATCCAAAACATATAACTTTAATATGTTTACGTTACACACGCACTAGACGTTACCGGACCTAAAAAGCCTGAAAGAGTTTTAATATTTTTTAAAGACAAAACAAAGACAAAAGATATTTTTGTTATTATAGAAAATAATTAACATACATTATTATATCAAGTTGCTTGGACCAGTTGAAACTTAATTTGAATTATCATACCGGTAAAGTAGATTTACAAAGTTATGATACGCGAAAAAAATGCAAATGAGGTATCTGTTTTATGGACATTTGTGAGATAGTGTTTTGAACTATTAAAATTTAAAAATAATGATGACATTTGACCTGTCACACGCTTGTTACGAAATCGTAATCCGATACCTGTTACTGATATGTTACTCTTTGTGCTATTTCGTAAATCTGTCAACACGCCCACGCATTTTTTATGACCTGATGCGTAATGCGAAATACATATTTAATATGCAAATTTGCACCTCAATAATCTTATAGGTAAATTTAACAATATATTAACCTTAAAGATGGGTGATTAATATTTTACACTTCATTTTGTACCTATTATTTATAATCGTAATAACAAAAGCTAATTTCTTTTTTTGAGATTGATTTTCCAATTCAAAGCTTTATCTTTTTGGCGATCAAATTATTAAATTAAATAAAAATTGGACAGTATCACATACATGACGAGTATATGCATTTTTAGTTTTATTAATATATAGCTGTTCTACAAATGCTATGTTATGTTATTAAATAACCGTTTTATTATTTCTTTCTTTTACATTTTTCTCATTTTATACGTAATCTCTTCATAAGTAAGCATTTGTGTTATAGAAAACATTAACCATGAATCAGAGTATCATAGCACTCAGACCGGAGACAATATAGAAAAGTTCGTATTCCATATTGAACCGACCGGAAATCGAACCCGGTACCTCAGAGTTAGCGTTACGCCAAAGTCCTTCCCGTTTCCGCTCGCCTTTCGGCTACGGAGGACGTAAATTTGTTCTCAATGATTGATTTTTTAATGTTTCTTCGCGTTTTCGTTTCTGTTACTAGCGCAGAATTCAAATCTCTGCATAATTTGGTGTTTATTTTAAGCATTTTTACGATACTTCCTTGTGTCAACGAATTACTACATCTTGACCTATGTCATCAAAATACCCAGTCAACATTGACAATGTCAATATCGAATATTCGGTTGCTGCTGTCTGTAATATAATATATTTGAGGTCATATTTATGTAGTTTCCCAGCCGCTTTAATGCAGTATCTTAGTTCAGTAGACCAATCTTATAAATAAGCCCTTGCAATATACCTACTTTACTTAAATTAAAAATGATAAAAGTTGGATACAGTTTAAAAGTAATTATACTTTAGTTAAGCTATCTTAAAGTTTTAAGTTATCTTCAAATGTGAATAATTCTCTGAACAAATCAGTTCAAAGAGTTAAAACAGTATGGGATCAATAAAACTGACGAAGCTCGAAGGTTGTCTGTCACAACATAACACAATATACTATGTGATGCCGCAACGCTAATTAAATACGTTAATAATAATTTTAGATCCTCTTCTGTCGATAATCGATTAATTAAACAGTGTGTGTCGATCATCGGTTAATTAGCGTCTGATGACTGTGAAGTGTGAGTTTTTTTGTTGAAATAAAAGGTCAAACCAGGTAAGTTATTCTAAACTTTATTTTTGAATATTATCTGTAATAGTATAATTTGCTTTGTATAAATCTTTATGGTTAACAATAATGTAACAATATGATGAAAAGGTAACATCTGCACGACTGCACTTTGGACTCTGCACCGCCCTTATGTCTTCTGCATATGAACTAATGTCAAACTGCGGCGTTTACCTGGTCTTGCTGACTGTACAAGAACCTAAGGCTATATAAAATGCGACTATATGCTAGAACAATATACATTTAACCCCGATTCTGAGAAATTAACTCCGTATATTTACATTAAATAACGTTTCACCATTATACGAGTAGGTAGGTATACTCAAAAGTGAGTCAGACTGTTCCCTTTGGATATTGCTCCTTTATTATGTAGCATAAGAACTGACTTCGAACTACAAGTGATTAAATGATATGATGTCGACTGTACAATTTATATTACCAATAATTTCAAAAGCCACAAAACAATATTTTAATTAGTAGTTTAGCGAAAAAAATGACGCTAATCAGTTTACGTACAACATCCTAGTCACTTTTTTTATACCTTTTTTTGTCTTACAAAATATGTATGTAATAGGTCAAGAATATATTGCGGTTTAGGTCGAGTTAGTTGACCAAATAAGTTAGCACTTTATGCAAGATTTCCCCGTAGCTATGTCCTATTCGAAACCGAAGCTTGATTGTGTCATCGTGCAAAACCCAGCTGCAACCACAACAATTTGGCACCGAGTGTATTTAAATGCAGGATGGCAGAAAAAAAACTGTGTAGTTTATTTATTTTTTCCCTACATCTTGCAAATTAGACTTTACAAGCGACTTTAGCGTTTTCGAACCCCATGCCACATATATAAGTGTACAAGTCCTTGCTTCACAATCTAAGCATTCACCTAAAGCAAAAAGGCGAATCAGAGAAAACAAAAACTCGTGGAAAATGGATACAGGCTATGGGGTAGTAATTATAAAAGCGACTCACATCGACATAGTTATACCTACTAAGTTGCAGTGACAACCAAGTAATCAGAAAATAAAACATGAAATAATAAATATAACACAAAACATTCTATGAATGACGAAAGCAAACATTATGTAAAATGTTCAAACAATTTTTTTTAAGTTTACTTAGCATTTAGTTAAAACCTAGGCCAAAATCGGCCATTTTTATTAGACGTCAAATTTATCAAGCATTTCAAGGAAAAATGTATGGAAGTCTTGTTATTAAAACTTTCACAAAACTATTTTCACATGTCTTAAATTTTTTATTGATGCTAGGTCATCGAAAGCGTTCTTAATCAACTGCAATTACGAAATTATTCAGTTTCTTAACGGACAATTTGCGTTGTGATTTTACTTTTTTATTTAAACCGCTTTTTAGAACAGAACGAATGTTTGAATTTTTAACGAAATTGCAGGTTTTCCTCCCATTAAAGCAATCAGATTTCTGTTGTTTAAATTATAACGTCCCTGAGTACGTACTACTGATCTAGTTTAGATTTTTTTTCACAGGATTATTACTATATTTAGAAATATGCGATTAATTTGTATCGATTTTTTTATATTTCTAACTTATTTTGTTTGCAACTTCATAATAAGATGAAAGGTCTGCAGTATGGGTGGTCTGCTCTCACACAATTTAAACCAATGCGATTTGCTCAAGTCACGTCCCTTTAGTATATTTATTTACGTTCCGAATGCCATGTCAAAAGGCTTGGCCTCAATATAGGGTTACCAACATGGTTTTTACAGTAAAAATTTAATGCTAACTGCTTACCTATAAAACAGCATTACGAACCTCGAGAAAGTAAGTAATTTGTTGGCTGAATGTTATCAAATTGTTGAAAATTTTACTTTGCCAATTTTCACCGTCCGCAAATAATGTTTAATGTAACAGTTTTAGCGCTGCTGATTAATTATCAGATTTTTAATCATCAGGCAAACATTACAAAGCCAAGTAATTTTGTTACGGAACCAAAAATTTATAATGTTTTAATATAAGTATTGTACTTTATCGACTCTTATTTATTGATAGTCGAGAAATCGGGTGTTGCTGCTACAATTATCGGACACAACGTCTGAAATCGGTCGGATAGTTTCGGGTTATGAACTCGGGGCCTTGGGTTCGTTTCCCAGTTCAGGTCGCCCATCCAACACTGGGTTGCGGCATGTATGGCTTTATTTTCATGATCGTAGCCGAAACGTTATCGTCATCGTCACGCCGCAAACTCCGCTTGCAAATACTAAGTCATTACCTTTTTATTAATTGTTAACCCTATTTAAAAAGCTCTCTCACGCACCCAATATGATCGTAAACGACCATTCACGTAATCAATCGATTTCTCAATCGAATCAAAGACGATCGATGATAAAATTACGGGTTTCGGGTTTATCCTAAGATGCGATTAAACCATAATTACAGACGCTTTGCAAGAATGCTTGCAAAAGCCTTCACATTTGCTCGTTACTTGTGTTTTTGTAACAAATATTTTGGTTAATCATCACCTGCTGGGTTAAAATGAATGGCGTTGTTGTAGTGCTATTTATAAACAAACCCACTGATGCGCTACGTAATTACGTTTCTAATTTTATCGTTGTTATATTCAAGTGTTACTACAGTAGTTATAACTATATTACGTATTGTGTTAAGACCTTTTATTTTCAGTGTAAAATTTGCAGTAAGAGTTGGTTGGTTTTATGTATTAATGCAAATAAATTACCTCAAAGGAAGTCTTGAAAGTCTGAAATATATAGAACTAGCGGTCCCGGCGAACTTCGTTTCACCTTAGAGAAGTTTTCCCGCTTTTCTCTTAAAATTTTCAAATTTTACCAAGGATCCCTAATTTTGTAGCCTATGTCAAATTGGAAGAATGTAGCATTCTATTGGTGAAAGAATTTTTTAAATCGGCCCAGTACTTTTTGAGCCAATGGGCTAATGTTTGTAATGTATTCATTACATAAATCATACAAAAATAGGTACAAATCTTTCCTCTTTATAATATTAGTGTAGATCAATCAAATGATGATAAAGGACTATTTATCGTAAATCGAACCGACTATACAATATCAATCGTACTCTCTTACACTAATTATCTCACTTCATAATCAAACACACTTAAGCACTTACACACATGCACATGAGGTTGCTCAAGTACACACACACACATACACGCAACAAACGCACGAAAAAAAATATGATATTTTTTTTTACTAGCGTGGTTAGTTCCGCCTACTTTGGTCACTGTTTATTATTGTAAAGCCCAAGTTTTTGGTAAATAAATGCTATTTTTCAAAATGAACGTCCCAGTTACCTCGAAGTTTTACCGGCTTAACAAATGCCAAGACAATTCTTTATTTGTCTGAAGAGCGGCTGCGTGGGCGTGGGAGAGGCGGCTAATTCCTCTTTAATCGCCGTTACTTAATGCTTTGTTTCGGTGAAAAATTACGTATTTAATAGCCCGATCTGAATGATTGTTCAGTCGAAATGTCAACGGTTTAACGGCTGGTTTAACAAGATGTTTAATGGTTAATTGAGTATGCTTCGCAGTAGTTCATTATATGGATTTCTTTTTTTGCGTATTTCTTTTACTTACATTTATTCAACAACCCTGGGAAACATAATCACTATTGTAATCCATATACTTATTATTAAATCCCTTGGCAGCGGGGTATCACTAAAGGCTGAAAGGTCTTTTAAAAACCAGACATAAATCAATTTCGGAAATTGATTGATTATATTCCAATAGCTACAGATACATAATATGTATATACGGCATTAGATTTAAGATTTATTTTTTCAAAAAATTACTTACTCATATTCTCTTAAATCTCCTTTCCCTTTTCCAGAAAGGGTCGTGAAAACTAAACGATATCGCTTCGGAATTAGTTTTATACGTAAACAATGGTTGTTTCGTTACTATAGCCTGCTTTGTTGTCGACTCTCACGGAAGACGGGCGGCATACTTACCTAGATTTATTAAGTTACGTTGCAGGGCAATAAATAAACTCCAACACATGTTAATTTATCTAAATTTATGTTCAGCCCGTATTAACGCAGTAAATGGGGTGTGCCAAGTGGTAATGAGATGGTGTATGTGCGTAATCGGCGATTTAGTTGTCTGCCGGAGGTATTCAGATTCACTGAATTGTTATTAAAAGTATCTTCATGAATATGGTAGAGGTTAATATTTTATTATATTATTTTTAAAACCGAGATCGATATAAACAATAGCGATGATTTCTGTTTAATCAGTCAACGCACAGCTTAAACTACTGAATTTATTGCATTGTATTTGATAAGTTGTAAAGTACAACCTTTTTTAAATAAATTAGGTGGTATCGTGGAGATGATTTTCTTTCATTCAATCATAATATATATTTATATAGAACCCTTTATGGCTGCCTTTAAATATCTAATACTCTATACACAAAAGCAGGACGTTTCTTACGAATGGCTTTAACGAGGTCATTCGTTACGAATTCTTCAAAAGCTTTCTTACTCTTTTTAAGAACTTAATACGAGTACTGTCTTCGATAGAAACCTTAACCGCTAAGTAGCTCAATCTTAATTTTACTAGAGTGCTTCACAGTCGTGAATATATGACAAAACCGTATCTGTTACGTTTCTACGTTAATAAGCCTGTGTAGTAAGTGAATCCTGCCAATAGATACCAGATCTAATCGGGTCACTGTAAGTAAAACGACAACTTTATTTAGTCTTGGCAAAACCTAATTTGTGATCATAAATAACCTTTAAACCTTTACATTCGTGGTTTAGTTAGATAAGTGAAATTATTTATTCTTGACCGCTGAACCAAGGGTGGATTTCCACACAGGACAAAAATGAACGTGATTAATATTTTTGTTTGGGCTGTCGGTGTTTGTATATCTTACTGTATTTAAAAATATAAACTATGGTTCCGTTTTGAAAAAAGTCAGATCGCTGTACCTCAAGTTGTCTGATATTTATTTTTCTAACCAATTGATAAACATCCGAATATTTTAGTATCCTAATGATGCTATTTATATTACCTAACAACCTGCGATGACAAACGACCTCTCAACATAGACGATGGGATTGTCACAAAGAATTTCCAAAAAGCCGCTAGCCTTGAACTCCGTTACAAAACGGTTGCATAATGAGGAAAGATGGTAAATTTATACGCCTACTTAGGCACCTACTGACCTATGAGTATCGATTACAGAACTGATACGTGGCCCGAACAATATTTGACTTTTTCTACGAGGCTGACACACAATTTCATCATTAACATCTACATAAGGGCATGCCGAATGCTTCGTTATTCAGAGATTAAAGACATTGGATGCTTTTATTAATTTGGTTTGTCGTATGTACAGGAAAACCGACGGACAGGCAGGTTCTTGAGTGGAGGCCGTGAATTGGCAGACGTTTTAACGAGCGCCCTGTATTTAGGTGGGTGGTTGTGGTGGTAAGAGCTGAAGTTCAGTGGCGAACTCGACATCAGCCGTAACTACGGCTGATGCCTATACGGCTGATGTCTATGGCCAGTTTTGTATTGCTACCGGTGGAAAGTGATTCAAATTTGAATATTTGAATATTTAAGTAGATCATAGAACTCCACCAAGTGAAACCTACTTAATATTTTAGGTTTGTAAGGATCTCTGAGAAAGAAGTTATTTGATAAAAGCAATCAAGCTACACAATTAATAATTTAACGAAACCTGTACGACCATACTAACGAACACCTTAAATATGTGTATTAGCATCTTTTAGAGTTCTTAGCTTATAAAACTCAGGCATCAACTCGTAATTTCCGGTCTCTAAGAACACTCAGACACAAATTTAGAAAAGAGTCGAACTTTACGTATTAAGCAACATAATCATCAATGCATACAGGCCGCAGAAAGTAGGTATCTTATTAACTGATTACATAGGCAGATGATAATTGAAAGTCAAATTAAAGTACACATTTCAAATGATGACATAAAAATAGACACATCTATTTGACATTGCAAGACATTTCATGTCTTCGCCAGTTACATTGGAAGGGTCAGTGGCCTAGCGAGTTTATGTTAAGTAAGAGTTAATTACATGTTCGATATAAGCTATCATTTATTGCAATTAAGTATCATACTTAAAGTTAGCAGTCACTAAATGTATGTAAAAGTCTTAATTAATTATTTGATTAATACGAGTTTTACTCTACTATAATAATTTATGATGATTAATTTCGGGTATTATATCACTGTTTCTGCACAAATTATTGCAGGGAAAATTTGTTACGAGTTTAATTAAGGAATCTTTTTTTAAGCCTGATAACACGTGTTCTTTTACATACAGTGTCTTAAAGTACCTATTTATTAAATAATATTGAAGACATTGTTTGTAAAATATTTGCAGCCACAGGAAAAAAAAATTCTATGAATTAATAGAGTTTACCTGACAGAAATAAAAAGGTATAAATTCCTAAGAACAGTTTGTTATACGTAAATATTTTAATTGTAACGTTTAATGCGCTTGCACATTTTAGAAATGGACTCTAAATATGTTTCTATATATTCTATTATATATTTTATATTAGTGCTAATAAATAAAATCGGACGTAAGATTACTCTGTCCTCGAATAATCTTCAGTTCGGTATCGGTAAAGTTTTGAGAGATAGAAGGAAACCTATTTTCTGGCAAACACTGGATTCAATGTTCCAGGATCTCCAATCGGAATGCATGAGCAAAAACCAATTACCAGCTATGCTGATACTGTTGTATCACTTTTATCGCAGATTCCAATCTTAATTCATACTTATAATTAGTCATATAGACACAATCGATTTCGAGGATCAACAGTTAATTCTATTAAACACCCAATTACCTCGCAGTAATGTGCTTATTCATCTAACTCGGGTACCCAGTGACCCGTCGCAGCATGGCTCCGAAGTGACGCAAGCGCACGTAACGTCTTCGCTTTCATTGGCCGACCTCTGACATTATCTGGCGTGCACAGTACGAGAAATAGCAGTAGGTAAATAGAGCGTACGCAACGAGGACTTTGATATTAAGAGTCATTTTTTATTTTATCTTTCAACCTTTCGCATCTTATTGAGTTGAGAAGCAATAGGTTTTTTCGTATGGCAAATAAGCGAACAGTACTACAAAAATAATAACTCTATCTTCACTCAATAAACATGGTTTAATGAAATTATAAGAAACAAATTATTATGCCTTGAAAAGGTGAAATTATTTTAAATGTTGATGAAGAACACGTGTTTGATAAAACAAAGCACTGACTACAAAAGTTAAAAATAGGGCTAACGATTATAACGTAATAAACGTAGTGTCAAGCATTCGTATATCTCTTGCTAGCCTATTTTGGTTTCGTAACTAATTGAGTTTAATTAATCTATGCCATTAGTATAAAAATATCTGTCATGAACTTGTTAAAATAAAAACAACTGCCTAGTATTTATTGGTCAAGTAAATGCATAGTTGGAGGTTTCAGCTGAATTAACAATAATGTGAAAATAATCTGTGGGTTTTTTTATCAACACTTAAATGACTAATAGTAGTGACATTACGTGAGTTTGTTATATTTTTAAGCCATTTAAAAACTTTACTTACTGTTAATCGATTTATTGTGACACGCATGCCATTTTTTCTGCGTGATATTTTATCCGCGATGGTTAACTGGACTCGTTCCAGGTCAATAGCTTGGCTTTGTAATTTTTAGACTAGACGATTGATGTCCTAGGCTATGTCAGTATGACTGAAATTACATATGTAATGCATTATAACCGGGTTTAAGATAATTTGTACCCTATATATTTTGAATGAATTATGTTATTGTTACCCTGAAATAGTTTGTTACGTTATCATTTTAAGGCTACTTTTTAGTAGCCATAAAATTTTAAGTACTTTTCGTAACATCTTCACCGAATTGGACATTAGGATTTAGGCAATATGTCGAAATTTTCGGCAATTGTTAAATGAATATGGATTTACGAAATAGAATCAGAGTGAAAAGGTTTTTCCTAATACTTTGATGCGCCACCTAAATGACTAAATGCGCTATAGGTAACCGTACTATCGTGGGTATCGCTATGACAGCGGTTACCTACCGTACTGTCGTGGGGATAAGAGCTGATATCGAACTGCAAGTGTTTCCCGTGATGTACCGTTGACTGTACATATTAAAACTTAAATACAATAAAGTGAACTTGTAAGGTTTCCTATTTTCTTTTAGCGGTACGGAACCCTACCATGAAAGGGCAGTAGTAAGACCAAATTGAAATTAGTGATGTATTTTTGACTGTACTTTAGCCAACGATAATAAACAAAATAAATTAATTAGAAATACGATTAAACAAAACCTTCATCTTCATTAAGACCTAAATTGGAATGTAATGATTGATGACAGGATGATTGAAAAATTATGTAAAAACTACTTGCATAATAAAGATGATTAATATTAGATAGGCTTGGTAAAATCATTGTAATGATGGTAATTTTAAATTTATGAGTAATTAAAAGATACTTTACATATATTAGTGTTTCTGTTATCGACATTCGTAATCTTTGAAAGGTAATGCATTTGAAGTACATCCAACGTCACATCAACTTACGCAAATCTGTCGAAATATTTAAACTGATATTCAACTCTATTTGATCGATATTGATGAATTAAATTGCAGTTTTAGGAAGTTTTTCATGATTCAGCTGCTTTAGCATATACTTTAGTAACCGAAGACATAAAAAAGAAGTTAGCTAAATATCTCTTGTGTCATCAAATTATCTTAACCCAATCAAAATTTTAACCTTATCCAAATTTCGACAGCCCAACTACGGTTGACATAAACACAATAAAAATGTCAAACAACTGAGTTTAGGAAAGAATTACCATGTCGATATGAGCGTTTGGAAAGGTGTTACGAAAAGAGTTATTGTATGATACCATGTGTTTGTTACATAAGTGCTTATTCTCGGTAATCGTTTTGTGAAGTTCACGACCCCTCCGTTGTGCTAAGTGCTATGGTGCGTGATGTTATTGAGAAATAATTTCTGAACGCATCTTCCTAGAGGAAGTAATTCATAGTGTTATTATAGAGCCTCTATCGAATCATCACGCTAGTTGCACAAATAAAATAAACGTTTAAACCGATTGTTAATTTGCTTCCATTGATATTACTCATAGTTTGTCTGACCTTACAACTTTCGTTTTCGGAGTCACTTCGGTAGGTTGAAAGAGATTCTTAATATTTTCGTAGCAGTAATTTTGCGAGGTTGTAATATCCCTACATAATTTTGCATCTTTAAGCGATGGAGACGTCAATCAATCATTTAAAAAACTTGACCCATTTTTAAGGAAAATAACGTAATATTACTAAGTGAGGCGACGGAACCATCGGAAACACGTTTTTATTTAAGAATTTCTGAATATATGTGAAACTGGTTTTCCTTGAATCTTTGTCATCTATTTGTCCGGGAAATAGTATTTGATTCAGACATTTTTGTCCTACTGGTAGATACAGGCCTCATTCCAACTATGATGTGGAACGAGCCTTACTCAACCACACGGGTAAAGGACGAATTGGCGAGAGAGCATGGATGAGGCAAATAAGCAACCTTTTTTCAGATGTTCTTTAGCCACTGAAGGCTTTGACTACGCCTAACAACTAGTATTGTAATAACAGCTGGGAACATACGTTCAACGTGCCTTCGAAAGCACGGAAATGCTCGTGATAAATTCCACTGAATTCGGTCCGAATTGTCATCCACCCGGACTGCGGCATGTAGGCATACCATTTTGTTTCCCAATTGTTATCGCTCTCACAGCATAAGCAGCTAGAGTTTCTGGTTTAAACATTAAATACCGAACATTATCTAAGAAAATAGTTAGTCCGTGAATCACTCAGTTGTATTAACGCAAACTTACAAACAGTCAACCTTTTTTACCGGAGGAGTAGTCAGATATCACATCCTTCCAATTGCCACGTTAATCACGTTACAAACGACTCTTAGCGGTCCAATTATTGTATTAAGTATATGTGAAGTAAAAATTGGTCAAACTTAGTTTTTAAGTTGTTATTATACTCGTAACAAGAGAGCGTGCGTTACAACCGCAACCGCTGGGAGATTAATTTTGTTTCCTTCTTTAAAATATTTAAAGTTACTGCGCGGCGTAAAGCACAACAAAATAAATATGTAAAAATCTATACAACGAGTATATTGCAACTTTTCACAGAAATATGGCAAATTATGATTATCACGTTTAATGTAACATTACATTCAAATGTCGAGATTTCCACTAAACGTTCTTGAGTTCAAGGGTAGTTGGGCAATGTATGTGAATATGTAAATGCAATTTTATTTACTTACCCGTACTCAAGTTACCACTAATGCGTTTTAAATTAATAAATATTGCATCGGATAAGAAAAATGGCTTTAAGCTATTTTAGAATACAAACACTTAGAACCTTGAGATGTAACTTCATGATACGCATAATGCGTTAAAATTAATTGGTTTTGGTTTCTTAACTATATACCTACAACTTTTATTAAGTGCTACAAAAATAACCAGAAGTTGTAAAGTAGGCGCATGACCGAATTAACACGCCTTTCCGATAACATGGTTATTTTTTTGTATCAGCCATTTTTGGTGATCAATCTCAAAATTTCCTGTCTAAACTGGCAACAGCACACAAAGATGTTGCCCCCGCGGGAATCGAACCCACGACATATAAGGGATCAAAAGCCAGATCCTAGTTACCACGTCACGTTAAGACCACAGAGGCAGATAATATGAGATAAGAATCTGCAAAAGAATGGATTCTGCAAAGGAAAGTGATGTTACACCCGTGACGTACTAGTTTTAAATGTGCATAAACTACTATCTTGAAACTTGTAAACCTATTATTGCAACATCATAATTTAAACATCTATACATGTAAATAAAATTGGAGTGTCTGTATATTAAAATAACAACCTTTTTACTACATGCATATGCAAATAGATACGTTACCAAAATATATATTTTTTTAATTTTTGTCTGTCTGGTCTGTTTGTTTTGGAAAATCTCTGAAATAGCTGGACTGATTTTGACGGGATTTCAACTGGTAGGTAGCTGATGTAATAAGGTAACTATGGATATTTAAAAAAAATGTTTTATTTTAGTTTTTTTTTTCTATTAATCCATTCTAAATATTGTAGTCACGCTAACGAAGTCGCGGGCGCAGCTAATAATATATAAAATAAAAGAAAACATTTAGCTTTTTAACAAAATAAATCAGTAGTATGAACCCAAAAAGATTATACATTCAACTAGAGATGAATACTGTAAATCTCATCTTACTTTATTCCTATTTAAGTATTAGACGCGTGTCGCCATATCATTGAATATTTACTGTATTACCGGTACATTTTGTAGAAGAGTTAATTGATTATGACTGAATATCAGACTTCAATGGCAATGATAAGTACGTGAGATAAGTTATTTATACTTGTAAATACGACTGAACACTTATGTCTGAACGTTAAGGGTCAGTTTTGAATAAATTACTGAACGTAATGAGATGCAGGAAAACTTACTTTAAATTCATAAGTGAAAGGTTACTCGCTGGTCCTTTAACGTATTTCGTACATTAATTAATTAATTGCATAAAAGTTACTCTTTTACTAGTTCTAACAATTTTTTAAATGAGAAGGTAAGTTTGTCTGTCGTTCTATCACATTGTTATTTTAATTAAACTACGCATAATATGATTTTTGGAAGAAGTTTTCTTGTTTTTCCAATAGATCCTTTTCTATGGGCTTAAAGATCAAAGGTCCATACATACAATTGAATGTATGTAAGAGTAAGCTCAAACATAAGGCTTCAGATTAATTTATCCGTGATGATTACGACAGGAAATAGTGTGTCTAATAAACTATTTTAAGCAAATTAACTCGCACAACACTTGCAATAATGTTATTAGTAATCATAATCAACCGATATTTTGTCATAATTAATGACCATGGTTTAGTTCATTCATGAGATAAGCACTTATTTTATTCGTAGGTACTTACGAATTTTAGTTCTGCTGTATTCTATGTAGTGGATGTAATGTGACTTATAGTATTTACCTGAAACAAAAATAAATAAATCAGTTCATGTCATAAATTCTCTTGTTATGTATGCTCAACTGAGTATATCCGGCATATTGGACACCATTAATGCAAAACATACTCTAATTAACATAAATAATAAACAAATAAAGCTATTTAGTGCACTGTAAAAAGATTTTATCGTCTGTACGAATGATTTGAGAAGTTGAAAAAGTTTAATTGAACAATAATTTTGTTGTGTTTTAATATTTAATTTTTTATTCAAATATATTGTTTTTTATTTATATTAAGATCTTTGTGACGTTATAATGGTTGATATCAAAATTAATAAAAAATAAATTTACGTTTTTTTTTCAATGGCGGCGCTAGTATACTTGCGCAGTTATAAGACAAACAAGTTACAGAGTAATTGAATGGGTTTTGCAACTTATGAATGAAATTGTATTCACACTGCGCTTACTGTGTCAACAAGGTAGCACCTTGTCGGACTCCGCTCTGTATTGTATTCGATGAGTCAATTTAGTGAGAGTGAATCGGTCTCGTTGTGAAATAGTTCTAATTCTGTTTACATTATGTTTTCCGAACAGTCACCATGTGTTTTAAGCACACATTATGAAAAAGTAAAAAAGTCAACTAACTTTGAATCAAGATTCTTTATGCCCAATACTTTATCTACTTTCTTTTACACGACCAAGTGTGTTGAAGATGTTTGGTCTCTCCAGTTTTAATTAACTCATGGTAAGTATACTTCTAGACATGTCTATATTATAGGAAATCCATAATTTTTTTACTCAATATCAAGTCATTAAGACGTAACAAATTATTGCTGAACTATTTGAGATCAAGATGAAAGCTAGGTAAAATCCAATGCATCCTAATTTAGTTTATCACTATGATTAACATTATTTAAATAGACCTTATTCATAAAGTAACAAAATACAAAACAACTTGAGCTTGATATTTTGGTGCAAGGTGGATCTCGTTTTAGGAAATTGCATTTACATATTATTAATTCATTGTATGCTAAGTATCGCTTACAAGGCTATGGTAGACTTTTTTTTCCTTTTTAAATTGTATTATTAAGGCACTTTTCTTGTTAAGCTTTGCGGCACTTATAATTTCTTTTAATTTCTTGGTTAATTTTATAAATTTCGCTTAAAACCTTTGAAATTTACCAATGTAAATAATTATGTTGTTGTAATTTTGACATAACTTACTCTGACTTTTTTTATATTATTTTAAAAGGGACACCAAATGGGTATAAACATTTTGTTTTGTTGTCCTCCAAAACAATTCTGCAGCTGCGTTCGTAGACTAGAGTAGGTTCTTCATAAAATTACAAGAGCTTACTAATTTATGAAGTATCTATGTCCGTGGTGTTAAGTATTAAGAAATATATACTTCAGAAGCCCACTTGAACGGTTGATTTGAAATGGTCAGTTTAAAATAATATTATTTTTAACATAGTAGCAAGGTAACCTCGTCTTTGGCAATGTTAAATGTTAGATTTTTTAAATTTTCGTTATGGTATACAATATTTTTATATTAGTCATATTTTTGCTATCTTTTATCCAAGTCCAACTATCAATTATGGCTTCGACACATTATATTAAATTATGTTTGTAAAACAGTCTTAAATCATCAGAAACAACGACGATAGCATGACATCCAGAGCAGAGACAAAATAAAAAGTTTTTCTTAATGACCCAACCAGGTATCTAACCCGGGTCCCCAGAGTTGGTGCGACGCCAAATTCCGGCCACCTCTCGGCTACGTAGGTCGTCCAATAAGATTGCAAGTGTAAAACGTGTACGTTCATGTAATAGTACCACAGTCAAGTTAACAACTGGCCTGGATTCCACCAACCCATCTGCGGATGCACCGACTTCATTAAGAAGATCGCGATACCACGGTAAACAATAGTTTGCGAATTCAGTGCTATGCCATTATGATCTGTCTTGCTCCGAAGTAAAGGTGATAATTCGAAAATCTACACCATTTTAGAGTAAAGTACCCCATGTACCGCAAATCATTACAATGATAAATCACCTTAGGATGATATGCGGTTGTTTTGTGCAAATATACGCTGTGTCACTTTTGATAGCGCGGGAAAGAACACTTGTGTTATACTTAATACAAGTACAAAGTATAAAAGTATTTTTGTTTTTTTTTACTACTCTACTGTCATTTTGAATCTTATGACTATCGAGAAGGTAACTATCTGGTATCTTGGTTGTTTCCTTCAAAAACGTTATTATAGAAGCTGAAATTGTATCCTACTTAAGGATAACGCATATTCTTTAAAAACTTGATTTGAGACCTCTTGTTTTAATTTTAACAGCTATACCCAAGTCAAAATAGAAAAGTTCGTTTTCCAAACTGGCCCGATCGGGAATTGAACCTAGAAACTCTGATATGGCACGGGTCATCAATTTCAAAAATTTCATATTTTTAATATTTTCTAAGTTATCATCTATCACCCATTTTAAGATGAAAGCTTCGGAATCCCCCCGCCAATCGTATTTGACTTCGTACGAAGAGTTTGCATGAAGTTAAGTATATACCATCACCATAAAAAAAAAAACACTTCCATTTACATAATGTTGCATACATTATACTTTTAAAACTAAACTATAATTAAATAATATTTTTTACTTAATCAGAACATAAATTGTACGTCAATAAATCAACCGATGGATCCCTATTACGCTGATTAGAAGATTAATGCCTTTAAGTTTTAAAGTGTAAATCATCAGTTAGGTGAATGTAAATATTTTGGTCAAAATTAAACGTAATCAAACGTAAAATATTTTTAAAATTTATATAACAATTATAAATTATGGCTTTTTCAGCATATCTTAAATAAACAAGTATATAAGTAGATATATAAACATAATTGGCATATATAATACTGCAAGCATTATATGTATATACTATTCATAAGTATTACTAATGTAATCTATGTGAATAAAAAAAATATTGACTTGACTATAGGAAACTTGAGGGGTAAACAATAAATTTATGCGGCTAGTCCAAGTTCAGAACTAAATAATTTAGTTCTTAAATAATAAAAATAATAATAGATTTCATTATTGTTGGTCAAAAATAATAATTTACTTCTGCGCGTTACTATGTTGTAGATTTACTTTCTTAAATAATAATTTCCATCTGAGCTTTGACTTGAAAATCGAAAGTGGAAGTTGTTTGTAGAAAATATAAGGGCGAAACTACACTTGCTTTTTTAAAATCGATTTGGAATATTGTTTTTAGGGTTCCGTACCTCAAAAAGAAAAAACGGAACCCTTATAGGATCACTTTGTTGTCCGTCTGTCCGTCCGTCTGTCAAGACCCTTTTTCTCAGGAACGCGTTGAGGTATGAAGCTGAAATTTATATCAATTACTCAAGTCTACTGTCTCTTGAAGCTGTGAAAAAATCAAACTTCTAATCCAACGCAATCAAAAGATACAGCCGTTTATGCCGCAAATTTTCGACACTTGCAAGGGAATCAAAACCTACAGGGTGCTTCCCGTGAACTCAGAATCTTGAAATTTGGTACGAAGCAACGTCTTATAGCATAAATAAAGGAAAAATTACGAAAACCATAAATTTTTAGTTACATCACATAATATATATTTTTTTAATAATTTTAAACTTACTACCCATTTCCTCATAAACGCGTAGAGGTATTAAATTGAAATTCATACCAAATACTCAGGTCTATAATACCTTTAAGCTGTAACAAAATCAAACTTCTATGTCAACGCAATCAAAAGAAACAGCAATTTAAGCTGCATATTTTGAAACTCGCAAGTACTCGCAAGGGAATCAAAACCTAAAGGGTACTTCCAGTCGACATAGAATCTTGAAATTTGGCATGAAGCAACGTTTTATAGCACACATAAAGGAAAAATTCCGAAAACCTTAAATTTTTAGTTACATTACAAAATATTTATGCTCCTCCATCTTTCCCCATTGTAATGTTATGAATTTCATTTTGCAATAAAAATACCATAGTTATGACTCGATTGTCGTAATGAACGAACTTTGTAAACCTTGCAGGTTTGTACGGAACCCTCGGTGCGCGAGTCCGACTCGCACTTGGCCGGTTTTTTTCTAGTGCACACATTAAAGAACTAGGTCCATATTTACAAAGCACAATTAGTCATAACACCAAAGAAATTAAGACAGAACTCATAGTTAACTTCTTACATTCTTAAGGACCAGAAAATTTAAAATTGTATTGTTTTTTTGTCTTCACTTTCAAAATACATCAATATAAGTAATGAAAATTCCGATACCATTTCGATTTGCGTTTATTGCTTTGACCAAAAGGTGCTTATACCTTACGTGACACTTGGTTGCCATTCAATACAAAGAAAAGAAGCAGATGAGTGTGTAGTGTTGCCTTAAAACGAGTAAAGCTAGTCACACTACGAAAAGGTCAAGGGAGGAGCTCGTTATGCACTATTGATGCACATAGACTTGCACATGCGTAAACGATGCACCTGCTTGTCTATCTAGTTTGGTCTTGAGTGTTTCGTGGATTTGATTATTGAATGCTTGAAAAGCATTTTCCAAAGTATAGAAAATGAGGTTGTCTAAAAACTCTCAGAGATGGTTTTGAATATATTTTTTTTCATTTAGATTTTATCATAAAAAATTAAAAATTTAAAAATATTAATGACAATGAAACAAAATCTAAATTAAACGTTTCATTTATCAAGGCACCTACTCTTTAGAGTAAAGTTACCAGACTCGGTCACAATTATTTTTAAGGATGCTTTATGGGATTCATGGTCACAAACTATCGTCATATTTTACTTTGATCTCTCTGTCTAACATATAACTATGAGGTATTTACTTCAACTCAGAAAATAATATATTAAAAAATTGGTTAGATTCGATTATTAGTGCTGTTTTACCTGATGGCAAGAAATTATGATTTGTAGAGTGTAAATAGGACGAAAATAATTTCATTAGCTCCTGACTTTTAAACCAAGAGCCGTATGTTCAATACCCGCTAAGCACAAATACGTATGTAATTTATATTTTTTTGTTCTGTCTCTGGATGTGTACAAAAATTGATATTACTAAATAATATACTTTGGTGCCAACGTTATATTAATATCCATAACACAAGTCCTTAAGGTACTTACTTTGGGTTTCTTATTTTAATGCATTTAGTTTATGTATGTAATATTATCTGGTGAGACTATCACATTCATTAAGCCTTCGTTGAAGAAAAACCTTTTTCCAAAAAATAATAAATCGTTTTTTATATTTTCTCCAAAAATCAATCAAATCATTCATCATCTCATTTGTTTTTAAAGTAAGTACGTACAACAATAACTTTTTATAACTTTTTACTTCAATGGAATTTTATCTTTGTGTTTCGACCTTTTTAAACTATTTTGAAAATACTTATTCGTTACAGATTTCCTTAAAGTCGTATGACCCAGACATCCAGAAACAATAGAAAATCAATTGTGTCCGGCATTTAAAAAGATATTCGGTTTTATGAGGTTAACATAATTATTTATAATGTTTTTCATTTAAATTACGACCTATTGACTTCATTAGCTATAAAACAATAAACAATTATCTAAATTTGTTTCCCTGCAACATCAAAGTCTGATAAGTGCCGAATCAAATGCGCAAATGCAGATAACTATATCTAATGCAGTTTTAATGCTGCAAGTGGATGCATCGCGGGCACATATTTCGTAAAATCCTTTTAGTCCTTTATATCTGACTGTTTAATATTCATAGTAGAACCTATTGGCATGTAGATGATAGGCAAAGGTTAGATGCATTTAAATCTTGCATCGCAAATGCGCTCTTATGCAGTCCCTGCAAAATCGGAATGGAATTTGGGCATAATTTAACAGAAGGACTAGCAAATATGTGATCTAAATGCAGGTGTTAGGGTTCATATTGGTGTGACAAATAAGGTATTGATATGAATAGGTAAATAATTTCTGGGCTTGAACAAAAGATGAAGCTCCGATGCCATTAATAAGGAGTTAGTTTGGTGCTTTTGGGTTTAGTATTTGTGATGCATAGCATAATTGTTTATTTAGTAGTTGATTGGAAAACATACTTGTAGATTTTATTTACATAAGTAGTAATACTTAAATGATTATAAATAAACGAATACGTAATAATTGATAAAACATGTGGTTGTTATTTGTACAATTGTGTCTTGTCTATTCTTACTGAAATATAATTAAATAAGAACATCTAATGCAGTTTTTTGGTATGGCGTTTTTGTATAATAAAAATAACGGTATGTTCCAGTTTAAAGACATTTTCATGCATGTATTTGTATGTGCAGAATCTGTTGCAATTTATTTTTCATAAATGCGACATTTAAAAGGCAAATTCAGACGTTTATTACATAAAAATATTTAAAAAACTTGTGGGTTTTACAAAAGCTATTGAATATTTTTATTAATGAGAAATTTCCAGAAAACTAAGACATTTTTTTATTTTTGCATCTGAATAACAGTCAAAAAACTTTTTATTTTTGATAACAAATCAGTTTTCAACTACAATCTAACCGTAGAAAAAAGTTCGATTTGTATTTCGTGTCGCAGCTATCTGTTTACATTGTTCTGTACATTATTTGTTTGCAAAAACAAGCAGACCCACATACTCCAATGCCTTACATCATTCGTACATCAGCTCATCTCGACAATAAGTCGAAGTTCACTTCTCTGACCTACAAGCTCAGTGCGCATTCCCACGGACGCGTTGATGTCTTTTTGATGCGCCGGCGCAGAGCAAGCAAATACTTATACATATCAGCGATAACAAACCTTCTCACATGGAAATAAGAGCTTTTTACCCAACCGATCTTCACCAGCTTATTGCAACTTCTAAACAACTCATTCCATTGCAAACCTTATCCCGATATAATTAAATCTACAATCTTTAAGTACTTCGCTGGAACGAACGTTGCGGATTCTGGTCGACGTCAGACAAGTAGCTAAAAATATAAGCGAAAACAAACCTTCTCACAAGGAAATAAGAACTTTTTATCTGACGGATCTGCACCAGATATTGCAGAACAAACAGCTCATTCTATTACAAACCTTATCCCAATGGAATTAGATCTTCAATCTATAAGTACTTCGTTAGAACGTACGTTGCGGATTCTAGTCGGCGCGTATGTAAATGTTTCGTTTGGTGCGGTAGAATATTGAATTCGCAATTATTGTAAAAATCAATATTGTGTTAAAATTATGTGCTTTATTTATTGCCTTTTAGACTGTGCTTGTTAAAAGATATCTCTTCTTAAGCTTGTTTTTAAATGTTGGATTGCATTTCAGTTAGTGATTACACAGATTCATATTAATATCAAATTGATGAAAAAAAATGTAAAATGTTTGTGATATTGTTTTAAAGGTATGATTTTTTGAGTCAAATACATAACTGTTGTCATAGGAAATTTCAAATTGATTTGTTTGGAGAAACTACAAAAATCTAACGTAAGTGGCTCTCATAATAAATAAACAACGCTTGCGTGCAACATTTAGTCCAGTTTATTCTTCACTACTTCAAAAGTATTATTTATTTAACTGCAAGTAATGTGAGTACATATGTAATAATCAGTTATTTAATATATGTATAATTGCATCGTAGGTAACTATTTTAGAATCAGCTTATAAAACAGTTTTAACACTATAGGAATGTTTAACCAAATAAAGTAGTTAATAGATAAATAATAAGTTAAAAAATATACTCGTCGATTTTATAAAAAAAAGGATAGGGCTGTAAGTAAATTTTAATTATTTAGATGCCAAAAACCCAACTTATATCATAAACTTGAAAGCATTGATGTCCGGATGTTTGCAATATTTTTACGTATCTACTGAATAGATTTAGATAAAATATGATAGGTAGGCAGACTTGATACTAGAGTACCATTTTAAAATTCATAGTTTTTCTAAAATAATAGGTACATAAAAAAAACGCAAGAAAAAAGGTATGTAGGTAAAACGGTTAAAGATAACACCTATACAAAAAAAAAATGTTTTAAATATTACGAGGGCTGGTTGACATCTCTTTTTCTGAAACGTAAAATTTTAGGTACTAAAAAAATTAGCAACTCACCTTACGCACGAGAAAAAAAGTTCACCACACTACGTCTCACAGCACTTAGTTCCAAAGGCGCACAGTTCAGAGTGCGCGCGCTCACGACCCGAGACTCGCGCGCTGCGGCAGTGAAAGTGTTTATATAGCCTCTGCGCGTGCGCCGATGCAGATGAGTCCTGCGCTGACCCTACTGCATGCTCAAAAAAAATATTCTGCAAATTCCCGATTTACGGTTCCAATATTACGGATAGTAATAAATTATACGTGGTGTAAGCTAAAAACGACTGACCGACGACTGATGACAGCTGATATGGAAAGTAAAAAGATGGAACGGTAATAACGACTCGTAGTCAGTTGGAGATATTTTTGACTCATTACGAATCGTATAATATTGGAACCGGGCATTAAGGATTTTTGCATTCCAGTCAGGTACTAATCTCGAATATAAAATAAGTACAATTAGAGGCCATATGCTAACATATTCAGGTTAATGGTGGGGTGTTCAGAGGAGCGGCCTTTACCATCTCTCCCTTGACCAGCCTAGGGGGATGATTTAAGGATTTTCACAGTCCAGTCTAGCACTAATCTCAACTATGAAATAGGTACAAGAATCCATACCCTGACCTATTTAGGTTGGTGGTGGGTTGTTTAGGGGAGCAACTATTCCCATTTCCCCCTTGACTATGCTTGATGGAAAAGATGGGGCCGTAGTGGTTCTGGTTGAATCTCCATAATACCAATTTCTAAGCCGTATGGTATCGTAATGATATTTGTTATAATTTCTTTTCGATTACTTTATTACTATTACCGCACCCATATATACAAACTCTCTGCATGACCCAAGGGTTGACTAGTACATAATTTTCTGATCATTAAGTCCACATGTTGTTCTTTTTCATGCAACACAATTTTTAAATAAATAAATATTATTACTATATCAATAATATAGGCTTTGAAGTCTAGATCGGGAGTTTTAGTGGGCAGGCACACAATCTTCCACCCCTCTTTGGGTGATCGAACCGATTGGTCATGCATTTACCCCTAGTAAACTATAAGTGTTATGTATAGGGAAAATTTACCTTACTCTCAGATGTTGTTAAATATTATCTATGATGACACCTGACTGGGTTTATCATATTGCTTACGTTGGTACATATGTTTAACTCTAATTGAGTCAAAATGGTCACCCATCCAATGCCAAATCGTGGCGTGCTTAGCTTAACTTACGATACCTATTTTCTATATACTATTGTTATTATCACGCCACGATTACTTCTGCTTTAGTTAATTATTAACAGATTTAAAAGACACCAGGAAAATCTGATTATTGAATTTAGTTGCTTTTATTCTAATTAACTCGTATCAACCGTAATTATGTACTGAGTCATTAATAGTTACCTATTAAGTCTACAGTACGCAATAGAAAATAGTCTCACTCATATTTCAAGGTATTCCATTACGAGACTTATTTTTTTTTAATATAACAAGAATGAATAAATTTACCTTTCTAATAAGGTTGTTTCCAAAAAATGTTTAGGTCATTTAAGTTGCACTCAAGTATAAGTTCAAGTCTGGGTGAGCAAATACTCCAAAAACAGTTGATCTGTCATTTAAAGGAGTATTAGTTTTTTCCAATAATAGAAGTGATACTTATGACGTACTAAATACGTGTAGTACACTGTTACAGCAGTGTTAACATTTGTCACCAACACGTGTTGTGAACATATACATGTCACCGTAAGATTGTAAAAATCGTTAGATTACAATCTACCTCGCGAGATTGTAAACTGTCGACAGATTGTGAACCGTAACTGGGGATTGCAATTTAACGGATTATTTTTCGCTTTATTGTAATCTATCGAAGTGAAACCGTTAAATTACAATCTGTTAGCCGTCAAACTGTCAACTGTCCGAAAGCTCTTCCTGATTGGTCGGTTTATTGTATGAGCGACCAATCACGAACAGCCTTTGTATGTCCGCGTAAAGTAGGAATGAAATTCAATTCAAATCATTTCTTTTATTTAAAGAAATAGAGATGTCGTTTAAATTAAATAAATGCACTTCAAAAAATCTTCAAGTACATATTTATTTACTATTTACTAGGTAATCAATAATCCTGACATACGTCGAGAACTAATTGTACCGAAATATTAATTCTTCAAACACTCGAAATTATAATTGAAAATTAAAATAAAATGAAACAATTATTTTGTCTTTTAACACAAATTAAAATTGGAATATTTTAAGAAACTTTTATAAACAAATATTTAGTCCTTTAAACATACCATAAATTAATAGTATAAAGACAACAAACGAAATAACAAACAAATATGGCGAATGACGGGGCGGCGGGGGGCACATAACTCTCAACCAATCAGCGCGCGAGATGCATTTCGTTCTACATCAGTTCACAATTTGACCGATTCCCATCGATAGATTACAATATAACGAAAAATAATGCGTTAAATTGCAATCATAATGTTACGGTTCACAATCTGTCGACAGTTTACAATTTCGCGAGATAGATTGTAATCTAACGATTTTTACAATCTTACGGTGACATACATATACAACAATCTCTCTTGTATTCATAGTGATGATTATTTTAAGACTATTAGGGCGATTATAATATGCGTAGACAGACTATGTTTGAACGGAAACGTTAGACAAACAGTCTATGAAACAAACTGATGTTTATGGTAAAACTCTATATATACTATTGACAGCAACACAACTGTTCTACAGTCCTGGTTGTAACGCGCTAACTCTGGCCTGTTATCATTGTATAAGAATTCTGGTGCATTCTTCAGATGTAAGCCACATGATTAAAATGTGTAATATTAATGATAAAGGACAGATTAAAAACAAAAACAAATGCATAATTTTATATTTCCTCAAAAATTTTTTTTTTTTACATTTGATTTATTTATGATGTTTTACAGCGGGATTTTATGGAGTAAGTATCCATTTAATTGTGACGTTCACACACCCGTCCACTGAAGTATGATGCGCTGTATAAAAAGATTATAAATATTGTTTATTTTTTGAAGCAAAAAATACGTTTTCATTTTGTTTTCATTATATATTGAAAATCTGGCTGAGGGACTAAATCTTAATAGAATCATTGTTTTTCAACCCAGCCATATTAATTACTATATTAGCAGTAGGTATTACTATGCTTGTTCACTGTGCAACATTAAAAGTTTACATAATTGCGCATAACTTAAAATTATTGTATTGGCTAATTAAGCTGTTTAAGCAGAGCTTGTTTGACACCACAGTTTAAATAAGATTACAGTAAAACAACACTTTACAATTAATGTACATATTCGTTTTTTACAAGGCAATCGTAAACAGGGAAGTTTAGAATTATTTGTAAGATTTGCTCCAAAAGTCATTTCTTTTACAAAGATAGTGGTTTAAATACTAGGTAAAAATTTGGGGTTCTGGGTTTAATTAACAGGAAAATCAAAGTAAGTTATAGGTTTCTCGAACGTTACATGGGCTTGCAATGGATAACCATTTCGGTTTGGAAATCATGGCCATTGAGTGGATATGTCTTATTTATATTGCAACGATGACTCGATTTCAATTACGGCATACTAATAGGTTGGTACGTTCAAAATTACATCACGATAATTCTCATTTTAGTTCTTATGCATACAACATAAGAGTGTATAGTCAAACAAGCTTTTTTCTGAATCAATTTTGTAAAATTAAAACGTTACCATTATTCTAAAAGTCTTTGGTTGGTAAAAAAGTTCAAAATGTAATTTTAGTGCCTAAATAAACAATAAACCTCAAGACTGCATTCAATCATTAACTAAACGTTTTACGTAAAACGATGAAATAGATGATGTTCGAAATCAAACAAAAAAATACCTGCTGTATATACATATAGCGTCACACCAATCTACCATTATCTCTCCAACTTTAACAACTAAATTTCAACCTTACACTGTGTGCAAAGTGTACATTATAAATTGTGATATTTTGATGGATTAACCAATACAAGCTACCGCTTTTAGGCACAAAATAACAAAACTCTAATTGACGCAATCCAAACAAAACTGACTCTAAAACGGACTGAACACATCCTGCAGAATTCTAAGTTTAGAATGTAGTTGCATCATTGTTATTTACTTTGGTGTAGCACCGAAACTGAAGGCAAATTGTTTTTGCACTTCAGATAAATTGCGAGAAGACATTCCGAGTCATTATTTCAGTTGGAGACAGTAATCAGCTTTAACAAGGATACATCGCGATTACAGCGTTTTGTGGTATTAAGAAACCGTTTATTTTTATGGATTGAAAAATTAACGTTTCTTTCAACGAAATAATTGAAGGCGCCGAGATTTTTTAACGCAATTTATGGTGGTTTTTTTTTCATGAAATTAACTTTATTAGATTATTAAAATCAAATGACAATACTTTCACGAATGTCTGATTAGGTGTCTGATCATGGTTTTCGTCTAACATACAAAAACCAAACTAGTTTGTGACTTGGACAGCGCAAGTGAAGTGAAGACGCCTAAAGCACGATAGGTCCCTATTTTTATTCCCGATTTATTTGGGGCGATATATGTACTTGTACGTACTACTAAAGATATATACTAAGAGCTTACCACAAAATCAAAGCAATGTTTTTTTTTATTTCTTTTTTAATTTTTTTTTATTTTTTTATAATGCACTCCAAGATTGACCTCATCCCACCTGATGTTAAGTGGTAATAAGTTCCTAGCTTAAGGGCGAAAAGTATAGCATAGTACAACTGTTACTAGACTTGTCGCTCTTACCTTGAAGGCTTGACCCCTGCTACTAATGTCGCACCCCCCAAGAGCTCTAGAAACCTTACTCACACGCAGGAACACAACAACACAGAAGTGATTGTTATTTGGCTGCGGTCTTCTGTAAGGTGGAGGTATTACACCAGTCGGGCTGCTCCAGTTCCAGCGATAGTATGTGATGTTTTCCAATATTTATATTTACCTCTATTGAACCAAAAATAGAGTTCCAAAAAAGTCAACCCAGTAGCTCAAAGACAATAAGTCTAGAAACGTATTAATTACGATCAGATTATTATTATCAAAGTTAAGGCCCAATACGAAGAGAATTAGCGAAACTTCATGTATTTCTGTTCACTACAACGATGACCTCAAGTAATTCTAAGCATTAAATCACTTTTTGTACGTTTATTCAGATATTTTACAAGGTCGCCGCCTTCTTGAAATTTTAAAATAAATGAATATATAAAAATTATACCGTTTTTAAAAAATGTTCAAAAATGATTTCTTCAAATTATTTTTCTTCCAAAACTCTGTAAATATATATTTAGAAAAAAATATTTTTACTAAAAAATTTTAGGATTGTGATTCCAAAGGTCGCCGCCTTCTTCGTTTTTTATACAATCTATTAGTTATTAAAATAATTCATTTTAAACACAAACGCCTGATTAAATTGCATAATTCTTAGATATGAAAATTTGCCGTTCAGGTGCTTCGATGTGTAGTGTTGACAGGTGACGGCAGTTAGTTGTCTGTTTTGAAAATAGTAAATAAATTGGTTTACACGCGTAGTCTTTACGCAGCTCGAATTGCGCAAATTCCATTTTGAGATTATATTTTTTGTAAAATACTTTTTTGTTGGGAGGCTGCTTAGGCTGCATCTTTAGGGTTCCGTAGTCGACTAGGAACCCTTATAGTTTCGCCATGTCTGTCTGTCTGTCTGTCTGTCTGTCCGAGGATAATCTCAGAAACCATTTGCACTAGAAAGATGAAATTTGGTACAAATATGTATATTAATCACGTCAAAAAAGTGCAAAAAAAAAATAAAAAAATGTTTTTTTAGGGGACCCCCTCTACACGTAAATTGGGGAGTGATTTTTTTTAAATTTCAATCCCAACATATATCGTTGGATAGGTATTTAAAAATAAACAGGGGTTTACTAAGATAATTTTTTGATATTTTTAATATTTTGGGAAATAATCGCTGCAAAAGAAAATAAAATTGTGTGTCCCCCCCCCCCCCCTCTAACTTTTGAACCATTAGTCAAAAAGTATGAAAAAAATCTGGAATATAGAACTGCATAAAGGCTTTCTAGGAAAATTATTTTGAACCTGATGGGTTTAATAGTTTTTGAAATTTTTGAAAAAATATTTTTTTAACTAAAGTTGTAATTTAAGGATATTTAAGTATTGTGATGCTTTGAAAACTACGGAACCCTACACTGAGCGTGGACCGACACACTTTTGGCCGGTTTTACTTATTTACAATAGCCAAACTGATCATTTATACGTTTCTAGGCAAGTGAGAAACACAAAAATGCAAATCGTCGACGCGCGTGCAATACCGCGTATGTAGCATTTGCCATAAAGATTAAAGTGGTCTGTTATTTCATATTATTTCAATCTAAATTAGAACTTACGGGAAAATGTCATTACGCGGTATTGAACGCGCGTCGACGAAATATCACAACCGAATCGGAAAATAATGAACAGAGTAAGTGCAATCACAGAGACGGCAAATAATGTCATACATTGTCATAGGGGTATGATTGACCGCTTGGAGTCTAGTAAGAATTAATACACTCAGGACCTTACCCCCACTATGGAGAAAACAGAATAAAGTTTTTAATTTTAAATTTTTGCAATTTTTACAACGACATTTTGTAAGACTCACAAGTACAATTATTTCAAAGTATGTACGTGAAGTTATTTTTCGTACGATGCACCTATTAAGAAAATGTGGTCGCATGTGGCTAAAAGCCAATCATAATCTTCAGTAGGCATCTGAGATGGAATTGACCGATCATGATCGCCATGTATACCTGACGGTAGCAAGTTTGATGTCTTGAGAGCAGAAGACCTCTGAATTTAGCTTACTGAATGCCGCGACTGCAGCACTAATTCTGCTTATTATTTCAGCATCGAGGTTGCACTTGGGTGTTATTGTACTCCCAGGTAGCGGAATTTGTCAACCCGCTTGAACTAGTCCTCACCAAGTCTTCATTTCAGTGTCTCGCGACCATTAACGTCCTTCTACAGCCATTCCTCTTTTTGATACTTATTTTTAGACCAAATTTTTGGCAAGACGGTGAAAATCCGACATGATTTGCTGCAGGGTTTTGGGGATTCTGCCACGAAACAAAGGTCATCTACGTACAAGATCTCATTAATCATAGCGTGTGTAACACGTTCGTGCAAGCCCTGAGTGCGGAACCGGATGCGAAAACCTTTCGAAGAAGTCCTTGAGACATCCCTGACATCCAATGCAAAATACAGCGCGGATAGTGTAGGCTAGTACATACCCTTGCTTCATACCACAGGTGACGGGGAAAAAAGTCAGACTATTCGTCGTTGACAGAACTGCTCCGTGCATCATAGCTTCCCTAGCACCATCTAGAGAGCTTTCCGGGGCACGCCATCGGGAGCCTTTTCGAGGTCAACTCTTTTCTTGAAAATGACGCACTGAAAACGTGCCCCGATCAGGCCAAAATCCAAATTGGGTTTCAGGCAGGTGCTCTTCGGTGTGTTTTAGGAGTACTCTGGCAAAGATTTTCCCAGGGGCTGATAATAGTAAAATACCCCCGTAAGAGGTGCAATCGATCAATGCGAGAAACTGTAAAAATGCTAGGACTTGGTCTTTTTCCCACAAAGTACAAAAAGGCTCCATATAGCCGAATGAAACCCGTCACCACCGGATTTAAGTAGTTGCTCTCCCGGTATCAAGTTGATACCAACCACGCGCTATTTTAGTTGTTAACTGACCGCAAGAACAATCTCAGCAAGTGTCAGCGGCTTATCCAGCTTAGCTAGAGTGGGGAGTTCAGATATCAACAGAACATATTCAAAGTCAAGAGACCAGCGCACGTTGAGTAGAGCGTTGAAGTGTCCCATCCATTACTCGAGCACTTTCTCCTTTGTTTTTAGAAGTCCTTCACCATTCGATGGTTTCAAAAGGAGCTTTTGAAAAGGGGATCGTGCTAATCAACTTTCGAACCTCGCTGTAAAACACCCCAAGCTAGTTTGTGTCAGGAAACCACTGCATGTAGTGAGCTTTGTCTTGCCACCACCGATCCTTTCCCAAGATAGTCGACGAAACTTCAGGTTACTCTCGTCGTATTTCCACTACACTTTCAGGGTGAATTGCTCTGCTTTGTCGATTGCGCTAACTATGACTTTATCGTTTTCAACAAACCAATTTTCATGTTTTTGGTTGTTAGCCCTTGAGTGAATTTAGCCGTGTCTAAGATATGAGAAGATATAGCCAACCAGCTCTTTTCGATATCACTGCTCTCAGGGCTTACAGACGGTTAACTGATTGTTAGCGCTTCAGCATATGTCTTCATTGTCTCATGATTCATAAACTTAATACCGTTTAAACATGCAGACTTGGATGGACCGGATCTGCGAGGACGCCGGAAGCAAAGACGTAGTTTTATAACGTCAAGTCTGTGGTCAGTCTAGCAGTGACCACCACGCATCCCGCGGGTGATTAGGACTTGGGAAACGTCTGTTTGCCGTACTTTCGCATAGTCTATTAGATACTAATATTTGGGCCTTGGGTGCTCCATGTAGTTTTATGCTTCGCGGGGAGGCTGAACAAAGTGTTTGTAATAGCAAGAATTTGTGCACATAAATTGAGCAGTAGCTGACCATTCTAGTTCATGTTACCCACTCCGTTTCTGCCTAAGATTTTAGGCCAGCCTTCATAGTCTTGAGCCATTTTGGCGCCCAACAAGAGTACCAGCTCGATTGGACGTACACTCTTGATACTGCGCGCTAATTCTTCGGAGAATTGCTAAGTTCCCGAGAACGATTGCGGTTTTCCGTTCTGGACATGTGTTGGAGTTGTGATCAAGTAGGGTTAGCACGTTCTACGCGCCTGAAGTCATATTAGGTGATTTTAAAAACCGTATTTTATTGTATCGTCGACTACGAGTGAAACGATGCGGAGGCAGCCGCGGCTACTACCATCCGTGTGGGTTAGGGTGAACATTTCTTTAGGGCATCTTTTCTAGCCCCCTCCCCGGCTGAGCAGGCAAAGCAGTACCCCCCTAAACAGGCCACCTTTGTCACTAAGGTGCTGCCGAATCCTCTTTATCTCCCCGGTGTAGAGTGAAAGCGACCACGATGTACCAACTACACCCCCAGAGCCGTCCAAGTGCAAGCCTCGGACAAAGCCCAGTCTGTATGAAACTGGACCTCTGCCCTATCAGCTTGCCCTATGCTTATCAGCGTGGACTGCCTTTACCGCCGAGTTAGACTTTGTACACAAAGCAGGAGGTTCCACCGCAAGACCTGCCAACCGAAGCATGCAGGATTCCTCATCGGGTTTAGCTCACAAGCCAAAAAAGCCGGGGTGTGATCGTTGTGTGTACCACAGCTACTTGGAGCCACCGATGAGGATGCGTGTACCGTCTGCAGTTCTGCACTTCATGTACACAACCTTTTGAAAGGTCGGTTAGCATACACGCTGCAAACGCTCAATTACACCCCATATATCGATGGCCCCAACGAATAAACGTGCAAGAGCTCTTGCCCAAAAATTTTTTTTCGTTTTTATGGCATAGAATACGCCTACACATTTTTTTTTGTAAATTTTGGACTTAAAATAAGACTTTTATAGCACAAAATTCGTTTATTGTAGGGAAATTAAATTTCTTCATATAACATGAATAACAAAACATGCGTCTATTGAATCTAATTGTTTCTTTGAGTACACCAAAATAAACGTATTAAATCAATCTGCCGCTTGTGTCTAACCTTTCCTTTGGGTAATAACTCCTACACAAAAAAAAGACACGATTATTCGTGTAAAAATGGAAGCTACTTTTATTAGTTATGCTTCATTACAGATCGCAAAAATTTTAATACAGCTATCCTAATGTAGAATTATAATCTTTTACTAATTTGTAGAATCGTGTATCGTTTTACTACACTTGTTTATGCTTCATTTATGACACGAATAAACGTGCAGTGATACATTTCTGTTAACAAGTCACATATTATTCATTAGAATAATAAAATTATATGTTTTTTCTTGAATACTGAGATAATTGATAGTTTTATTTTCTTAAAAAATATATGATCTGAAATATTTTTAACCTTTAATATAATTATACATTAAATATATCTATTAATTACGACATTAAAGTAATGTGATTTCAAACGTTTTTATGGTTTCCTGAAAAGTAGTAGTTTTTCGTTTGAACGTTTATTCGTTGGGACCATCGATATGTTTGTATGTATGTAACGAATAAAATACAAAATTGATAATCTATTGGTACTTACTAATATTACAAAGTAGTAAGATTCAATAAATTATACGTACGCAATGCTGTCTCTAAATCAAAATTACTCTGCACAGCATGACATGTATGTATTAGTACTACATGGCATTAGCTCGTACTAGCACCGCACACTCGTGCTGCGCTAGCACGAGCTAATGCCAAATGCGTTCAATAGATGGCGCGCGGTTCGCCGCGAAACGGGTAATGTCAATTGCTTCGTATTGGGCCTTAATGAAAGATGCCGTTGGCCAACTGTTGGCCAATGTGTATCAACGCGTTCTGAGATCTGTATTGAAGAACAAAACAAGAAAGTTACAAGCCACAATGCTTCCTATGGCCACACTGACATCATTTCTGCTATTGTCTGTGTTACCCAAATGTGTCATACAATTGTGGATGGCTAGATGACAATTAATCAATGCTACTAGATGCTACTGATATATATGATGATATATTGTGTGATGATAGTAATTCATGATGCAAAATCTCTGGCATAGTGCGATTATAAGTATGCCATTGATCGAATGGGTACTGTTGTGATTTGCGGTCTGATAATTTAAACAATGTGAGATAAGATTTTCGAATTGTTATCTTTAGTTAGGTACCCTTTTATTGCATAATCATTGAATATGTACATTTGTTTAGTTAGGTAATAAAATGGAAATTAATAAGTCGACATCTTAATTCAAAACATATAAAAAAATAACCAAAACTATACATAATTAACAAAACTATACATAAAAAGATAATATCTACTTGTACATTTATTGCTTTAATTTGATGTCTATTTTTCACAAGCTTAAGGCATATTTAAGAGTTGGTAATGTAGAAAATCAGATTTCAAATGACTTTATGTTTTCGCAAATTAATAAATTTAAGCTGAATAGGGAGCTTTGTTTTCCTTTGGTATTCTTTTCAATCTATTAGTAAATTACATTAAATTTGCATTTATTACGTCGCCAGGATCCGCTAAAACTATGATCTTTTGAGTCATCATTTCAATTAAGCGATCAGACTTTTTTAATTACAGTACAGACGTCACCTTCGTCTGCGCTTTGAAGCCGTGAGGTCTTCTCACTTAAATTTGTCGGAACCCTTACCTTATTAGTTTACGATCAATGAACTGCTGCCACTGCAGCCTCACCGGCGTTGGTATCTTGTCTCTGCAACCCATAAAAAGGAAACCAGTTTCGATCATAGCGACATCAAAGTGTCTTTTTGTTTTTCCTCCATGTAACATTAAAACAAAATTTGATAACTTCGCGTATATTAAGCAACCATGACAGATACATCGCTCGGTCAGCCAGCTGATAGTTAGCCGTATACTTTTTCCCTAATGGTAATACAGCCTAAAAGTTGCTAAATAATAAAAACTTTATTGGACAAAATTACATTCATTGTTCTGATTCTGTGGCAAGTAGATAAACACTTGTGTTACAGAAATTTAAAACAACGACAATACCAGAACACTAAGACCTCAGACAATATAGAAAAGTTCGTTTTCCTTATTGACCTGACCGATAATCGAACCGGGACCTCAGAGATGGCGCTTGGCCGAAGTCCGGACCGCTCGCCTCACGGCTACGGAGGTCGTCATAATAATTCATTTTATATTTTGTATTATTTTCAGTCCCTACGTAGGTTTATTATTTATTTATACAGTACTTAACGCCGTAAGTACTAGCAAACTACTTAATTATTAAAAAAAGAAAATTTTTATCTCCCCTTGCGGTGCGGTCGAAAATCGATTAAGATGCCAAGGTGTCTTCGATTCCGTGGCTTTCAAACATTTCTGCAACGAATGTACCGCGGGCCGATAAGTATGTACATAGTTCTAAGCATATTCGGCAGAGGGCACTTACCGGAGGTTAACGGTTGATACAGCAGAAAAATTTCATCGCCTACGATAACTTGCTGTTAGCTCTGTTGGAAGAGCAGCACGCGCGATACGTGAAGGTCGTGGGTTCGATTCCCGCACCGCAAGGGGAGATGAAATTTTTCTGTTTTTAATACCTACGTAGTTTTTCTATGAGTATACTTGAGTGTTCAAATAAAGGGTACAGTAAGTTCTACATTTATTTGGGACAAACATGCGTGTGGTTAGAATATGTCTTCGTACAGTGTCTGGATGTATACATAGATTCTTAAGTATATGTTGTGGTGTGGCATTAAATCTGGATTTTAGTTTCCATAACGCAAGTGCTTGGTTAACTTACTTTGGATTAAGATGAATGTGAGCGAAATTTTCATTTAAAAGGACTAGCGGCGGCTTAGCACATTGTTGGAGTTTTAGGAGAAGGAAAAATTCTTCTCCTTAAAACTAGGAACATTATTACTTAAAAATAGTAATCCCATTTTGAGGTCGTTTTAGAGCTGTGCACGTACCTGCATACATACCCCGGAAAATAATTTTTACCTAAGTTTGTATATGAAAAATTATTTAAATCTAAGTAGGTATATAGATTATTAAAAGAATCCTTTTGTAAAAAATCTCTCCAAATACCTGATTCGTCCAAACCAAGTATTTTATTCACGTCAAATAAATTAGCTACTACTTATGTACTAATATGAGCGTAAGACAATTTCACAGATCAAACTTTATCAGATACTCATAACTTGCACCAATGCAATCATCATTAATAAAAAATGTCATCAATCACGATGACTCATCAACTTTGGTCATTGATTGGTACATCACTATGTTATTCAGATCGTTGCACTTTATTAAGGCGGTGAAAAAATATGGCTTTGGTCAACTTCGTGATCTGTTTTAAAAATGGCAGCTAATAATGATAAGGTTGGATACTTGTTTTTATTTAAAAGAAGTGTGCTTGTGACTTCGTTCGCGTGGACTAAATACTTTTATGGTCGGTTTTACCCCTATCTCCGCTTAATTTCGAAATAAAAACTAGTCCACATTTTATTACAATTTTCGAGCTATATAATTGTGCCAAATTACATATCTCTAATTTAAAAAATAAACAATTTGCCATAAAAACTTTCAAGGGTGGTATTACCTACTCTATTTAATTGACTTCAAAAAGGAGATTTCTGAATTTGACACTATGTTTGTGTGTGTGTTTGCAGATAATTCCATCATTTATGAACTTGGATCATTTTTCGGTTTGAAAGGAGACTTTTCAAAGGTTGTACAATTAAGAAAACTAGTGTCTGACGATGGCATACTAGAAAAGTCGAGGGATTGGTGTTTATGCTGAAAATTATTCTGTCAATTAAGACGTTTGTCTAAAAACATGGTGCACTAGGTACAGGACGAAAATAAGCTCCAACATATTAAACCTCTCGGACAAAGTGTATAAGGTTAAGGTTCAAACCCCGCTGGGTAACCGCGAATTAACATATATGGCCGTAACTAAGCAATTGTTATGGTTAATTTTCATCAAGGAAACTAATTTTGTTTCCTCGCCTTCGCATTGAGGCATTTACATGGAACGACTTTGTTCGTTTAAGTATCAGGTTTGCCAATTTTTTTTTATTAATTAGGATTAACAACAGCCAACCTAATTTCAATATTTACGCCATATTATAACATAAGTATCAATTAACCTTACTAGTACATAATATGTAAAGAACATTTCTCGATTTTAGTTATGAAATTTTTTATTAGTTGTTAATTAAGTGTTTTGTAACAATTTTGCAATAACAATTTTAATGGTAAATTTTATGTGACAATTGAGCAGTGCTATTCAAGGGCTAAAATCAGTTTGTAAAGGCTATGGGTTTTTATCTTACCAATATACCAAACGCTATAATGTGCATGTTTAAATAAATGCATTCGATTTGTATGGCAAAAAGCATTGATTGATTAGTTTTAAAAAATCTATAGCGAAAATACTAGATGTCGGATACTTTGTACTTGCGTAAAAAGAAGTTACACTCTTTATTATTTCACTCCCAAAATCCGATGAAACGGCAAACTGTTACTATCATAGACAAGCTATAACTCACTTTACTATGAAATACATCACGTCAACATGAAAACTGATTCGAAAGTTTTCTTTAAAAAAATCTATGTCGTGTTTTGTAAATACATACCGTCAAATACATAATTATGCGGTTAGTTTGCACCTTGTATTGCGGTTAGCCGCAGTTTAGGCTGCATTTAGCCGTAAATTGACATAAACAGGCCTTTAGGCTCAAAGGCCCTGGAGAGAGTTTTGGATCTCGCTGTTGAGTAAAGAGTGAAGTGATGAAATTTTGGCCCAGTATTTTTGAAATTATACGCGGACATACATTTCAGATATTCGTTTTTATTTATAATAAAAATGCGACCATTTAATAATTCTCAATTGAAACTTTATTTTATTAGAAATCGAAGGCTCAAGACTCTTGTTTCATTTAAAATAATTTTAACTTATTGTGGTAAAGTACTGACCAGATGCAAACTGAATAATATAAGCTCGCTCGTCAAGACGTACAAATCACTATTTTGTGATTTTGTGGACATGGACGCTATTTTAGAACCTTTGCCATTTAGATTTATACTAATATTATAAAGAGGAAAGTTTTGAACCTATATATTTTTGTATGTTTGTAATGAATAGGCTCAAAAAGTACTGGGCCGATTTAAAAAAATATTTCACCAATAGAATGCTACATTCGTCCAATTTGACATAGGCTACAAAATTAGGGATCCTTGGTAAAATTTGAAAAATTTCAACAGAAAAGCGGGAATAATTCTCTAAGTCGAAACAAAGTTCGCCGGGACCACTAGTATATCATAAAGTAATAAAACTATGATTGTGCTACCGGGTTAGAATTAAAAACTACTAAGAAGTCAGAACAAACTCACTCGTTGTTCTTGATAGTTTTAACTAGTAAACTATTTTCTTTTACAATTGAAATTAACACATATAGGTAAAATAACTTACAGTCTTATTCTTTATAAAAACAGTCAGGAGGTATTATTTTTTAAATCACGAAGATATAAATCCTGGTACTTTAATGACATCTAGTAAAGACGCTTGATATGTAAATTTATCAATGTAATAAACTGGTTTTGAGGAAAAATATTCCTAATAACGAAAGCTTAGTAACTAACAATAAAAACGGAATAAATTATACTAGCAAGAGTCCATTTGGCACCGAAAGGAACAAGCCAATAAACTAACAAACTACGTTATGTCACACTGAGACGAACAATGTTACGAAAGAATACCTAATCTTACTAATGTGTTATCACATGAATACATTGTATCCTCTAGAATAATTTACTTTGGTTGACTTGTGATGATATTTTTACGGATCTGCACTTCAAGAGAATAAATTTGACCCAAGAATAAAAAAATGAGCTAAATAAAACCGTTTAAAAAAAACGGTGGGCACACAAGATTGTCGTCGATTGTTTTGTTGTAAATTTTAATTTTTTTGTAATAATTCATTTTCGCAAGTTTTATTGAAATTAGTTTGTTAACCATTTAATGTTTTTATAGTAAAATCAAATATTGCATTGTTTTTTTTAAAGGAAGGGAAATACATTGGCCTCGGCTCGGAATTGCCTTCGGCCGTTATGGGTCTTCAGTTTCCCATAGCGCTGTCACTGGGCGATGTCATCCCCACAGCAGCGATATGGTACGAAAAGTATTTTCTCCACCTCAAAAAAAAAGGCCTGTGGTGTTGTAATTAAAACATTATATACGGTAAGGTTATTTACACCTTTAATTTTTCAAATAAATTAATTTACTTGCGGTACACTTCGTGACCTATTTACCATTTAAAGTACTTTACAAAGTTTTAAAACGCTTTTTTTTAACTCATACTAGTTAACAATAAAATAAAGAGATTGGAAGGCTTAAACACAATACGGGCACACATTTATTGAAATCAAAAATACGAAAAGGGTGAGGGACCTTAGCATGTGAGTGCAAGTCACACTTGGCCATTTACCCTGGCTTTTATTATGTTATAAGATTGATGACACCATATTGACAGTTCTAAAACTATCAAATGACCTCGAACGTCGTCAAAAATGCGACCTCTAGCCTTTACTATCCAACGTTTTAAAATTTTAGGCAATTATTAAATGTTAATGTGTTGATCAGAAACTTGCCAGTGGAAGCTTTATTGATATTATTTTATTGGCTCCTTGGGTAGATAAGTTGAAGTTGCGAGAGCGTTGGCTACAAATTAAAGTCTAGATTAGGTGCAATTAAAAGAAATCGGTTTAATAATGCGATAGTAACAAAATTAAATGTTGTGTTGTCTTAATTTAACAAACATTACATATTTAGTTTCCACGTTATTAAGTGCCTATTTAATGTAAAACTAAAGTAAAACCGGAATTTGATAATAATACTTGGGTTGAGAGGTGTTATCCAAACCGTCCGTATCTGTTGGTTTTCTATACTTTAGACAAGGTATTTTATCTATTACATGTGGTATAATATAAGCTGGCATCTTAGTGATGATATGGGGGTTTTAATTACAGGCAACACCATCATAGGTATAGTTTATTCCATAAATCACTCTGTATACTCACCATGAATCCAACATTTCTTAACCTAAAGTCAGTCACGAAGTGAAAAACCTGATTTTTTCATAACTCTGTCGAACAGCGAACAGGCGGGTATCCATGATTTAAATAAGGATGTCGATTCCTTCTAAGAAGATTGATTCAATCAATAAATCAATCAAATATTCCTCTATTGAATCGTTATCGAATACAATGTAATGTAATACGTTTAATTAAATACGTTTATAAAAGTCCCGAAACATTACTTCTCAGTAAAATATTTATGTATATTACTGACAAGGTACTGATAAAACTTAGTAGATTTGTTTCATTAGCACAGTTTAACTTATTGCTACGTGAATCAGTAAAATCGATTCGAAGCAAAATCAACATTTATTTTGCAAGAAAATGTCTCAAGTAGAAAACAAAATAGGCACTAGGTATACTTATCGCAGGCTTTTTTGTATGTTGCTTAAAGTAAAAACAACAATCGTAACTTCAGATCGACTGCACTAAATGGGACAGTTATTTTTTATTACAGTCGTAGTTGCCAGCAAAGGGTTTGTAAGAGAAACAATCTTTGGAAATTACTACCTTAATGGTGATGCCATGGGAACAGAACACCTTCCACAGCATCATCGGAGTAATGGCCGCTAATTATGCAGCCCCTGGAATGGTTTGGAGGAGGAGCGAGGTTGACCGATCCACTGGACCATTCCCATCCCCTCGCGGAGGAGACTGTGAATACAATGCTGGCTGGTCTCCAGGCACCGATTGGCGACCCTAAATTTATAAAATGTTTTGTGATACGCAAAATAATCGATTTCCGAAAATTCCACTCATATCTTTTTCAACCCTAGGCATTCGCATCACAATAACACTTACACGTATACTTTACGAAACCCAATTTTATTTTATGTATCATCCATCGCGGGTCAAATGTCAACAATTATCTCTTGGTCAAGCGAGCCTATCAGTGGAGTGTGCGAATTGATGTTTCGTTTGTCTGATAGCGACGCTTCTACGCTTAACAATCGGCTAAATGTTATGATGATCGTTATGAAAGCCATAATCGTTCGCTAATATGTCTAGTACCTAGTATATAAACCTAGTATTTAACTAATGATACCTACGTTGCTAAAGAGTTCTCTCACGGTGATTTAAAAAAATAAAATGAGTTTTAAAAAATATTTACTAAACAAAATAAAAGCAGTGTCCTTAAGAATATTATACATATAGCGAATGATTGTTCAAGTAAATAAATAAAACTAATATTAACACAAATTATTTGGGGTACCAAACTTCACTTTATTTAAGTATACCTAACCTAACTTAGGTTAGGTATACTTAAATAACCCCAATGAGACATAGTTAACTATGGCTTACTAGGGTTATTTAAGTAACGGAAATAATATTTAAACATAAACAATTATGACTTTAGTACATACATTTATTTTAATAACACAATAAACAAAACCATTTCTCTATCGGGCCTGTTACTCGTCCTCAACCTAAAGCGATTACAACAGAAATAATATCCGGATAAATAACATTATTAATCCACAGTATAACTAAATCATGTAACAGCAAAGGTGTAAATCTAGTGTTTAATCAGTAATTTAAACTAATAGTCTTGAATTAAAACAGCCATCAATCAATGGACGTCCGCATCTCACGCGTCTAGCGCGCACTCACGCGCATAAGCGGAAATCGTTGTGATTGGCCGAGCGGTCACGTCGAGTGCTATGATGTCACGCCATTGGTGGGCATTTCATCATTGTCGCTGTAATCGGAGTCATAATTCACCCTGTAAATAAAATAATAGGTTGGAACCACTGGTTGGAACCTTTTATACTTATAGCATTTAGAACTACTGGGCTTGCCGTATGTGTAAATTAACTTACATTTTATGAAAATAATAGTCAGTATCAGTAATATTTTGGTTATACTTAATAATAAAACACGACATGGGTAAGATAATAATTTGTGTCTGTAACGTACCTGTGTATTTATATTTATTTGAGCATGTAAATTGTGGTTTCGCTGTTAATTTTGATTTCCAAAACACAAACATACTTTGAATTCAAGTCTTTATATCTGTGATAATTTGTGCTACTCTTATCTTACTTAAATTGTTATTATTACGTTCATTTTATTTATCATTTATGTAAATTAAATATCGCATGTCCTCTTCTATGAATTTATTTAAATTCATTCAGATTTTTTTTGCGTGTTAGAGTGACCAATTTATATCATAAATACCGTTTATAATTATTCTATTCCAGCATGCAGTAAAATTAATAAAATCTAGTAATAAAATCTAAAAAATAGAAATGATGATTTGTTAAAAAACAATAATTCACTCAGATAGATCAGATAGTGTGTACAGCAAATAAATTAAAATTCGTAATGAAACAGCGCATGAAAGTTCAGTGCAGGGGTGTGTTTACGTTTCTGCAGGTAATGCTGAGGAAGGTCTTCCGTTCCCACGACATCGCCAACAAAGCGATGAGGTCCACCGGGATTTAGTAGGTATTCCTGCTCATATCAGTGTAGGGAGACCCACACACCCCGTCACCTCCCTCGGAAGACGGTACGGTGCGTCAATGCATATGTTTACGTCATTATTTTGTAAAAACTGTACGAAGACGTGACGTCACGCTAAATTTAATATGCATGCAATGTCTCGAACCAAATTTTTGTTCACGTTTTACAAGAAAAAATATGTGACTTAAGTTTTCTAACTGATATCTGAATCTATTGATGAACCAAACATATTTTTTTGTCATCTACTCAATAACCCAACATTCAGATTTTTACGCAAGTTCAAGCAACAGTTATATTTTTCAAATGGTTTTTCCAAACAAATCCAAAAACAAACCGTGAACACAGAAACTGATGCCAGTTCCCATCAGTCATGCTCACTCATTCATTCATAACATCTTAAACCTAACCATAACATTGTGTTGGAACAATAAAATTACATGGACGATCTCTGAATCTTTTCGATTGGGCAACGGCGATAGGATCGGAGACCGATGCGTTTTCAATTAACACCCAGACTCTAACAACCACTATACAATGCAACGAGCTTGTTGTGCAAGCAAGCGATGCTGGTGATAATGTTAGTGATACCGTTTGGAGTATTGGCGCGAATATAAAAGAGAAGGCTAAGTCTCAAGGACAAAAACTGCGTAAAATAAATCAATCTTAGACTTGCACATCAATTACTCAGTTTTAAACTAAGCTACGCTCGACAATTACACTAATTAACTGGTCTTAAATTTATCCCTTGTTTTATAAGTACGAGGCGAGTGTACTAACTGAGGATGTCCTCCCAGCACACTCAGACTCGAAAATCAACTTAGAAAATTGTGAGAACTTAGAAAATGTCAAGAAATATGCAAATATTTGCGAATGCGAATTTCCGTACATCACTAGTATGGAAACTAGAATCAATTGTACCATAATATTTTATCACAGAGATTTAATATTAATATTTATCAGACTTATGTTTGTCATTGATGGAGATGTAACCCACGACCCCTGATGGGGGCAAGGCACAGGGGCAAGGTCGCTATCAAATCATTTGGGCTAGTCTAAGTATCATATTATGTTTGAAAAATATTAGTACTAGGATTTAGATAACCATCATGCTTTTAAATATCTATTTTGATTTTTAATTAGGTGTACTAAACTGACATTAGTAATATTACCACTTTACGGAAAATTAAAAATAGTGTTGTATCTTTACGTATTAATTTATAATTGTTTAATTTCGCACATTCGCTATCGTTATTTCAAAACACTAGACTGTGTTGTCGTGAAAAAAACAACTTAATTAAACAAACATAACTACAACAACTGAATTATTTTATTACATTTAATTTCAGAAAAAAATATTTTCTTAATCTGATTTGATGCTAAATAATTCCAATTTTTTTATATCAGAAGTTTTTCTGTAAATTTTAGGTAAACTGAGCCGAGATTACACAATATGAAATTTTAACCAAGTTTAAAGGCAAAATGTAAATAAATTATCAGTAAAATATTATTTCAAATGTTAAAATGGTTGCTGTTATTTAAATCAATAATAATGTATTAGTGAACTTTGAGGACACAATTATTCAATTTAATCGGTAAAATCATTCGCGTCACAACACATTGATCTGCAGTTGGAACCTAAATCAAAATATACATACAGTCAGACCTTTCATTCTGAAGGCGTCAGTAGAGATCACAACCTTCCATTTGCTACGATTTAGCGTAGCAACCCGACTCTCAGTGGTCAACTGCTAGCTCCCACGGGAAACAGTTCGCTGTTGTCTCCCGCTAGAAACGTGACGTAACGATTTTTGAGACACGTCGCCGCCATTCTCCTTATTACATATAACAATTTGCTTGCGTTCCCATCATTGGCATGGTAGGTAATAATTGTCTCTTGCAGTGGAGCACCGCACACAGGAAGAAGACTTGCTTTTTTTTGGCTTACAGCTAAACTCTCCCTTAATCACGCATCCATCAGCACCGCAGACCCTGGATTGTAGGGAGAAGGAATGTACGAACGAGGAAATATCTTTGATTGTAAATTCAAAAAATCAATAAACATTTTTGTAAATAATACAATAATCATTTTAAAAACCACATAGCTGTAACAAAAAACAAATGCAATACATACCGACCTCCGTAGCCGAGAGGCGAGCGGGCCTGACTTTGGCGAGCGCCATCTCTGAGGTTCCGGGTTCGATCCCCGGTCGGGTCAATATGGGAAACGAACTTTTCCATATTGTCTCGGGTCTGGGTGTTGTGGTAACGTCGTTGTTTCTGATTTCTGTAACACAAGTGCTTCAGCTACTTACCACAGAATCAGAGCAATGTATGTGATGTTGTCCAATATTTATTTATTTATATAATATAATCGCCTCCACGACACCTACGCACATACGCTTAACATATTTAAAACATTATAATCTCAATAACATTACAGCTGTTGTTAATAAACTACAAATTTATTTGCTATTTAAAATTAAATTAGTTAGCTTTTGAAAAAAAAAAATCTTCGTGCTCCGATTCATTTGTGAACAAACTGGTTGGAAAAATAGAATTCTTTGCGATATGATCTAATGTCCTTTTGTAAACAAAACAAAGGTGGAATCCTATTGACTCGTCCGTGGGCTATGTGTGCGTAAACTAAGAAGTCTGTTGAAATTTTAATACCTACCCCATATTAAATGTTAATAATGAACCACATTGATTGATGATCAAAAGAATATTATGGAGCGGTCTTTTAATTTTAGAGGAAGAAGACAGTCAAAGGGAGGAAATAATATGTAATTTATAGTTTATTCAAATCATAGCGCCACTCGATTGCGTGGGGAACTAGCAAGAGCCGGAGCACTTGCTAATTTTCCAAGCAGGGGGTTCCACCAGAATACCAGCTGCAGCAGCGGCGTTAAAATGTCGCAGCGGCATTTGCTGGGGTGGAACCCAAATTGGCCTCACAATTTATATTAAATAATATGTTATAATTGTCTTGCGTTGTGTTTGTATGTAAATTTTGTGATGTCAATAAATGTATTTTCTTTCTTTCTTTCTTTCTTTCTTTCTTTCTTTCTTTCTTTCTTTCTTTCTTTCTTTCTTTCTTTCTTTCTTTCTTTCTTTCTTTCTTTCTTTCTTTCTTTCTTTCTTTCTTTCTTTCTTTTCTTTTTTCTTTCTTTCTAATAAACTAGGACACTTTTCTCCTGCCGCGTAAGTTTTCCACCAGAAACTTAGACCAATTTGGGAATTAATTAACATTCAGGACCAAAGGTTTAAAGTACTTTTTGAAGCACCAAGTAATTTTACATGCTAAGGGTCAGTTGCACCAACTAAATGTTAACGGACGATTGTTTTGACAGCTGTCAAACCATATGTTACCGTTAATGTGAAGCTGGTGCAATTGACAACAAAATCTATTGAATTTTAACTGAAACTGATTTGTGTATCGTTCAGTAAATTTGTTCTAGTCTACTAGTGTTCTTATTTACCAGCATAACCCATTAATACCACAAGGCTATAAACATGAACGACCCTAGCAAACCCTAACCATAACGCCTACAAGTATAACATTGCATTGTAAGAAAAAGCTCTTATTATACGTATACGAAATATACTAATAATATATAAGTATTAGATAAATCAATAGCCCTGGTAAAATTAAACAGTTCATGGGCGTGTTGCCGTGTGTTCTAATACGTCATTAAAAAAATTAAACATGGAACCCCTGCAATGAGCAAGTACAAGTTTAAGTCATACATATTTTTGACGTTACAACGTCTAATAGCTCGACACTACGAGTTGCATGCACGAAAAAGATGACGTCATTCTCCCGTTACGCTCATTTTCGCGTTCCGTAAGCGGGAGCGCAACATGAACGAGAGAGAAGCATGATCGGCTCAGCGTTGTCACGCCAAACTACCGACCGCAAACCGACTTTACAATCGACCTTTTTTTTTAATCTTCAGATTACGGATCCCAACACTTTATAACTCTAGTCCACACCACCAGTGGTCACAACAGCACTATGTATCAATGCGTTGAATGTATCAATGTGTTTAGACTTGGCACGCCATAATAGTCCCATTGTCTTCCCTATCAATGGAGCTTTGTGGACGCGAGCTTACGCGACTGCGGTATGCGGATTGCATCCATAGCAATTAGTCGTACGTAAGGTTCAATTTTATTTGAATTATTTATATTTTCCTTAATTATTATCTACTAATAACCTAGCAAGCCTCTTGATCGGGTATCAATGGTAAGTTTAAGGCTCCCCGCTCTCTCTCCTCCGATTGGAAGGTTAGGGGTTAAGAATCACGTGGAGAACACTGCATTTATGTGTCTATTATTGTAGTCATACCGGCCAAGCATGAGCTATGGGACTATTTTTATCGCGCTCTTAACAAACGTCAAAATCGATTGAAGTCTATACATCAGCTGCTGATTGGCTGAAAAGTTGGCAGTGTCGAAACTTTTGTCGTCTCATGCAATAAATTTGCCGTATTATACTAGGCCTTAATATGTGCAATACGGTATTTTTTGTATTTCATTTTCTTTTAATATTTTTCAAGACTTTTTATTCTTTACTCCGAAAACATATTTACTCAACTAAACATTTCTTAATACCAAAAGGAATTTCGAGTAATGATTTCCTAAACTCTCAAAGCATAAACTACAACTAATAGGAATATGTACACAAACGATGCAGTGCCGCACTAGTCAAACATTGCACGCACATCCACTGATTATTTGATTACTCAAATACCTAATGATCCAAAGCGAATGTACTAATTTACATAATTGAATAACCATTGCAAATTTGCAAGACCGGGTGTTCGGAAGTATGTTTAAGCTGAATACGGAAAGAATAAATTATTTGTAGTTTATGAGATTTTGATGAATATTTTGAAAGACTCTCACTATTTAACCGCGATAATATTTTTAGTTAGTACCTATTTAAGGGCGGAATAATTTGTTTTGATTGAGTTGCACCAATCGTGATCACGAGCTGACTGTCTTATATTGTAGACTTCGTCGTGTAGTAATCTTTTTTTGGTTGGAAAAGAAACATCCTGCGGTGGTATACTTTAAGAAAGAAGCCAAGATCTGACGATGACAACCAAAAAACCAGTTTATTTTTACACTGTTGAAATATTGGAATAAGAAAAAATGTGATCATATGATATTTATGTCTGTCATTTGTTTTTTTCCGAAAACTAACGTTGTTAATAATTTACTTACTTTATTTTGTATTAACCTGTGGTGAACGCCTGAATCACATTGGACAAGTTTATCTTCATGGCCATATTCTTATCGTAGTTAGAATATTTTTACATACACCTACCTAACTGACATATGATGACGACCTCAGATGACCTTTTCATCTTCACCGAGCTTGCGGGGGGGCGGAAGGCTTACCCCTAAACGTAGTTAGGAGTTTACACTGGTGTTACAGAAATCAGGAAACATGGCGGTACCACGCCACGTAGACTGTCTAAAAGTTCAGTGCAATGTAAAAAAGTTCGCTTTCCATTTTGACACAGCGAGTCTTAGTGTGTAATGCTGAATAAAATTGTATGTTAATTATTAAGGACTCCTATGATTTTGCGAACTTAAAAAGTATTTTTTTATTACTACCTATCTAACAATAACTGGTTTCTGTGTGTTTTCACAGCATCTAAACAATCTGGTTATAATTTTCCGGATTCCATAGTTTTATAAATAGCCTGTGAACTTTAAACTAGCCTAGCATAAGTCTCCGTCAGATATTAAATGATTCCGATAGTATTATTAAAGGAACAAATTGTTACGACCATGAGTCATCGCCAAAGCAGTTTCGAATGGCATTTTTAAATGTTCTTCTCAAATTATCTAGGTAAATCTAGATAACATTAACTCGAATACCTACTGTTTCATCCTTGTCAATTGCATGATCTTGGCGAATATGTGAGATGATTGATTGATGTGAATTTACTGATTTCAATACTACATAACTAATAAACTCCTCTTTTGAATTACCACCGTATTCTTCTTTAAAATTTATAAGATGTTACGTACTTCATTCTGCCATCGCGGTGTAAATTGAGCACCAAAATTAGGAGGTCATGTTCGACTCCCGAACAAACAAACACTTTGGTAAGGATATTGAGACAATAAAGAAACCGGGTTTTAAAGGACAGGTGAAGCCATCTGTCGCGGAAATCGGTGGACACGACTCCACTGGAATAATCGTTCTTTGCATATGAAAATCATGGTTATAATGGATCTCGGCTTTTGCAATGAATGCAAAATCCGTGATACACTCTGGAAGAAGGAAGTTGGTAGGAGGAAGAAGGAATTAAACACTTAGGTATCTCTTTATAGATGAGGAAAGACTGCCACTGGAAATAAAGTAATAAATATTGTAAAATTTTTACTGCATTTAGGTATTCATTTTGACGATCTCCGTAGCCAAGAGGCGCGCGGGCCTGACTTTGGCGTCACACCACATCTGAGGTCCCGGGTTCAATCCCCGATCGGGTCAATATGGGAAACGATATTTTCTATATTGACACGGGTCTGGGTGTTGTGTTACTGTCGTTGTTTCTGATTTCTGTAACACAAGTGCTTAAGCTACTTACCGCAGAATCAGAGCAATGAGTATGTGATATTGTCCAATATTTTTTTGTATTTGTTCATCAATTGTTGTAAGAGATTATAACCACAATATTTTTGAGTTTTTATTATATGCAATCTTAGTCAATCGACAAGTTGGCAATATCCAAATATCGGCTAAGAAATTAGTCTTGACATTTAAACCTATCGTTTCCATTATACTGAGACAACGATCAAACTTGAGTAGGCCACATAGCTGAGCATCTGCAATACACTATGATTTCATTACATAATATATTGTGTATATGTTCTGCATGAATAATTCAATAGTAATGATGTTATCCGTCCCTCTTCCAAACGTTGACCCGATGCTGGTTCTATCACATTGATTCAACCATTCAAATTTCTGCGGATAATGTCTCAAAATAATGAGGTGTCACATCTACCTCTTATGACATCAATGACAAATACATGTGCCGACAATAAAACCACTTAATTTAAAGTTTAATGTTTGTTCGACTTAAATATCACTTAATATTTTATAGGTCATTGACTACGATGCAAAGGGCAAAACCAAGGTGGTAATATAAATGTTTTTTTTTTTTCGTTAAAAAAATTTCATCTGATTGCTGGTAGGTATTCATTTAGTATCATGTCACATTGTTGAGACCTTAAATAATTGTCCCCATCATTTATAAAGCGCCAACTAGTAGCAAAATAAGCAGTACTTGCATTTTATATGCAGCGACTTAGTTTGTCCTATTTGTGTCGTGGTAAATGTTAATCTTGTAAATTAGGTATGGAGCGATTTACTGATAGTTTCAAAATAAATAAAATACATAAATGCGCCAGACAATCACACCATTCACCTGGTCACAGACTAAGGTTTACCCTTGTACTATGAGTACCAGACGACGGATACTAACTGGGGGCGTCATCCCAGCACACCCAGACTCAAGTCAATTTAGAAAAGTTCGCTTTCCAAATTGACCCGACCGGGAATCGAACCCGAGACCTTACGCGCTTTGGCCGCCTACCTTAGCCACTGCGCCACCGAGGTCGTCGTTTATCTCAATTTATTGTGAAGCAGTTATAACAGTCACGCATCCTAATTTGTAAATTAATGCAAGTTTTATAACTCTCATCCATTTTTAATATAAGTAAGATAGAAATCACCTAAATCATCCACGGACTTGTTGTAGTCATAGAAGATCTGTATAATTTTAGTATCAAACGCACGACCGTATAAAATATTGATTTTTATTACGAGAATACTCCTATTTCAAAAGTCTAAGATCGTCTTCACAGTGTTGCCGCTGTGACTTTTATATGTTCACATAAACATACCTACAACAAGGAATTAAAGTTTTATTGGTAGGCATGGTAACAAACTATCAAAGGCACATTTTATTGCTATTGCAAATAACTATGATCTAACTGACCAGAGTCGCATAGGTACCTAAACGGAACTCGGCACATCCAATAAATTCATTCTTTAAGAGTTTGTAAAACCACAAGTAGGTACAGTTGATGATGTTATATGTTACAATGAGTTATTTACACATGTGCTTACGGATATATATTTTAGTTTTTATCAGAAGGTGAATCTACTACTTGAATCGGCCTATGTCCAGTCTTTTCACATCTATTTAAAATCTTGTGCTTGATTTTTTGTAAATTTATAAGTAAAAATCGATACTAATTCTAAGATCAAGGCATCGATGCATAGGTACTATAAGAGATAAAGCTCTTTCACAAGATTAGGTAATTGATAAGGAAGCAAACTTTTATCAAAATAATTATTGTACTTTTCTTTATTAATATTTCACTTTAGCACTATAATTAAATTATTTATCTAATAAGTGATTAAAATGAAACAAATTTTTCTGTTGTTAACTATCCTAATCAACACGATTAAATTTGATCCCGTCAACAAAAGCTTCCTCATCTTTTCAATATCTTAAAGTAAGATCATCTGTTGCAGTCAATATAAGAAAATAATAATTTTACAAATAGTCCAACGTTTGCTAATAACTGTTGTTGTTATCAAATAAAAACGTTGGTAATTAGCCTCTGATGGTATTGGTAAGAAAACTATGTAGAAAAATTGCGTGATTGCCATATCTAGTCTGGGTTTAAAATCTGATCTATATCAAATTAATAATACATAAAAAAATAAATGCGCCAGACAATCACACCAATCACCTGGTTTCAAACTAAGGTTTTCCCTTGTACTATAAGCAATAGACGACGGATACTAACTGGGGGCGTCATCCCAGCACACTCAGACCCAAGTAGATTTAGAAAAGTTCGTTTTCCAAATTGACCCGACCGGGAATCGAACCCGAGGGTTACCTATCACTTTACCTTATTATATTTGACCGATTCACTACGCTTCACCGAACAACTTTTCGCCGAATCATACAAAGTTATATGATTAATAAATTAATAATATCAATAAATTATATTGGTAAAGTGATAGGTAACCCTTTTATATATTATTATGAACCTATTCTATTGATTGTAAATATTATTGTTCTTTTGGCGTGCTAGTTTAAAATGGTGATTTTTGTAAAGGAAACATCAAACAATATTTGTAGGTATGCCATATCAAAGCGCGGAAGCTTAATTCCTGCCTATGAGCGTTTAAACAAACATAGATGTTATTATACTCGTAGCAAAAAACATTGAGCTTTGTTGTTTATTTTTTTATTTTGTGAGTATTTAAATAAATATAAAAACACTGTGCTACTACATCGTGATCATAATTAAATGAACAGTAACCTTGCTCTTTCTTAGTTATATCTGGTTTAAATACCATCAGCATCTATGCAAGTACGTTAAGGTCCAAGAGTAAACGTAAAAAGTTCGTACTCCAATGGGAGAGGTCAGATGTTGTTATGCTATTACAACATTAAGTTAAGTCGCTAATCCATAGATGCACATACAGTTGGAGTAGCATTTACTCCCACTACGACTATCAGTTATGTTTTCTGTATAATTGACATCCTCGGTGGCCAAATAGATGGTCGATGGTGGAGCTTGTAGGATGAAAGGTGCCAGGTTTGACAATCAAGCAGGTCAATTTGGAAAATTAATTCGCGGTGGCTATGTAACGCCACCAGTTACTACTTATAATACAAGGGAAACCCTTAGTTTAATTTAATAGATCCATTGATCTCGCGCATTTCTTTTTTATTTGTTTACAACCTGTTGCCAACAACTTTGCTTGCAATATAAATTTTAAGACTTTCGCGTTCCATTTTAAACATTTATGTCAGCTCGTGACCACGGTTGGTGCAACCTAACCGAAACGTCGGGCAGTAAGTAGTTCGTATTAACTACTAAATAAAAATGGTGTCGCGTTTTGACCCGTTAAATTATTTTAAATGTTTAACTTTGCTTGCGTTATACCGGGATTAAAATTATTTTAAATTAATCTAATATGTCATCTCCCTTCTTACCAAACTTTATTCAAACCCGTTCATTAGTTTTTGCATGAAAAAGTAACAAACATCCAGACGCCCATACATTTTTAACAAACTTTTTATAATAAAATAAAAATAAGTCCAAAAATTACGATTTTGTAAATATACTAATGGTACCTTATTGGTTTTCGCTCAATATATGCTGTGATCTCTTGCGTACAATACGAACACACTTTCAAACAAACAAATACATTGTTCATTAAATTAGTGCCATTTACTAAAATTCCTAATATTAGTTTATCTGCGACATGTACATCAACGCCTTTTTGAATTGGCTCGTGTCCGTTCACTTTTTATAAAGTACGCTAATAAGCTCATTGGATAATCATGGCAAAGTAGTTTTTGCGGCCATCATTTAACTGTTTATGATACGTGATTTAAGTGTTTTTACTCACTTAGAAGTCTAAGTCCGTGTTTGTATAAGCAATCCGTAACTTATACTAATTTTAATTGACACTTCAGGAAGCTAAATTTTTAAAAATTAATCTAACTCGTCAATCATCGAAACAACAGCTAATTAATCATTTTAATGAAGGCTATTATCAAAATAGACAAACATGATTAGTTATTGAAAATAAAAATACGACCTAGTCTAAATACTGACACTCTAAATAAAAAAAAAACTGTTTTAGGGTACTATTTCTATTATTTTTAACTCTTCGTTACGATATCATAATAGTCATTCACTAATAAAAAAAAATTGTAAGACCCTTACCTTACACAAATAAACTAAATATAAACTAAACTATATTTTATAAGTGAGTAAACTCACTTATAAAATATTTTGATTAAAATTAAAAATAATAAAAGTGACATAAAAAATTTAAATAAGCAAAAATGGTCCAGTTAAATAAAATACAAAGGTTAAAGTTACAGTTTAGTATGGCACTTTCATTACTTCAGCTTCAGCGTTGCAGCGCTACTGAAATATTTTTGCTATTTTGTGACAATGCGTTCGAGTACCATTTTCGAATATGCTGACCCTATAGTGCGTTGTCTTTATCGAGGTAAAGCCATAAAACAATTACATCAACAATTTTATTGAATTGTATTGTATTCGACTACAAATTAATTGTTAACCAATTGCGATAGCAAATTGTTAACTAGTAAATATACGAATATACAGCCTGCTGTACAGGAACCTCTTTACCTACAATATTTTTAATTTTTTTTTTACACGTATCTCTTTTACCATAGATAGTGTGCTTCAGTTTCTTGATCTGGTCTTGTTAGCTTGTAGTTTAAGCTTCGATAATTTGATTTAAGTGTAAAAGAACATTTTTCATTAAGACACCATCATCAAATAATAAATTGATTAAGAATCAATGACACATTTTAATTTAAATTCATATTTCTCTAACCGATTCAGCCTTAAACTGGAAAGTTGACCCGCCAACGCTTACTTGACCCAAACTAAATGGCTACTGAAATGCCTATCGTTGGAACAATTCATAATCACTAATTAGTCAGACTTAAATTTCACGTAGGTGTTATGTGTCAATATTAACATAAAAACTCTATTAGCAATTTGACGTGTGCAACTTACAAAACGTGACACGAGTGACTTTTTGCCATACTGTGACCGTTACACAATTATGTCATCTGTACAACTAATTCGACTTAAGTTAAGTTACACATAGCAGAAGTTTACGGTCATAAAAATGAATTATGTATTACCATTTTCAGATGCAAATACATCTCAAAATGTAATCAATCAAATTTTGCATAATTAATTAGGATGTAATGAACATATCTTAACACATTTTGGTGTAATTATTAATAGAATTTATGACTGAATAATTTAAATTACAATACCATTTCATTTAAAAGAAGTTTCATTTGCTCTCAGGACCTTGAGGATCTATTCTTGTCTTAATTGATATAACTTGAATTTAAAAATATGTCTATACTTTTACATATTAATAAAACTGCTGTTTTCGTATCCATTAATGTAAATTTCGATTAACGTAAACTGGAATGTATCCTTTTCATTTCACCGAAAACTTTGTTTTATTAGATTACCAAAAAATATTGACATTTAAACTGATAATATATACATAAAAGCTTGGATAAGAAAAGCCAGAAAAAAAATAATAACAACGCAAAAGTAACGATTGTGAATCATTAAGCAAGATTATTACTTGCCTAAATCATAAGTTAGTTTTCGCTAACTCTTTGTTTTTAGTTATCAAGGTGTGAAATCAATCTCATAAAGTGAACATATGTTGGACATTTAATTTATCAGTTTTTTTTCATTACCATGACTACAGATGAAAAAGTTCAAGTAATTAATTTATTATTGCCATGATTTTAAATATTATGAAATAAAAAAAGATTATTATGTCTATTTAACGATTACTAAATTCGTGAAAATTTAATTCGCAAATTATATCAAAACTAAATCTAATAATTTATCGATGACATTACCTAAAAGTAGTAGCGTGCCTAACAACACTATTTACTTGATATTACTTTCAGCGCATCGTCTTTTAGCGTTCTACCGATAAATCTGCCACTTAACACGGCTTCCACAGTCCACCTGCCCTCACGGGTCGAAAGGGCACATGTGAAGGTTGCGAGTGACCGCATCCGCTTCACATCGAGAGATAATGATGTGACTGACTCCATTAGATTATCGATTTTTTTTCTACAATCGATGTTGGGTGAAATATTCAAACAAATACGACTTCTGCTAAAGAGAGATCGTATCTATTCCTTAATTGTTGTGAAAATTATTTAAATTTTTTTCACTTGTTTATTATTTATTTATTAAAATAGCTACGTTAATTATGAAGTGTTTGTGTATACAATATGTAACTTAAGTTGAATTAAATCATATCTCATTTAGTAACTGTCAAAATCTACGAAATAAAAAAGAGTGTAAGTGATTTTAAGCTAGTAGATTATATAATTGAGGTTTGGTAAAGAAAAACTATCATAAATACTATTTCCATAGATTATTTCCATAGTATTTCTGTTGACATGTCTCAAAATCACTGTTCTAACACAAAACATGTTTAGAACTACCTGTAAGTAACCATAACTTACATTAAAATCCAATCTCTAGCTAATCTTTATCTTTTAACGATAATATTAAATTATAAAAAAGAAATCTTCAATCATCCGCGCCATGTCCATCCAAAAAGAATGAATCCTCGAATGAATGACCGAATGAATGAAAATAATTAATGAATTATTGAGTAATTATTCAATAATTATTTTATTATTATATTTATTTCGTATATTATTTTTAAGAGTTTAAAAATAATTACATGTCAGGTGATCAAAGAGTTTTAATATTTTTTAAGTTTTAAGAGTTTTTGTTGTAATCTATACTCACATTTTCACTGTTACCGCACCCATAAACGAACTATCTGCATGACCCAACGGTTGACTGGTAGAGAATGCTTCTAGCATTAAGTCCGCCTTTTGTACTTTTTATTTTGTGCAATAAAGTTTTTAAAAAAAAAAAAAAAAAATATGAGAGGACTCCTTGGTAAAAGCTAACATGATAGTGTGTATACATTTATCGATAATACAATGCATTTCACAACTCTACACATAGTTTATCAAACAAAACCTATTTAATTGTACGTTCGCGCAACATAAAGTACATACCAATAAAATAAATGATTTTGACAAATTGAACAATGACGCTACCTACACAATGGTCATAAGTATTACCTTTTACAATTCAATATCTTTTCTAAGGCTATTCAGTTTGGTAGATAAAAGTTTTAAATGGGTATTAAGATGTTAAAACTTATTGTTGAACTGTTGTGTAGTGATTTTGTTATGGCAATACTTTTTCAGCCTTGACATGCGTGTGACTTTACAGAATAGTTTGAGACTGCAATGCATAGTAATTACTGGTTAATACTTATTTGCACCGCGTTGGAAATTGTTTCATAACAAGATGTTCACTAGCTGAAAGTGTGTATAGTCGGCAGCGCGTGAAGGTGAACAGTTGCAGTGCGAAATTAGATTTTATGCGCAGGATATAAGGGCGGTCTTAATACTAAAATGTGTCAAACACGTGCTTTTGTCTGTAGCTTTGTTTTAATTGTGGCCAGCCTCTTACATAGTTGTGCTAAATTTACATTACTATATTGGACCAACTTTTTTAAAGCTACTGATGGTGACTTGAACATTTTCACTTGACAGTAATTAAAACGGCAACACAAAAGTTAAATTGCCCCTTCTTTTAATTTATTCGCGTGCTATTTTCAACTTTGCGAATAAAAATATAGCTAAAATGAACGACACAAGTTTTGAAACACTGATTGTGTATTCAATAGTTTTATTTTAATACTTTAAACTTTGACTTTAACGTTCAAAGTCGTAATAATATTGTGTTAAAAGTTAATTATTTATAACCGTGGAGTTCACATTTTGAGAGCAGCGTGACTGGAAACAATGTAGTAATGTGCAATAAAACAATAGATTAACTTTGACTGCTTTGCAGAAATAGGTTTAAATTAAATTTAGAATATTAGATTCTTCGATCGACGATTTAGTTCAGTTCATTCAATCAGTTAATCAGATGCGACCTTTAAAAGTGGCACCGACACAAGGATTCAAGCAGTATTAAACTTTATTTCACTCTCATTCGCACCAAGATCGCATCACGTCAAAATAATTTCCATACTTATTTTAGTCATATAAAATTCAAGTTAGATTAGACTATATGAAACATTGGGCCTTTTTTGTTATGCTAGTGTTGGATGCATATACACCTATATAGGTACGTCATGAGAGGGACAATTATTTGTTTGTATTTTGCATAGAACTGTGTATCAACAAAATCAAATAATTCTATGATTTAAGTAGTTAAAAGAATGGACCTAATTGCTTAGACATCAAAACAAAAGGGGTCTTCATTATAGGCTAACTACCTACATTAGCTTATTTCATTACTATGCGGTAGCAATAATAAAGAAATAGTTTTTCAAAGTAATAAAAATATACCAACCTTTTAAATAAAATAAACGGTTTAGCCGTTTACTAAATAGCCGAAATTTTTTTTTTTTGCAGATATATTGATAGTTGTTTTTTTATTGTAATAAAAATAACAGCTTTTTACTAAATGCTTTTGGGAGGTTTGGTATCCGTTCATAAACAGACGCCACGTTAACACATTGTTTGTATAAATTATTAATACAAACAATGTGTTAACGATTATATTACATTTATATTGATTGATAGTACATGCACATTCCACAAAGTAATAGACTTCATGTGGTAGAATATAAATAAACTAGTGCTTTACAGTATTGCGAATATATCTGATAGGTACATTTAAATAAAAAAATATTAAAATAAATATTGGGAAAAATCATAAATATTGCTCTGATTATGTTGTAAGTTACTAATGCACTTCTTTTGTAGAAATCAGAGACAACGCTGTCATCACAAGCCCATTCCCTCGGTTTGTGAAAACTTTCAATGGAACTTTTCAACATTGTCTCAACATTAACCGGGAATCGAACCCGTGACCTCAGAAATGGCCGACGCCAAAGTCCGGCCCACTCGCCTCTCCGTCACTGAGGTCATACAATATAACATTTAATTTAATCAGAAAACATGCAGTACCTACTATGCTATGACAAAGATGACAACATGACATAAAATTGTTAGAATCGGCCATCGCGTTGAAACTGTTATTACAGGTACTTTGGCCGACGTAACTTTGCGCAAGATCCTAAACCGTTTTCGATATAAAATCAAAAGTCCTACGTTTACGACCACTAAACGCAGGTTCGGAGGTCGCGGCCATCCGAAATCGATACACGCCATTGTTTCTGTTATAAAAGTCGGTCAAGTGCGAGTTGGAAACGCGTATCGACGGTTCCGTAATGTCGTTTTTAATGTCTAGATTGCGGCGACTTCCGTAGTCGAAAGGTGATCGGGTAGGATTACAGCATCGCGCTGACTCTGAGTTCGATTCGACCCGGGTTCGATTTCCAGTCGGGTCAATATTGAAAATCCTAACCCGCTAAACAAATGAAATTTAATATCAGTAAATATTGGACAACATTACATACATTGCTCTGATTCAGTAGTAAGTAGCTAAGCTTGTGTTACAGAAATCAATGACAACGACAGTCTGACCTGAGGCAAAATAGTCAAATTTGTTTTCTACATTGACCCGACCGGGTTTAAAACCCGGGACCTTAGAGATGGTATGACGCCAAACTCTCTGCTACAGAAGTCGTTGATATTTGAAATAATATTAAAATTCATGGGGATCTTTTTTACTTTATTGACAAGATTTTTCAAATTGACTAAGTAATTATATAACTTGGTGGAAAATTAGTAATAAGATTAGTTTAAAAAAAACTTCTGAGCTTCTTGCCAGTATCGTCTCGGTAGTTGTAGGTTCCGAACCAGAGGTATCATCATTTGATTTATATAGAAACGATTCATAATTGTTACTGATGTCTGATCTTTATGAATAAAAAGATTTTGACATGCCTTAAATGCTAATTTTAAGATACAGAACTCTAACACAAAGGTCAATTTCGCACAATGACGTTGTTTTAGTCCAGACATATCGTGATAGATATCGATACTTTATCACGACTTATTGTTAGCCTTAAGATGCGTTTCATAATGAACTAATGACAGTCTAGGTGCACTGTTTAACTGACTCGCTTAGACCGAGATTGAAGGCCGAACTATGATTGATAGTTTGATGCTATTCAATCATGGGTCTGACTCTTCGTCGTGTGTCGTACTGACGAGAATCGTAATGCCTAGGTATTGACAATTGATCGGAATGTGTCATAATTGTTGCTTACTTTGAACAAAGATGTTACGTCCTTGTCAAGGTTCTGGTATTAATTTAAAAACAAGTCGTTGCTCACGACTTCGTACGCGAATTTCAGGATTAATCATGTTTATTGATCATTATCAATACACATATCTATTTGTTTATTAACATCATTATGTTAATAAACAAATAGATATTTGCGCCAGTTTTTGGTCTCCCTGTCATTTTAATAACCTATATCCGTACATTATTTAAAATAATAATTTGAAAGGGCAACAATAATGAAAAGTACTTATTAAACTCGTATTTTTTTATTTTATCAGTCAGTAGCAAAAAAATATTCTCAAAGCTCTAGCTCTTCAAAATTTGTTTTAAACCAAATAATAAGTTTTTTTTTGTAATTGGGAGCATGGTACTAAAACTTTTGGAAATTAATAATGTATGCCATTATTTGATTCAAATCACCTCAGCTCAATGGTCAAATTGATTTTCATCTATGCCAGGACACAATAAATAGAAGCTACACTATTTCCAGGTGACAGCATAGATTTAATTAATATGTTAAAATAGAGATCGTTATTAAAACCACAAGAATACCAGCGCTGTTGCGGTGTTAGAAATAATCTCGTAGCAGCATACCATCGTTGTCAAACCAAAAACTGCTATGTGTAAAAAGTATTTTTTAATATTTCCAAATATAAGGGGTTCCAGAACAAAAATCATACAAAGGTTTATTTTTAGAAGCATTTTATATGAGAGTTATAGTTGTTACACTTTTATTTATTTGTTTTTTAAACATGTAAATTAAGTAGATTTTCGTTTAGAGAGAATAAAAATCACATAACAGATTTGACACATAGCAGGTTTTGGTTTGACAACGACGCTGAGGTGGAACCTAATTGACCACATAATGTTCTGTGTGTGTATAAGTATTGTTGGTTTTACCCCTTTCTCCCCTAATATTCGAAACAAAAAGTAGTCTATATTTTAATCCAAGTTTCGAGCTATATTTGTGCCAAATTTCATATATCTAACTTCAAAAATAAACATTTTTCCATATAAACTTTCAAAGGTGGTATTCCCCCCATCCCCCCCTTATTTTCTAATAAAAAGTAGCCTATGTCCGTTCTTGAGATTCCACGTATACCTATACCAAATTTCATCAAAATTAGTTGAGAGGTTTAAGCAGGAAAGCGTAACAGACAGACAGACAGACAGAGTTACTTTCGCATTTATAATATAAGTAGGGATTTGAAACTCCAGTAATGTAACCCAAGGTGAAAAAAAATCTAGTAGACCAATAGTCTTCTTATACATTCATCAATTATTTTTAGATGGGAAGAGTCAATTCTGAAATATTATTTGGAGTATTTTTTATTGAGTATGCTTCGGCATGTTCTTTATTTTGTAAGTATTACATTTAAGGGCTGATTTTTCAAATCAACAAACCCATTACATAAAATCAGATGAATTAATATTGTCATTTAAAATAAGTCGTCTTTTACTATGTTCAACTGTTAATTTTAAGTAACAATTAAAAATCGGGCCAAAGTTTAATAATTAAAATAATTTGATACAAACTTAACGAGCACATTCCGCCGGAAGTAATAATACTTAATACTGAATCTAATCTCATATTTAATTAAAAAGGTTAGTATGAACATTTTGTTGTTCAACTTAAAAGTAATAGAAACAACTTGTGTTAAAAGTTAAGACAATCAATGTTTTTAATTTAAAGGTCAATATTAACAAGGTGATACAAAGATTTTTCAAGTTGTGTCAATCAATCGACATTTAAGCAATGAAGATAGATTTTCTGGTCTATTCTTTTAACTGCCCGCTTGTTTGTATAATATCATCTCGGGTCTGGGTGTTGTGGTGCCCTCGTTTTTTCTGATTTCTGTAACATAAGTGCTTTAGCTACTTACCTTAGTATCAGAGATTGCTTTTATATAATACATCAGTATGTTTGTTCAATCTTTATCTAACAAATTAAGTTGATATTATTCACCTTTCAAAGCGATTTCCACAAAGCTTTTTTGACCTACTAGTATCAGCAAAATATTTCTCACATGATACGACAAAAGTTTCGACACTGTTAATTGGCTGATAGCACACCGTGCTCGTGTTTTCAGCCAACCAGCTGTGATTTTCTCGATTTTGACATTTGCTAAGAGCACAATAAAATTTACACGCGCATCCTACTTGAGATAGAGTCGACTCTCTCGATATTTTTACAGACTTTTGATTTAGAATTTGAAAATTGTGCTTTTTTTGACGGGGTACCGTTCCGTCACCCGAGGGAGGACCACAACAAATTTTTAGAACCATCACAAAAGTTCTTGTATGCCTTAAGAATAAATTGTTGATTGTCTATTAACAGTTAAAGCCTGTTAAAAACGGGCGATTCAAAATATGAAGCGGAACAAACTTACATCGTAAATGTTTTTACAAGAAATCTAAAACAATACAAGAAGACAAGTGCCATTTGTACAGATGTACGTGTAGCTTCACAATGGCGGTATTAACCAAGCAATCAATAAATGCCAATTGTAATCAGTCACTGCTGATGCCCATATCTTGGGTTCCGTCCAGGCCTCAGCGGTCATGGTCGACTCTTGTCTTCCATTAATTGATTTCACAATACAATTCGCAGGTGCTTTGAATTTACATTGAGAGGTATAAACGCTGTAGCCTGCGGGGTTTTACCAAAACATTTATCTTTTGGACTCCAATTGTTGGGCAGTTGTATGAGCTGCGTTAGGATGTAGATTTGTTTTTGGAGTGGTCTGATAGGCCTTTACCCTAAATCATTAGATAAAGTAAAAAATGTGTTAAATCAAATGGATGATACAAGAAAAAAAACCAGCTTTTGCTCGCGGCTTCCGTCGCATTAAACTAGGAAGACCAACATTTTTCAATGGCTCTTTTAAAAGATATTGAAAAAAAAAAATTATGTACGTATTTTTTTTTTTACATTTTCATTGTATGTAGGTATTTTGAAAATCTAACTGAATATCTAAATATAATTATCGTTTCTTTATTACTTTTCCCTACTAGGCCATAATTTCAGTAAAGATTTTTCTATTGAAAAGGGTTGGCATGTTCTTTTCCAGGTTCATTCCTGTACCTAAAGGGTATCTACTCAACATAGATAAAAAAAATATTGGACAACATTACATACAATATTCTGATTCTGAGGTAAATAGCTAAAGCACTTGTATTACAGAATTCAGAAACAACGACGGTACCACAACACCCAGACGCGAGAAAAATATAAAGAATCGTTTCCCATATTGACTGGAATGGAATTGAACCCGGGATCTCAGAGGTGGCGCGATGTCAAAGTCCGGTCAGTTTGCCTCTCAGCTACTAGAGTAGTTATAGTAAAGTTAAAATCCACGCTGCTTTATTTCATCTCCAAGCACGTTTCGGTTGATCATTTGTTTATATTATGATGATTACCCAAATGCAAATGATGAAATAATAGCCAACAAATAACGCGTGAGTCCGATTCGCAGTTCGTTATGTTATATTTAAATAAGTTATAGCAAACGTTGCTATAGGACTTAATGTCAATGTCACAGCCTTGGACAACGCATCTTGTGTTGTTTTGAAAGTAATTCTCAGCTATTAAGTATTATTTTGTTGTGAACGTAATTACGTAAATTTTAATTGAAAATGTCATTTTGATGTGTGTTCAATTTTATTGTGTATTGATTTTTTAAGTTAATCGTTGTTGCAAATTAATGATTTGTTATTCCTTTCTTATTATATCATTTTCATTATGTTTTTAATTTAATTAATTTTAAATTCAAATTCAAATTCTAATCATTTATTGCATCCATGAGTATGCAGCAGGTCTTACAATAGCTATAGAATAAGTACTTCATGATACCCACTTGAGTATAGCAAATAATTAGTAGGTAATTAATTAATTAACAATCGTTTTCACTGCAATCGTCGTTTCACTGCAAACTCGTAAAATTACCTACACACACCAAAAAATAATAATTCCTCCAACATTTGTGGTTATTTCGTTATATTTAATGAAATTAAAATAACGGTAAAGCTCTAGAAGATAATAGGTATACCATGTATTTTTGGCCTAGCATACGTCAAATTTCTCGCATGAGACGACAAAAGTTTTGATAGGTAGGCTGTTGATTAGCTAATTAATAGAACACTGCACTCGAAATTTTAGCCAATCAGCAGCTGGCGCACTGACTTCAATCGATTTTGACGTTTGTTAAAAGCACGATAAAATTTAGTCGAGAGACGCATGCTAGGCCTGTTTGGAATACGAACTCAAGCGCCTAGTTCGTGATACCTAGCAAAATCTTTTTGTTGTAATTTGGGAATGATTGGATATCAGTAACCGTAGAAGAGCTAACGTTGAGTTCCCAAATTAATCACTGTTTTCACATATAAGTAAAAATATTTTTAAAGTAAATAAATACAGGACATGATCACAAATACCAGAGCCTTAACCAGAGTTTTACCCCTATCTCCCCTAATATTCGGAACAAAAAGTCTCTAACTTAAAAAATAAACATGTTTATTTTTTAAGCTTTAAAACCACTTTCAAAGGTGGCATTACCCCCCCCCCCCCCCCTTCTTAAAAAAGGTACAGTAAAACACTAATATTTATAACATGAATATTTTTTATCACTTGCTGTGCCCGCGACTTCGTTCGCGTGGACTCTAGGATATTGATTTCTTTTTTATAAAATTAAATTATTTTTCTGAAAATAAAAAAGTTGCCTAAGCTACTCCTTATTATAACACTTAGCTAATAGTAAAAGTCTAGTCGAAATCGGAAGAAACAGACAGACCGACAAAAATTGTAAGAAATGTTACTTTGGTATACCTTTATACCTATATGTATATATTCAAATAAATAAAAAGCAGTTATTTAAGAAGGTTCTTCAAACAGACACTTCAATTATATTTATATGTATTGATTATCAAAAACAAAAGTTTTTTTGAAAAACTTATGTAGGTACTAGATACAAGATAAGAATCAATTATTTACAATATTTAAAGGAATAAACGCCAATCATGTGAAGAGAATAAAAATAACTTTTGGCTGTAAAATCCTCACTTGAAATTTCTAAAATTCCTTTCATTGATTATATTATTTTTGTAGCAAGTGTATTATTTGATTGAATTGAAAGATATGAAAACGTTCAAATCGTTAGTGAATAAATAATTAAAATTACCTATAAGACTTGCACGTCTTATAGGGAAACTACGCAACTTGCTTTATGCTTACAATAATATGGTATATATTGCTTTAGTGTGAAAAATTATACTCTAATGTTAAGATACAAGAGCTTTAAATTTTTTTAAAACGAAATCTTTCAGTTTTCAAAATTCAGGAGCCATAACGTATTTTTTGATGCGCTTAAACAATATTTCGTTTTTTTTTAACGTTTCAATCGCATTCGAAGTGTTTTCGTTGAGATTACGAGAATTAAAAATTACTATTGGATCCTATAAGTTTCGTTTTTGGGAGTAGAACTTTCTTGTAGCCACGAATGATATGCACGCTTCACACGTAGTGTCGACAGACATGCCAGGTACTTTTATTATTATGAATATTATATAATATTAAGTATAATATTGAATATAACATAAATTCATATTAGGAAAGCGGACTGTGTCAAATATACCAGATCGTTTAAAGTCCGTTAAATAGTTTGTAAGTATGTACCACTACTAGTTAGATTATTATCACTGTGTAGTAACCGTGATACAATGATAGAAGGAGTTAATTAAACGCTTTTACTCATGTACCAAGTGAGACTGATTTATTAAATCTGAAACTGAGGGCGCAGCCGCCGACACACATATGTATATTGTAGGGATAGGAATGGTGCCGTTACACAGATATGCTACGTAATCGCTGCGCTTCCAATTACAAAACTAAGGCAATGCGATATGCAGCGTTAGACTGTGTACCTGCACCATCCCCTTGCCTAAAAAAAAATAAAACACAATAGCAATAGGAACAACAACCACGCGTCAGTTAAACAGCGGCAGCGTAAACAGAGGGCGCGGTTGTGACCTGCTATAATTTATCCATTAATTTTACGGTGAATAAAAAAATATAAGACAAGAACATTTTCATTTGCCGAATAAAAAAAATACTGAAGTTAAACGACGCCGAGGGCTCGTTACGTCACTAGTTGGTACGGGTTGGTAAAAATTTTACGCACTTATGACGTCACGTGACATTTCAATACAATGTATCGCCGTTATTTGAATAGGTGGATGCGAAAATACGTGTGTACTCATACTCATATTTTTTAATATCAACAGTCGGACTTGGGACCAATTTTTAAATCCGTTCTTATGGTGTGTCGTGTATAGCGTGCGTAGTATCTCGTGGGTCAGTGACGTCAGTGGTAATGACTTCCACGCTGGTCGACTGGGCCGGCCCAGTGAGGGAGCTGACGCGACAAGTGTAGAGGCCTCTGTCATCATCCGATACATTTTCTAACACAAATTGCTGGTCTTCTTCTGGCTGGCTGAGGAGCTTGTCGTCCTGTAAATGAGCATTACTTAAATGGTAGGACGTAAGGTACAACAAAATAATGCCACATGCCTAAATCATGCAGCTTAAAAATAGCACAAGATATTTTTAGAACTTTTTTCGGTACGAGGGTTCCCAACCTATTTTCAAGTAAAATATGTTTATGTATAAGAGTCAGGGGAAGAAAAAAAACATTAGTTTACAAAATAAAACAGTAGGTATGGTTCAGTTGGATGTATCTAAAGAGTGTGTGTGTTTGTTTGAACACGCTTGTACTTTATAAAATTATTTTATGCCCCGGATACCAGTATACATAAAATAAAAACAGTATTTTGTATACTTTTTTGTTCAGCAGTAATTGAATACAGTTATAACAGTATGGCTGGGAACCGAAATTGTTACCGCGCTACGAGCGTGTATGGCCAACATAATCATCAATTTCTCAACTGACCTAAAAATTTGTTTTTAAAAATTGTCCCCGCCATAAAAAATAGTTTTTAATTTACTGTTTAGTAGCATTCTTTTGTCTAATAAATAAAAAATATATATCTTTGAAAGTTATTTTAAGTAGGTCACGGTAGGTAAGGCACTTTTTGATTATGTTGGTTCCAATAAAGTACTAGTGAATAGTCAATTAAGTAACATTTGAGTCTAAGTAGAACACAGGTGAATTCTCTTCATAAATATTATATTTAATATTTAGTAAGGGGAATACTAACCTTATACCACCGCACCAAGTCCGTGCTTTCATACTTCAGAGGGCAGACAATTTTACCAGTCTCATTGATTTTGAGTACGATTGTTAATGAGGGATTAGATGGAGCCGGATGTTCTAAAAAATAAATAGTCATAAGTTAAGAGACAATCAAAGGTCGAGCTTTTTTTATTTATTAACACTAGCGTTCCACGTGCTATCCCCATTTTTTATACATTTCTCCCTGATTCTACTTTTCTTTTATGTTGCACTTCAAGATTAACCTCATCTCACCGATGTTCAGTGGTAATGGGGTCCTAGCTTAAGGGCGATAAGTACAGCATAATAAAGCTGTTACTGGACTTGTCGCCCTAACCTTGAAGGCTTGACACCTGCTAATGTAGCACCCCCCAGGAGCTCGGAAACCTTACTCACACGCAGAAACACAACTACACCGAAGTTATTGTTATTTGGCTGCGATCTTCTGAAAGGTGGAGGCATTTCACCCATCGGGTTGCTCCAGTTCGAGCGATAAATCGCTATGCCCTACCTCTCTTAGCTCTTTCTTCTCTCTCTTCGTTTTTTATAGGTCGTATCGTGATTTTGATCCCCATCGATCTTGACTAGTGTTAGCCAAAGTTAAATTATTAATCTTAATTAAACCGGTACAACACCCAGACCCTACACAATAAAGAATTCGTAGTTCGTGTTCAACCGACCGGGAATCGAACTCGGGGCCTCAGAGATGGCGCGACACAAAAGTCCGCCACGCTCGCCTGTCAGCTACGGAGTTCATGATCAACACCGCGTTACCACAAAAAAAAACATGATGAATTCGATCGACCGTTGTTTTCTTTCCACTGCCCTCCTCAGAATCGCTCAATTGTTTAAATCATCAAGTATAATCTTTGCTTGTCTATCCACTATGCACTATTATGTCATCATTCAATCTTCCATACTTACTCTGAACAACTACATGGTAAATCTTGCGTGCGGATCCTAGACTATTTTCGGCAACACATGTAAACGTGCTACTTTCTTCGATATTCTTGATGATCAGTGATCCATCAGTGTCAACTTCGTACCATTTTGTATCTGCAAGCGATATTGGAATAAATGTATTATCACAGGAATTTGTGCAATACGTAGGTACTTTTTGAGTAACAGGAGTATGGCTGTGGTCAGGTCACTGGTCACTGATCCCCAGAGATCAGTGTTCTAGACCTGACCACAACCACATTTTGTATCAGTAATGAACATAGTATGTCATAAAAAGGGCGTAGGATGTGCTTAAAGCACAAATAATGCATCTGGGTTTATTTCACACTAATTGATGCTCGCTACAATAAACCTATATGATAAGAACATGTTATTCTAGTAACTAATCTATATCTCCCAATAGTGTACATTAATAAAAAATAAACTTTCCATTTATAATATTGGTAAGAAGATTTTTAATAAAATTTAGTAGGTACTTGAAAACGAAATACATTCTAAAAGACAAATAAAATAGTGTAAAGTTTGAAAAAAAAAATTAAATGGCATTTAAAAGTACAATTTAAATTACTCTTTTATGCCAAAGTAAAATCTCAAGGTATTTTTTCTTTTTGCATTACTTTATTATCCTGTATTTACCTCTTAGTTAGTTGGAGGTAAAGGTAGCGTTTTAAAAATGTCTGTCAAGTTTAACATCCAGAGTACCAAATAAAAGAAGATAAGTATTTTGATTCAAAATTCATTTGTAATACTACTATACTTCTTCGCACAGTTTTTACGAATCAGTGACGTAAATACTTCTACTGACCTTCGATGGCGCATCGAGTATCATCATCAATTTTTTTAATGCTTTTAACAAGCAAAAAAAAAATGTTTTTATTGTATTTTGGAAATCTAACTGAAAGAGTGTGTAGTTCTTTCTAAACATATTCGGCACAGGAGGCTAACAGTTTGATACATCAGAAAATTCATCGCCTACGATAACTTGGGGTTAGCTCTTTTCCATATTGTCTCGAGTCTAGGTGTTGTGGTACCGTCGTTGTTTCTGATTTCTGTAACACAAGTGCTTAAGCTACTTACCACAGAATCAGAGCAATGATGTTGTCAGTTGGAAGAGCAGCACGCGCCATTTATTTATTTATTTATTAGGTTTACCAACAACTGTTACATTACATACAAGCACATAAAGAAAAAATAAAAATTAAAGTCTAGGCTAAATGCACAGTCTCTTAGAGGTAAACACCGCATGCAAAAACAATTATCAGAGAATGACTGCAGTCCATATTACAATGACATCGATCGCAAGAATCCGAGACAGGTAACAGAGCTTAAAACGAAGGTAAAAATAAAGAGAAATAGAAGGCTGTTCGCATTTGTGTAGATACCAAATGTGGGCAATCTCCCTTCGAAAGGTGGCCATACGTGACGGTCGTGGGGTTTGAGACCCACACCGCAAGGGGAGATGAAGTTTTCCTGCTTCTTTAAACAAATCTAACTGAAGGTTTAAATGGAATATTGTTTGCTCCCACTGGATAGATAATGGGGATGATGACTGCATCATCCCCATTATTATTTTATCACATACCTGATGCCACATTTAAATTCTTCGGGTTTACCCAAGTAATATCTGGTTTCGGTCTCCCGATCACAGTGCAAGGGATCCTTACAATTCTGTCTCCTTCGACAGCTTCAATTATGTTGCTCGTCAAATCAATAATTCGTGGTTTTCCTGAAACGGGAATCAAGTTTATAAGTAAGTACGTGTAGTACACCATGTCAAGGTTAACCTGTAAGGCATAGTTTTTTAATATACCCTATTTCCTCTGTTTAAGTAAAATCAAACTATTATTCTCTATCCAATTGTTAAATTTAAAGTAGTCACGAAAAAGTACAAAAATACTTATGTTTATGACGTTATTTTGAAAAAAAAACAATTACTATGTTTTGGCACAATTTTACTAAACGGTCAGGTTTTTACCCGAATCAGAACCCTAAAAATATACAATATGTAGTGTCAATGAAATTATGAAACGAGTGGATTTTAACCTTATAAAAAGCAAAACATTTCACTGTGTGTAGATGCTTGATATGTTTAATAGTTATATTCCCTCGAATAACATATCACGAGGGTAGGGATAAGCTGAAAACCATTGCTGCTCGGGATCCTTTCTCGAGACAGCATTCAGCATTTTCCTTTTGTCTCATTCACAAGCAATTTATGTTTGGAACAGATTATTTAAGAGAGGTAGGACAAAGCGATTTATAGCTCGAACTGGAGCAGCCCGACTGGTAAAATACATCCACCTTACAGAATACAGTTGTTGTATTCCTGCGTGTGAGAAGTTTCCAGAGCTCCTGGGGGTGTTACATTAGTAACAGCCTTCAAGCTAAGAGCGACAAGTAACAGATTTAGTATGTTGTACTTGTCGCCCTTAATCTAGGACCTTATTACCACTTAAAATCAGGTGGGATGAGGCCAATCTTGAAAGGTAATATATATAAAAACAAATGTTTCTCGTTTTGTCAATGTTTTTTTTTCTTTATTACTAACCGTTTGAAATAATAAATACTTACCATTAACAGTTACTGTGTATGTCATATTTGTTTGTGAAAATTCATTTCTAGCTACACATGTGTAGTAACCATTTTGGGATAGCTGTAAAGATTTGAGTTGCAAAGTGTCGGGTGACACAGCAGTCCTGTAAAGGTTAAATCAGTTAAAAAGTTTGTATAATGGTTTGGTCAGTCTTGGTTAACAACGGTTATGGTTCCCGGCAGTTTAACCAAAATTCGTGGGGTTGATCCCCCCCCCTGGGGCAGGCTTTTATGTTTTTCCCCCTCTAAGAATCAATAATGAACTTTCAGGAGACCGAAAGGCTCCCACTCTTAAAAGGCAAGCGTGATCAACATTTATTTTTTGTACTTGGTACTTGCTTACACATTTATTTAAATACTAGCGGACCCGACAAACTTTATCTTGTTAAAAAGTTTTGGAATGTGGCTTAACTCTTAATTTTGCACTGGAAAAAGAAAATGGCTGTCTTTAGAGTTTTCCCGACAATTATTCGAATATTTTACAAAAAGAATTGTCAAGATTGGTTCAAGCGTTGTCGAGTTATGCGCTTACCAACACATTTTGTGTTTAATTTTTATAAAATAGATGACGATGATACTAATGATGTGATACCAGTACCTATTAGGTATACTTATAGATGAAACCAGAACGGTCTTGTCATATCTACGGTCGTCATTCGCGTTTTCCACTTTAAAAAATTTGCTCATAGGCTTATAGCTCATGATCATAGCTGGGCACCGTTAATCAAACAGTTAACGTCGTTAATCGTTAATCCGTTACTAAAAAAGTTAGCTTCGTTAAACGTTAAAGCGTTACATTTCTAAAGAATTAACGCAAGTTAACGTTAATCCGTTAAAATATAATGGAATCCGAAATCCAAAAAATGGACCAGACCTGGAATCCAATTCCATGTCGTCCATGGTAGGATCACTGACAGTAATTTAGTAAAACGCTACGATGCGTTTCAATAAAAAATAAGATATGAAACTTCTATTTGGAAACCCTTTTAGTTTCCCTACGCGTTCCGGAGAATCCCCCGATTGTATTAGTCTTTTTTTAAAAGAAAGAGGGAGGGGGAGTACTGAAAAACGTAACGGTGCGTTATTATATATTAAACCAACGACGGTAAAAATCGGAGAAAAATAACTCAAAACCCCCGACTTTACGCAATTATTATGGAACGAAATATTATAATTAAATTAAATTTCTAAAAAAGGGTTGATATCTCGAGAAATCGGTAATAGATATACTTAAGTACCCAAACAATGAATATCGATGTTTACAGTTTTTTCCTAACGTCTCTGTTTCTCGAAGATGTACTTACGAATGAATGTAGCGATAATAATTTTACCATAATACATAACCGAGGAATATCCGTCAGAGGCTGCCTTTCCTATATGAAATTTCAACAAAAATTCAATCATACTCATAAGTGTATTTTATGTCATCGTTTAACATCTACAATTATTCAATAATTGAATTCACGTCACTAGAAACTCACTTTTGCTGGGTTAATGGCAGCCCCCAATACTAGTGAGACTATAATATTTTTTGAAATCAGACAATTCGTTTTAATATTATTGCCATATTATTTTGCACTAATATTGTAGCGCCCTCTAGTGAGTTACATATGTAATTTTTATTATTTGGGAACATGCATTTAAGCTACCACGTTAGTGTTGCCGAATAATCGATTATCGATTATTCGCCCCCCCCCCCCAAAAATCTAACAATCGATATGACAATCGATATCATCGATATAATCGATAGTATTGTCTAATCTAAACAATTATTATCTTATATATCAATTACATCGATAGTATCGCTTGAAAACTTGATATCGATATAATTGATTATATCGATTATATTATATTTGACTACGCATTATAATCGATTAATCCATTATATCTAATAAATATAGGTATCGATATAATCGATATTATCCATACTATCGATTGTTAGATTATTTGGGCCCCTTTTGAATAATCGATTAATAATCAATTGTAAGGTTTCGTTTTATTTATTCAGTTTATTTTAAAGAATAGTAAATAATTATTTCATTTATAAAAAAAAAAGAAACTATCTTGGACACGAATTGGTTTTTATGAACACGCGCTGGAAATTTATCGGGGGTTGGTCGAAAAACCAGTTGGCGAGTTGTGGCAGTTCGTGTCGGACGTTCGAAGTGAACGGTCGTGTCGTGGAAAAGTTTGATGGTGAGTTGGCGAAAGGTGTATAAATTGGTTAGTGGACTACTTGACTGTTTTATTGGAGTACCCCTTCCTACATCTCAGAAGTGGGATTATTCACGTAAGTACAATACCATTTTCAAGCTACATTATGGCAAACATAGACGGCCTCATTTATGAAATTCCGACCGGTATCAAGACAGGTCCGGTAGGTGTTAAATAAATTGAATAATTTAAATTGTAAAAGCGTTATTTTAAAGCATAGAGAAATATGTACATTCATTTTTATTTTTGTTGTTTAAAATTCAAATTATTCATTAATTAAGGCTGTTAGGTAATTAAATTGTTGCACATCAAAGAGGATCCCATTTGGTTTCATCTTTTCAATTGCACAAGATATGTAGACGAATTAATGTGAAATTAACTCAAATAATAAAATATCAAGTACCATCTAACTAGTTGCTTTTGGAAAACACGCTTACGTTTAAATTCCAACCATTTTAATTTTTTTTATAAACCGTAAACACGTGTACGGTTGACTGTAGGTATAGTCGTAGTCTTTCCCATAATACTATTTCCTGATCCCTTCATTAGCAAACACTGTATTAACATATACCACCTATAAACTACATATAAAATATATGCATATATATATTTCGGTTTGAGGTACTGTGCGGTAAGCCGTAGTAGAATGGACGACGATCGTAGGCTGCGAACCCCTCATCGGGATAGCTGCAGCTATACCACCAGAGACCAAGAACAGGGGCGGAAGCGTGCTCTTGAAGTCACCGGAGAGGGAGTTCCCGAGGATGACAATCGACAGCCTTTGACGCCTCATCGCGACCGTGACTCAGCAAGACTTAGTCGACCGCGTAGCCGTCGGAGCAAGCACAGTCGCCGCCGTAGCCGAAGTTTATGTGAACGGGAGCGTGCATTGGTGCGCGAGCGGGAGCGGCTCTCTCGTTTAGAGCGTACCTTACAAGAGGAACGGGATCTACAACTCCGCGAGCGGCGCAACGAGCAACGTGAACTTCACCGCCGTGGAAGTGAGCGGCGTAGTCGAGCACGTCACAGCGACCAGCATCTACACCAGCACAGCAAGCGACGTCGCGAGCAGTACCTGGATGAGCAGCACAAGCGCGACAGTCCCTCCGGACGTCGTTCAAGGTCATGTACTCCTTTATTTTCTTCTAGAGACATTGTAAAAATAATAGAGGCATTTAAAAATAACCCTTCGTTACAAACAACCGCACCGGGAGCACACTCAAGCAATAAACTTGATTACAAAAACATTTTACCAGAATTCGACCCTTCTAATAAAACCCAACGTATGGATATTTGGCTGAAAAAGGTAAATGAGTGTGCCTCTGTTTACGGATGGGACGATAAAACTACTATACACTTTTCAATGCAAAAGCTACAAGGACTGGCCAAAATTTGGTATCAAAGTTTAAATACGATTTTGTACTCTTGGTCGGAATGGCAAAATAAGCTCCTAAAAGCATTTCCATGTGAACAAAATTATGGCCAGTCCTTGGAGGATATGTTACGTCGTAAAAGTAGGTATAACGAACCGATTGAAAATTATTTCTATGAGAAGCTTGCATTGATTAATCAATGTGAGATAACAGGTAAAAGAGCCGTTGACTGCATCATCCATGGTCTCGGCGACAAAACTATCAAATCCAGTGCTTTGGCTCTACGCTGTACCGAACCTGATCAATTGTTGCAGTTTTTACTTAGTAACAAGGATGTTCCGTATCAATCATCTTGGAGAAATAGGAATGTAAATGAAAGTAATCATATTAGTGAAAGTCAAAATAGGGTAAACTTCAGACAAAATATTCATAGCTCAGGATTATTTTGCTACAACTGTAAGGAGAAAGGGCATCTTTATCAAAAGTGTACTAAGCCCTTAATCAAATGTGATCACTGCTCTAAAATAGGACATAAAGTAGAAAGTTGCCGAGCCAAACCAGAGAACTATCCAACCAAGTCTTCCACTGTACATAAAACAATGCGTATATCACATTCAAACCCCAATGATAAATTTTTAAAGAATGTGTTAATTAACGGTGTGACTGTAGAGGCATATATAGACTTTGGAAGTGAGGTCACGTTAATCAGAGAGACAAACGCGGTAAAATTAGGAATGGCACATGATGGGATACCTTCAACCATGAGGGGTTTTGGTAATGGGCTGGTTCATTCCTTAGGTTCTGTCATGGTATCATTGTCGATAGATGGGGTTACTGCTTCAGTTGTTTGCAAGGTGGTTTCAGATCATTTTCTAGATAAACCAGTTTTGATTGGTCAGACTTACTCGGAACAACCACACATCATCGTAGTCAAGGATGCGACCAAATTACAGTTTATAAATGTAAGCAGAGAGGTACCGGCGGAATGCTATGAAAATGAAAACCATTTACTTAGAACTAGGATAGTAGGATGTAGCTTCCTTTACGGTTCATCTAGTGTTAGAGCGGCAACGGAGACAAAGTTTGATGGAAACATTTTATTATGTACAAAATTAGTAGGGAAACCAAATGAACAGTTTCTTGTACTTGGGGGTATTCATGTGGTTAAAAATTTTTTCTAGATTTTTCTAGATTTAAGAGAGTTGTTACTGAGATATTTAAAAGTGTTTAAGCGTCCTTTTATTGTTAAGCGTTGTGTTACCCATAGTTAAGGAATAAAATATGAACTAGTGTGGAATGCTAATTGTAAGTAAATACAGTTAACTCATGTTGTGTATGCTAATTATGGATCTCTGTCTAGATTAATAGTGATAAGTTTTTTATTTTTTGTGATGTTTATGGCAGTGATCTGTTCGTGTACCAATTTTAAATAAATAAATAAATAAATAAAAATGGTGAGTTTTACGTTACGGTGACACCTTGTTCAGTTCCATGCCAATTGCAAGAAAATTTAGTATTTTCTCGTGCTGAGAAAATAGAAGTTATTAATAGTCTAGTGAGTGTTCCATCAGAACCTCAAACTTCCATCAGGTGCTCTCAAAATGATATTAATGAACATCAAATAAAACTTGGTGATAAAGTTTCTGAGAAAGAGAAAGGTAAACTTATTCAATTGATTAACCGTTACAAACATTGTTTTGCTTTTGATTTAACTGAATTAGGGTGTACGGATGTAACAAAAATGCAAATTGAATTAAATAGTGACCGTCCAGTAGTTTATCGCCCATATCGAGGGTTCCCTGGTCAAACCCGATAAGTGACAAAAATTGAGAATTTTAGTTATAAATGCAGTTAAGATGCACTTTTTTTGCTCTTTCTAATGGTATATTCCAATAAGCCGAGTTTCAATTTATCACAAAGATACGCTTCACTAAGAACCCAATAAGTGCTACTTTTTTCTTTTTGACCAATACATAAACAATTTAAGTATATTTAAAGGAAACTTTTTTAAATTTAATTAGAAGAAGAACCCAATAATGTATATTTATTGGGTTTTAAGACAAATATATTTAAGGAAATTAAACTAAGTGAGTTAAGGTAAGACAAGTTATTTGCACTTATTGGGTTTTTATACCAGGGAAATTCTGAATTAACAAGGTTTTACTTAAAACTAAAATCCATCAACACATTTTGTTGGGTTTTACAATAATAATATTAAGTATGCAAACAAATTTAATCATTAAGCTAAAACCCAATAAGTACTACTTATAGTGTTTTACTTCAAGCAAATATTAGAAATGACACATGAAAAGCATACTTATCCGATACTCGCACGAGCAGATATCAACATTGGACTGTAATTTTATTTGGGGTAGAACCCAATAAGTAGATATGACAGTAGACATAACATTAGACAGGTGGCGACAGGATCGCGAGCGTCGACCTTCATTTCATTGCATTGCACGTAATTTTGACAAAATAATTATACTTTCCGTTTATTGAAACGAAATAGCATCATCTAGACTCCGGAATAGGGAACTTATTGGGTTTTACCTCTAACCAATTTAGGTTACAATATTTACGTACTTAGAAATATTTTTAATGGAAGGATAGTTATTGGGTTTCACGTCTTACTTTTTATTTTTGTTTTACGTACTTATAATTACAAGGTTTTGAAATAATTTTACACTTTTTACGTATGTATAAGAAGATCCTAATTCCGGTTTCCCTGTCCTCAGCTTAATGTTCCCTTGGAAAATAAGAACAGCAGCATTTATGTGCACATTCATATCAACGGTACTATTGGTTGCATGGTTTAAATTTAAATCTAATATTTTTTTAAAGTATTTAATAAAAAAAATCATATGATATAATCCATAATGGTGTCACCATTATGGATTTTTTTTATTTATTCAGCAAGATCAGAGGGTTATTTTTCTCACGTGCCATGACCCTGTGTTTTTTGGGGGCGTGATCTGTTACAAAGCTCTAAATACGTTTTTAATCGGAATTTGGTAAATTTTACTGTACCTATGTTCGTGGAATATGTTCTGCTTTCTCCTCGCAAGATAATCTTTGGAGCAAATACAAATTACTCGTCAGAACTTGATAAGTCACAAAAAGATATTGCCACTCAGATGACTAGTATCGCCAAGCATATTTTTTTTGGTGACAGACACATGTAATTTTTTTAAATCATGTTATATACATATAATATGATGTTTATTGGTATTCTTACCTTTGTTTCCAAGATTCAGATGTCAATATTTTTTTTATATAAAAACGCGGTATATTCTTCTCCTTCTAACCTACTAGTAAGCAAGAGAGGAATTCACATCACGTTAGCATTGCCATACTGGCCTGCATTATACTTCTTCACGCACCTTTTAAGGGAATTCATTGGACGGAGGAAACACATGAGCCGGCAACGAGGCCTATTTTTTAATGGTACGTCAAAGATTAGAGTTATCAAACTTTTTGGTTCGCGATGGAATATTTTCCACGATAAGGCGATAATATCGTTGGCCAGCTCTTGTAGTTTTGTAAAGGCAAAGGGAAGGCAGGATAATAGAAAACAGTTCCTCGAAATACTCACCAAGATAAAAACGATAAAAGACAGTCAATAAACCAATGTCTCTACGAAGTTGAAGAGGATCAAGGTTCTCAGTAACCTCTTCAACTTTGAAAATGCGCACAGCCCTTTGCTGTACTCAATCAAGACCATCCATAAGGTATTTGGCGGAACCGTCCCAGAGATACAAGCAGTAGTCCAGACGGGACTTGACTTGAGTCTTGTATAAAATACAAAGCTGGTCCGGCGTGAGAAAACAACGCACTCTTTTCAGGATCCCCTGTTTTTTGGATGCTAATCAGATGAAACTCTCGATGTACTGATCTTGATAAAGGTTGCAGCGGATATCCATGCCAAGCATGCTTACTTACTTTTACCCTGATGAAGGAGGAGCGGAAGGAATTGGGATGTTTTTGTCGAAAATGCGCACTCTTGGGTTTTCTCGGCATTGAACTGGACCTGGTTATTTGAAACCCATTGGCTCATGAGGCTCAACATCCGATCCAGTTTAACGACAAAATTCTCCCGTACCTCCTCTATTACTGCGTTACCAGCCGAAAGCCAAACAAGGTTTCTTCCATTGACCGTACTGTGATCAGCATACCAATGTACGTTTCCAAGCAGTGGCATATTATTTATATGAAGAAGGAAGAGGGTGGGCGATAAATACGCATAAACTGCGATACGCATCCGTCAGACACGATGTGAATTCTACTTCATGCAGAAAGCCGGAAATCCAGTCACAAAGCCGTGTGGGTAGTCCATATGCCGTAAGCTTGGAAAAAAGAGCTTTGTGCCAGACTCGATCAAATGCCTCGGCAATTGTCTCTCCCCTGAGATGCGTCACATACGCTAGAAGATCAACCGTCGATCGTTTGGCCTAAAGCCGTGTTGGAGATCATTAATTAAGGAGTGATCCTCTAGGTAGCAGACCAACCGGTTATAGATAATCCGTTCCATGACTTTGAACAGCACTGAGGTCGTGGCAATAAGGCGGTAGTTTGATAGGTCTAATCGGTTGAAAACTATGTACACGAAACAAATAATTCCCTAAGAAAATCATAACTGGATAATTAAATTAAATGAAAATTATCCTCAAAATTTAAATAATGAATAAGTATATAAAAAGGGTATAAAAGTAAGTAATAACCTAATGCTAATATAATTTCAATTGTTTTTGCTCGGAATTTATAAAAACTTAAATGATTAAATCGTTTTTTTCATTCAGGTGAAACCCAATAAGTCGGCACCCATTACCAAAAAAAATTTTTTTACAGCAAAACTGTAAGCATTAGAAGAAAAATTAATATGAAAACTAAATCTTTATGAAATATCATTACTAATAAAACCCAAAATTGTGGACATTTACTTATTAAAATGCACTTTTACTGTTTACAAACCTTTAACATCGATTATCTCAGAAGTATGTTTTTGGCACTTATCGGGTTTGACCAGGGAACCCTCGATATAGGCTTTCGCATCATGAACGCGAGAAAGTTCGTGGAATGATAGATGACATGTTAAAGGCCGGGATTATTAGGGAGTCTACTTCAAGCTACGCTAGCCCAATTATTTTAGTCCGCAAGAAGGATGGTAACGTTCGGTTATGCGTGGATTATAGAATGCTCAACACGATTACGGTAAAAGAACGGTACCCCATGCCAATAATTGATGATGAGGTTTGCCGGTTGGCAGGTCAGGCGTGGTTTATCACTTTAGATTTGATGTCAGGTTATTACCAAGTGCCTATCGCAGAACAGCATAAGCATCTTACAGCATTTGTCACACCGGACGGACAATACGAGTTTAATCGGATGCCGTTCGGATTGGCAAATGCTCCTGCTGTTTTTCAACGGATGATGAACCACGTGTTAGGTTCATCACGGTTTGATAAGGCTACCGTATATATCGATGATGTATTAGTTTATGGGGAGACTGCAGACGAGGCAATCGCACGACTAGAGGAAGTCTTACAACTTTTAGATGACGCTAATCTTAAATTAAATTTGGAAAAATGTAGTTTTTTAAAAAATCAAATAGATTACCTTGGCTATGAAATTAGTGGATCTGGAATGAGGCCTGGTAAGGCAAAGATAGAATGTGTCTTAGAGTTTCCCCAACCTGGAAACGTTCACTCTGTACGACAATTCCTAGGGCTTGTGAGTTATTTTAGAAAGTTCATAAAGGGTTTTGCTGAACTGGCCTCACCACTGACAAAACTCTTAAAAAAGGATGCAAAATGGGAGTGGAATGATGCTCAAGAACAATCTTTTAAAGAACTAAAGTCACGATTAGCAAATAGGCCGGTGTTAGCTATTTATGATCACTCTGCAGAGATTGAGCTCCATACCGACGCAAGTCGAATTGGCATTGGTGGTATTCTGCTGCAGCGTTCGCGTGGTAGTACTGATTCTTTCAAGCCTGTAGCGTACTTCAGTCGCCAGACTACTCCCGAAGAAAAGAACTTCCATTCCTACGAGCTTGAAACTCTAGCTGTAGTATGTGCATTGAAAAAGTTCAGAGTTTTTCTGTTAGGAAAAGACTTTAAAATTATAACCGACTGTAGTGCGCTCCGTTCTACATTTCAAAAACGAGATCTTATTCCACGAATTGCGCGTTGGTGGCTTGCACTGCAAGAGTTCGATTGTACAGTTGATTATAGAGCAGGTAAAAAAATGGCGCATGCAGATGCGCTCTCAAGAAATCCTATTGCAAACGTTGAGACTCTAAGCATTGACCAATTTCCAACCATCCTAGCGATCAGCGATGAAGATTGGCTTCTCACGCTTCAATTAGGTGACACGGAATTAGGTAGAATTCGAGAAATTGTTAACAGTAAATTAGACTCTAAAGGGCTCGATTACATTAAAGACAATTATTTGATAAAAGATAATAAATTATTTAGGTATCTTGACGGAGACAAAACTAACGTTAGATGGGTGGTCCCTAAAGGTGCGAGGTGGCAGGTATGTAAAATGAATCACGACAATATTGGACATGTAGGGAGTGAGAAAACATTAGAACGCATAAAAAAATATTATTGGTTCCCCAAAATGTCACGATTTATAAGGAAGTACGTTAATTCTTGTATCGATTGTGCTTATGCTAAAAAAACTACTACAAAAGAAGGCTATTTGCACCCAATACCCAAAGCTGAAATTCCATTTCATACTTTGCACACTGACCATCTCGGCCCTTTTGTGAAATCCAAAAGGGGTAACACACACATACTGGTAACCGTCGACTCATTTACAAAATTTGTGCTGATTAAGCCGGTACGGAACACTAATACTCAAAATGTGATACGAGTATTAGAGGACATCTTTAATATATTCAGAAACCCTGACCGCCTCATCAGCGATCGTGGGAGTTGTTTTACTTCTCATGCGTTTAGGAGATTCTGTCTAGATAAAGGTATCAAGCATGTACTTAACGCAGTTGCCAGCCCAAGGTCCAATGGACAAGTTGAACGATACAATAGAACGATCTTGGACTCGCTCACTGCGCAAAATTTTAGAGACGATGAGAAAGATTGGGACAACAAGCTAGGACGGATACAGTGGGGACTTAATAATACAATACAAAAGACTATAGGTAGATCTCCTGCTGAAGTTATGTTCGGGACCAAACTTAATAGTGAGCGGAACCCAGCAATGAATGAGGTAGTAGACCTAACACGCAAATAATGTGACTTGGTATCTGTGCGGGCAGAAGTTAAAAATAGGATTGATATGGAACAGCTAAAACAGAAGGAAAACTATGACAAGGGTAGGAAACCATCTCGCACATACAGTAAAGGTGAATTAGTGAAAATTACAAAAACTGCGTTTCAGAATTATGGCAAAAGTACCAAACTATTGCCGTCTTATGAAGGGCCTTTCAGAGTTGTTAAGGTTCTGGGGAAGGACCGATATAAGGTCGCCCCGATACCTGGATTCGATGGTATGAAAAATAAACGGAAGACCACTGTGGCTTCTGATCGGATGAGACCATGGATACATGTTGCTTCGTTAGAACTGGACAGTGGTGATGATACTGAGATAGTAGACGATAATAGCAACATAGATATGAGAGATGAGGAATAAATCATAAATAAAGATATTTAACGTGAACTACAAAAATATGTTTGTTAAATTGTTACAGGTCAAGCACGAGACTACGTGAGCGAGCGGGTTCGTGTCTTGGCCTCTTCGTGTGATTTAGTAAAGAGAGATAACCGGTTGCGAGACTCCGTGAGCGAGCGGGTGCGCGACCGGAATATAATCTATCGAGTATAAACAGCAGACGAGAGTCAGGCACGAGACCACGTGAGCGAGCGGGTTCGTGACTTGGCTTCGTCTACGATGATGATAATTAATAAGTTATTTTGAGCTCAAAATTAATAAAAAAAAAATAGTTTATAATGTTTTAATTCTCTTTGTGATTATTGTACTTTAATAGATTGTTACACTAGTGCAGTTTACAAAGTTCAATTAAGAATAGAGGAACTAGAGTTGATCTATTGCTGTGAATTGTTTTGATGAAATATTATGTTTATATATCTTTTGTTTTTCTAATAAGGTTGATGATCTAATTTTTGTTCTCTACTGTAAGATCACTTAGGTAGTCGGTAAGAAAATATACCCCACCGAGGTTTCTTGCTGGTTCTTTTACTCGAGTTGGGCCGATTAGGGTTGGAACCAGTGTAAACTTAGTTCTTAACTTAGAGAAACATCATGTGATCTTAATCAATATTGTAAGCCTCAACTCGCCGAGTGTAAGGTTCCCACAAGGGCGTGTATGGGGTCATACACGTCGTCAGGATGGTCGAGTGTAAGGTTTCGTTTTATTTATTCAGTTTATTTTAAAGAATAGTAAATAATTATTTCATTTATAAAAAAAAAAGAAACTATCTTGGACACGAATTGGTTTTTATGAACACGCGCTGGAAATTTATCGGGGGTTGGTCGAAAAACCAGTTGGCGAGTTGTGGCAGTTCGTGTCGGACGTTCGAAGTGAACGGTCGTGTCGTGGAAAAGTTTGATGGTGAGTTGGCGAAAGGTGTATAAATTGGTTAGTGGACTACTTGACTGTTTTATTGGAGTACCCCTTCCTACACAATATACAATTGAATCGACGGCAACACGTACACATTTTTGAAAACAGATTTGTAATCGGACATTTCATTTTGATTATATTGCAACATTGTTTTACACTAATATTGTGGCGCCTCCTAGTGCGTTACAGTCATAACACCTAACTAAGAACATGAACTCATCAAACACAAACCCGTTATTGAAAACCGCATCAAATCGGATTATTAGTTTAGAAGATAGGTGGCAACATTACTTTACACAAACATACACACAAACATCACCCTAAACGCAAATATCTGCTCCGTTCTGTTGTGGGTAAAAATGAATCTATTCGCAGCTTTCTCACACGCACTCGTATTTCACTCGCGGTGCCATGCGGTGGATAGTAGGCATTGGATTAACGATTAACGGACTTCAATATTATTAACGGAAGTTAATGAGTCCGTTAACAGTTTTTCAAGTTAACTTAAAAGTTAATCCGTTACTCAAAATGTTAACTTCGTTAATTAACGATTAACGGATTAACGAGTTAATGCCCAGCTATGCTTATGATGTAATGAGTGACATTACATTACACTGATTCAGTCGGGATGAGATGTTTCGTCGCTCTATTTCTAGTGCAACGTAGTCTTTTTTTGTGTTGGTGCTAATTTTCTTGTGGTGGTGTTATGAGAAATCGGTCGACCTGGCCAACCACAACATCACCGGCATGAAATTGTAGCCTAATTTTGACACACACCTGATCACTTTCGGGGGTTCTTCAGAGCTGGCACTAGAGTTGAGGAACAACCATGTTATATTCGGAGGTGGGTAACCATTAACCACACAGTCAAGATTTTCGTCCTTTCCTTCACTGGTTATAATCCTGGTGTCATAAGGTACTATAAATTCAGATGGTTCTAGAATAAAAACACGCTTTTGAGCAACCAAAATAAATTGAAAGAAAGAAAGAAAGAAAAAACATTTATTGGCTCACACAAACTTTTACATACAGTAGGTTAAAAATTATTTAAATTATAATGTGCCAATAAGGTCTCAGCCTCAGCATGAGCTGCTGCAGCACAGTGCCACATCAGCGCTGGTTTCAGCTTCTAACGTTCCTACTGTATTAACCACATTGGCCAAGAACTGTTTTTAAAGGGTGTGTCAGCGCCAAATGCCTAGGCTCAGCGAGTGACATCGATATATTATTAGCCGAGATGGCTAGGGTAATATTTCTCTGAAATGGTCATCCACCTATTATTTTTCTGAATTATTGTTGCTATTGCGCCTCAGCACACAGTTCTTTATTCTATCAATCCAACTACAATTTGGAGGAAAACAATTAAAAAATACCTAATAAAAAGAGATAATTATATATTTATTAACTCATTAATATCTTGTTCGGAAAAAGTAAACGAAACTTACCAAATACATTCACTATTTGAGAAATGCTCGTATTTCCATGTTTGTTTGACGCTGAGCAATTGTAGATACCAGCTGTATCAGGAGATGCTATAAAACTAAAAATATAATATTAAAGCTTAATTTTCTTCATAATAATTGAAGAGGTATCATTTGCAAATTATACAGTCACAAAGATTGATTAAGACATAATAAGAGAAGATAATCTAGTCTAGAGCCTTGTGGAATTCCCATGATTATTAGAGCGACAGAAAAATTTGGCTCAGTCAAGTTTTACTTTTTGTCTTTTTTATTTTTATTTTTTATATTGCACTTCAAGATTGACCTCATCCCACCTGTTGTTAAGTGATAATGAGGTCCTAGCTCAAATGTGACAAGTACAGCATAATAAATCTGTTACTAGACTTGTCGCCCTTACCTTGAAGGTTTGACCCCTGCTACTAATATAGCACCCCCCAGGAACTCTGGAAACCTTACTCACACGCAGAAACACAACAACACAGAAGTCTAACTAAATCAAACAAATTTTACCTCATACTGTTGTCCCGAAATATCTGGTATTCAATGCCTTTGTATAAACGAGTACCATTGATGAACCACAATACATCAGGCTCAGGAAGGCCACTCACCAAACATTTTAACGTTACTTTTTTTTTATATTCTGCTTGAATGCGTTTCTCCGTCTCTTCTATTTTTGGTGGATCTGGTAATGCACAAATCAACATCCTTGGTATAGTAATATCTATATAAACATCGTTATTTTTTTTCCCGAGAGAAAACCCCTTATATCGTCCTGCCTATCCTTGTATGAAGATTATTACGTCTTCAATCTATTTAAGAACGAAAATTTTAAAAACTATGTACACAAATATTTATATAGAAAATGTTATCTTACATGAGATTAAACCGAAAATTATGATTGATGATTTTTATCCACTTTATTTTATGTTACTTTTTAATTACTTATCATCGTGTAACGTACACTACAGATTATAAATAAATAAATATAAATATTGGACAACATCACATACATTAGTGTTACAGAAATCAGAAACAACGACGGCACCACAACACCCAGACCCAAGTCCAGCACGCTCGCCTCTTGGCTACGAAGGTCGTCAAACTATTAGGGTTGTATATGTTAATCTAAACTACGATTCTGACGATGGTAAAAAATCGCCTTTATTAATATATTTTTTGTAGAACTAATAGAAATAATTTTAAACATAAAAGATGTACCTATTAGAAATGTTTGTCAAAAACCAAGCATCAAATCAAAACTTCTTAAATCAAAATAATAAATAACTTAACTTAATCAAAATATATATTTCAGAATGGAAAATATAGCAAAACTTTAAAATGTGGCCTCAGTTTCCGAATAACAGCCCGGATTCTAGATAAATATCAAAGTTAAGCCAATAATAGAAAAACAATATAAGTATTTGTTCTTCGCTTTTACTATTTCATTGTGTAAACGCGCTAGATTTCAGTAATCGACCTAAACTAAGCCTAACTTCACATGGTCGCCATCGCCACGCGGAAATTATGCGGATCAACTGAAGAAGTTTACCTATCTGAAAATGAACTGGTCATTATGTTTAAGTTCTTATTATTGAATTTAGTATGTCTTTACACGCGTAAGAATAAAGGTTCGCACGTCGATGCGCTGCCATCTGAAGTTAGCCATGTAATTGTATAGTCATAAATACCTTATCACCTACATTCAACTGTTAGGACGAAGGTATGCCTGTCAGTAAAAGCGGCGTTTTCAGCTATACATCTGTATCTTCCTGACTGATTTCTGGACACTTCCTCAAAGTGGATACTGTTCATTGTATTATTCAACAACTCGAAGGTTTTCATGTCATTCGTTCGGAATTTCCACGACAATGTTGGCGCTGGTTTCCCTTGAATAACACTGTACAAAAATTTAGTATGTCAAATTTTCAAAAACTACAGCATGAAATTATATATAATTATAAATTTGGTAGCTAAGTAGTGGTAAAAGGTAGTTAGATTTAATTTTCTACCGATATAACGCGAACGAAATCGCATATAACGTAAGCGTTAAAAATGAACTGAAGTCATAGCCTGAAGAAAGGTATTGTATTTGTAGAAGTGAATGATCTACATAGTTTTTAAAGCAAATTATGATACGGCGTTGAAATAAATTAAAGTTTCTCTTACTTGCATTGTATGTCGGCTGATGATCCCTCTAAGACGGCATATTCTGTTACGTTTTTATCAATAACAGGGCGAACTATAAAACATCAATTATGTTATTGTTAGGTTATGATTGACAGGATGGGATTGTGTTTTAATTAATTAATTTTTAAAAGGAAATTCTGAGTAGTCAGGTAGTTTATTTTTTTCAAGTTCCAGTCTATATATCCATTAATAAGATCCCTTATAGTCTAGATTCGATTATTCAATTACTAGCGGTCCCGGCGAACTTCGTTTCGCCTTAGAGGATTTTCCCGCGCAATTTTACCAAGGATCCCTAATTTTGTAGCCTATGTCAAATTGAAAGAATGTAGCATTCTATTGGTGAAAGATTTTTTTAAATCGGCCCAGTACTTTTTGAGCCTATTCATTACAAACGTACAAAAATAGGTACAAATCTTTGCTCTTTATAACTACTTACTTAAACCACTTATTTCAATCGAGAACAGTAAGTGAGTGTATTCATTCTTATTGCTGAGTTGACAATAGTAGTCATCAACTAAATTAGGCTGCATGTTGCGGACTGTCAGTGTAGTATTATCAGCTGATATTTCAAAATGCTCATCATTTTCTATTGGGTTTAGCTGCCTCAGCCATATGATAGTTGCTGGTGGTTGAGCTTCGACTTTGCAGAATATTGTAGCTTCTTTTTTGTATTCTATGATTGTATCTAGATACAAAAAAGCAAGGTTAAAACTGTCTAGAAAGTTAAACATATTGTTAGGTTTCAATTAATTCAAAGCCTATGTAAATGCATTTCTAAAAGAATTACCTGCTGGAGGTTCTACAATTTTGAAGTACGCCACAGTCTCTACTGTGACCTTAGCATCAGCATCACCAAAGGAGTTCGAAGCTTTACACTTATAGGTAGCGTTTTTGTAAACTTTTTCTAGCCGTAATTCTCTTCCGTATTCAAAGGGTTTCATCCCTGTAGCTATCTAAAAAAAAAGTGATTTCAAATTTTTTCATTCTAAAATCTAAAATATCGTCTTTCTATTTTGTAATTTTGGAAAGTTCAAGATTAAAATAAGACACGGATGGAACAGCGTTTAAGAGAGTGAGGCCTCCGCTCCCCCAATTGTCCGGTGAAGATATAAAGGCACTTTGCTGCCATCATAAATAATACGTAAGTGAAAAATCAGGCTCAAAGCGTGTCGGACTCTCACACAAAAGGTTCCGTACCATTATCTATTCAACATTAGACACAATTATTTATTTCTGAAGTAAAAATGCAACTACACATTCTGTTATTATTTTAAGCGTCTATCTGATGCCATTATTAACATCGAGCTTAAAAATCACGTTTGTTGTATGGAAAATATATATATTTAATATATATTTTTTTTAATCTAATTATTTATTTTTGAAGTAAATATACAATTTAGTACTCTGTATATATTTCAAGCGTCTAACAACAGTCTTATTATTATCCAGCAGAAAACTGAAAATAATCACGTTTGTTGCATTTTGTTTTTAGTATTAGTTATAGACAGAAATTATGTACATACATAATTGAACAGAAATTAATTGACCTAAGCTACTTTCAAATCTAGCTGTGACGGTTTTTAAGATACAACCTGGTGACAGACAGACAGACAGACGGACGGACAGACAGACAGCAAAGTATTAGAAATAGGGTCCCGTTTTTACCCTTTGGGTACGGAGCCCTTAAAAACCGCTAACAAAACCTACTTCACAGTTAGTCTAGTGATAATGTTTACTAACGTCAAATGATACCAGTTCTTCATCCTTGCCTTCATCATACCACACGAGGAGAGGCTCCGGATGTCCAGTTGCTTGGCAACTTAATGTCAATGGCTTATCGTATTCTGCAGCAACCTTTGATGGGCCATCTATGGTAACATTCGGAGCTAGAAACAAAATATTATACAGGTCAACAATGATTTTGGTGCACGCAAATCAATAACTGTTTTAGCTAAAAACGGCAGGAAAGCCAATTCTGGCTATAAAATACTTCTATCATTTCTGAGATATTTTGAAATCTTAAAAACTGCCATTTTGGGTCTTATTCAAACTCGGTAAACTATTTCATTGATTATTTCTGGCCATTGCAAAAAAAGCAAAGACTTGCCATGAAATTTATATTTGGTTTATTTATAAATTTTGTTTATTTGCGAAAATATTCAAGTTGTTCTCAGCGATGTTATTTTCCATTCCATTGCTATATGGAAAAAAAGGTTGCAGCTGGAAATTAGAATAACTACAAAAATAATAATGAAGAATGATAATTTAAATTACGTATGTTACAAATAGTAGAAGTAGTTTAATTTTTACTATCTAATTATAAAATTCACTCGCTCGGGGCTGGCAACAAACCATGGTAAAATCCATAAGATAACTGAATTTTACTTTTTGATGTAAAAATACTATGAATTTGCACGTGTTAAAAAATAAATAAAACTATATTCATGTATAGCAGGCAAACAACTACAACAAACGTCTACTTACTTTAAAGCACCATGCAATGTATAATTTTGTTGACTTGTGTTATCAGTTATCTACAAGCACATAAGCTAAGGACCTTGTAAATGAACAAAGTTCTAAATGACAAATCTAATTTACTTGTGAAGATCATCGTTTGGTGGGTACTACTTTTTACAGAGGATGAATTTGTAACTCTCCAGGTATTAATACTTTTTAAGAATATCTATGATTAAATAAATATTACCTGATCCAGTTATCGAAATGTTGAACTTCATCTCTTCTGATTTGATTTCATTGCTTGCTGTACAAACATATTCCCCAACTAAGTTAGGTAGCATTTTTTTTACAACAAGAACATTTGGATTTTCTTTAATTTCGTAATTTTCGTCTGTGTGTAAACTTGTGCCATTCCTTTTCCATACCACTTCAGCCGGTGGATGCGCATCTATTTTACAGTGTATTTCATCGCTTTTTATGTATTCTATGCTGGTATCTGTAAGAAAGGGTAAGTAAAGTCTTAAAAACAGAAAAAAATCATCAAAAAAGTAGGTATCAACAACTAACACATTCTGATTTAAAATTTATGGTTTGGCTAATTTAATGGCTTGTGAAACTTGTAAAATAGTTGGTATACTTAAAAAAATGGACATAGTATCGTTTTTGCCATGAATCGAACATAATTTACTCTTATAATCGAACATGATTATACGTAAAGTCTTAAAAGTATTAATTCCTAAATTAAAACCCATAGTCACCATTTGTTAGGAAATAACACTGAAAGTGCAGGTGACGTATAATTTACCTTTTGGAGTTTCTGTAACTATAAGATACGCCGCAATTTCTACTATGACTGTAGCACTGTTTTCACTTATCGAGTTTGATGTTTTACATTTGTATGTTGCATTTTTGTCAGTATGTTCGATTTGTAATATCCTTTCATATTCATAAGTTTTCGTAGTTTCCTAAAATAAGAATATTCATAAAATGTAGGTTTAGGTTAACTTCCCATATTACCTGGGTTTATTAATTCATAATTATTTCAAGTACGTAATAAGTTGAATTTTAATAGTTTCCAAGTATAAAAATTAGTTGAACATACTTACAGGTACTGACGATACTAATTCTTTTCCAGTAGAATCGTCATACCACGTGATAGTAGGTTTCGGATATCCAGTCGCTCGACACGTTAATGTTAACGGTTTGTCATATTGCGCAACAACTTTATGTGGGCCATCGATAGATATATTTGGAGCTAGTTAAAAAAAAAGGTTGTCATTGACAAAAGAAAGGTGTTTCAAAATTTAAGAAACTTTGCAAATTTTCTTACCAACACCTATAATCAATAGCTCAAACTTCATTTCGTCCAATGTTAAATCATTTTTAGCTATACAAGAATATTCTCCTACTAAATGTGGGAGCATTTGCTTGATGACGAGAATATTAGAACTGTCTACGTCGAAGTCTTCATTGGTTTTAATGGTTTCTCCATTCCTTTGCCATGTTACTTCAGAAGTTGGATTGGAATCTACTTTGCAAATAATTTTTTCACTATTCATGTATTTTATACTGGTGTCTGTAAATATTGAAGAAGGTTGGGTTGATAAAAATAAATTATTTAGAAATAAGGGCGCAAGTAGGTTTTACTATTATTAATCCCTTCCATTCCTTTTTCACCTACGACTTTTCTAATCCTTTATTTTTTCTTTAGTGTTTTTTGCCTCTTTGCCAAAAGGCGAATTTGTAAACTACTCAATTGTGTGATTTTTTTGCACAGTATTTGATATCGCGTTGTATTACAGGATGAGAAAATAAGAAAAATATGTGGTCTTTATAACTTACTTTTTGGTTTCTCCAAGACTCGAAACCAACTGTCAAGTTTCACCTTTATATTTTGACTGACAGCACCCTCAGTATTATTTGCTTCACATTTAAAAATACTATCTGCACTAACTTTTTCTATATACAGTATAGCTATGTACTCATATGGAAGCTTCACTGATGAAACCTATTAAAACCAAAATGTCTTAAACATTAATCTTACAAAAACTAATATAATCATGCAAATTTAACTATTAACTACCCACAGCTGAACATGCCCATTTGTTTTCATTCTAAAATCATATAAAAAACCATGCTTCACTAAGCGGGCCCCATGCATTGGATTAGATGAGATGAAAAATCATCAGTAGGTACATACATAGCTGGGCATTAATTCGTTAATCCGTTAATCGTTAATTAACGAATTTAACATTTTGAGTAACGGATTAACTTTTAAGTTAACTTTAAAAACTGTTAACGGACTCATTAACTTCCGTTAATAATCCAGAAGTCCGTTAATCGTTAATCGAATGCCTAATTTTCACCCCTGCGAATTTTTGAAAGATGCGAATAGATTCAAGTCAAGTCAGTTAATTTATTTATGTGGGTTACAAGTAACACTTATGCATCGTCAAAACCAAAATTAAAGCTACAGCCGGTTCGGAACCTAATTCTACCGAGAAAAATCCGGCAAGAAACTCAGTAGTTATCGTAATCTTTACAAAATTTCGAGCTAGAGAACTTAAAACGCTGGTTTGTAAGCGAGCAGACAATCATGTCCATATATGTTTATCGTTTAAGTATTCATCAAGTTTGTAGTATCCTTTTGGCATTTAATATGAACCTTAAATTTATGCATGGGTAAGTCAATAATACATTGCGATAACTTGTTGAATATTTTTATACTTAATCTCACGAATGTTCTACTAGTTTTACGAAGCCTATGATTTGAAATAGCAAGCTTATGTTTATTTCTTGTATTAAAGCTAAATATATCGCATTTCTTATAGAACAAATGAAGATTTTTACGTAGATACATGATGCAGTCAAAGATGAATTGAACCACCAATTGGAAGAAGGGAATGAAAGCCGTTTTTGACGAAATAGTTTTTATCTCATATTAACTCTTTTCTTGTCTTCTTCTAGGTTGAAAAAATAATTAAAACGGTCAAACGCCATTGTAATACTAGCAGCCAAAAAAGTTGAAAGTTGGAAGAGAGGAATAAATCATGGATTTATTCTTTCTTCCAAGTAACAACCTTTTGTCACACAATTAAAGGTCATTTTAATTTGTCTAATCAATACTTTCCGGTTCGAGGACATTCCTTTTTGCAATTTGATCGTAATTTTAGAACAGCCTTATTAAAAGAAAAGATAGAATATACGTCCCAGCTCAGTACAACAACTTGATTTCAGAAGTAAAGGATTTTTGGTTGAAGCCATTAATAAAGAGAAAATATTGAATTTAAAAAACAACATGGCAGCCGTTCTACAAGAAAACCTGCAAGTCAATAGATAAAAGTACAACTTTCAAAATATCAAAATAATAACATTTTGAGTAAAATAGTGGGAATAAAGGTTACTTAACATGTTCCGAATTCATTGACAGATTTGTAAAGACATCTTTTTTGTTCCGAAAATCAAGAACTAATCATAACATACCCGAACAAATGGCATACCCGTCAAAACTACCCATAAACGAAAAAATATATTCCTGAAGAGTATAAGACGTTTTATGATTTGACTTTGACTTGGCCCACAACAACATTGGATGGTGCTGGTATACATGAGAATTAATACAATATGTTTTGTATGTTATTAATATAATAAATGCTAATATTCTTTAATATTTGTGTTTTTATTTTCATAAATTGGAAAAAGGGAATAATTCCAAGAATTTCGAACTACCCTAACTTTTGTTTGTCTTTACATAAAATATTTTTTACAGCATATTATCGGCAACAATGTTTACTACATTTCATTTAAAGACATCATGGGCATTTGATCTATACGTTGAGAGTACGTTTTTTGTGATCTGTCAAAGGCGTTTGATTGTGTCAATCATGAAACTTTGCTTTTAAAATTGGAACACTACGGTGTCTCAGGCCCTGCAATATCTTTATTGCAATCATACTTAACTGGTAGAATACAAAAAGTTAATGTTAACGAAGCCAATTCTTCCGGCGCACCACTTGTTATGGGCGTGCCCCAGGGCTCTATATTAGGACCTCTTCTGTTCTTAATATATATAAATGATCTTCCTCACTTTACCGAAAATCTATGTGAGATTGTATTGTTCGCAGATGATACATCTTTGATTTTTAAAGTTGACAGGCAAAAGCAATCATATGACGTTGTAAATAATACTCTCTCACAAGTTTTGCATTGGTTTTCTACTAATAACCTAGTCCTCAATGCAAAAAAGACTAAATGTATTAAATTTACAATGCCTAATGTAAGGCAAATTAATACTGACATTATTATGAATAATGAACATATTGAACTCGTTAATTCAACAACTTTTTTAGGAATCACTGTAGATTCTAAACTACAATGGGGTCCTCATATAGGTGCTCTGGCAGAAAGACTTAGTTCGGCTGCATATGCAGTCAGAAAAATTAAGCATCTTACTGATGTTGAAACGGCGAGACTGGTTTATTTCAGCTATTTTCATAGTTTAATGTCATACGGTCTATTGTTGTGGGGCTCTGCTTCTGACATACAAACTATTTTTGTATTGCAGAAGAGAGCTATTCGATCTATATTATTTAAAGAAATTGATATTTTAACTGTAGCGTCTCAATTCATCTTTGACTGCATTATGTATATTCGTAAAAATCTTAATTTATTCTATAAGAAATCTGATATACATAGTTTTAACACAAGAAATAAACATAAGCTCGCTATTTCAAACCATAGGCTCCGCAAAACCAGTAAAACATTCGTTGGATTAAGTATAAAAATATTCAACAAGTTACCGCAAGGTATTATTGACTTACCCATGCATAAATTTAAGGTCTATGTTAAATCATGTTTAATGAAAAAAGGGTACTACAAACTTGATGAATATTTTAATGATAAACATATATGGACATGATTATTTGCTCGCTAGCACACCATATTTTTAAGTTCTCTAGCCCAAAATATTGTAAAGATTAGGATAACTACTGAGTTTCTTGCCGGGTTCTTCTCGGTAGGATTAGGTTCCGAACCGGCTGTAGCTTCAATTTTGGTTTGTATTCATTTTGACGATGCATAAGTGTTACTTGTAACCAACATGAATAAATGAATTGATTATGATTATGATTATGATTAGTACCTAAATCAGTTTTTTCTAATTATCTCAGTTCAACTTTTTGTAATTATTCAATTCTTCCAATTGGTGGTTAAATTGGGAGGCTACGGTTAAAATAATGTCTTTAAATAATTCTTTAAGTGAATCACGCGATGAAAATAGCGATTCATTTTGTTCATTTGATTTCAACATGTCAATAATTACTTAGAGCCGGTGTTTAGTTACAATGACGAGCGCTGTATTTGTTTGCGCTGACGTTTTTCTGTACTCCCCCTCCCTCTTTCTTTAAAAAAAGACGACCACTACAATCGATGATTACCGATTAACGGATTAACGATTAACGTTAACTTGCGTTAATTCTTCAGAAATGTAACGCTTTAACGTTTAACGAAGCTAACTTTTTTATTAGCGGATTAACGATTAACGAAGTTAACTGTATGATTAACGGTGCCCAGCTATGGGTACATATCATGAAGATATTAAAATATATTCATAAACACCCAGATACGTTACAAATACAAAATTAGTTTTGGATGAGGATCAAACCCACAATAAGAGAGCAAGGTCCGATCTCATTTTTTCGAGACTAAAACATTAATACAATTTTCATTGTAAAACGAACCATGTTGGGCGAGAACAAAACCATTGACAGTACTTACATCTGTTGGTATAACTTTGCCACTTTCATCAGTCCAAGTAATGTCGGGTTTTGGATAACTTTTAACTTTGCATACCAATGATAAAGAGTCGTTTTTTTTTACTTTTACCGTAGGGCCTTTTTCGATATTCATGGTTGGAGGCAAATTTGTAACTTTGTCTAGAACAAAAATGGTTAGTTTCTGTAGTGAAGAACTTAATTCATATGATTTTCGCATTTTTGTATGATGAAGTCTTAAGAAATAAATTAACAAAAATATACGAACAATAAAAAGTAATTCACTCACCAAAAACCTTTTGCACTTCAATTGGGGTTCTGCTATATCGTGTTATGTTGGTATTACTCTTAACATGCAAGCCTTTGATCTGCAAATTATTTTTTTTTATTAATATCAAATCAAAACAGTAAGTTTTTTTTTTCTAATTCATATTGCATGAAATTAAATATTTCTTTATGGAACCTACTTTGAATCGTCATTAAAACATACTACCGGTTCGGAACCTATCTTATCAGAGAAGATACCGGCAAGGAACTCATAAGAATTGTTACAGTAGCAGTATCTAACTTATAGCTGTAGATGACTTTTGTTCAAGTCATATAGTTTTTTTTATTAAATATTTATTAGAGATAAACTGAATCAGAATCAGTACTCAAAAGCGGCACATTTTCAAAAGCATGACGTGTGTGCCATCGATCCATACGAATATTGTAGGGAAGACCTGCGACAAAGCGGCACTGCATTAGTAAATATCTACCAAATATTATTCAATTTACTTACGACAATATTAAATAAATCTTTGGGTGCTAATACTTTGTCATCAGAGACGTAAAGTTTTTGTTTATCATCAACCATTTTTAGAGGTAGTTCTATGATTTTTTTTTCATCTACACTTTCAAGTAGTACTGTATTCAGGATAACTTCATCATCACTTATAACTTGTATATACAGATAGGATTTTTCATCTGAAATTTAAAATACACCAAAATTAACTGCCTACAAAAAGGTCCTACTATTGGTGATCTAATAAGAAGAATTAATCAGATTATTGAAATCAACAACGTCATGCAATTAATGAAGAATTAGACATTTAACGGAATACAAGGGAAAACTTTAGTTTGATACGAGTTGGTCGGTTTAATTGTCTGGCGCAATTATATAACTTCCTTTCATCCGTGTTCCACCAACGCACAATATCGTCCAGTGTCCAAGTGGGCAACATTCAGAATTAAATAAGAAAAATAATTTATTTATTAGCACACACTATCAATACACAGTACACAGACATAAAAGTGACACGAACAATTAATAGGTACAGTAGAAGTAAACAAACATAAAAAGAAAAGAAAAAGATAGTGATTGCGCAGCTAACAAGGTCACAGCCTCAGCATAAGCTGCTACGACATTGGATGCCGCAGTAGCGCTGGTATGCTGGCGGAACCTTAAGCTGAGTAGCGCAGTGAAAATAAAATTCGATTTTAAAAAAAGAGAACCGGTAGAATATTTTTTATCAATTGTTAGTTATTATTATACGACCATAAAATGATTACTCTATTGTGAAACTCTCCGTATATTGCGTGAAGACCTTCTTTGTCTAAAACGAAGAGTCAGAGGGATCTTGTTAAAATTAACGTCAAATACTTTTATCAAGTCTATGGTAAGCCATAAAAGTCAATTCTTTTAGTGAACGCTATTTTAGATGTGGTATTTTAAGCCGTATTTCCTAATATTTGACGACCTCCGTCGAGCCGAGAGGCGAGCGGGCTTGACTTTGGCATCGCGCCATCTCTGAGGTCCCGGGGTTGATCTCCGGTCGGGTCAGTACGGAAAACGATCTTTTCTATATTGTCTCTAGTCTGGGTGTTGTGGTACCGTCGTTGTTTCTGATTTCTGTAACACAAGTACTTTAGCTACTTACCACAGAAACAGAGCAATGTATGTGATGTTGTCCAATATTTATTTATTTTATTTAAGTATTTATTTGAGAGATCAAATCCTATACACGTTTCCATAGACCTATACTAATTAAATTTGGCAAGAATAATGATCTTACAGCACTAAAAAAAATACCGGAATCTCTTATTGGTTATTCTTTTATAATAATCAGTTAGCGAGTTTGGATTGTAACTAATAGGGTTTTTGTTACTGTCAGTGTATCTAATATTTTAAACAATAAATGTAATCAAACTACGTGTTTTGTCTTAATGGAAAAACCAGATTCACTGTTATCATGTAGGTATTCTCGTAAAAAAGAATTGAATGAACTCATAAAGAAATGGGTTATAAGTTTATCAAGGCATTTATAAACCGTTAATTTTTTTCGATTACTCATAAAAATTATTTGTCATTGTTTTTAAACAGAAACATTCGTCAATTTTACTACGTTAAACGATGATGGAATATTTATATCACTCTACTTGATTAAAATAATAGTCCTATTGATGTTAATTTAAATACCGTTAAACCTTTGTCAGCTTTATATGATATGTAATTTAAAAAATAAGCATTTAAATATATTTGGGACAACGCATTTAGATGTTAGTGTACATATATTTTTTTCAGACAATATGTTTGAATTTACCCAACTTTGATTTAACTTAACAATCCCCTTTTTAAAGTAAGAAAATAATTAAAAAATACAGCTAATTGCATCTATAATTGTTGATTTATAATCTTTTTTAATATCACGCGACATTATTTAAAAAAAAAATCAAATTATTGTAGTCCACGCGAACGAAGCTTTTTTTTGTATATGGCACTTCAAGATTAACCTCATTCCACCTGATGTTAAGTGGTAATGAGGCTCTTTTTTTTTTTACGGGAAGAAATGCGTGACGCACCGTACCGCCACCCGAGGGAGAGTGGCGGCGTGTGTGGGACTCTCCCGCCCTCAGAAGGGCAGGCCTACCCACTAAAACTCCCCGGTGGACGTCTTCGCCCTTAACGGCGGCGCTATGGGAAGCAGTAAAAACCATTACCACCACAGCACCGCCAGGCGGAATGGCCGCTTACGCGGCCCCGTCTCCTCCCCCCTGGATGGTCGGGGGGGTAAGCGGGGAAAGCCGATCCACTGAACTATCCCCGCCTCGCACTGGAGACCGTAGGTGCAATGCCGACTGGGGTGATGGTAATGAGGCCCTAGCTTAAGGGCGACAAGTACAGCATAATAAATCTGTTATTGGACTTGTCGTCCTTACCTTGAAGGCTTGACCCGTGCTACTAATGTAGCACCCCCCAGTAGCTCTGGAAACCTTACTCACACGCAGGAACACAACAACACCGAAGTGAAAAGCTAATAAATAAACAGAAGTGACGTTACTCCTGTCAATTCGATTTAAAAGAATCGTTTAGAGCAAGACCAAAAATATAATTCGATACTGCTATTTACTTTGATATGATACTTTTTTTAAACTTTTAAGGTATCAATGACGTTGAAAGAGGACTTTAAGTAATGTCAATCACATTAATTAATTGTTATATATATCACCGTAAGATTGTAAAAACCGTTAGATTACAATCTATCTCGAGAGATTGTAAACTGTCGACAGATTGTGAACTATAACTTAGGATTGCAATTTAACGCATTATTTTTTGCTTTATTGTAATCTATCGAAGTGAAACCGTCAAATTACAATCTTTCCCGCGTCAAACTGTCAACTGTCCGAAAGCTCTTCCTGATTGGTCGGTTTATTGTATGAGCGACCAATCACGACCAGCCTTTCTATGTCCCCGTAAAGTTAGAAATGAAATTCAATTCAAATCATTTCTTTTATTTAAAGAAATAGAGATGTCTTTTAAATGAAATAAATGCAATTTTAAAAAAGCTTCAAGTATTTATTTACTATTAAGTAGGTAATCAATAATCCTGACATACGTTGAGAAATACCTAATTCTACCGAAATATTTATTCTTCAAATATTCAAAATTTTAATTGAAAATTAAATTTTGAGTTTTAACACAAATTAAAATTGGAAATATTTAAGAAACTCTTATAAAAATAATATAAACATACCATACATTAATAGTATTCAGACAACAAACGAAATAACAAACAAATATGGCGAATGACGAGGTGGCGCGGGCACATAACTCTCAACTTATCAGCGCGCGAGATGCATTTCGTTCTACGTATTTGACCGATTCCCATCGATAGATTACAATATAGCGAAAAATACCAATAAAATATCATAGAAGAAAAGTATGTGAAGTAATAATTTCCTATTTAATATATTCTTATTCAAATATCGTGTTTTAACATGTATTTAAAAAAATAATAGGAATAGTTACTTGCCAATCTTAATTGATTGGCAAGTAATTATTCCTATGCTATTATATATTGTTTGTATTAGAAAGTTCATTAAAAACAAATAAAATAACATTAGGCAACTGCCCTTTTATGTTGACGATTTCTACTGTCGGTGGCGAGATTAGTGCACTATGGTTGAATGCATTAATTTGGTTACAAGCTATATTATTTCTTCCTTAAATTGATTCTCTGGCGACCGTGAAAGTGTCGGTCGCTAACAGGATAGCTAACAAAAATTAGATGGAAAATTAAAAAGTAAAAACTAAACTTGATGGGTTAGTAGTAGATTGGCACGAAATTATTTCGCCCAAACGTGCGAATCGACTCCTTTAAATAAAAATATTTGTGGTAGGCGTTTCGCACGAATGTATTTTAAACGCTTGCGAACCGACTCCTTCAAGAACTAAACGCATACTGCTAGTTAATTTGATTAATTTACCTTTTATGGGCATATTTGATGTGTCGTTGAGTGAAATGGGTTCCGTGACAGAGAACCCATGCTTGAAACTCACGTCTGCATCTGCAGTGACCACTACGCTAGTGTTGGACTTACTCCCCACCGTGCACTTGTAGTCTCCTTGCACTGGGTTCTTTATTTTCATTACCTTTAATAAAAAAAAAACAAAAGTTGCTTATACAGCCCCCAGCCGAGTCTCATCTCATGTATCTATACTAATATTATGACGACCTCCGTAGCTTAGAGGCAAGCTGGATGGACTTTGTGCCATCTCTGAGGACCCAGGTATCGAACCTGTCGGGTCAATATTGGACTATTTTGTCACTTTTCTATATTGTCACGGGTCTGGGTGTTGTGGTGCCGTCATTTTTTTTGATTACTGTAACACGAGTGCTTATTAAGCTACTTACCACAGATTCAGAGCAATGTACGTGATGTTGTCCAATATTTATTTATTTATTATTATAAATCTGAAGAGTTTGTTTCATTGTTTGTTTGAACGCGCTAATCTAAGAAACTACTGGTTCGAATTGTAAACTTCGTTTTGTGTTAGATAGTCCATTTATTGAGGAACGTTATAAGATAAATAACACCATACTGCGATCAAAAGGAGAAAAGAATCAATGGGAAATGTGGAAAAAGCTGGGATAGGGGCTATCCATAAAGTACAGCCAGCAGTTTGTATACACCTCAGTACCTTGTCACATTAAAGCTCGTAAGCAAATAGTACGTCATCGCGTCAGTTAACGTAATATGACAAGGTACCGAGTTGATACAAACTAATGATGCTGACTGTACGTCACACGAATTTCATGATTTTTTGAGACGGTCCTCCACACCTCCCCCCCCCCCCCCTTGTCACACCATGTCACACTCTGTCCCCCCTCCCACCTATTTATGTGTGACGTACTTTATGCATGACCCCATATAATGCGTGCGAAGCCGCGGCGGAACGCTAGTTAGCCATATTTAGATTACCTTTGCATTATTGAGGTCAACTTTAATTTCAAGATTACATTTGGTTCCATCCGGTGAAGTGACATCTATGGCTGCTTCCTTCCCTGACTCCGCAATCACCACATCTTTCATGTCACCGTCTACTGGTATCTGTAAAATTCTAATCATAAAACTGATTTGCAATTAAACATTTGAAAGACATTGTGCACGCAGTTCATTGCTGTGAAAGATGAATTCACGTACAAAAGAAGAAACAAGCAACGTCTCAGAAATGGTGGCAATCAATATTTTTTAACCTATTGCTTTTGTTTGATATTCTATATTCTTCTGTTAAGGGAAACACATCTATCCGTTGACCAAACAACATGGAAATTGATCTTTTTTTTATAAAAAAATAAGATGACCTAGACGGCGCAGTGACAATGGGAGGCAAAGCGCAAAAATAGTGCACTATAGTTGAATGCACTAGTTCGGTCACGAGCTACATTATTTCTTGCTTCAATTGATGCGTCACACTTCCACGGTCGCCGGAGAACAATAAACAAAAATAAGATGGAAAATTGAACAGTAAATCCTAACTAGATAAATTGATGTGTCGTTGAGTGATGTTCCTTTAGTTAGAGGAAATTTCTTGTTTTATTAATGAAGCGGAGTCAACTATTCCTAGGTACTATTTTTAATAATACCTTTGCACAATACATAACGATCGTAAAGACATGTTCTACGACAACGCTGCACCCTCACATAGTTAAATCCAAACAAATTGTTATCCATACAAATATATCTCACCTTAAACTCGTGTCCATAACCGGGAGGGAATGACTTAGTTATCACCGGACTCGGAGCATTCTTCTTGCTAATAGTATCTGTGATGTACGCCAAAATCTGCATGAAATTACAAGATTCAAGAGAGGTAGGGCATAGCGATTTTTAGTAGCAAGCAACTTTTCGATTTTATTCCAGAGCGTGGACTCAACTAGGTACAATCAATTAAGTCAGAATTTACCGAACAGCGCAACCCGAGAATTTCGATCCTGGGGTATCAAAATTATATCCCAAAGACGTCCTGTGACAATTAGTTGGAATTGAACTGAACTCATCGGTGGTTGGGCTACTACTGGTTTTCGGCAGATTCGCAAAAATTTTGCAAGTTAGCAAAAGCATTATAGTATGAAGCCCAGATCTTACTGTATAGTAAGATGTTAAATTCCTCGAACTGCATCTCATAAAGTATACCTTGACGCCTTTAAGTTGCGTGTTCAAAGAAAATGGTCCGCTTCTACTTTCGATGAATAGTTCAATTAGGAAAGATATGTTGAAGGTGGTAATATAATCGCGTAGAAAATGAATAAATAAAACATAAAAGACTTTTGGATAAACTACGTTTTTAAGGAATATTTATTATAGTTATGTTTATTCTTTTTCTACGCCATTATATAACCACCTTCAACTAGGTAAGTCTAAAAATAATTCACCGAGGAGCCGGATACCAGCTACTGGCGCGACAAAGCCTCAATCGCAGTCGGGTCCCGGACGTCGAAGTAATGGGGTCGTGAAGCCTCATGGGCCCATGAGTTCTTAAAGCTCTAGAACGGGGATTTCTGGCGTCGCCAGCCCCGTGGTGCGCCAACACCATGTGACGCACCTATACGCGCTATGTCTCTCATAGTATTTGCACGGCAGTGGGGGCCTACGTTCCCGCACAGCGGGATAGTGACCGACGACTACCACAGAGTAGGGGCACAAGTTTTAGTCGATTCAACTCTTACTTAAAGCTATACTTATCTTTTCAAGCACGATAATACTCGTGACAACTAAACTTGATGAGTCAATTAGTCAGAACAGTCACCCTTACCTACTCCTTACTTTCTGGTCGGAAATAAATAGATGTCTGTCCTTATCATTTGTATACCTACACGCAAAAACTTCTGGATAGACTTAGATGAAATTCGGCAATAGAATATTACATTAATACTTTTGATATGACACCAAAATGACTATTTCATTTCGAATTTACTTTAAATATTATTTATAGAAATATTTTCCCTAAGTTTATAAAATACTCGGTCGGTCGGTAACAGTCTCGGCGAACTTCGTTTCGCCTTAAAGAATTTTTCCCGTTTTTCTGTTGAAATTTTTCAAATTTTACTTAGGATCCCTAATTTTGTAGCCTATGTCAAATTGGAAGAATGTAGCATTCTATTGGTGAAAGAACAAACATACAAAAATAGGTACAAATCTTTCCTCTTTATAATATTAGTATGAAAAATGTAAGTCTACATTGCATGCCGTGGCAACCTCTAATAAAGATAACGCTTAGCTTTAAGTTTATGTTTGTTCCTAAATTTGTATTGTCAGCGTTTTTCTTGTTGGTTGTCATAATAGAGAAAATAAAAATAAAATAAACACTAAAGGCTACCCGATATATAACTAGAAATAACGCGAGTAAAGTCGCATGCAGCAGCTAGTTTGAATAAACTTTACCTTCTCAACGTCTGTCTTGTCCAAGTGAAAAACTTGGCCTTTTGTGGCTTTCGCCAGGTCATGGTACACCAGATATTGCGGATCAGTCTCAGAATATCGACATGAGGTTTTAGTCATGAGAAATATAATCTGAAAAATATAATTAGAAATGAGAAAAAAAAATCTTTCACCTTTTAATTAATATTTGAGTTAGCTCTGCGTCTGGGTGTTCACATTTATGTATTGTGAGTATGTGCTATCACCGTTGATTCTTGTTTCCATAACACAGGAGTTTAAAAGTTTTTAAGAGAGGTAGGGCATAGCGATTTATCGCTCGAACTGGAGAAGCCCAAATGGTGAAATACCTCCACCTTACAGAAGACCGCAACCAAATAACAATCACTTCTGTGTTGTTGCGTTCCTGCGTGTGAGTAAGGTTTCCAGAGCTTCTGGGGGGTGCTACATTAGTAGCAGGGGTCAAGCCTTCAAGGTAAGGGCGACAAGTCCAGTAACAGATTTATTATGCTGTACTTGTCACCCCTAAGTTAGGACCTCATTACCTCTTAACATCAGATGGGATGAGGTCAATCTTGAAGTGTAATATATAAAAAAACTACTTACTCAATCCTGTTACCTATGGTGTCAAATATATATATTTGTATATATAAAATAAAATTACCTGTATCTCTTTCTGTATTGCCATATTACGAACAGCCATGTTTAATAAGTAGTCTTTGGCTACTGCGTCCGTGAACACGAACAAATATGAACCTTTAAGGCTATTTTTCAAACCCAATGTTATTCCAGACAGCGCCATCTCTGGGCAATCGCCGCCTCCGTGTATTTGTATTCTGCCTAACTTTGAGATAAAATCCTTTCGGTTCAACGTCTTTATCAAAAGATCTAAAATCAAATAATGTAGAGTAATATAAACTTTAGGACTTTCGCGTTCCGCTTTAAAAATTTAAAATTAGTTAACGGATCCAAACGCAAGTCGGACGCAATGGATCCAGTGAAAGCCGGACAGACAAACAGGCAGACAGAGTTACTTTTGCATTAATATTATATTCAATTATAATATTAGTATGGAGTATGAATTTATCGCTATGATGTGCGTCATGGGCGTACCCAGCATTTCAATAGGCAGAGCAGAAGTGACCACACTGAGACCTAGAAGGAGCTTGAAAATACGTATTTTTTCACTAGCTATTTCCTTCGACTTCGGTCTAGTTTCTTTTTAGCTCCTCTTACCAAGATTTGATACTTAATCGAGCAACACAATTTTGTTCTTATCTACAAAACACATATTGCTTTACACTCGTATGATAATTTTTTTTATTAATTTTTCACCAGTTTCACTTTTATGCTTGGCCAGTTGAAAACCAATACAAGAGTTTTTATATCAATATTAACAAAGGTTCACGCTACTTTTAGCGTTTTCAACTTTTTTGTTGAGAAATTATATCGAAAAACTTACCTGGCTCATGAAAGCCTTGTAAATGGTCATTAAAAGTAACTAAAATAAAGTTGTCGACTCGACTGTCCACAGAACTATGAACAGTTTCGAAAATACTTGTAACACCTCTTAGCACTTGTTTTAAATCTTCACCCATAGAAGAAGTATCGTCAATAACAAATGTTACACTGAATTTTTCATTTTGAGCAACGGTTAGAGAAACACAGCACACTGCGAAAACGTGAATTACTGTATGCCAAATCATTTTTGTCTTTATTGTGTTAACACGTCCATAGCCAAGTCAGTTTGAATGCGACTGATTCAGTTTCATTAATTGATTATTTATATCAGCATTCCGTAGTATTACGACGTCGAAACAGTGGGTTTATTATCAAAAACAAAATATATCAGAGCTGATGACACATACAAATATTTTAACTCTCATAATCGTAGCCAACTCACTCGAACACGTGCATTTTAAAGGACCATTTTTTATAAAAAATGGACACAGTCGTTTTTGAGTTTATTAATAAGATACACACACAAAAAAATACAGTAGTAGTTAGTGAATCTTCAGGCTGAAAATGTACCTACTGTCATTTTTAACTGAATAAATATTGCTTACCGTTTCATAACCAATTTTTAAAATCAGATAGGTACCAATCTTAGCTAAGATTTTGTTATAGTAATTTAGTCAGGAACCCTCTGTGCAAAATTTCTAACGGACTTGACGCTTGCTATCTCATAACATTACCAACTTAATAATTTTTATTTTAAGTTCAAAGTTAGCTTTAATGTAGTTCTTTCCGATTGTAGTATGAACTTAGATAACAAGGTCAGATCGAATTGTGTCTACACAAAGTGGTACATTACATGCGTAATGAATAAATATTTTTGCAATGTTTAAATATTGCTATCCTGGAAGAGGTCAATTAGTAACAGTGACTTCTTGTGTTCAATCAAAGTTTTGTTCAATCTCTCAATACTAGCGACTACCCGTACTTCGCAATTTTTCATTGGCTTTCTCTCGTAAGTCAAAATTCTCAGGTTCAATTTGGGGTGTTAAATATTTTCCCCTTGCTCGTTTACGGTTAAGGGTCCGTGTTTCTTGTTTTCAATATATAGATAGCAAAATCGCTACCCAAATTTCAAGTTTGTAGATATAACAGTTTCTGATATTCCGTAATTTATTAGTTAATGCAGTGGCGGATTAACACTTTTGCCGCCAGTAGGCTATTCTAATTTGGCCGCTCCTCTCTCTCTCTCTCTCTCTGCATTTCAAATCAACCCCCCCCCCCCCCCCCGCGTTAGCATCCAAAACGAAGCCTTCATTTCTAATAAGATTAAGGTATTCATTTTTTTCTATTTTTTTTAGAACAAAAAAATTTTGGGGCAAATTTGTGGCCCCCTATAATCTGCCGCCCTAGGCTCCAGCCTACTCAGCCTTCTGGTAAATCCGCCTCTGAGATAATGAGTAGTGTTTCACTATATTACAGTTAGTAAGCTACGTTATCTCCGGTAAACAAAAGCTTAATTATAGTTTCATTAAGTTAAGGGATTCATACTAAAACTTCAATAATGAAACCGAAGGTGTGAAAAAAATTACCAAGAAACTTTCTAACATCGCGTGTGCTGTGAAAACGATTGGCTATAGTACTTAATAATGTTCAACTGTTTATAGTTATGTGACAATAAGTGTGCCATAGCAATAGCAGCGATAACCGGTGGAAACTGGTAATGTGGAAAAAACGGTGATAGTACGCAATTATTAATCATTGGACACATATAAGGGAATCCCGTGGAAATAAAAAGTAAAGTAGGTTAGTTATAAATGATTTTATTTAAAACAAAAAATATTCATCTACTTATATGAAATATTAACTAGTATATAGATTTAAACTTAGCATCTATGATTTGTTTACGAAAGCACAAACATGAAGTACTGATTAAAGTTTGTGTATCTCAAATTACACAATAAGATACGAAGACTAAGTAGGCCTACTTAGTCTTAGTCAGAGACGAGAGAAGTAGGTATACTTGGTAGATAATCATAATAATAGCCCACAGCTTACTGCACATTCTTAGTTTTTTACTTACTTGTTGAAATAGCGTAACTGAGTTTTTAGGGAGTAACTTAAATAGGGAATATGCATGATTTTTTTATTATTTAATATCCTTCATACATTACTGGTAAACACTGGGTACAGTACCGGCAAATGTTATAGTTATTGCCATAGTTATAATGCCTCAAAGTGGTAAGCGACATATTTCGGCTTTTAAAATGTACTGTTTAGTAAATAAAGTTATTATTATTATTATTTTTTCTGTTTATTTTTTCTCAGTCTTTAGACTGGTTTTATAAGGTCCAGTTACGGGCATATTACCAAGCAACTGAACTAAGAGTTTGCGGTATGTGGGTTAAGAATATCTGAGTTTGTGTTAAATGGTTCATCCTGTAGAAAACGTCTTACTATTCGGCAGGTATTAAGTATTGCGGCTTTTTGCATAGTGATATAAGAGGTTTCAGGTAGGTCAAGTAACTTAAGACTATGGTGTAAATGATTCGGTATAACTCCTGTACTGGAGAGCACCAATGGCACTATGTAAACTTTATTTAGATTCCAAATCCTTAAAATTTCTTCTTTTAATTCTGAGTATTTGTGTATTTTATCTGAGATTGCTGTTTTAATATTGTGGGTATTTGGAATTGTAACATCTATTAAATATACTGTTTTGCTGGCCTTGTCTAATAAGGTTATGTCCGGTCTATTGCAGTGTATCGTTTTATCTGTTAAGATTGCTCTATCAAAATATAACTTGCAGGTGGGGCTCTCCAGGACTGACTTTGGCTTGTATTGATAGTATGGTTTTACATTTGACGGTATCAATTTGTGTTTAATTGCTAGTTTTTGATGTATATAGTGTACGACTTGGTTGTGCCGGTGTGTGTAATCATTCTGCGTTAGTACGGGGCAGGCGTTTATAATGTGTTGTATGGTTTCTGGATTCCTATGGCATTTCCTACATCTATCGTCTTTTGCGTTAGGGTCTTTGATGATGTACTTCCTATAGTTTTTAGTATTGACGACTTGGTCTTGAATTGATATCAAAAAACCTTCAGTTTCTGGGAACAGATATCCTAGTTGCAACCATTTATTCGAGGCTTTTAAGTCAATATGTGTTTGCTCTAACTCGTGGATATGCCTGCCATGTAGCTGTTTTTTACGCCATGCATCAAGTTTTTGCTTTTCTGATTCCTGTACTGTGTCCCTGTCGGTATTTTTAAGTTTAAGATTAAGTGGTGTAAAATTATTATCGCTATCTATTATGGCTTCATGTAAATTACTACAGTTACCTTTTTCATAAAAGAAATTCCTAAGATTATCTATTTGACCTTCCCATAGACATCTTACATCCACTAAACCCCTGCCACCATGTTCCCTTTTAACTGTCGTTCTTTCTATCGCTGATTTAGGGTGCAAATAATTATTTTTCTTTAGAGTAGTTCTGGTTTTTATTTGTAACTTAGATATATCAGTACTGGACCACTTTATTATTCCGAAAGAATAAGTCAGAATAGGGATAGCATAGCAGTTGAGAGCTTTGAATAGGTTTTTCGAGTTCAGATATTTCTTACATAGTAGATTGACTCTTCTTAAATACTCTGTAGTAAGTTCTTTTTTTATTTGTGTATGATTTACGTATCTATTTTGTTTTAACCCCAAGTATTTATAAGTGTCATTACTTTCCATTGCTCTTATGTTTATATCCTCGTCTAAACTGTAATCACCTGAAACTATTTTTCCTTTCTGTATATGAAGTGTTTTACATTTATCTAATCCAAATGACATTTTTATGTCTTTACTAAAATTTGCTGTAGCTTCTATTAAATTTCTCATTTCCATCTCTGACTGGGAGTATAATTTAATATCATCCATGTACATTAGATGTGATACATTGGCCTTATGTGATAGTTGGTATCCATTGTTTGAGCTAGTAAGTATTTTGGAAAGAGGGTTCAGAGCAAGGCAGAACCACAAAGGACTGAGGGAATCACCCTGAAAAATACCATTTCTAATATGAATGTTATCAGTAGTAATCTGAGCTGCTTTAGTTGATAGGGATAGGATTGTATTCCAATTAGACATGGCATTCTCCAGAAAAGTTATGATCGTAGGATTTATTTTGTATATCTGCAAAATTCTTATTAACCATGAATGAGGGACACTGTCAAAAGCTTTTTTATAATCTATATATGTTATATGTAGGTTTTTATTGAGTTTATTAGCATGTTTTAGGATTGTAGAATCAATTATCAACTGTTCCTTACATCCTCTATGGTTCCTTCTGCACTCTTTTTGCTCTTCTGTCAAAATGTTGTGATATTCTATATGCTTATTTATCTTATTGGTAAGGCAGGATGTTAGAAGTTTGTACAAAGTTGGCAAACACGTTATTGGTCTGTATTGAGATGGATTGCCGGTATCTGTGCTTTTAGGTAGCATATATGTAATGCCTTTAGTGATGAACGCTGGTAGTTCTTCTTCTCCTTTGATTAATAATGTCAATTTGTTTGCCAGTAAATCATGTAACACAATAAGTTTTTTATACCAAAAGTTTTGGATTCCATCTATACCTGGGGCTTTCCAGTTTTTCATTTTCCTTGTAACTATTTCAATATCTTCTTTCGTAATATCTGTGAACTCCATTTCGTCCAAATCATCCCACTTTTGTTCTTCATCTTTTATCCATCTTGCCTCATCATTATGAAGAAATTGTTCCTTCTCCCAAAGTTCAGCCCAGTAGTTTCGCATATCGTCTTTCTCAGGGATCGTTGTATCAGAGTTTCTATTGGTTGTTGTACCTAGCGACCTATAAAACCCTTTTTCACTTGAATTAAACATTTTGTTATCTGTTTTTCTCTGTAATGATTTTAAATAACGTGCTAGTCTGTTTGATTTTAATGACAATTTCTGCTTAAGTGTGTCTAGTACATCCTGTGGTGTTTTGTTGTTATTTTCATGGGTAGAATGGATTTTGTTCTTTTTTAATATAAGTTGAACTTTGGAGACCAGTTTCTTTGATCTAGTATTACCTGATATATATTGCGTCAATCTAGCTATATCTGCTCTAAGTTGTTCTATATCCTTTTCTAATCGTATTTGCCATGGTTGCTTTGAGTCTCTAGGAGTATAATTATTAGTCTGATTTTTAATTGTATATCCTAACTTCTTGCTAATTACGATTGCACTACAGTATACTAAAGTGTGTATTTGAACAATGCTTAAGTTTTCTTTTACTACATCATTTAATATTTTCCTGTTAAATATGCTAACTAATTTATATAATTCTTTATTTTCTCTTAACTTTGGTAATCTTGGGCGCATTTCTGGTTCTAAATCTGAATAATTATCTAATTCTGTCATAAATGCATCTAGTAATTCCTTTTCTAAACTTTTTTTAAATCTTCATATTGGGCTGTGTCGCTTGTAAACATGTCTGTTTGTTGTGGTGTAGCTGGAGATGTTGTTATCTCATTTCTAGCTGAATCTAAATCTGTATTTTCGTTTAATATGGATTGAGTATTTGACAAACTAACGTTCAAAATTTCCGCGGGTGATCGTCCGTTTTGATGTTCTAGCTCTTCAGCTACTTCTCTTCTTATAATGTTGAGCCTGTCTACATCTATATATTTGTTTTTCAATATGAGCCTATTTTGATCTGCTATTCTTTGTTCAGATATGTGTGATAGATGTGGGTAAGATTCTAAGAAACTTTGGTGAAGTAGCTGCCTATATGCAGTAAGATCAGTTTCAAGACGTGTTATTCTAAAGTAGGATCTTATAATTGTCTCATTTTGATCGATTGTCCATCTCATGCGGTTTTGTGTTGAAGTATGAGTATTTCTAACGGTATTGAATGTTGTATTTTGAGATGTAAATTGTGAGTCTGTATTGCAGTTAGACATTTTACCTAATTCTGAAGCTACTTCACTACGTATGTTATCTATTGTGGTGTGCGGTAACATTTTCTTATTGACAATTGCTCTTCTTTGGTCACCCACTCTTTGGCGTGTTACTCCTTCCATGTGTGGAAATTTTTGGATAAATTTTTCATGTAAAAGTGTAAGATAGTTATTTGTGTCATCTTCTAAATGTGTTATTTCAAAGTAAGTTCGTAGGATAAACTCGTTCATCTTAGTACTCCATTTCCTACGTACTATTTTGCTGCTGGTGATGGGTGCAGGTTCGGTGACTATTGGCGTCTCCTGCACAACATCCTCCAACTGCATGCTACTACTATTTGAAGGTGTGGGGGAACCTCTGTACGATGGGTCGGTAGAACAAGTTGAAAAATCTGGGCTATTGCATGAAACAGAAGAGGTCCCACCCATTGTGTCGGCTGAAGCATATTCGGGTTCATACCCAGCGAGGGCCCGCCTGCTCAGCTCCTCGCCACCAGCGGTTCGCATGCTGTGACACCCAGCGCTGGCTCCAGGTGTGCCCCGGCGATAGCCCCCGGGAAGCGGCCTCAAACGATATCTCATATTACGTGTCTCCATATTGTTTTGGGTTTGGGACCGTTGGTTCGGGTTGGGTAACCAAGATGCTATTGGTAAGTTAATTAGATCATTCCGTAATCGGGTGTAGACGTAGATGTTCAGTCTGAAATTTCAATTATGTACAAGCCTTCTCTTAAGCCCCCCCACCACGACAAGGTGGCCCCATGGGGGGGTTATTATTATTATTATTATTATTATAGCAACACCTGTTTTTATTTAAGAAAACGAATACAGAACACATAACATACCACTTCTTTTTCGATAAAACGAAAATGAATCTAATTATCTAGAGCAGTGTTTCTCATTTGCCGGGTCGCGACCCGGTACCGAGCCATCAAAATAAAATACCGGGTAAAATTATAATACCTACTATTGATCGAGGCAACGTAAATACCTACTTGTATTAAGGTAAATGATTGAACCAGATCTTAGGATTAACTTTCGTTAATTTAGTAAAAAATAAGCAACTGCTCCATATTTCGCACTAAAATTTATTGAATAAAAATGCGATACCAAAAGATTACCATAATAATTAATAAAACATATTTTCTACTAATAATAAATGTTTATTATTTATTCTAATGGAATTCAGCTTGAGTTGAAAATTATTAGGCGGGTCACGAAAGGGCAGTGTGAAAAGTACCAGACATGACCCAGTAGTTTTCACACTGCAAAACAATGATTGGGAAACACTGATTTAGAGCATTCGTTAACCCATGCGACATGGTCAATCGTTAGGTACAGACACGTCACTAAGTTGAAACAAACTAAAATGTTTATTAACTTTTGGTGTTTATTGTATGAAGCTATTTGACATTGTTATGATTGCACAATCTGTAAATATAAAATTGTCCAATTAATTTATCAAGCTTGATATTATTGGAAAACCAGCAATGTTTGACAATGTAGCGTTCAACGATTTTGAACTTAATGGTTTTTCACCACGTTAACGAATTTGTGTATAAAATGGTAACACTCTTTACCATTTTATATTTTGAAAATCTAAATGTGGTCTTTAATTTTGGTGACTGTAGGTGAACATTAAGACCTACTAAAAGTAACACTCCCAGTTCCATAAAAAACACATACAAATCCAATACAAAAACCACTGTAATGGTAAAAAAAGTGAATAACATGCAAGTGGGCTTCATTGGGTATAAGTATTACTCCAAAAAAACTTTGTAGTTTATATATCAGACTGAATAAAAGCGCGGAATTATGCCCATGGAGCCGACGAACAGGTCTCCATTACCAGCTCCAAAATGACCCTTATAGCGAAAGACCTTTTCGAAGCGATCTAGCTTACAGCAGAAGGTGTAGCCATATTTAGCGTTCTTCCATGTCCTCCCTTCCATCCAGGGCAGCAAATGGCAGACGCCCACGCAGACCTCGTTATTGAAACCATCGGCGCTGGTCAAGTCGGGAATGTTCAGCTGAATTACGGCGACGGACGAATTAGTAGCTTTGTTTTGGATTACCTACGGAAAAAACAACGTTACATGGATCACTAAATGCTCATTAGTTTAGTTTAGATGGCCTCTTTCTGGGTTATGGTGTGGTTCTAAAAAATGTTTCCTAAATCTTTGTAGCTCTTTATCTACTTGTAAACCAGAATATTGTAAATTAACCATGACTTTTTCCTTAGAAAAATTGTATAATCCTCCTTCCTTGAGGTTTTCCTAACGTGTTTTAACTGTCAAGTCCGCTATCTTAATGGACGTATATCTGAGAAATATTTCTTTTTTCATCAATGACACCAATGTACCAAGGACCTGGTTGTGCCCCTTATTGATCGACTATTTTAGATATGAGATATTACTGTTTTCAGTGCACTGAAAACAGTAATCCCGAGTAGTAGACCTGCAGGTCATAATATGCTACAAGTCCATATCTGCTACAAGATCAGGCATAAGATATTTATCGGCGCTCTCAACGACTCAATACCCGACTGGCAGCGCCTGAGAAGCGTGAAACAAACGATTCTAAATCAGCTTAATTTAGGAAACAAACATTCAGTAAATTTGCTTTGTCTGGGTGTCAAATCCCCCAGCTACTATGCATTGTCTGGTTTAGTACAAAGACAATCCTTAGCTTAAGATAAATTGTTTGGCACATAGTAAAATACGGTATAAGATACCGAACAAAGGAAATTAAATAAAAGTTTATAAAATATGAAAGTTATTATGATGATGCAGTCTAACCTTCCAGAGATACTTTGGTACCGCTTGTTGCAGATGTCTGTTATCTTTGAGACTGATTTGTCTCGATTTACCAGCATCGTCACTCAATTCCAGATGATGAGATGCACCAGTCCACACTACGATATCATTATTCGGATCCTCTGCTAATTTTCTAACTCTTCTTTCCAATTCATCCCAATTCTGAAGGCAAAATAAACAAACACATCATTCGTTGACAGTTTCCGTCAAAGTAACTAAATGCGCTAAATTTAAAATCTGTCTCATAGTTTGATTTGTATTTTAACAGTCGCCACATATTTAACAAACTAAAAAGATCATTCTTTATACAGAAAGCTTTTAAGTATTATCATTATAACGTTAATCTCTGTTGCAAACAAGGCAGTTGCTTCGGCACCCGTTTTCCACTAGGAAGTAATATATACATGCTAATTAACAGTAGACGTAGGAGTCAGTAAAGTTTGAATACAATATTGATTACTGACCGTATAGTTATTATTGCAGGCGCTCCAATGCGGCACAACGTTTAAATGACTAAAAGCAGTTTTGGGCGCGACTCCGGCGGGGAGGTCACGTGGATTAACCAACTGTCTTTTTTTAAAACAGCATTTGTCGTCTTCATGAAACGGTCTGCCCAAAATAGACGAAACAGTAGCTCTTTGATTTTTGCAATCGTATAGTTCATCGAAATTCAATGGCAATAAGAAATGGTCTCTCCACTTTATATCATTATCAGGTTCAACATCAGCCAGTGTTGGCCGAAGTGTTTGCTTAGTGTAAACTGGCGTATTAACTTTTTTGTCCAAACAAACTTCATATGCCTCTATAAATAATTTGCCTGAGATGTATCCCACTTTTTGTTGCTCGGTACCTGTTCCTCTACATTGTATACCAGATCTTAAAACTGTAAATGGCACTTCTTCTTGACATGCTAAATCTGATATCTCTTTCAATTTTCCGTTGACTTTGAATTTATTTCCGTCGTCACACACGGCCTCTAAAACTTTAGTTCCTGGTATGGTCATAAAACCATTGGGACAGTGTATCGTTATATTATTTTTACCGTGAGGGATCTGCAAGTAATCATTATATTTGTCAAATGCCGGCCAATCTCCGTAAATATGACCATTCTTATACGTTTTCTGATACATCAGAGGTTGATTATTATTCGCTAAATCAGTTTTGATGTTCAGAAAGCAGTCTGAAACATACAATTTTAATTTAGACGTAACAAGAATTTTATCGAGAAATTAAATATACTGTAATAAAAACATACCTTTAGAAATAATAGTAAAGGTCCGGGATATACTACCAAACGTATTGCTTACGACGCAAGTGTAGTTTCCCATATCTTCTGGTCCCATTATTTGTAAATAATGTACCATTTCGTCCAAAGCTAATTTGTTTCCATTAGCAAACCATGTGACCTTGTAATTGGAAAAACAAAGTGTTATAAAACAAATATGCAACATGAAAATGTTTTGATTAATTTCATTTCATGTTTTTAGGGTTCCGTACCTCAAAAAGAAAAAACGGAACCCTTATAGGATCACTTTGTTGTCCGTCTGTCCGTCCGTCCGTCCGTCTGTCAAGACCCTTTTTCTCAGGAACGCGTGGAGGTATGAAGCTGAAATTTATATCAATTACTCAGGTCTACTGTCCCTTGAAGCTGTGAAAAAATCAAACTTCTAAGCCAACGCAATCAAAAGATACAGCCGTTTATGCCGCAAATTTTCGACACTTGCAAGGGAATCAAAACCTACAGGGTGCTTCCCGTGAACTCAGAATCTTGAAATTTGGTACGAAGTGTGCCGACCTACGACATGACCTACAAGTCGACACAAATACAGCGTCAGCAGAATTGGCGTAGTAAACAACGCTCCATACGTAATGCGTGACATCGATATCCTACATCGCGATATCAGAGTTTTCGTCGCCACTAAGTATATATACAACACACCAAGATTGGTAGTTGGGCCTTGGTCCCCGAGCAGATAACACCTAGCTCGGCGGAAGTACTTCCACTTTTAGTAAAGAACATACGTTCCTTACATTGGTGACCCCGACTGAGCTGAACATCAGCAGCCTTTGAAGAACGGAGCCTTTGCATCAGGCCATGTCTCCATACCCTCAACAGCCAGCTTAGCCACGACAAGAGCACCGGACCACCTCAGCCGACAAAGCCACCTGGTTCCGGGCCCGTGTAATGAAGCAGGCCATCGCAGCCCTACGACCGAGTCATTGGTCCACACCGGCGTAGCAGCAGCTGCCTCCCTGCAACTACACGCATCGGGCACGTGCTTGGACTCCAAAGGGGGGGAGTACTGTGCCGACCTACGACATGACCTACAAGTCGACACAAATACAGCGTCAGCAGAATTGGCGTAGTAAACAACGCTCCATACGTAATGCGTGACATCGATATCCTACATCGCGATATCAGAGTTTTCGTCGCCACTAAGTATATATACAACACACCAAGATTGGTAGTTGGGCCTTGGTCCCCGAGCAGATAACACCTAGCTCGGCGGAAGTACTTCCACTTTTAGTAAACAACATACGTTCCTAACGTTAAAACGTTAACGTTATAACGTCTTATAGCATAGATAAAGGAAAAATTACGAAAACCATAAATTTTTAGTTACATCACATAATATATATTTTTTTAATAATTTTAAACTTACTACCCATTTCCTCATAAACGCGTAGAGGTATTAAATTAAATTCATACCAAATACTCAGGTCTATAATACCTTTAAGCTGTAACAAAATCAAACTTCTATGTCAACGCAATCAAAAGAAACAGCAATTTAAGCTGCATATTTTGAAACTCGCAAGTACTCGCAAGGGAATCAAAACCTAAAGGGTACTTCCAGTCGACCTAGAATCTTGAAATTTGGCATGAAGCAACGTTGTACGGAACCCTCGGTGCGGGAGTCCGACTCGCACTTGGCTGGTTTTTTAAAGCTCTATTACTACGTTTTGAAATTAATAATTCTAATATCAATGAAAGAAAAGAAACGGTTGAAAAAATTTTAAAATTTAATGCAGTGCCTTAATTTTTATTTCAAATATTACAATTTAAAACAAATCTTATTACATGCAACTTTTTTCGAGTTCCTATCAAATCTTTCGATGTTGAACATTTGTCAATCTTGTATGAGTATGCTGGTTCATCTAGTGGGAGACCATTGAGCAAGGCAGGACCTAACCGTTAAGAAGATAGTACCTGTACTAATTTCTTACTAACGTTTTATAAACTTCTTACCTGTGGTGGAGGTTCCCCGTCCGCTAAACAGTCCGCGAACACCAACATATCAGTTTCGAATTCTATAATCGTTTCTGGATCTGTCGTGACGAAGGTTGGTTTTATTCCTACTGTGAGATTAGCAGTTGCTGTTTGTGGACTTGAAGCTCCCATACTTTGTACTCGGCAGGTATATTCACCGCTATCAGAAATTTTAGCATCTCGTATCATCAGCTTCCCCTCCTTAGATATTACTGTTTTCCCTAGCCCTTCTTCAATCATGTTTTTATCCTGCAATTGACCGATTGTTAATATGGACAAAAATAGCATGTAACAGAATATGTTTTATTATAAAGTTTAGGTAATCGACATTACTGCAATCGGACCTTGTCCAGAATCTTGTTAAAATATTGTTTATTCTTATTTTATTTAGAAAGAAAGAAATGTTTATTTAGTGACATGACATAGCATTTATAGAACAGAAATTTAAATTATATCTACTCGGCATATGTCACAGAGTGATACCCTACCCCGACACTGGGCTTAGGTACGTATATGCCTTTCGAGAGGTAAACAGTGCTGCACGCAGCGACAGTGATAATAATACAGAATACAAAAATTGGGTACCACAAATAACTGCTGATGGAACATTTTGAAAATTTATTTATGAATCACGCACCGACCGACGGATAACAGAAAATCAGTCACGCCCGACATTAAAGTGCTTTTCCAACAAATATTATACAAAATAAATTTCACAACTTAACAAGTCTTTGATAACTTCAAATGTATGGTACTATAACAAATTGAATAAACGCTTTATATTTGAATGTTTTCTAAATATAAGCAACTCATAGAGATCTCAGTTCAGTATTTTTAAGTATTTTCAGCCAATCAGCAGCTGACACACTGAAATTTATCGGTTTTACATTTGTTTATTGCCTCGTCTAGACGTAGACAGATTCGTCTGCAGATGGCATCGCCAATCAAGTCAATCACCCCCTCTTCAGGGTCCGCCGACGTATAAAGGGGGTGATTTGCTCATCTTCCGATATCAAATACCTACCACAGACGAGCAAATCACACCTTCTACAAGTCGGCGGACGCGTCGCCAACTTGTAAAGGCCAATGCCGATGCCATCTGTAGACGAATCTGTCTACGTGTAGAGGGGGCATGAAAGCGCAATCAAATTCACCCGGATGGTGACATGTCAAACCCACCAAAAAACCAACCAATTACTTAGTAGTTGCACTTATACATATTTCCACGTCATTCGAGAATGCCCGCATTACCTTACCTTAATACCCTTTCCCAAATCCGATCCGGGATGGCGTAGTATACGCTTTAATGTATAAATGTGTTGATAGTTTACATGACAATAACAAATTTCTTCCTATTATAATGAAATAAAATTTAACACGATAGGCATAAAATCAATTTGCAAAATGTGACTGAAAAAACACAATTAACTTACCTTGTACCAATGAACTACATCTACAAACGAATCTCGGATATCGCATTCGATGATTTCTGAACGTCCCACTTCCATTTCTATATTTTTTGTAGGAATTTTGTCGTCAGGATACCCTAAAATGTTTTAATATTTATTTCTATAGGAACCGTTAGAGACAGGAGTGGCTCCGGATAAGTAAAATAACGATTTATGTCATTTATAGGTTTATATATTGTGATACAAAATGTAGAGGTAGGTACTTAAAAAGTAGGTACTATTTTCTTGACCTAATTGCAAAGTAAGTAGCTTCATCATCATTAGCCTATCGCATTTCACTTTAGTTATTGTAAGGAGCATATGTTCTTCTACTAAAAGCGGAAGTACTTCCGCCGAACTAGGTATTATCTACTCGGGGACCAAGGTTAGTCTACCAATCTTGGTTTGTTGTATTTATAGTTAGTGGCGACGATAACTCTGACATCGCGATGTAGGATCGATGTTTTGAATGGCTAATCGTGCATTACGTATTGAGTGTTGTTTACTATGCTAATTCTGCTGATCTGTATTTGTATGTTTTAGGTTGGCACAGTCATTTCGCATCAAACCCCTGCCAGCCATCTTGCACAGATCGCCAGTCCACCTAGCCTGAGGGCGTTCTACACTACGTTTGCCAAGCCGCGGTCTCCACTTCAGAATTAGTTTACTCCAACGGCAGTCTATTCTGCGACAAATATAACCAGCCCACTACCACACCTGATTGCCAATTCCGTTGGTAATCAGCTCTTAGCCGGATCACCTCCAATAAATAGAACACTGAATTCTGCATATAGCTTTTCAGTGGTATCAAAATTGGAGAATTTGTTACCTTCAGTCAAATGCGATGCGCGCAATTAGCTTTTAGAAGAAGAGTTTTGAGTTTGTCGATTATCAATCGTTTTAAAAACAGGCCCTAAAATATGCTTATTCGAATAACATAAGTCCATACCTTTTACATTGAGTATGTATACTTCAGTGTCTTCGCCTAAGTAGTTGGTGGCGTGACAGATATACAACCCTGCTGATTCGGTGTTCACATTTTTGATGATGAGACTTCCATCTTTTTTAATGTCGTACCACTCTGTGTCTAAACATTCCAATTAAAATTTTAGAAGAATCAGGTAGCAAATAAAGTAATTAATTACATGAAATAATAATAATAATAATAAAGAAACCCGTATTACTAATAAATAAATCGTGACATTGTACGACTGTAAAATAATAAGCTTTTGGAACCAATATTACAATATTCCCTACAGGAAATTTAACAGATATTGTTTGAACTTTAGTCAAAGACTGCATTTTGGATCTGTATAACTTTCACACTTGTATTTTTCTTTAATCGGAGGATGATCTTAATTATCATTAAGAGGAAAGATGGAAAACTGTAGAACTAAGTTTTTACGAACATAAATATATCTACTATTTTCGTTGTCAAAAATCTATACTTATAATATGTATAAGGCAGGAGAGTTTGTTTGTCTAAACGTGCTAATCTCAGGAACTACCAGTATTTGTGTTAGCTATTCAATTTATTTTTAAATAGGCCTTCAGTCCACACGGCCAAAGGGAGCAAAGAATCACTAGGAATGTGTTAAAACAGATACAGTCCGCGTGCGAATCCGCGCCGGACTCACTAGGTAGGAAAACCTGACGATAAGTAATCGAAACCAGTTAAGGAAAAAACTGTTTAAAATACCTACCTGCAGGAATGTACACCATTAAATCTAACTTTGGATGTTTTTGGGTCCATATTATTGTTGGCTTAGGGTTCCCAGTAGCGTTGCATGGAATTATTGCCATCAAGTCCCCAGAAACGGCTGAGAATGTCTTGTTTACCCCTTTCTCAATGGTAGGTGGAGCTGAAAATACAATCACATTGTTCTAATTGCTTTTTTCAATTTGTATTTTATTGCTACCGTTTTTGTACACTACATTTATCAGAAAAATACGTTACAACGATGTCTTGGTTAAATCCATACGGCCGGATCCTGGTCAGGATCCAACTGATTAAAAATAACACCGGATTGCATTTTGCACTTGCATCGATTTGCATTGACCTCTATTTAGAATCTGGATTTTTCCGTTTCCGCTGAATAAAGCCTTAACGATACTGTTATATGATATGTAAATTTAAAAACATCAATCTTTCTATCAAACTTCATATTCATAACAAATACGCTTACATTTTTACAAACATTCTCATTAATAATATTAATAGGATGGTTCAGAATCCATGCGTGATCTCAATCACACTTGGCCGGTTTTTTACTATGAAAAATTATTAATTTTGAGTATTTTAATTACCTTCCACTATGACTTGATATGTCATGTTGGCCGAAGAACCCACGTTACTAGCGACGCAAACGTAATAACCCTCGTCAGCTGTATGTAGGTTGTTCAAAAGAAGGGGGCTACTTCTCGATCTTCAATAAAACAAAAAATACTTATTAAAAATGTTATCACATGTGAACTATCGGGCAAGGTAGGTAGCAGCTCAGGGACTTGTACTTAATTGGAAAGTAGAATCAATGATGGCACCATAACTTGTATTGTTGGTGATGTGATTGGAGTAATAAATATAAATAATATGATGTTAAGAGAGGTAGGGCATAGTGATCAATCGCTAGAACTGGCGCAGCCAGACTGGTGGAATACCTCTACCTTACAGGAGACTACGGCCAAATAAAAATCACTTCGGTGTTGTTGTATTCCTGAGTGTGAGTAAGTTTCCAGAGCTTCTCGGCCAGAATAAAAAATAAAAATAAAACATAGATGTTAATTCGATAAAATCTATTTTTAAATAGATTCTGCCCTGCGTTCAAGTGAACGCGATGATTCTGACAATGACAAGTGTTTAGAGAGACACGATATAATGAAGAAATGAAATTATGGATTGTTAAAGAGGTCCACTACAAACCTTTGCAGCATATTATTGTTGTGCCATACCATTTTTTTAGATCCTTCCCAAGACCTCAGGCGTAAATGAAAAGGTTAGCTATCAAATGTGCCGTTAAATGAATCAAACAATGAGCAAATTGAATCTATTACAGCTGGTAATATTTCATGTTTGTACCTGATTTCTTTGGAATGAGACTTCGGTGTTTTATAAAATACCCATTTTGTAGTCGGACGGGGATATCCATGAGCCTTACATGGAAGTGTCAAACTGTCCCCTAGTTTTTGTTTCAATGTAGTCTCTTCAGGCGGTTCAATACTTACAGGATCTGAAATAAAAAATATAATTATTATTTCTCCTGTCGAGTTAATCTTTTATGGATCCCAGGGTCCACTACGGTTACGATACTGTGTTTATTTTTAATTAGAGCGATCAATCGTTACAAAGTTTTCTGTGTAACTTTCCGTTGTTCTCCAGCAGCTTAGTGATGAGCTCTTAAGCAAACTTTCAAAAATAACGTCTTATCCATCTAATATCCAAAACCATCTTAATGAACTGGTTGGTTGGTATTGTTTAATAAAATTAATCCAAACTATTTCAATCAAAATGCCACTCAATCCCTGAACTAGGATTCATTATTTCGCACTATTAATTATAACTTACCAACAAAATTTACTAGCATTGTCTTCTTTTCCGATCCAAGATAATTTGATGCAACGCATGTGAAGCGTCCTTCGTTTTCCTTGGAAGCCCAAAAACTAGAAAAATAAAGTTTTATATTGTTCGCAAAGTACAGATATTATACAAAATATATTTATTTATTTATTATTATTTTTATATTGCACTTGAAGATTGACCTCATCCCACCTGATGTTAAGTGGTAATGAGCTCTTAGCTGAAGGGCGACAAGTACAGCATAATTAAATGGTTACTGGGTTTGTCACCCTTACCTTGAAGGCTTGACCCTTTTTTTTTTGAGATGCGTGACGCACCGTACCGCCACTAGAGGGAGAGTGACGGCGTGTGTGGGACTTTCCTGCCCTGTGAAAGGCAGGCCTACCCACTAAAACACCCCGGCGTACCTCATCGCCTTATATGGCGATGCTGTGGAAAGCAGTGAAAACCATAACCACCACAACACAGCCAGGCGGAATGGCCGCTTATGCGGCCCCATCTTCTCCCCCCTGGATAATCGGGGGGGTAAACGGGGATGGCCGATCCAATGTACCATCCCCGCCTCGGAATGAAGACCGTACGTGCAATACCGGTTGAGGCGCAAGGCTTGACCCCTGCTTCTAATGTAGCACCCCTCCAGGAGCTATGAAAATCGAACTTTCAAGTAGGAACACAACAACACCGAAGTGATTGTTATTTGGTCTGCGGTCTTCTGCAAGGTGGAGTTATTTCACCTGTCGGGCTGTTCTAGTTCGAGCGCTAAATCGCTATGCCCTGGCTCTCTAAAAGAAGGTCTACAAAGGAGAGGAAATAGGTATTTTACCTCAAGCTGTTGTCTCTGTAAATGTGGTGATTTCTGTCACTAATTATTTTGACATCGTTTAGGAACCATTCTACGCGAGGCCGAGGTTCTCCTTGAACATTACACGCTAGCGTGGTCCTTCTCCCTTTCGTTGAATTTAAATGATCTTCTACCGGGTCGATGGTTGGAGGATCTACAAATCGGTAGGTAATTTCATATTCGTTTTACTGCACTCAATAATTGAGTTGATGACGTTAAATATAGGTAGTATCTTATAACGAAATTTTGAAAATCTGATGGGCGCAGCGACTATAAAAGAGGAGATGTTTGTATTTGTATACAGACTTAAATGAGTAACGATACAAGGCGCTCGCTTGATCAATTTTGATTATTTAACTCGTGGCAGGCAGAGGTGTATATTAAATGAGCATTAACAATTTATAAAGCTTAAGACAAAAACAAGTTTTACTAAAGAGCAGAATGATGTTTTCTTTGCTAGAGGTTCAACATTTCACAAAGAAGTTCAACCACTGCATAGATATTCAATGGAAACAGAAGCTCCAAATTTGAACAATAAACACTAAATAAGCTGAAACGATCGATCTATCTTCATTATTGTCAACCTAACATTAAGGGAAAAAGATCCTAAGTGATAATAACAATAAGTTTGATACTGCTACTGTAACAAGTCTACTGTGTTTTCTTCCGATATCTTTCCGGTAGATATAGGTTCCGAACCAGAAGAGTCACATTGCGTTGCATTCAATGACGATACGAAAGTGTTTAAATCACGTATTAGAATAAAACAAATTGAACCCTTACTTGGACTGGTATATTTTGTAGAATATCTTTAGCAGCAAAATGAAACTATATACATTGCGGCACAAGCAAATATATACATTTTTCAACATCACGTTTCAAGAGATCAAAGAACTGTTCCACTCTAGCATATAATAGGTTAACGTAGCAATCTCATCCCTATTGCAAGATGGTTTTGAAGCTATTTTTAATATTTTCACTTACATTCTACAATCAATCTGATCGTGTGCTGATCGTGTCCAATATCGTTTACTGCCATACACGAATAATCCCCAGCGTCATATTCATTGACGCTCTTCAACTTAATGTCTTCGTGCTCCAAATGCATGATTCTAACTGATATTGAGCTTTGGAAGAAATATTTTATCTTTGGAATTGGCTTGCCTTGTTTTACTCTGTAAAATAATTTTTCAAATATTTATTGATAGGTATGTTCAAATTGGATAATCTTATTTTTTGTTTCTTTTTTTACTTGATTGATTTTTAATTTTGTTTTACAATTGACAAACTAACTGGTTGTCTTAGTGCAAAATTAGTAATAAGTTAAGCTTTTTTTTTGTAAGAAAACTACTGAATTTTTTGCCGGTATCTGCTGGGTAGGCAGTTATAGGTTCCGAACCGGAGGTGGTTACATTTGTTTTGAATAGAGACTTTTAATAAGTATTACTGATGTAATCTATATGAATAATAAAAAAATAATTAACTTTGACTTAAAAATTTACACGGCACCTTAGTGTTAGCAATTCGATATTAGCTATTATTTCTTACAAGATAAGATCGGTACAAAATTTTAAAAGCTAGCTGCGATTTCCATATATCTATACTATTAAACAAAAGAGGATTGAAATTACCGATTTTTATTGAACGCATAAGAATGAATTAACGGTACAAATAGCAAATTTTTTTCACCATTCTATTTTGTCTTTTTGTCTGGGCCGATTTTAATAGGCCATTATTAGTAGATAACTGATGTAACAAGTAACGTATGCCTTTTTTATTTTAGAACTTTTATTGATTTTTAACAATTAAAATAAAAAAAAATAACTTTTCCGCGCGGACTGATTCTCCGGCACTACTAAATGTAAAATACACTTCACATATAAAATAGTCGAACTTCATAAGTTACCTAGCTGTTCGCTTTTTATAAAATCTTCATCTTCCCACCTTTGAGCCCATAGAAACAAAAATTAAGTATGTATAATTCGAGTAAATTACGTTTTAATACCTGCACATTATTTGAACATCCTCTCCCTTCTTTATACGGATAACACTTGTTGTTTTATCGAGGACTGGTTTTTCTGGAAAAAAAACAATGGTTTTGTAGGTATTTATTCTGTAACGTGAAGCATGCATCTTAGCATTAGTGTCACAACATTTTTCGATGAAAAAATTTTGGTATATGCCAGTGGACGAAAAAAACATGGAAGAATTCCCGTCTTACTAAATTCAAACACACTCAAATATAAAGCACTCACGCAATATATCAATAAAGTATTTATCGACATTTGGAAAAAACTTTGAGGTTAATGCGTTTAGATCAATAAATAGGGTTCGTTAGATAAGTTGGCGACAGATCTGGCAACCCAGCTTCTAGGCACACGTTACCTGTTGCTAAGGGTTCTGTTACTAGAATTGCTAAGCAACAGGTTTGGTGTGCCTCGATTTTTCCTTATATTTAATATTATATTTTTAGGTTATTATATCTTTTGCCCCTTTAAATTGGGTTTCTATTTCGTCCCTAACAAGTTACGTCATTTCACAGAATGGGATGGAACACGCGTTGTGATTTGTCCGCGCCTGTGACTCACTGCGTCCTTGGAAATAGTGTGAGAAGCGTCGCTAGCTAACTTTTCAAGACACACCCACCGTGCCTTACTTTTCACTTTCAACCGTTAGAAAAGCTTCTATGTTTTGTCGTTCACTGGAATATAGCTTATTGACAAGTTGTGCAGAAAGACGCCAAATTATGGTGGATACATTGTTCGTACTTAGGCTGTATGGGCGATAAAAACAGGAAAATCTCCCAGACCTTGACCACCCTGCTTGTATTCTTGTAGAAATGTATTCCTTGTCTATGTTGCTTCGACATAAGAATCTACCCTTTTTTGGGCGCAGATAAGGTGATGCACCGTACCGTCAGCCGAGGCAGGTGATGGCGTGTGTGGCACTTTCCTGCCCTAAAAAGACAAACCATCTCACTAAAACCCTATTAAGCACCTCGCTTTAATGGTGGGATGCGGGAAACTTTAAAACCTAGTGGTGCTGGTCAGCACCGCAGGAAGGATTACTGCTATTTAGGTTTTGGTTTGAAGATCTACCCTAGATAAACATTAATGTGGGCTACTTACCAATATCCAGAATTACATCGACGACTTTAGAATCCTCACCAATTGAATTGATAGCCTTACATGTGTATGACTGATTTGACGTTACTGTTTCTATTTCCAAAATGCTCAGGTACTTGTAAGGGCTGGATATCATTGTTTGCTGTAATAAAATATAGCATATATTAATTATGTCAATTTTCAGAATGCTTTTTAATCGAACAAAATATGTATCTTATTTATCGACACAGTCCTTTGCGAGTAGGTGTCAAAAAGCATTAATTGTTTTGTAACCATAGTGCGATAATACATTAGGGGCCTATTATATAGGCATATTAAAATTCTTTAATATCTTTAAAATTTGGCATAACTGTATATTTTCAAATTTATATTTTAAGAGAGGTAGGACATAGCGATTATCGCTCGAACTGGAGCAGCCCGACTGGTGAAATATTCCACCTTACAGAAGACCGCAGCCAAATAACAATCACTTCTATGTTGTTGTGTTCCTGCGTGTGAGTAAGGTTTCCAGAGCTCCTGGGGGGTGCTACGTTATTAGCAGGGTTCAAGCCTTCAAGGTAAGGGCCACAAGTCCAGTAACAGATTTATTACGCTGTAATTGTCACCCTTAAGCTAAGACCTCATTACTACTTAACATCAGGTGGGATGTCAATCTTGAACTGCAATATCAAAAAATACAATGAAATTACTAATACTCACAGTAGATGGCACAAGTACGCCCTGTTCATTGACCCAAATAATATCAGGCTTAGGAAATCCTTCGACAAAGCAAGACATCTTCAAAGAGTGATTATAATCATTCAATATACGGTTTCTCGGAACTCTCACACTGGGTTTTCTATTTTCAGGTGTTTCTGTATATCGATTAAATAAAATTAATGAGAAGTTTTAGCAAATCATAGTTGTGTAAAAGCAATTTGCTTATGGTGTAGTTGTTTTAACAGCGGTAATAGGGATGAACACTCTATTTTGCTCTTCCGTTGAATTGTTGAGTTCAAAAACAAATGTATTTGTAAATTAAAGTAGCCAATCAACGCCCCAATTAAATTGATGAAAGTGAATTTTTAAAACCATTCCTTTATATAGTATGAGACAATTTAAAAAAGTATCTTCAGCTTGAACATTAACTTCCATGCATACTTTTTTTTTTACTTTCTGTCTGTCAATTCAAATAAACAGAAATGCAAGCGATTAGTACTTCTTAACTTTGGCCCATTCTTAAGTAGTACCTACGTACACTTGTGAAGTCATTCCCAGTACTAGTTTTACGACATCAAAATATTTTTATAAAAAGTTGAAGAAAATTATCACTTAATGTCAAACTTAAAAAAAAAAATGCCTTATTGGCTGCAATAATTCTGATATTTTCATTGAACGTATCACTTGTTTTCCTTTTATCTTTTACGTGGTAATTATTATATAAGTTGTATTTACCAAGCTCAGGTTTTTGCGGCTGTAAAGCGGTTGTACTAGTTCTTTCGAAGGTGGAATTAGATTCTTTGTCGTATCCTTTAACCTAAAAACAATAGCACAATCATTTTAATCAGTTAGTTATTTTATCACATGAATGCGAGTGCGCCATACTTGAGTGAGTATTTACTCAGCGACCGGTGTAAAGGCAGTGTGCATGTACAAATTTATTGTCTCTTTACTGTAGATATCTTTATTTTGGGACTTATATTGTTACACATGACGTTTCATTCTTATGAAAGTGCATAATTTGCGGAGTGCGCATTTTGCGAAATGCTCATTTTGAGAAATGCATATTCTGCAAAATGTAAATTTTTGGTAACAGACAGGCTACTTTTTGTTCTGAAAATAAGGGGGGATGAGGGTAACAATCGCCCTCAAAGGTATGTAGTCCACGCGAACGTAGTCGCGGGCACAGCTAGTGTGCAATAAAGCTGATTGACTTCAACTTGATATTTCTTATTAATAATGATGTTTCCTGACTTACTGTAATTTTGAACATTGTGCTGGGGGGCATGAACAGGTCAGTCGTATACAGATTGTTGGTCTTGTCGATTAACCTAAGGGATGTTTCTAAAAGCTTGAAACCGTCCATGTCCGTTATTTCGACTGTGTTGAGCGTGGCTCCGCTGTTGGTAGTATCAAGTTGAATGGCGAGATGAGTGTTTTGTCCTAAAATAAAAATGTTTATGCAAATATCCGATATTTTATAAGAACCTAGTTAGAAAATTAACAGTGTCAAATACATTGCTCCTATATTAAAAATGAATTTATTAAATAACCGAATAATGTTAATATATTAAATAAACAAAAATGGTCCCAGTGGTAAGGTACCCAAAATGCTGGCTGCATTACTTCGCTGAAATAGGATTAAGAGTCGGTGCATTAGGTAGAACCCAGCTTTTGGTAGAGTTAACCCCACAGATCTGGGATTTTCCGGTTCTTCTCGACATGATCAACATTCCGAACACGGCAGTAAAATACTTAATTTGTACTGACGATTCATTAGTGCTTTTGTAAAGTTTACATGAATAAAGATGTTTTCTATTCTATTCTATTTCAACACTAATGTCCGATACCAATATTTGAAAAACGATCCGTTTTAGTTAAGGATAGTTACACGAGGCGTAAGGTAAAACCGTTTCAGGCTCTTAGTCAGTTGGAGAAAAACGGATTGTCATTTTTTACACGTTAACTCGTAGTACTCTACTACTTTGGTTGGAAAGTTAATGACGTCGTGGAGAAACGGCAATGCACTCGACAATTACTCTAATTCTAAATTACAAAGGTTTATTTTTCTAACTTCAGATTTACAAAGTTAAGTTTATGTCAGAAATCCAGTAATAATCCTACATTTAAAAATGCATCTATTTTATTGTAAATACCTTTTTATTGTCAGACAGTTAGATACATAGAAAAGGAGAGGTTCTAACGAGTTTGGGGCGTTCGCTTTTTATTGGTTGTTTGAAAAAAGTAAGATTTAAAAAAAAAAAATAACGCATAAATATTAGACAACGTCACATACATTGCTCTGATTCTGTGCCAACAAGCTTAAGCACTTGAGTTACAGAAATCAGAAACAACGATGGTACCACAACACCCAGACACAAGATAATATAGAAAAGTTCGTTTCCCATATTAACGCGACGCCAAAATCCGACCCGCTCGCCTCTCGGCTACGGAGGTCGTCTTTGCATTGAACCATTGCACTTACCTGCTATTGGTTGCGGTGCAGTGTCGTTTAATGAAGTAGGCTCAATTTGTAAGAATCCATAGTTGAAGGTAATACTGGTTGACGCTGTTATCAGGACTCTGGTCTTAGACTTGCTTCCTACTTTGAAAGTATAGGTGCCAGGCGACGCAATCGGTACTTTAACCACCTGTAAATTGAATACAAATTCAAAGATGATTTACAAAATTAAACCCAGTACCTATAAGTTTCCTCCCTCTTAAGGTTAAGGAAAAAAGTTCCCTGAGAGAAATATTAAGATAGATTTAAATGTAATTTCGATGAAGAATGTCGGCTAGCATGGCGGCTATTAAGTGCTAGAGTGCTTAAAGATAGGTACATATTTGACGTTTGACCGTAGGTTTTATTCTTAAGTAAACGTTATAGTGTAAGTTATTGTTTCTCGCTTCATTGGAGCCTATCTGAGTTCTTCCATGTGATTCAAGAACAGCCGATATGTTGTTTATTAATACTTTAGAATTAAGAGTACTTTACTGGTAAGTTACGTACGTACAATACAACCGATACTTACTTTAACGTTTTCCAAATTTACCACTAGCTGGCCCTCTGGGGCATTTACGTTTTCAATCACAGGTGTTGCGCCGGATACTGATACGTATATTTCATTGATACCACTATCGACAGACACCTGAAAAATAAAAACATAAATGTTCACATTTGCTCACAATAATCATGCCTGTATCAAAGTAGTGACAATAGTCTTCTTTTGCGGGGAACAGCTGCTGACATTCAAACTATTTTTGTATTACAAAAGAGGACTATTCGCGTCATATATGGTCTTAAATGACGGGATTCACTCAGAGACTTACTCGTATTTAAAGAAAATAACATACTTACCGTAGCATTACAATACATTTTTTATTGTATTATGCATGTACCTACGCAAAAATTATAATCTACTTTTTAAAAAATCTGACTGCCACAACTTTAACACTACAAATAAACACAAGCTTGCTGTTCCATATCTAAGACTACATAAGATAAGTAATTCCTTTGTGGGTTTAAGCGTTAAAATATTTAACTAGCCTGAAAATGTTATCCAGTTGCCTATGAATAAATTTAAGTGTCATGTTAAAAATTGTTTAATTAAAAAGGGCTACTACAAAATTGATGATTATTATTTACATGATAAAAATGTATAGGTCTAGAATAATTTAATTCTTTGAAATCTAGCTTTGTATACTTTATTTAAGTACCTAGTACTACTTGATTATACTTTATTTATACTGAAAGTAATATTATAAACTTACTTAATTTATACTGACGATTTTTGTAAAACTTACAAGATGTGTTCTTTTCTATTCTATTCTGTTCTAAAAATGAAATCTTTACTTTTTTTACGGGAAAAAATCGGTTGATGAACCATACCGCCGCCCGAGGGAAGATGACGGCGCGAGTGGGACTCCCAGGGGTAAACTGTACCCCGGCTCCGCCCTGAAAAGGACAGGAACTGCCCACTAAAATCCCCGGTAGACCTCATCACCTTAAGTGGTGAAGTCATGGGTATCCGGAGTCAACCTTGGATTTTGTAAATCACCGATGGAATGGCTGCTTTTAGCGGCCCCGACACGCCTCTACATCATGAACGGGATGCCCGGTTCAACTGGACCCTGGTCTTATGCCTTTTAGGGTTCCGTCGCCGAATGGCAAAAAACGGAACCCTTATGGATTCGTCATGTCTGTCCGTCCGTCTGCCCGTCCGAACTATAAGAGCTATACTGTGGTAACTTGGTAAGTAGATATATTTGGTGAACCGCATTAAGATTTTCATACAAAAATAGGAAAAAAACAATTCGGGTTCCCGTACTTAGTACTCAATTTTTTTTTCATTAGTCCCATACGTGTGGGATATCTATGGATAAGTCTTTAAAAATGATATTAAGGTTTCTAAAAGTTTTTTTATTCCAAAGTGGAAAAATGTTGCCCCCCCCCCCCCCCCCCCTCTAACTTAAAATAAGAGAATGAGAAAACTAAAAAATATCATGGGCGAGTCCCACTCGCACATGGCTGTTTTTAACACGCTTTTATTATTTTTATTACCAAAACAGTGTCTACTTAAAGACTAAGTAACTGAAACTGAAAATAGCTGATGTCTTTGTTTGGGAGTGGACAGCCACTGAAATCAGATAAGGACCCTTCGATCGAAAAAAGGGCTCAGGTCCGGCAGCAAAATAAATAAATAAAATAAATAAATATTGGACAACATCATATGATGTTTTACATACATTGCTCTGATATACATTTGAATGTACATTGCTCTGATCTTGCGGTAAGTAGCTTACGAAATGCGAAGATGACTATCGAGGCAATCTAACTAACTATTATCGAATAGTTAGCACGTTAGGTAATGCCGCCCATATGATAGGTCACATTGAATAAATACAGTGAACAGCACATCAAGGTGAACACTTGCTGTTTGATTTAAGTTCTTATGCCTATGCCTATTATGTTTGATTTAAGTCCAAAGTGTGTCGTGTTTTCGACTGCACAGAGGCCTAGTTAAGCCGTAAATCATGTTGATGCCAGCAAAAAACTTACGTTCACATCTTGATAATCATTCGGATCAAGTACCGTTGTTCCAAGAACGGTTTTTGGACCTCTCACATTTTCTGCTACAAATTTCATAATCTGTAAAAAATGCAAATATTTTATAAGCAGACCTCTATAGTTATTTCCTCATTTGGCCGAATGTGTTTTAACACGCAATTTATTTTCAATTGTGTGTATTTTCTGGGTTTTACTTCCAGACTAATATTTTAAATGCGAAAGTATCTCTGTCTGTCTGTCTATCTATTTGTCTGTCCAGTTTTTACGCCTAAACCACTTAAACGATTTTGATGAAATTTGGTATAGGTATACATTGAACTTTTAGAACGGACATAGGCTTCTTAATTCAGACAGGGGTGACGTCATTATGTACATTTATTTTAAGAATCCGGGTGAACTTCGTCTAACACCGTCTTAAAATCAGAGTTGAATGAAAACGTTTCACAACATAAGCTACCTTAAAAGCCGTGTTATTTTTTTATATGCATTTTCTTTCTACATCTATATTTACTTACTTACCTCATCTACTTGCTGCTTATGGATGTGGAATACTAGTCCTGAAGTGGCACTTGCAAGTTTATAGTAGGGCGAGAATTGGAGCTCTATATCACTATCATCACAAGTACCGGTAAGCAGAAAAAAAATCTGAAAAAATAATAGTAAATAAATAAATAAAAATAATTTTTATTTTCTATCCCAAACAAGTGATAATGAGCACCTTATTTTTAAAAATTACTTAAAATAATTTAACTGCAGACTACATTATAATGTAGTAGACAGTTGGGGTTAAGGGTGCGTCTATAAATTACGTGAGATAAGGGAAACCATGAAAGGATGTAGTCCACGCGAACGAAGTCGCGGGCACAGCTAGTAACATATAAATTGTGTCAAATGTGTTAAATTTGAAATAACACTATAAGTTAACGGTAAAAGTTTAAGTGTTAAAGTTTATTTTTTTCTTTTTAGGGCATTTAAATAAAAGCTTGTTTTTAAAAAGGTTTTTTTACTTTAATTTTAATTCTTTTCCTCCTTTCCCTCTTGGTGAGATGTCGTGATATTTTATTCAACCCCTTCCCCCGTCCCCCAATCACACGTGAGATTTATCAGAATGTGGGTTTATTACGTAAAAGCGGTGGATTGTTGTTCTGGAAATATCACAGTCTTAGGTTGAATGTTTTTTCCGTTCACTGGTTGAATGAGATGAATGTCGTCTATACCGAAGTCTATACAGACGAGGAACACTCCATTCTAGTTATCACAAACTTTTAATGGGCCAGAAAAGTATACCTACTGGGAACTCTCCTTCAACACTCATTAAGGTTCTCCCTCCGCTGAGTTCCGCATGCTGTCACGGTGGGGGACTCAGTAACCCCCTCCGGTGCATTAAAATTGAAAAGTTCGTTTTCAATATGTGCCCAACTGGAAATCGAACCCGGGAGCTCAGAGATTGCGCGGCGCCATAGTCCGGCCCGCTCGCCTCTCGACTACGGAGATTGTCAACAGGGCAAAAAGGCATTGGATGCACAAAATCGAATCTTGGGGATGTCTTGGGGCCTACCTTTGTTAAGCAGTTGAAATCGATAGAAAAAGTGGTGAGGTAGAATGTACCTACTGTGCTTAACGCCGCTCTACCGAACTTTAAACATTCTAAAGAAACAGAAAAAAAATATCTCCCGTTTCAGAGTGGGATTCAAACGCACGACCTGTGCAGCTCTTCCAACTGAGCTAACCGCAAGTTATTGTAAGCGATTAATTTTTCTGTTGCATTAAGGTTTTAGCCATCGGCAAGGGAAGATGAAATTGTTCCGTTTCTTTAAAATAGCTGGAATCATTTATGATGATGATTAGACTGAGACTACAACAACTTACCTGTGAACCTTTTTTGATTGCAATATTTTGGACCGACTCGAACAAATATGCGTCACAAGCCGAAGCATCGGTAGACACGTACAACATAGAGTTTGGACGACTCTCCCTCAGTGCTAATTCTATACCACCCATGGACAATTCAGGGCATTCGCCACCGCCATGCACGGATATGGCTAACAATTCTTTTTTAAAGCGTTCGCGGTCTCTCGTTTTTATCCGAAGTATGGGGGGTTCTGGAAAAAATTTAGAAGGAAAGTAAATGCCAGATTGGTGTCGAAATGTATGTTCTTTAGGTAAATAGATACAGGTATTCTTTTTCACAATGTCCTGTTCGTGTTATGAATAGAATAGAATAGAAAATGTCTTTATTCATGTAAAGTTTTACAAAAGCATTTATGAATCGTCAAGTCAAGTAAACTATCGCCGTGTTCGGAATGTTGATTCTATCGAGAAGAACCGGCAAGAAACTCGATAGTTACTCTTTTCATAACTGACACATATGGTAGGTATAAATCATGCAAAAAAATGTATAAACAATATAGCTTATATCTAATGTACATATTTAATGCTTTCAAATCCAAACATCTTTATCGTTAATATGAATGTTGTTTGTTGTATGAAATGTGCACATATCCGCTTGATAACTATGCTGAACTAAGCTATTTAGTACAAGAGAACTGCTTTCATTGTTTTTTATATTTATTTTAGGAGTGCAACCTGCATTCATTAGATAAAAACCTTTAAAAAACGTAGTAATTGACGGCAGTTTTTGTATTACGATACTAATGCGCTCACATATTATTTATGTTTGTATGTAAAAATATTTTGAGTTTAGTACAAAATGTAAGTATTGCCTTTTTGACAACAAAAATATTTTAGTCTACGTTTCAAAATTACCATACATAAAAAAAATAAGAAATTATTTGTAAGAACACCCAATACACACAATACCTACTCGTACACAGATATTAAAAAGTAAGTTAATAAAAAAGTGGTTGCGCAACTAACAAGGTCCCAGCCTCAGCATAAGCTGCTACAATATTGGCCCCAATGCTGCAGCAGCGCTGGTATTCTGACGAGACCTTAAGCTGAGTGGCGCGGTAACAAAAAAGGAAAGAACGGAAGATAGAATAAGAAGAATGACAAAAACAAGAGAGTAGGAAAGAAAAAAATAAAACATATTAATACTAAGTATTATTTGCGTTACGTAGACCAGGGTTGTCCAAACCATGCCCTGTTTCTTCTTTTTTGTTTAAATACATTAATGAGCAAATTAGTTTCCGCGCGACGTAATTAAATTGTTTTGGGTACCTATGTATTTGATCACGCCATCCTATTCACTCGAAAACTCGATATTCAGAAATCAGATGGCTAAGTGCTGAACAGTGTTTGCAACGCTTTTACACTTTAAGAAAAGAAATACCTTTAGTTTCTAAAAATTGTAATACCATCTGACACTTCCAAACTACAAAAGAAACTGCAAGATTCTCCGTTTCTGGCTGATCTTGCGTTTTTTAATGTTGACGATAATTGTAAAAGATTAATTAATTAAAAATTATATAATAAAATAATGATACCTATTATACCTGTATTTTACTTTTATAAATATTTTGCGGCCCCCCAATTTATTTAGCCAGTTTTGTTGGCCCTGGATCCCATCTAGGTTGGACAGCCCTGACGTAGACAAATGATTTGTACTTTGTGTATTTCCTTATGAAATTTGAATTAGTGCTTATGTTTTAGTTTTAGCATCTATGGGATCAGTTACCTGGCACAACATATCATTTAAGTCTTAGTTGACTAAAGAGCTGGCTCAACTAATCACTTACTTTGTACCAAACTGAACATCAGATTAACACCATCAGTTTCCCTATTATAAAAACAATTATGATAATTTACTTACGTGGGTCGTTGAAAGTTACCAATACGAAATCTTCAATTTGCGATGAATTCGTATTCAAAACAGTATCGAATACTAGGCTGGATCCTTCTATCACTCTTTCTATATCATTACTCATAGAATACGTGTCATCAATTACAAACGTTAAACTGCTTTTCAAAGATTGTCCGATGGCTAGATTAACAAGAAATAAAAGTAAGCAAATTATTTTGAGACAATACATTTTGATTTAAATAACAGACACGTTACATGTGTACCGTCCTCAATTAAATACTGTTTCTAAATTTTGCACGACACTATGTTTTGAATAACTATGTAGGTAAGTATTATTATCATATTATAATACGTAAGAGGTCAAATAAACTAACTATTCGATCAGACTCTGGGAATCCCAAGTACCTATTTATAGTTTGTCGTCAACATTTGTATTATGTTGTTATGAAAAGTTCAAGTAGGTTTTTATGATTTATCGAAATAAAATAAAATTTAGAAAATACCCTTTTTATAACGTTTTTTATCACAGAAACATATTCGAGAAAACAAAAAAATTCTTGGTAAATTGAACACAATTTTGCCGACCTCAGCAAAGACGCCCAATGCGTAAAAAGTGCCAGGTTCGATTCTTGGTTCGGCCTATTTGGGAAATTACCATTTCCGGTTCCATTATTTACGATTCGTAATGTGTCAAAAATTACCATCCGTTTTCTCCAAGTGACTACGAGCCGTTAATACCGTTAATAATTTTATTTCCTTATTAGCTATCAGTCGTCCGTCGGTCGTTTTTAGCTTACGCCTCGTATAATTTATTACTATCCGTAAATAGAAAAGATCGTTTTTTAGGGTTCCGTAGTCAACTAGAAACCCTTATAGTTTTGTCATGTCTGTCTGACTGTCCGTCCGAGGATAATCTCAGAAACCGTTTGCACAAGAAAGCTGAAATTTGGCACAAAAATGACCCCCTCTAACTTTTGAACCATTAGTTCAAAAAGAATGAAAAAAATCTAGAATATAGAACTGCATAAAGGCTTTCTAGGAAAATTATTTTGAACCTAATGGGTTTAATAGTTTTTGAAATTTTTGAAAAAATATTTTTTTAACTAAAGTTGTAATTTAAACGTATATGCTAGTATTATTCTACCTTTACATATTATTGTGATGCACTGAAAACTACGGAACCCTACACTGAGCGTGGCCCGACACGCTTTTGGCCGGTTTTCAGATACATATTATCTTCATTGATCGCGTGTGAAGCGGGGCCGAGTCGCTAGTATTATAAAGAGGAAAGATTTGTTTGTTTGTTTGTAATGAATAGGCTACGCTTTATTGCTGAAAAAGATTACGTCCACGCGTACGAACTTGCGGGCGGCAGCTAGTTTATTATAAATTAAATTATGCTACCTACGCTGTTTGAGGTTCGGGAAATCCCGTAACATTGTATTATGTTAGCAAATATTTCAGACGAAACATATTATATGCAAAGTCACTACGATAAATAGGGAAATAGATAGGTACGCTTTGTCACAGTCTACCTCTTTTTAAAAACGTAATTATACCTATTAATTAATATGTAAATTTTACAATAAAGAACAAATTTCGGATCGGTTAGTAATTTTAATGCGTACCGTCAACAGCACGTCAAGGGTGTGTGTGTGAACTGAGGGACCACTTATGTTTTGTATTTTTGCAACTAAACCAACAACAGTACTTACTTAGTAAAAGTTTTAAAAATATTTGTAAAACGAAGGACAGAGTTTGTAAAGGCATAATTCTAAAGATATATCGTCTTAAGTAGGTCTCTCAGTTCACACACATAAGCTCCTAAATCTAGATATATAATGAGTTCACCAATAAATTTTGGTTATAGACCTATATTAAAACACTAGCGGCCGCCCGCGACTTTGTCCGCGTGGATTTCGGTTTCCATACAAACTTTCACTCCCCTTTTCAACCCCTAACAACCCTTTTTTTGGCATTAAAAACTAGCCTATGTCCTTTCTCAGGCTCTATAATATATGTGTACCTAATTTAATTTAAATCGGTTCAGTAGTTTCGGCGTGAAAGCCGGACAGACAGACAGACAGACAGATTATGATATACTGTCGTGGACATTTTTATAGATCATTTCAATAGGAATAATTTTTTCATACATATATTTTTGGTATCTTGAACCGTTTTCGCAGCGCACGCAACGGAAGCCCTCAAGGATGAATTATTTTCCCAGTTTTTTTTCATACTTTCCATTATTTCTTCGTTCCTAATAGTTGCAGCGTAATGTTATATAGCCTAAAGCCTTCCTCGATAAATGGTCTATTCAAAACAAAAATAATTTTTCAATTCTAACTAGTCGATCCTGAGATTAGCGCGTTCAAACAAACAAACAAACTCTTCAGCTTTATAATATTATTAGTATAGATGAATAAAAATCTACAAAACAGTTCAATATAAGATAGATAGATAGATATACTTTATTGCACAAAAACTTTACAGAAATAGGTTTTACAGATTGATTTATAGTACAATTTACGCGGTCTTATCTCTATTAGTTCTTATTACAAAGAAATAAAGGCGAGGGCTTTTTGATCGTACTTTCGTTAGCTTAATCTCAGAATGTTTATGTTTCCAATTATTTTTGTTTGTGTTTTCCGTAACAAACTGTGTATATATCTATACTAATATTATAAAGAGGAAAGATTTGTACCTATTTTTCTATTTGTAATGAATAGGCTCAAAAAGTACTGGGCCGATTTAGAAAATTCTTTCACCAATAGAATGCTACATTATTACAATTTGACATAGGCTACAAAATTAGGGATCCTTGGTAAAATTTGAAAAATTTCAACAGAAAAGCGAGGAAAATTCTCTAAGGCGAAACGAAGTTCGCCGGGACCGCTAGTATAATATATAGATATAATACACAGGACGAGTTCGATTCTCGGTCAGGTCAATTTAGAAAAGTTCGTTTTCTAAATTGACTTGGGTCTGGGTGTGCTGGGATGAAGCCCCCAGTTAGTATATATAGCATTAATTAATTTATTATGTCTCATGGACATAGGCTACTTTTTGTTTTGAAAATAAGAGGGGATTGGGGGTAACACTACACACTTGAAAGTTTATATTTTTGATGTTAGACGTATGAAATTTGGCACCAATATAGCTCGAAAATTGGAATAAAATATATAGTACTTTTTGTTTCGAATATTTTTGCAAAACTAATCGTCACATAATTAAGGCAAACTATAAAATAAAACCAAACTAAACAAGTGAAAGACTGAGATAAATCGTTAGTAGTTTGTTGTAAGGCACAAAGGAAAAAGGCCTTACTCAGCATATACCATAGCAATACAGTCATCAAAAATAAGTTAAGTTGCAGTCAAAATCACGTCAGACCATACACGCCGCATTTGATTACCGCCTTAATGTCGTTAAAGTTAAGAACCAATAGCTATTAGCAAATGTTTGTTATGACATGCTATTGGCCGTATATACAATATCCTCACCTGCATTTAAACATAATTTGTCGAGGTGATAATATTATATCATATGTACGAGTATAGTCCAAGAAACTGCACTACGCAACATAAATAAGTAGGTAGACTCTCGAGTCGTATATGGTTACAAAAATCTGCGATTAGAAACATTTCTTTCAGATGTATTAATGGTAACTTTGTTAAAACTAACTCGACCTCACTTGACGACCTCGGTGGCGCAGCGGCTAAGGTGCTGTAAGGCTAAGTGCGGCCAAAGCGCGAAAGGTCGGTTCAATTCCCGGTCAGGTCAATTTGGAAAACGCACTTTTCTAAATTGACTTGGGTCTGGGTATGCTGGGATGACGCCTCCAGTTAGTATCCGTCGTCTGGTGCTCATAGTACAAAGGAAAACCTTAGTTTGAGACCAGGTGATTGGTGTGGTTGTCTGGCGCATTTATTTTATTTATTTATTGAAACATTATTTGATGGTGGTTCAGCTGCTTTATGCCCAATTCCAATATTTGAAAAACGTTCCGTTATTGTTACGTATGTTCATAAATTATACGAGGTTAGCTAAAAACAACTAACGGACGACTGATGACTGATATAGAAAGTTAATTATGGAGCGTTATATTAACGACTCGTATTATATTAACGACTCGTATTAGGTTGGAGAAAAACGGATAGTCATTTTTGACACATTACGAATCGTAAAATATTAAAACCGGGTATAAAATAGTTAAAAGTGGGTTCGAATACGTTAAATTAGATTTCAAAACGAGGAAAAAGATATTTGTTTTATTTTAATTTCATAAGTTATGTTTTAGTGAGCTGTGAATATTACTTATCAAACCTGCGGTTTCATGTAAGTCCATAATATAATATTGTATGTGTGTTAAACCTATTTAAAATACAAGTAGATAATAATAGTAAATGTATGAGTATGATAAGGATGTTAAAGCTTATTAAACAATCTAGGTAGAATAACGCCATTTATTTCTCATGCTACATAATAAACTTAAAATATTTCGGTTAAAATCTCTTTTCTTCTTCAATTCACTTAACTTTAAGGTAAATTTTAATATTGTCATTCCCAACAGAGTTTTCTACAATACAAAAGTAGTTCCCTTCATTTTCACTCGATACTCGTTCGAGGTGAAGATAAGTGCTCAGTGAAGATCCACTGAAACATAAAAAAAACATCGTTATTTACTGATTTTTTGTACTATTTTATCAGCGGTTTCATCGTCATTTTTATTAAGGTTTAAGGACCTATGCTTATTGTTTGTATTAAAACGTTAACGTTTTGCCACCTGCACAATAAGAGTCAAAATTATGTTTTGTTTTAAATTATGACCGTATCTCTCTCGGCGAAAATTAAACCCTGATTATAAGTTTGTATGTGCTCGTAACAAGATTGCTTTACGACACGATGCTAAAGGTAAAGCTAAACAAGCCGCTGTCCAGTATATATGGGTGACCATTCCGGCCGAGTGTAGTTACATTAATGACGAAATCCTCCGTGTTTTGGAAGGCACATCAAGCAACTCCAGCGATATTTTTCGTATATTTTTCTACTTTGGATTATTCTCTGAATTATGTTTTATACTTAACCCAAACTTGCAAATGTAATCTAACGAAACCTTTAAATGCAATACTTATGTATACTTATACTAGACATTCCGGTTTCAAAATTATTTAAGTTACACTGAGCAAAAATTTCAAACATTTTTGAATAATTTGCCTAGATTTTGACATATACGTGCCAAAATAAAAAATAATTTTAAATCAAGAAAACTAAGTATTTATTTCCACTTCGGAGCAAATCAACCCCAAAATAGCTTTCAACTCCGTTACAACCCCACCAGGTGATGAATTTCCATAAAATATGAAGTAGGTATATCTTACATTTATTCTGAAAAAAAAAATATGCAAAATTTGAGGTCCTTTTTCCCGTACACCTACGTTATTTAAAAAATACACTTACCAATCTTCAGATCTCAGCATTTAGGCTGCGTTTTGTAAGTCGATCTGTCAGTCAGTCTTCTGTCATTTAATGTATAAAATAACGTAGGTACAAACCTTTTTAATAATGAGCTTCTGGAATCGGGGGCAATGAACTCCCACTTTGTAGTCGGTACTGGGTTGCCGTGAAGTACATTGCAAGGGAAAGTGACATCGCTGCCGGTCATCACTTCCACCAATGTCGACTCAGGTGGCTCAATGAATGGTGGAACTGAAAACATCGAGGGTAGTTCAGAATACTTTTTATCCTCGTCTTTTTTTCCGAAGAACGCCAATAGGTCTCCCCTAACCCTTCCACATCCCTTAGTATTACGTCGCTTACATTCATCGTCTCCACCATCGTGTTAAGATTATCTGTCCACCATTACATTTTAACGATTGCAGACTACCCTGCATGTCTCATTCTCATTCCCTTATTCTCATTCTCACGTTTTCATTCTATCGTTCTCATTCTCTCGTTCTCATTCTGTCATTCCCATTTTCTCGTTCTCATACTCTCATTCTAATTCTATCGTTCTCATTATGTCATTCCCATTCTCATTTCCTCATTATCATTATATCGTTCTCATTTTGTCATTCTTGGGAATGGTCTCATTTCCTCATTCTCATTATATCGTTCTCATTCTGTCATTCCCATTTTCTCATTCTCATACTCTCATTCTAATTCTATCGTTCTCATTCTGTCATTTCCGAATGGAATTCATTTTATAGTTCCCATTCTGTCATTCCCATTCTCTCATTCTCATACTCTCATTCTCATTCCCTCATTCTCATTCACTCGTTCTCATTCTCTCATTCTCATTATCTTGTTCTCATTCTCTCCTTCTCATATTCTTATTAAGCACTTGTGTTATAGAAAATCAGAAGCAACGACGGTACCACAACACCCAGATCCAAGACAATATAGACCAACCGGGACCTCAGAGATAGCGCGACAGCAAAATCCGGCCCGCTCGCCTCTCGGCCACGCCGCGGCGGTCGTCCATACAATAACAATTCCACGTTAGTTTTTCAATTCTAAGACCGGTGACTTGTCTTTTCTTGGCTTTATCAGCAACGAATATCCTCATTTCTAAGTTACTTTTTAAACTACATTAAACAAGAATAAATTCTCTTAAGAGAGGTAAAATTAGATAAAAACCCCTTTATATTATTCCTATATTCTAAAATCTTGTCAGAAATAGACAATTCATTTGTAGCTTACCCAGAACTGTGACAACCACCGATTTTTCGATCTTTCCTAAGACATTTTCTGCTATGCAGTGATAGACTCCAGAGTCACTCTCTTGTGCGATAAACCTAAAATATAAAGAAAATTAGAATCACGTTCCCTGTTTTGAAATATAATTAAATGTCAAAGTTTAATCTTAACTTTATTTTCAATCAGGGAATATAAATATGGGCAATCCCTACTTAATATTATAAATGCGAAAGTAACTCTGTCTGTCTGTCTATATGTCTGTTTGTCTGTCTGTCTGTCTGTTACGCTTTCTCGCTTAAACCTCTCAAGCGATTTTGATGAAATTTGGCATAGGTCTCAAGAACAGACATAGGCTACTTTTTGTTAGAAAGTAAGGGGGGGGGGGGATAATGAAAGTTGGCACAAATATAGCTCCATTAAAATATAGACTACTTTTTGTTTCGAATATTAGGGGAGATAGGGGTAAAACCGACCATGAAAGGATGTAGTCCACGCGGACGAAGTCGCGGGCACAGCTAATTGTAACATAAATTATAGGGAAAATGAAATGAGGAAAAATATAATCTTCAATCCTCATATTAATATTGATTGTGGTTTTCCTAATTCAAATATATTATTAACAATATTAATGGCGTTTTCAGAGGACGCGATTGTTATTATTTAACATACAACATATACAGAACCGAAAAATGTGATACCTAAGCAAATAGTTGACAACAAGATTTATCCTGCAAACGGACGCTCCCTTAATACTACACTACACTAAATACGAGTTTTTTGGATTGTTTATTTGTACATTATATTATAACACATATTTTGATACGTTTCGGTTGTGACCATATTTAAAGGAAAAATTGCATTCACACACAAAAAAATATTTATCAAAAAATTACTCCAACCTACCGATGTGTATTCCGTTCGTCCGTTGTGTGTCGATGATCTAATGTCATTATTACATCGTCTTGGGTCATTTCCCATCGTACCGTAGCTTCTGGAACAGCGTCTACCTCGCATTTTAATTCTACTGGATTTCCATGCATTATCACTACAGCATTGTCTTCTAAGTCTGTTATCTTAGGAGGATCTGGAAGAAAAAAGTTCAATTGAATTCTAATTACTAGCCTTTTTCATGTAGATTATATCAGTAACACTTAATAATAATGTAACATCACAAGTGACACTTCCTGACCATTGAGGTGCGTCTACTAATATGATCTCGAATAAAGGATACAACATGAAAAGGATAACAAAACTCTAAAACTAACATTTTGGACAATTATTATTCCGAAATTAACTTACATTGTATTTCTACGGATATTATTAGTGTGTTTTCACCCATAATATTACTTGCTACACACTTGTATGATCCTGTGTGGTCCAATTTTCCTTCAATTTGCAATTTATCATCGTAAACGTCAAGTTCATTTAAAGTACTGTCCTCGGTGATCTTAAACCAAGTTATTTTTGCCGGGGGGTTCCCTTTTAAAATTCTGAAATAAAATTATCTACTTTTTAACAGGTCGCATAATAAACGTTTAAATTTGTCATAAATAAACTCAATGACTTTATCAAAGCTTTCGACAGGTTTTCATTATAAGTCCTTGGTATAATTATTGCGGCATGTAATAAAATACTTTAAACAAGTTTTAGTTCATTTTTGCATTGCAATAATTATAAATTACTATCAGTTTTGATAAATTTTTATTATTTTTTGCTTCACCAACAGACTTAATATTTTACTATGATTTGTGAGAGTATTAAAAAAGTTAATGCCTAATTAAATATAAAATGTAGTTAAATGGCTTAAACATAGAATGGGGGCTTTTTATATCTTCCATTCTAAGAAGCAGAGATTAGGCAAATAGTCGCTTCACATTAGATTTAAATATTAGCAACAGAAAAATTGTATCTCCCCTTGCGGTGCGAGAATCGAACCCACGACCTTCACATATCGCGCGTGCTGCTCTTCCAACTGAGCTAACCGCAAGTTATTGTAGGCGATGTAATTTTTCTGCTGTATCAACCCGTTAGCCTTCGGTAAGTGTAAGTGTAATATTTAAAGTTCGCTAGTACGGCGTAAAGTACTATAAAAAATAAAAATCGATTTACATTAGATTCTTAAAATTTACCTGCATTCTATACTTTTCTTTTCACCTGGTTGAATAAATATTTCCGCATTTTCAATTTCAACTTCTGGCGCCTCTAAAACATGAATAATAATATTATTAAGCAAATAAGTATGAAAAACAAAATAGGTTTCATAATCAGGTTCAAATTTACCTAGTCCAGATATAGTCACTGTCGCAGTAAATGTTTCAATTCTGACAGAGTTTGAGGCTTCGCACTGGTAAGAACCCACCTCTTCTAGAGTCATATTTTTGATAACCAAAGCATTTTCTTCTGGCAAAACTTCAATATTATCCAAATAATCAATAAGAGTATCGTTGTGGTACCATTTTATTTCTGCTTCTGGATAAGCGTCAACTTTACAATAAAGTTTGCCTTCTGTCCCGTATTCAATTGTTTTATCTGTAATTTAAACTGCATGTATGAGTACAAAAAATTTAAATATTTTATTAATAACTGTAATTTCGTCTATGTTATTAAGTTCTTGAATGAAATTTAGATATACTTTACAGAGTTTTAAAAATGTTTGGTAATAATTTTATTTTCTCATTAGCAATTAATTATTTGCCACCACAAAAACAGTGGTCCACTGCTAAGATCCATCACGAATATAAACTGTTACCGACACCTCTTAACGGACAAAGTAACTAATTTACGATCTGTTCAAAGTCACTTTTCGTTATTAAAATGCAACAATTTCATTAAATGACTGTCCTCATCATGCATTAGTACCTGCATGACCTGATGACTTTATATTTTTTTGATAAATTGTGTTTTTTAATGCTTTACGCAAATTACATAATTATCATTTAACAGAGCATTTATAAAAAGTATTGTCATAAAAAGTGTAATTTGAAAGAAAAAACTCTGCGCTCATGGATACAGATCAGGGGACCACCCGACTTTCAACTGAGAAATTACGCACAAGATAGTTAAGTACTCTTAAAGTTATGTACTCGTACCTTAAAAACTACCTTCGAATCATAATTCAATTTGAGCAGTTTTTCATTACCCGAAAAAAGAGACAAAGGACCGTTTTCTAAGAATTATTTCTACTTAAATCAACATTTATACGAGGATGGCTCGTTTAAAGATATAATTTATTTCACAATATACACTAACAGGCCTAGCATGCGCAATACTCGCATGAGACTACAAAAGTTTCGATACTGCTGATTGGCTTCAAGCACACCGCACTCGTATTTAAAGCGAATCAGTAGCTGACGCATCCATACTAATATTATAAATGCGAAAGTAGCTCTGTCTGTCTGTCTGTCTGTCCGTCTGTTACTCTTTCACGCCTAAACGGCTGAACGGATTTTGATGAAATTTGGTATAGGCAAATGTTGAATCTCAAAAACGGACATAGGCTACTTTTTATTAGAAAATAAGGGGGGGGATGGGGGTAATACCACCTTTGAAAGTTTATATGGAAAAATGTTTATTTTTGAAGTTAGAGATATGAAATTTGGCACAAATGTAGCTCGAAACTTGGATTAAAATATAGACTACTTTTTGTTTCGAATATTAGGGGAGAAAGGGGTAAAACCGACTATGAAAGGATGAAGTCCACGCGAACGAAGTCGCGGGCACAGCTAGTTGACTATAATCGATTTTGACGTTTGTTAAGAGCGCGATAAAATTTAGTCGCGGTTCGCATGCTAGGCCTGATACTCCGGAGAAGAATGTGAGACTAATATCGTCTGACATTCCCAAACTGTACCGATAACTGGCTGTAAAGAAAAAAAATAATATTTTTTCTGAATAAAAAGGCATACTATGAAACATACATAATTTCTTACCCACAATATAAGTGGTAAATATCGAGACGAAACCTACTCTTATGGTAACGAATTAAGAGTTGGTAATTCATTAGTAATGGAGTTATTTTTACATATAAATTGTGAGTTATAAAGAAGTACCTTTAGGGCTGTCTATGACATCAAAAGTGAATGTTCGATTCACAGATAACTGCATACTTTTAACATCATCGCCATCTGTGTTTCTCGCTTTACAATATAAAGTAGAATTTCTAGTCGCATTTATAGTGACGTAACTGATATAGGTAGCTGGTATCTCTAGTAAGAATTCCTGAAAATATTAGAACACGATAATGATAATTCATAAACACAATTGTCTTTAAAATAAAAATTACCTACGATCGATACTTAGAGATAATGCAACTCAAAACATGATATTCATGCATAAATGCACTAAAACGAGATTTGTACAGCCAGCATCATTAGTTCGTATACACCTCAGTACCTTGTCATACCAAATCTAAGCAAGTCAAATAGACAGTGACTTACTGTGACAATGAACGGAGTTGTTCATGAACTAAAGCTACTGATTGTACACAATATTTTTATGGATAGTAAGGCCGTTGACTTGACTATGGTACCTACAAGTTGCGAGTTTGTTAATTTGGGATAAAAATTATCCTTCGGGCTATTCTAGTTTCAAATCTGTAAAGCAACCAAATTTAAACTAAAATTATTTAGCCGTTTTTGTACTAAAGAGTAAAATGATACAAGTGTCATTAATTTTATCAACTGTGAACACTGGTATAAGTGACAGCAAGATCCGAATCCAGCAAGGTACGAATGTACAATAAACCATATCACATTACACACATTGATCATCAGTTGTAGAAAATAAGGGTGGATGGGGGTAATACAGCCGGAGTTTTTTTTTAATTAGACATAATATGAAATTTGGCACAAATATAGCTCGAAACTTGGACTTAAATATGGACTATTTTTGTTTCGAATATTACGGGAAATGAGGATAAAACTGACTATGCAAGCAATAAGCTTAATTGCTAGAAAAGACTAAGTCCACGCGAACGAAGTCGTGGGTGGTTGCTAGTTATTAAAAAAATAGACTAACCTCCTTGGTTAAAACCGTTTCTGGCTCTATCTCCCACTGAATTTCAGGCTTCGGATAGCCTCTTACCTTACAGGCTATTGTAGCGTTCGTGTTAAAGTCAACCAAATAATTTTCAACTCCAATAATTTCAACCTCTGGCTTAAACCATCTTGATTCGGTAACTACAAAATGATGGAAAATGTATTTCAATTAATTATTAATAAATTTAAAATAATTAATTTCATATACAAACTCATCCTAAAGTGAATATTAAAGTAACAATTGCTCGTGTTTTACAACCGTACATCATTAAAAGGTAAACGGTAAAAGGTTAATTCAATCATAACATTACTCACTCATTGTTTGCACGTATAAATTTTTTGTTGATCCTGTAAATTCCTTGTACAATGAATCTCTGCCGCGTATCTATAAAATAACAAAAAATTATAAATAAAAAAACCGACAATTCAATATCAGCGCATCTTGAATTTAATTAGATATACGCTGAATATGGGTTTAACCGAATAAGAGTATTCGGTCGAATGTTTGGTCCAAAATAAATCAAATAATCGAACCGAATATTCGACGGAATTAATTAAGCGAATTAAGAAATTGGTTAATTTTGGTCACGATAAATAAGGTAGGTAGGTAGTAGGTAAGTTTGGTAATTAATGAATTAAGGTTAAAACAATAGTTTGTAAGATCCTATGCTAAATACTCGCGTTCGCCCAGCCCGCTTTACCCGCGCAAATTAACCGAATATTAATATAAACCTTTTAAAATATACTAACCTTATATACGCCAAACACACCAAATATGAATATTCAGCCGAATATTCGGCGCATCTCTAGATTTAATTCATTGTAAGTAAATAAAATGTTATCTCATACTTATTTAAAATATTTTTAATTTATTTAATTTTTCATAAATTGTTCTCTAACATAAAACTCAATCTTCCCCTCTCTTAACTTTGCCGTGCCCACCAGGGTCCATAACTTGTACTTTTAGTTTTTAAGAAACTACATGTAACATCATTACTTACTTATGGAGTGCAATAAATAATATGAATATGAATATTCTTCATGTAAAAGTAAAAGATGCATGTCGGATAGTCCATTGTTTGAGAAAACATATAGGTAAAACAAATAACATATAAAATCACGTTGCAACAAATAAGCGTGAATAGTAATAATAATAATTGATTATAATCAGTGGAAGATGATTAAAAAACTGGTACGCGTTTGAACCGCTAGTTTATAAAATAAGTGCAAGTCGGACTGACGCACGAAGGTTCCCGTTCTATTATCTATTCAAAATTAGACACTATTCTTTAGTTTTGAAGTAAATAAACAACGAAATAGATGATATAGAATCTATATCATCTATTTCGTTGTTTATGTACTATATTATAGATTGAAGACTTCGTAGCAGAACAGCGAGCGCGATGAACTTCTGCGTCGTGGCAACTATAAGTCCTAGGTTAGATTCCCTGTTGGTTCAAATCGACATGGGATAGGAGCTTTTTAAATCGCTGTCTTAGCGCTGCGCTTTAGGGCGTCGCGGGACTCACGGGGGACAAATTCAACGAGACCATGATTTAGATTAAAGCCTCTGCAGACAGAAGTACTTACCACAAATCTAAAAGATCTCTCCGGTTCAAAGAAGACGTTAGCTAAGTAATACCCCTTTTTTGTTTCGCTTTCAGTAACAGAGACGATTTTTTTTTCATCTCTATCCGTCATTTGTATTTCTACTGACGTTATTTGTATGTCGAGGGCCGGTGAAACTACAAAAAGAACGTAATTTGCTCGTCCTAGAAAAAAAAAAAAATAAATAAATATTGGTCAACATCACATACATTCCTCTGATTCTACGGTAAGAAGCTTGAGCACTTGTGTTCATAATCTGAAACGACGATGGTACAACAACACCCAGACCCGAGACAGTATAGAAAAGTTCGTTTCCCATATTGACTCAACCGGGTATCGAACCCGGGACCTCAGAAATGGCGCGACCCCAAAGGCCGGCCCGCTCCTCTCTCGGCTACGGAAGTCGTCAAATAAAGATGATTTAGTTTACACGATTGCCTACAAATGTACGTTATGCTACAGTGTACTTTAAACGTGCTCTGTTTTTGATGGAATAAACTTGTGTATCCGTGGAACTCCGATGCCAGAAATCTGCTCATAGAAGAACTGGTTCATACTTCGGGCGACCCCAGGGCTGACACATACCTCGCACATCGTGTTCCGTTGGCTATTCAGCGAGGTAATGCTTTTTTGTAAATATACTATTAATAATGCAAAAGTAACTCTGTCTGTCTGTCTTTCAGGCTATTACGCTAAAACCGCTGAACCGATTATGATGAAATTTAGTATAACGTTGAACTTTTAGAACAAACATAGGCTATTTTTGTTTTGAAAAGGGACCTAATACCGCACTTGAAAGTTTATATGAGAAAATATTTAATTATTATGTTAGAGGTATGCAATGGCAAATATAGCTCAAAAGTTGGATTAAATATGGGATAATTTTTGTTTCGAATATTAGGGGCGATAGGAGTAAAACCCACAATGAATGTAGTGTAGTCCATGCGAACGAAGTCGCGGGCACAACTAGTATATATTTATATTTGTAAATACATATATGGTAGCGGTTTAGTTTATGTTATTAGTTTTTTATATTGTAAAGTTATAGAGATCCTTCATGTATCTTCGTACCTACAAATTGACGCTCTAAAGAAGTAGTTATTTATAAAGAGGTCATTATTACCTGGCATAGGCCTTTGACTGGTTTCCAGAAGACTTCGTGGCAGTTTTGTCGAGAAGCCATATTGGATAGGCAGCTGAGTCTTCTTAAAAAATGTCAAAGATGTTCCACTTTGACTCGCAACGCTCACTTGATAATCACCAAATTGGTTTGCCACACGAACCACCTAGCGAACATTTTAAATTAAAAATAATACTTATAACAAATCATAAATAATAATAATAATAATTAATTAATTTAATTAATTATATTCTGTTAGATTTATACCAACAACAAATATGTACGATACACAAGCACACACACACACACACACACACATATATAACATACACACTTACACACAAACGTGCACACACACACACAAACTCACACACGCACACAATTCACACAAACACACACACACACACACACATAAACAAACGTGCGCGCCTGCACGTGTTTGCACGTACATGCACATCCATAGCTCTTTTTTTTTATAGCATAAGTTAGTTAAGAGATAGAAGAGCGGAGCTGCCTGGCACAGGCTTATAGCTTAAAAGACAGCTCCGATCCTATAATAAGATAAAATTTGTTTATTTGCAATAAAAAAAAAATTTGTTTATTTGTTTAAAATTTGTTTAATAAAAAAAAAAGATAGTAATGATATTAAACTGAAGAGTTTGTTTGAACAGGTTAATCTCAGTTACTATTGGTTTAAATTGCAAAAATCTTGTGTGTTGTATAGTATATTTATCGAGGCATACCTATAAACTCACCCTGCGATCAGTACGTATTATGAAGGAGCTAAGAATAGTAAAAAATGTGGAAAAAACGAAGACAGTACGTGTACGCTTGTAATAGAAAACATCACATACATTATCCTGATCGCAGAGTAGCTTAAGGACTTGTATTATTGAAGTCAACCCCAACGGTGGACCACAATTTCTGTTTTAATCTGTAAACTCGCCGTCAGATATATCGGAGCAGACAAAGTGACCAAATACTTTAGAACAGTTAAAATGTCAAAAAGCTCCATACACCACAAGTAACCATTAATATCTGAACATTCATTACTTCAATAATATCTGAGCAATGCCAATAACATCTGAACACTCATAACGTCAATATGTGTCACGCACGTCATGTGTCTCATTTAGCTAGCTGTATAGATGAGTGTTCAGATATTATTGGTAAGTTGTGTGTATAGAAATTATTAACAAGCATCTGCTCAGATATTATTGAAGTAATGAATGTTCAGATATTAATGGTAACCTGTGGTGTATGGAACTTTTTAACATTTTAACTGTTCAGAAGTATTTGGTCACTTTGTCTGCTCCGATATATCTGACAGCGACTGTACATAAAGACAAAATACCACTCACTGACTATAACTGGCTGACTAATCACGAAAACTCCAAAACTATAATACCTACAGACTTGAAATATGGTAAATAAGTCCCTCATAAGATTTAGACTTCTACCAATTATACGAAACCCCACCAATAATGCTCGGTTCCAATATTTTAAAAACTTTTGAGTAACTGTCAAGTTATGTTACATTTTGGACTTACCTACCTTTTGCCCAAGACTTCGTCTACCAAATAATTACAATTAAGTACACATAGTGATTTCCAATATATCTTCCACCTATTAACTTTTGACGACCTCCGTAGCCAAGAGGCAAGCTTGCCAGTATTTGGCGTCGCGCCATCTCTGAGGTTCCGGGTTCGATCCCCGGTCGGGTCAATATGGGAAACGAACTTTTCTGTATTGTCTCTGGTCTGGGTGTTGTGGTACCGTCGTTGTTTCTGATTTCTGTAACACAAGTGCTTCAGCTACTTACCACAGAATCAGAGCAATGTATGTGATGTTGTCCAATATTTATTTATTTATTTATTTATTATTTATTAACTCATCCTTACAAATGAAATGTCAAAACGCTACCAAAATATTTATTTACCTTAAAAAAATATTATCCTATCAAGATCCCTAATATGAACTTATCTAAAATTGTGAGCTAAAATAAAAGTTAATTTAAAGCTGACACCAAAACATGTATTAAATTAAAATCGTTTCCTTTGAGATCACCGTCGTTAATATTTTACTTGTTTATCCTTACCAAAGTTTGTAGGGTGTCCACAATTTTATCAATATGAGGACTTTTTCCTTCGCTGTCCACCATCTGCAATGTAGGATAATATCCAGAAACTACCACAAGGAGGTCTGTTGTAAATGTATCCAATGTAACCTAAAAAATAATTGTTATAATTAGTCTAAGCATAAAATAATCATTATTTAGAGTGGTTGTCGACGGCAGGCCGGTCTTATCCGGTTATTATCCTTACTATCCTTACTAATATTATAAATCGGAAAGTGAGTTTGTTTGTTTGTTTGTTTGTTCCGCTTTCACGCCGTAACTACTGAACCGATTGCTTTGAAATTTTGCAGACGTAAAGTTAGAAGTCAGGAATAAATAATAGGGTACTTTTTATCCCGAAAAAAAAAATATATTCCCGAGGGCAAACAAAAATATAGTTTGCTTGATGGATGGATTAGAGATGGCGCTGTGTGACGTTTAAAACAAGGTAAAATATTGCAAACGAATATAAACATGTAAATTTAGAAGCTAAATGATACGATAATGAATCCCCGAAAATGAGGAATTCCCGAGGGATGACGTACAATTTGTTTTATCGTCTAAACTGTTTTTTTACATCTACTTATATGATAAAGTGTAGGTACCATTCAGTTTTTGTTTTACAACAAATCGTACCCAGCGTTACATTACCCTTCTTAGATTTTTCCATGGGAATGAGAAGTTTTCTTATAGTTGTGCTTTATTAACCGAATTCTATGCGGGCAAAGCCGCGGGCGGAAAGCTAGTTAAAGATAATTAATAAAGTTCGAAAAGAACTGATAATTCTTTTGTTTTTTCGCCCTTTGTTTGTTTGCTCTCACGCGCTCCGTAAACACGTGTGCCGCTTTGATTTATCTCTGTGTACCTAGTACCAAATTTGATCAAAATCGGTTGAGAGGTTTAAGCGGGAAAGCGTAACAGACAGACAGAGTTACTTTCGCATTTATAATATTAGTATATAGATATACTAGTTCAATGTATGCTGTTTAAAACAAGCAAATGAAATAAACATACCTGAAATGTTTTGGTCCCCCTAAAAACGTCGTAATTTGTGACATCATTCCAATCAGTCATTGCCATTTCTCTTATGTAATGGAAGCCCTGAAAATAAATTATTGAACAAACATTTTTTTTGTTACATTAAAGGTTATCGTAATACTAGATGGGCACAGACGAAAGTTACACTTCTGACTTTTTTCACCCTACGTCTTGGGCGTAAATACTAATTTTGAACTATACACACGGGTCGGTTATCAAATTCATTCCTTACTACCTGTGTTCGCGTGGACTACAGGAAATCGGTTTAATTTTATAACGATAAATTATTTTTCTAAAATAAAAGTAGCCTAAGTTACTTCTTATTACATCAGCTATATACCAGTAAAAGTCCCGTCAAAATCGGTCCAGTCATTTCAGAGTAGCCGAAACAAACAGACGGACAGACAAACAAAAATTAAAAACAAAATATTTTGGTACCGTATATATTCATATAAAAAAGCGGTTATTTTGATATTAAAAACAGACACTAAAATTTTATTTATGTGTATAGATTTTGACAGATACACTTTATTGCACAGAAAAATTTACAGAAATGGTTTTTCAGACATATTCAAGTACAATTTGGGCAGTGTTATTGCTAGAAAGCGATCTCTTCCAGACAACCTTTAGGTAGAAGGAAATAATAGATTTCGTAAAACGGGTACCTACAGCCGTGCAAAATGTTAATTGAGAAAATACTAACAAATACCATAGCGATTTAGAAGATACCATACAGAAGTAGGAACACGCACAAGTCCTCATTAAATTGTTTATCTTCTACAACATTGTTCTATTAGGTCGACAGCACGTCAATGTAAACAATTTCAGTTCGATATTAGTTCTTATGCGAAGGGTATAATGGCGGTGCCGAGGTCATAATGCATAATCTGAGATTCGTCTGATCGTGCCTATATGTGTACCTAATCAAACAATGTTGAAGTAAATATAATATGTAGGTAATATTATAATATTAGAAAACAACATCAGATACATTGCTCTGATTCTGTGGTAAGTAGCTTAGGCACTTGTGTTACAGAAATCAGAAATAACGACGGTACCACAACACCCAGAGACAATATAGTTCGTTTTCCCATATTGACCCGACCGGCGATCGAACCCGGGACCTCAGAGATGGCGCAACACCAAAGTCCAGCCCGCTCTCTCGGCTACGGAGGTCGTATGTACCTGTCTTAAAAAGACTTTTAAATATTTTTTATAAGAGCCTTCTTCTTCTCATGACTAACAAAAACAATAAAAAAAAGTGATCCTATAAGGGTTCCGTTTTTTCTTTTTGAGGTACGGAACCCTAAAAATTGGTCTAGTCGTTCACGCGTAATGTCGTGACCAAGGGAAGTAGGGGTAATTTTTATATGTAATTCCTAGATTTCATACATTTCCGGTAACCTATACATACATAGATGTTGTAGTAAAGATGTATTAATTAAACAATGTTGCAGTAAAGATATATACGTACATATAACATACATACAGGATACTTTTACTTTCCGATCAAAGATTTTGTAACTACAGACAATTTCGGCGACTTGGAAAAATCTAGTAGAATTGGTGGAAATTGTGTCGTATTTTATTCAATTTCATCCCCTAAACGGAACTCAAAATGGGTTGAAACATATTCTGTGGATCAGCTTCAAAGTTCATGTCTATAATCATAAGCGCTGTGTTTTTTGGAGACAGACAGGACAAAAGCATAATCGGGCCTTACTATAAAAAGGAAAAACTTAACATTTGTCATTTTGTTTTATCGTTTTGTCAAAAATAGACTTGATCGAGTGTACTTATGCCCCCATGATTCGTAATGTGTAAAAATGATCCGGTTTGTCACAAGTCGTTATTTCTGATTTCAAATTTACTTTCCTTAACAGCTGTTATCAGTTGTCCGTCTGCTCACAGAGTGTTATACCTAGTAGTATTTATTTATTACAATCTTTGTTTAATTCCTCGAGATACATAGCCAGATTTTCTTCATTATATAATAAAATATGGCATACCTACGGGCAAACGATAGTCTACAAGAATATTACAAACAATCGATTTTTTATTCTATAGTACTTTACGCCGTACCTACTAGCGTACTTTAAATATTAGAAACAGATTTTTTTTATCTCCCCTTGCGGTGCGGGAATTGAATCCACGACCTTCACGTATCGCGCGTGCTGCTCTTCCAACTGAGCTAACCGCAAGTTATCGTAGGCGATGAACATTTTCTGCTGTACATATCAACCGTTAGCCTCAGGCAAGCCTCTGCCGAATATGTTTAGTACTACATACTAATCGGCTATATTAAAAACAATTGGTAATAGAAATAAAGTTTCATACCTTCCCCAAGTTCAGAGCGTTGAAGTCAAGGACCACGCCCGAACAAGACTTCGCAATGTCGTAATAGATGGCAATATTCCCTTCCTGTTTGCCGTTGCATTCAGATTTGCCACTCAGAAGGATCACCACCTAAAAAATATTCAATAGTTTTAATGCTGGAAATTTACCTATATGCTTTAGAGCACGCTTTGGCGCGCCGTGCCGCTGTGACGTGGAAGGCAGCGGCGTGTGTGGGACTTCCTTACTTTTAAGTAAAACGAGGACTACCGACTGAAACCGCCGCTACCAGTCATCGCCTAGTGCTGACGCCATGGGAATCGAGTTTAATTATAATAAATACTATAGGAGCCACGGCAACAATACGATACGAAGTCAATAAGCCATAGTCATAAATAAAATCAAGTCTTATTTAGTCAAATCATGATTTAATTTCATTTTTATCTTCAGGAACAATAGGTAGGTAAAAAGGTAAAAGCTCCTTATTCGCGGGGGTTATGTTGCACAAATATGCTGCGAATACAGAAAATTAGTACCAATTATATTATTAGTGAAAAGGCGAATACGGTAACCGTGAATATGGAGCTTTTACTGTATGACATAATTTGTAAACGTTTAAGGCTATAGCTCGTGATTTAATAAAGTGTCAATAATCCAGTGCCAAAATTTTAGTTTGAGGGGATTCCGCTGTTAGTGTAGATATCAGCCGCGCTTTCATATCTGGTTCCAGGCGATTACTCATTCCCCTCACAAAATGAAAAAAGCACGAAATTGCGTACGGAAAGATTGTGCTTTGTCTTTTTGAAATTGAAAGCAATTAAAATAAGACAAAGCACATTTCCAATTCTGAATTGGACGCCGACGTTTTGTGATTAAGAGTTAGTATGGGCTAAGGTTAAATTGTCTTCTGTGGTCAAAACCTAAGGTACCTGATTGCGTTTGCTCCTACACAAAGCCTCGATGTTCCTAAACTTGCTGTCATCATTGGAATAGGCGTCGGTAAAGACAAAGATAGGAGAGTCGGGATAGCTTATTTCAAGACCCTCCTGGATGCCAGACAGCGCATCTTCAGGACAATCTCCGCCTTTTGTGACAGATACATCCCTGATTGCGTTCACCATATCGAAAGGACTCGAAAAAGTAAGTGGTGTGCCGATGCCTGTAACAATTTAGTTAAACATGGAGCGATGACTACACGACACCGACGTAACTATAACGGTATAGGGCGATTGACGATGGCCAAACTTCAGAATTAAATGGGATAATTAGGCCTAGCATGACGCAAAACGTCAAATTTATCGAATGAGACGACAAAAGTTTCGATACTGTTGATTGGTTTAGGTATAGCATACCGCACTCGTATTTTCAGCCAATCAGCAGCTGACGCACTGACTTCAATTGATTTTGACGTAGGTATGTCATGAACGTGATAAAATTTATTCGCGTGGCGCAAGCTAGGCCTGAATTACACTTTTTACAGCTCTCCAATCGTCCGGTTCAACAACCGACCTTGAACTAAAACTAGGTAAGTACCTGGGTCAGAGTCTACTCCCAAAAACGAAACGAACAAACAAAGGGTATCGTTTTTGAAGATTAGTCAAAAGTTTGGGAATTAAAACGTGGTTTTTGATTTGCTTAAATAACATTTTGTTTTTTGAAAACACTTAATTTGTATTCGAAATTAACTGGTTGCGATTAATGCCCGATTTACGATTACTATAATTATCGTAATCGATACGAATATTTTATGATTAGTAATGTGTCAAAAATGAATATCTGTCTTACTACGAGTCGATAATTCTCATGGACTTAGTTTATTAAGTATATTAAGTCTATGACAATTATATCCAAAATGAGTCGCAAAATGTGTTGGTAAGCGCATAACTCGACAACGCCTGGAGCAATTTTGACATTTTTTTTAAATGATCGTTGAAGTCTAAGGATGGTTTTTACGGCGAGAAAAATTCAAATAATTGCCGGGAAAACTCTAAAGACAGCCTTTTTTGTCCAGAACACACGTTTTATAAACTAAAATTTAGAGTCAAGGCACATTCCAAATCTTTTTGACAGGACCAAGTCTGCCAGGTCCGCTAGTTTCAAATATATTTTCCATAACAGCTGTAATCAGTCGTCTGTCGGTTGTTTTTAGCTTACGCCTCCTATAATTTATTACTACTACTTAGTAAGTAATACAGATCTTTTTTAAATATTGGAAGCGGGAGTTTGAGAATAACAAATTGCTATCCATCATTCAATCCGACATTTTTTATTTATTTTACACTTCAAGATTGACCTCATCCGACCTGATGTTAAGTGATGATGAGGTCCTAGCTTAAGGGTGATACAAGTACAGGATAATAAAACTGTTACTGGACTTGTCGCCCTTACCTTGAAGGCTTGACCCCTGCTACTAATGTTGCACCCCCCAGGAGCTTTGGAAACCTTACTCACACGCAGGAACACAACAACACAGAAGTGATTGTTATTTGGCTGCGGTCTTCTGTAAGGTGGAGGTATTTCACCAGTCGGGCTGCTCAAGTTCGAGTGATAGGCAAATCGCTATGCCCTACCTCTCTCAAAAGATTTTCGTTTTTGGAAGTAGACCCCAGGAACTTTTGATCAAAACCAGACAAAGGAGTCGTCTAGGGATACATGATACCCCGCTTATTTTTTAAATTACATTGAGGACGAGATTAAAATGAGAAAAGCCATAAAGATATGGAGAGGAAGAATTGCAGGCCAGTAATCTACAAGGATTTTAAAATTTTTAAAAAGTTCGATTTGAACGGGGTCGTATGTACGCGTGCGAAACTGCTGCGGACATCTATGTGTGTAGTTTAATAATAAAATCCCCTTTTCAAACGGTCAAACAGGGCTCCAAGAATATCCAAATTAAACAATAAAATAGGCAACTTACCATGATCCTGGAATGGTATTAAACCGAACATTTCGAAACTATCTCTTAAAACATCGGCAATAAAGTGGAAATTGCGTCTTATAATTTCCTTCTCACCCAGCATAGATTCTGTCGTGTCTAAAACCACGACGAAACTACGTATACCGCATACTATTTTAATGGTTTGCAATATCACCAAAATGTTACATAATTTCAAATAATACATTTTAATATTAGGTAATACAACGAATGTCTCTTTCAACGGTAGTGCTTGTATTAAATTCCTACAATTTATTTTATACACGTGCAAACATATCTAATAATATAATCGTAAGATATTATGCTTTAAGTTTCAGTTGTTTAAGGGGAAGTTATGGTCTTCTTCAATTTACTGGACCTTTGTTTCTTTTGCTCTTTTAGCTTAGTCCTTAAATCGTGCACTAAAAATCTATTAAAGAACTGCAAGAGTTGACCTGGCAGTGCTATCGACCGTAGGTACTTGACTCATACCGATGCTGTATTAGCATTTGCTGATTGATAACTCCCTGTCTTTACTAAGCACGGAATCATCTTTCTTATCGGACAATATTAAAGTCTGGAATGCTCTCATGAAACTGGGAAAGTTCACAAAGACCTGTGAACCCATGACCTCGGGTTTTAGAGCCCAACGCACTAACCATTACACCACGAAAGAAGTTAAAAAACAGGAAGTAGTTTATTTGTATGTGTGTTGTATTTAGTATATATATACACTATAATAATGTCCGGCTCCTATATTTTCCAATTGGCTACTTGACAGTGTTAACAATAAAATATGAAAAGTGTTAGATGTTAGCTTATTAGTTAAGTAATCATTTTACATTTTTACTTTTTAATTAAAAGCATAGTTAGTATTTTATTTTTGCAAAATACATTTTAATTTTTTTATCTGTGGAACAAAAGAACCGAAACGGAAACCACCATTGCAATTCGGAAATGATAGCTGTCGGCGAAAATTATTTATTTTAATGTGGCGAAACAATGATTATTTTACCGATTAAATTGAATTATTGTGTCTCTAATCGTATAAAGAATTTATTGAAACATTTTCCGTTTATCTTAATTAAATCGTTCCTATGCGTATCGGTTCGTTGTCTAGGACGTTGACGTCATAATTGCAACAGTGACGCGACTGGGCGTTTTCGCGCGCTTTTTAAATGTGTTACACAAAATCTTATTTTTCTCTGGTTATTTAGATTATTTCCAGATAAATCGAATTGCTTGGGATATAAAATGAACGGGCGCACATTTTACAATACTTTTTCAAAAACTGTCAAGTAGCCAATTAGTAATGTTTCAAAAATGACTATCCGTATTTCTCCAGCCGACTACGAGTCGTTAATTCAAATGTCAAATTTACTTTCCATATAACAGCTGTCGTCCGTCAGTCGTTTTTACCTTACGCCTCGTATAAATTATAACTATCCGTAACTAGAATGGAACGTTTTCTAAATATTAGATCTGAGAATAAGTATGTACCTACTTCTTTAAACTAGAATACTTTCCTTATTCTAAGAGTTTACCTACATATGCCCGGTGGTGTCAAAAATGACAATCCGTTTTTCTCCAACTAACTACAAGTCTGGAATGGTATTAGCTTACGTCTCGTAAAATGTATTAAGTACAATCAGTAACTACAACTGATCATTTTTACAAATATTGGAACCGGGCATTAGGCTACCAAGGGTTTGTTTAAAAGAGATTGCTTTAAGCTATAAAATAGTCTGACATGTTCTAACCTCGGTGGCGCAGTGGCTAAGGTAGGCGCCCAAAGCGCGTAAGGTCCTGGGTTCGATTCCCGGTCAGGTCAATTTGGAAAACGAACTTTTCTTAATTGACTTGGGTCTGGGTGTGCTGGGATGACGCCCCCAGTTAGTATCCGTCGTCTGGTACTCATAGTACAAGGGAAAACCTTAGTTTGAGACCAGGTGATTGGTGTGATTGTCTGGCGCATTTATTATTTATTATTATTATTTATTATGTTAGTCAATGCTTCTGTTTCATTTTGTTGTTGGCGTTTTTTTTACAAACCTCAAATTTATCTATCTCAAAAATCTTTAGTTTATGGTCTTACCCTTAACTGCAATATTGTTATAGGCAGCCCTGCTCCCCTTTACTGATAACCTCTTAGTTACAATGTAAGCTCGTTGGTAGTCTTAATAGGACATTAATCTTCTTAGAATAGCATCAGTTTACTTCAACTATCGTGTGTGCATCACGTGGACAGTGCAAAGTTCACCACAGACCGAAAAAAGAAAAAATGCCTACATTTTTAGAAACATGCCTATTTAATTAAAACCGGTACATACTGGTTTTATTAAAACTTTTAACAATCGGCCTTGTAAGGAATCATGAGGTATTTTATCAAATGGACCAAAAATTACCCGATAGCCAATTCCATTAAATCTCATTGAGTGAGATCATCAGTTTACGTAGATGTCAGACACTAACTTTCAGCATAATTCAGTTTTCACTTTCAGTGTATTGTCCTATTAGAGCGATCGCGGCGAACTTCGTTTCGCCTTAAAGAATTTTTCCCGCTTTTCTGTTGAAATTTTTCAAATTTTACCAAGGATCCCTAATTTTGTAACATATGTCAAATTGGAAGAATGTAGCATTCTATTGGTGAAAGAATTTTTTAAATCGGCCCAGTACTTTTTGAGTTTAATCATTACAAACATACAAAAATAGGTACAGATCTTTCCTCTTTATAATATTAGTATAGACTAGCGGTCCCGGCGAACTTCATTTCGCCTTATAGAATTTTTCCCGCTTTTCTGTTGAAATTTTTCAAATTTTACCAAGGATCCCTAATTTGGTAGCCTATGTCAAATTGGAAGAATGTAGCATTCTATGGGTGAAATAATTTTTCAAATCGGTCCAGTGCTTTTTGAGCCTATTCATTACAAACATACAAAAATAGGTACAAATCTTTCCTCTTTATAATATTAGTGTAGACAAAGCTATTAAAGCAATAGCATTAAATATTTTTTTACAAAATTATATCTCAGATTTCAAATAAAACGGATATAAGTAAAACAAAAATATTTATTAGTTGTTACTTATCCCTGAAACTAAGTTTTAGCATTTAAAATAAAAATATTTGAATTATGTATGTAGCTGTTTTTTTTTTTAAATATGGACTCTGTCCCGCGCCATGGTCCCGCGTTTACAAACAACGCAGTGATTCCGCCAATAAGTAGCTGTTTCAAATGTACTGCTGCCAAAGCTAAAAAGATATTGTCAATGTCAAAAAAGACAGTGACATATAAATAGCAGTTATCTGTCAACGTGACAAAAGCAAGTGTTTTTAATGAAATACGCAAGCGATTTCGTTTTTGTATTATTGTATTTACAAATATCTCTGTGGAGTATGTGTATTAATTACCATTTGGTTACTAAATAAATTGGAACAATGAATTCTAAACTGCCTCCATATATACTTCAAGAACTCCCAGACATTACAGAGTTTATCCAGTTTCCACTGAAAAGTGTTCAGCGCATAAAGGTTAGTAGAGTCGAGTCATTTCTGAAACAAATCTTATTGGCAAATTGTCAAAAGCCTTTTGAATAATGCACCTAATACTGATCGTATTAATAAGTTGTTAAGTTTTTAACACTGAGTTCGCCCTATTTTATTGAACACATTTAACTTTGATTTTCAAAACAAGTTGCGGCCTACAAATTAATTCTTTTTCTAGTATACTATAGGTAGGTATAGTGATCAACAGGGGCATTTAATAATTTAATAAAGTACATATTAACATTTAAACAAATAGGTATATTTAAAAAAATATAATGAAAGACATGTTTTAATGATGATGCTAGAAGTTTCTACTGTCTTCCTCTAATTAAACAGTTGGGCATAAAAATAATTAATGAATTAACATTGGCTTAGACAACAAATGTTTGAATTGGTTTATAGTATTATTATTTTATATCGTGCTTTATACAATGAATCCCAATAAATAGTTCAGTTGTAGTCTCTTACTGTTTGAATATTGTTGTAATGAGTAGTGCTATTTTGCAGTTGAAGTTTAAAAACCACATTCCAATTGGTACAAATTCAGAATTGTTGTCATTGACTGACTGTTAATTACAAATTAACATACATTTTATCAACATTGTGTTCAGCTTGGTATTTGGGTATGCATTTAATTAAAGGAAAAGTATAAATAGTCTTTAAACTTATTTTATCATAATTATTTAAAAGAGGTATGTTAATACGGATTATTGTACATTATTTGAGTATTATTTTCGTTAAACATTATGATGTTTAACGAAAATAAAATACCTGTTTTTTGACATGGTATGGTATGCATACCATGTCAAAAAACAGGTAAAGTTAGATAATTATATTCTATTTTCTATACTCCTTATGAATTTAGTTTTTAAAGCAACTGATCCTTTGTACGAAGATTTCATAGAAAATGAATTCCTATATGTTTTTAATAACTCTAATTATTTTTCAGTACACCTGCTTTGATGTGTCGAGAACGTTTATTGCCTTTGGTGCTACCAGTGGAGGTATCTATATCTTCTACAGAAATCCCTGTGAGTTTATGCAGCTAATACCAAATAAGGTATGAATTTAAAATCAGATGGTATCTTTATAACACTATGGTAGCACATGTTCACAGAAATTAATTCCCTAGTGTGTGATGTCATAGAAAGCAAAAACAACTGTTATGCTAATTTATGTTGTAACTTATTATTGATATGTGTCCTAATAGATACTTAATATTGTCCAAACATTTTAAGCACCCATATCCATAAACGTCAAAATCATTTCTGATTCATAAATCTAAGCTATGTTAACTTACAAGCTTTTAGAATAATATTATATTAAAAGTATAGTATCTGAGTGTAAATTTGTCTCTGTTCCGTTTTTTTTAAAACCCAAATGCTATTTTTAAGATAAATAATATTCAAGAAAAGTTGAGCTTGCTTTTGATATATTAAAATTAATAAGTTTGAAATTCAATCCGGGCCCTTAACGGAGACTAAAAAAAATCTGTTACAGACCTCTTGTAATTGGATTTGAAGGCTATTATATGATCTTTTTCTTACTTTGAGTGATGGGGTAGTGACAAAACTTAGGCTACTGTAATTGAGTTAAAACTTTGTGAAAGAAGTTTAAAGAAGAATGACAATTTGTGGACATTTTTTGTATAAATATAGGAATACCGAATTTATGGATTGTGAAATTAGATAATGTAAATAAATACAACAATTGTTCTGGTACCTACTAACTACTATGAATGTATTATTCCATTACATATTTTTTTGTGTATGGGAACACCTGTTCAAATAGATTTTAAAATACTCATTAGCTTTTGGTCTAGCATGGCTATTATCACTTCTTCATGTTTTTAATGAGATATGTTGGTATATAACTGTTTGACGCAATTAGAAAAGGGCAATAAACTTAATGTATAGGGAATTAATAACATAATATCCACATAGGTATTTTTTCTTACAAAAAGTAAGCAAATACGCATTTTGGCTTGTCTTATCAAAATCGGTAAAAAATTCTTAGTCTTACAGGCCTAGCATACGCAATATGTCAAATTTATCGCATGAGACGACAAAAGTTTCCAAACTGTTGATTGGCTAATAGCACACCGCACTCGTATTTTCAGCCAATCAAGAGCTGACACACTGACTTCAATTGATTCTGACGTTTGTTAAGAGCGCGATAAAATTTAGTCGCGTTGCGTATGCTAGGCCTGATTGGAGTCAGTTGTGATACATTGCTCAATAACAAGTCATCTGAATGTTTTAAATGGAATACAGTCATACTTAAATTCAATGACATTGGTCTAATGGAATTTTGAGTTGAGTTGAAATTTTGGTTTTCCAGGATGGAGCGATAACCAAATTAGTCATATCTGGTGATGAGAAACACATTGGCTTCGCTAACGGACGGGGTGTGGTGACCGTCACTGCCACAGTTGACGAGACCAGCGCCAGTCACTCTCTCGTAACGTCTAAGGAGCACCAGAATAATGAGGTTACGTCCATGATCTGGAAGGCAGGAAACATGCTGTTCTGCGGAGACGATGTTGGGAGGATATCGGTCTTGCAGCTACAAAATTTTATTGTAAGACCTTATTTATAACAAATTAGAACATTTAACCATATCGCGTCGAAATTAGTTGGCCTATCTTATTATTGGCGTGAATCTATCTTATATGTATATCTTTCACTTTTTGAAGATGTCTTTAAAAAATTGGGTACCTATTATGTAAATTGAGGCTGTCTAAGTAATTTTTTTTTTATTTTTATAGTTTTGCGTGTATTGGTATTTTAAATGCCAAAAATAAATGTGGATGTGTTGGCTATCGATCTTACATGTATTTTGCAATTTTATTTTGCTAAAATATAAATAGTATACTAAAATTTTCAACAAAAGCAAAGCCAGCTTTAGGTCAGCCATTATCAGATCCTGGTTTCCTTATTATGGTAATATAGTCAGGGTATCTCATACATATTCTAGCAAAATAAAACATTATAATCGTATGTGTGATGATGAAATTATCTGTAAATGCACATAAAAAATATGGAATTGGTGGAAATGAAAAACCTTGTTTAAAATTGTTGAATTCAGTTTAAAATAGACACACATTTATCTGCAATTTTTTAAATGCATGCGTATTACTGTAATTTTATGTAGATTTTTTTTATTGAGAATACTCCTGCTATAAAAAGTAATTACAAAACTTATTATTTTTAAATTTCAGGCCAAAACTATGTTCCAAAGTTCATCCCAAACTATTATGAGTCTGGACTCCCGCATTTGCCAGCTCGACGTCAAGGGTTCCATGCTTCTAGTATCAACACTTACCAGATGTTACATCTGTGACACATCACAGGAGCAATACAGGCAGATTGGCCAAAAACTCCGAGATGGGGAATTTGGTGCTTGTTTTTTTAATAAAGAAAAACCCCAAGTTGACACAGAACATAATCATAAAGATTTCACTGAAGTAAAGAGGTTTAATATTGTTGATGATGATACTGGATTTGCTGTTAGTAAAGAGTTGGAAGATACTGTGATATATTGTGCGAGACCATCGTCTAGGTTATGGGAAGCAACAGTTGATGGAACTGTTCAAAGAACACATCAGTACAAACAAGTATTGTCTAAGAAACCCATGACAATGGTATCAGTTGAATCGTATTTGAATGAAAATGTTAGCATAGCTACAGTCGACGTTGACAGTGAAGGACAATCAGTAAACTTTCCCAAAATATTTAGCGTAAACGGGGCCATTTTTTCATTTAAAAGAGACGCTTTGTATTTTTTGAATCTAGATAATGTTGACGACACGATGTGGTTCTCTTTAAAAGATATTATTGATTGTAAGGTGTACCATGACTTGATATACTTGTGGTTGACAAACGGCTCTCTCATTAATTTGAAGTTTATAAAAGTGCACAAATTCATATTGAAATGTTACATAGACGAAAAGTATACGCTTTGCGCTGAACTGTGTGCCTTGTTTCGAAATTACTTACTAACCAGCGATTTATCTGAAAAGCTACACATTGTAGCAGGTTTAAGAGACAAGTTGCAAGATAAAGAAATATTGAAAAGCATTGATGATGTTTTACAGAAATTTGACAGTTTGAAAACGAATGAAGTCACACAAATGAAGTCTGGTATTTACGTTCTTGATAACACTTTTTATGCTTCTGTTCAGTTAGAGGATGATTTATTAAATCGTAAAAATAGTGAAGACAACATGTCAGAAGCATTGCAAGCTTTTAAAGATTTGAGCGTAACCGTTTCAGACAAATTCAGTTCCAGTAAAAAGATTTTGAAAGAAAAATGGGAAGGCTTCGAGGGGAAAATGAAAAACTTGAGCACAGAAAAACAAATCCAAGAGTCTAGTCTTCCTAAGAAAATCATAGCTAATACTGAGTACACTCCCCACTTATTAGATAATAATGACATCATTTACAAAGAAGAATCTAGTCAAAAAGCCATAGAGATAGACAATAATAGCCTAGAAGATAAAGTGTGCAAGTCGTTGTATCAATATTATAGGTTAAGTTTAGTTAGTAAGGAGACAGAACAATCGAATTTAGTTTCTACTATCGAGAACTATGCCTGTGATATTAGAAAGATCTATGAACTTATGTTACTATTAGAGCAATACTGTTTGTCTGTTTCGGACTTAGAAGAATCGAAATTTGTACCGAATAATATAATTCTAACTTATTTGAGTTTGACGCCGCGAAAAACAGAGTTACTAGACAAAATAATTTGTGACGAGGAACTGTACAAATATTTTGTGGATTCTTGTATATCAGTGAACATGAAGACGCAGAAACTTTCAAACATTGGCTGTGAATGTGGTTTCCCCTTACCGTATACGAGGACGAATCAAACACCAGCATTCGCTGAATTGATAGACGAATTCATAGAAAGACAATGGTCTAGTAACTCGAGAGATCAATGTTATGAAACTTGTAAGCGAATGCCGTATCTATGGAGGAAGATATTGTACTTAAGAAGGAACGAAGATCTATTGAACGTGTTGAGGATACTTCTGCAAATGCTAGACGAGAGCTTGCTTCATTCGTTCTTGCCACAGTTTACGCTGGAAAGCTGGGAGAGAGCTATTCAGCTGTATGCGACGTTGCACGCAAATATGTGTCTGAATTGCAGTAAAAAGTTTCACCATGTATCTGTGAGAGATATGTTGAGCTGGGACGATCTGGGAGCCCTAATTATCAAGTCCGTTGGCGGAAAGAACGCTGTGAATGTTCTTAAGAGACATGCTAAGTTGATTGATCTCGGTGAATTGACGATGAAGTTTTACCACACGGCTATGTTAGTATCGATGTATGAGAAATATGATCTAACTATAACTAGTCAGCTGACTGAGACATTGTACAGCACATACGAATATGAAGACTCCAGAATCGAAGTGAGTTGGTTTTCAATTTACAGTTTCTAACCACTTAAATCTTTGATTGCAGTGAACGAAAATAACATAGAAGCATTTCAGAAACAGTTGAAATAGCACCATGAAAAGTATGGCACGGTGGGCGTGACTTAAAAAGTGAGCTAGCGCCGATACACATACCGTTTCCAAGGACGCCGCGACTCATAGGCGCGGGCCAATTACAGGAGACATTAATGCATACATTTTAATATGATATGTCGTAACTAACGAACTCTTTATCGTTAAACGTCTTTTTATCGACCTAAACGCATTAGCCCTTAAAGTTTTTTTTCAAGTTTTGACACTTTATTACTATATTGCTTATCCATAGCTTATGTGCTTTACATTGTATATGTTCTGGTGCCGATATTCGGTTGAAGTTACTAAGACGGGAATGCTTCAATGTTTTTTTCGTTTACTGTTTGATTGGCGTTACAAGGGTTAATTCGTAATTTGTTTTTTTTTTATTTTATGTCGAATTCTAATTAATATAATATTATGTGTATCTTTTCAGATTCGCAATTTACTCCGGAATACAATCAACGGTGAAATAAAGAACACAGCAGTACCAATAATAATAGCCGCGAAAACCACGCATTGGGGTTTAGCGCCTCCTTACGAAGTGATATCTGTACCAGGAGATAGCTCAGAAGATACCGAAAGTAGTGCAGTCAGCCATCAAATTAGAAATATTACTTTCAATGACATAGTCAATAGTTTATCACACGTTTATAAAGTGAATACAGATTGCGCTCTCTGCGGACTGCCGTTACAGAACGAAGTGTTAATACAAGATGGCGGCTTGTGGGTGTTTAAGTGCGGGCACGTTTTTCACGGCGCGTGTTTAGATGTGAATAAAATTAAATTATGCCCGTCTTGCCCCACGTAAGAAGGGTCGGGAAGGGGTCTTAGTATTAATTTTATGAAACCTACCTGTCGTCGATGCGCGTGCAAAACCACGGAAGAGCAGTGTGTTCGTACCGCGTAACCGCAAAAGGCGCGGCATTGAAATATCGCACCCTCTAAACGAGTTATTAATCAATTTACGTCATATTCTTATAAAGTAAGCCACAAAAAACTTACTACACAGTTGGGCCAATTACTAATTACTAGTTCCAATATTTTACGATTCGTTATGTGTCAAAAATAGCAATCCGTTTTTTTCGAACCGACTACAAGTCATTAATTCTAATTTCAAATTTACTTTCCATATCAGCTGTCATTAGTCGTCTGTCGGTCGTTTTTAGCTTACGCCTCGTATAATTTATTACTATCCGTTACTTGAACGGATCGTTATTCAAATATTGGAACCGGGTATAAGACATCCAGGTTGTTTTACTTCCTAATTGGAATCGTACAAAAGCCGTAACGCGGTTTTTACGAACTGTTTTTACGTGGTTTTGAATGCACAGCGACGCTTAATCCAATGCAGTAGGATTGGGGCAGACACTTAACACCCATATTAAAAGAACGTCGGAAATATATTTGGATTAGGAAAGCCTTGTCTCTTTCTGACATCAATTATTGGACAGAGACAAATGACTGTCTTTTCGTATTGGATTCGATTCTGACGTTACTGAATAGGCAGGTGTGGAGTTACATTCGAAAGGGCCTTCAGTTTTATCCCCGGCCAGTCTTTATATTCTCATGCCGAATAGACTTAAGCTGGGATACTCAGGGCTGTTCTATGAACTGTAGTTCAATGACCTTTCGATCTTAGACCTTTATCCTTGGCCTAGTGATCCAAGACTGATGTTAAGAAACAGTTAATAAGTATCACACAATATTTACACTTTTGGCAGCATATTTATATATTTTAAAGATAATTTTGTTATCTCTGTTATCTATATGATATTGTCGTCGTCAAGTTGTGATCATCCTAGTTTCGTTAGTGTGAAAGTAATTCTGTCTGTACAATTTTACGCCTAAACTACTGTACCTACTGCTTTTCATGAAATTTCGAATATACAACCTGTAACGGAAAGGGGGTAACAATGTAAAGTAGGTGGATACTATACCTTGTATAGATTCTATATACGAAATCCCGAGTTAAAATAAACATTTTATTGTTTTTATGAAATAAAAAATGATTAACTATAATGACTGACTAAAACGTAAACAAACGCATCACAACACTATTGAGGTCAGCGACCCCAAATCACGTTATCACTTCACGACAATCACTGCGATCCTGAATTTCTCCACCTCCTTCCTCGACATGCGCGCCTAGTACTTTCTTAGAAGATGCGCGAACATTATGCAACATTTGTGGTGTCACTGTACAGAACGCGGCCTTGATGCTTTCTATCATCTCTTCCCTTGACGAGCATGCTACAGCGTACACCTTCCTTTTAAATTAGTCCCACAAGAAGAAGTCTAACGGAGTGAGGTCTGGTGACCGAGCTGGCCATGTGATACGACCTCCTCGCCCAATCCACAGATGGAAACGAGCGTTTTGATGGTTTCGTAAATCTCTTTCTCTAGCTCTCGGTCGGCCATCACGCTGCCGTCGGTTGCTCCGACACAGATAATCATCTCGAATATTCTTGATTGCTCAAAGACATCACGAAATATCACTAGGCTATCCGTAGTAAGTAGGTAATCCAGAAAGGCAAAAACACAAGATGTTGTCACGGCGACGACAACTCAATGACTTAACTGAATTGTCAAAATGAGAAACGCTAAACCAACAAATTTCAGAAGTGATTCAGTAAACACTAAAAGATGAACCACCATTGTGATATTTAAATTAATAGCATAATAGGTAGGTACATCCAAGTCTTTCGACGATTCCAACAATACTGTGATAGTGTTGTGCAAGCGTGACTTAGTCAAAATTTTGACTTGTATTTGACTGATATTTCAAAAAAAATATTGAATCAATAAATGCGTGTACACAGCTACAAATGGTCCCATACAGTTTGTAACCGTTAACTGATTTGGTATTTTTGATATTGTTATACCCTTTCCGTTACACGTTGTAGATTAAACTTTGGGAAAGTAACCGTAGAAATAAACTACTCAACCGATTTTTATATTTAGAACAGAGACGAACTAAGAAAAGGTAGGGTAAATAAAGTATATATTTTTTTTTATTTTTGATGACTTACCATGAAATAATAAATTACAAAAGTTTGAATGGATACTATTTGTATATCAAGTCTTAAAAAGAATTTATGTCTAAAGTTACTATGACAAGCAGTCGCGAGCATGAACTGATTACCTAAGTAGTTTATGGTTTATGTTTATCGGTTCATAAACTTTCTAAACTAAGGAATCTGCGTTCATAATTTGACGGTGACATAAGGGTTACTGGTAAAATGGTGTGAGAATAGTATGTTTTTATGGCGATATAACATTTTAGCTTTAGAAAAGGGTTAATTTATTAATATAACCATATAACCAACAATGTATCAATCATAAGAGTGTGACTTTGGTGTCGCGCCATCTCTGAGATTCCGGGTTCGATCCCGGGTCGGGTCAATATGGGAAACAAACTTTACTATATTGTCTCGGTTTACCACAAAATCAGAGCAATGCTTGTGATGTTGTTCAATATATATTTATTTTCAAAATCTAACTGACGTACTATGTAAATAGAATCATAGCTTTTTACTTTCCCTATCAATCAATTGTTTTTTAAATCTAAATTAAAACTGGACGAGTAATAAATAATACCGTTTCAGTTATAATTTTAGCATAAATAAAACACTGACAAATATTAAAAAATCAATTAATGGGTTTAATATTATACTGGTAACATTTTTCCCAATTGTGCTGAAAGTATTTTTAGAAGCTTTATATAAAAACATATTGCCATTTATGTGTATAGGTATGATTTAACGTTACCAATTTTTTACTCGTACTTAAAATCTCATGTTCTTTACATTTTTTATGTTAAATATAAGTCGTATCGAATCTAAATGTAGGTACTCTTTTTAAATTTTATATTCTTATGACGTTTTGCTAGTCATCGTGATGAGTATGTTATGTATCTGTTTAACATCTGAATAACTTATGTATCTTAGCACAAAGTATGCACTGAAATACATATATAATTAGTTTAGTATTAGGATTTCAAAGTTGTATGTTATTTATATGAACCTGTGTTAACTCCTCCATATTAAAATTAGCTGTAACATTATTATGATTGAATTGAATTATTATCGTTGGTTTTTTTCTGGGCAATTAATAAATTAATTTGTAAGATTATGCCAATGAATTTACGTAATGTTATTTTTATCCTTGTTATGAATTTTGTAAGTAGCTTAATCAGGTGCATTATTATGATATTTTATAATCTCACTATTTTAAATATTTTAGCGTAGCTTATTTATAAATTGCGCTGAATTGTGCTTAAAAATGTCTTCTTTAAAATCAGTCCTTTCAAATATAAATTTGTACACTCATAATGCATAAAACTGATATAATGAAATGTTTTATTCTTATCCTTAAAATGTTTAATATTATTATTCTGCCTCTTAGTGAGCCACAATCGACATCATCATCAAAACAAGTCCTAATAAAATAAGTACTTCTATAATAACTAAAACTATCGTATAAAATCCAATATAGTTTGAACATTAGGGAAGAGCCTTCCAACCCCCGCAAGCTTGGTAAAGATCAAAAGGTAATCTGCGGCCATCATCTATTATAGGTGTATAGAAAAAAAACAATTGGCTACTTGACAGTTTTTGAAAAAGTATTGTAAAATGTGCGCCCGTTCATTTTACATCGCAAGCAATTCGATTTATCTGGAAAAAATGTAAATAACCAGAGAAAAATAAGATTTTGTGTAACACATTTAAAAAACGCGCGAAAACGCCAAGTCACGTCACTGTTGCAATTATGACGTCAACGTCCTAGACAATGAACCGATACGCATAGGAACGACTTAATTTAACGGAAAATGTTTCAATAAATTCTTAATACGATTAGAGACAATAATTCAATTTAATCGGTAAAATAAGAATTATTTCGCCACATTAAAATAAATAATTTTCGCCGACAGCTGTCATTTCCGAATTGCAATGGTGGTTTCCGTTTCGGCTCTTGTTCCACAGATAAAAAAAGTAAAGTTTATTTTGCAAAAATAAAATACTAACTATGCTTTTAATTAAAAAAATAAAATGTAAAATTATTACTTTACTAATAAGCTAACATATCTAACGCTTTTCATATTTTATTGTTAACACTGTCAAGTAGCCAATTTGGATATTTTCACAGAATTGGTTAAGTTGATGCGCTGTCTTTACGTTATAGGAGGTACTGCTATTTGAACAAATGATAATCGTGAAACTAATAAGGAGAATATTTTGCTTATATTCTTACAATTTATAGGTATATATAAATAGTTAAATATTATTTCTGCGTTTGCTATATATTTTTATATATCATATAAAACTATGAGTAGTACCTATTTTGGTATTAAACGAATACTAAAGCAAAACTTTACTACTTTACTGTAAATACTTACAATTTACGCTGGTGGACGTATTTGTGTGCTGTAAAGTAAAATATATTAATAAAATTATAGCTAGGAATAAATCAATAATCTCATATGTACGTATAAATTACCTATTTAAAAACAGCGAAATCTGTGCATTGTTATTTTTGTTTGTTTGAGCTTATACGCTTGATAGTATTGTTATATTTTTCAGCAGAACTAAGAAAAAGGGTTTACGTAAATATTTAATATTGTATGGACTTTTATTAGAATAGGTACTAGGCTTCCTATATAATGTTATATATTCTATCCATATTGCAGCATACTTGCTGCTTTGCTTTTTTCTGGGTTGCTTTATTTATTTAAAGGCAATATTTATGAAATATACGTAAAACGTCACGATGAAATTAATGTTTGACACATAAGATAAATCAGGTCAAGAGTAAAATAAATCTTAAATCGTGCTTTCATGAGAAGATTGAAGAAGATGTCAGGACCCTGCCTAGAGGCCAATAGGATATTACTCCCCCCTTTTTTCTCACTCCGAAAAAAAGTGAAGTGAAAGGGCTTTCACTTTTAATTTAAAGTTTATTTATTTTGGGCTAATTAACATCAAAGCTGAATCACCAGGTGCGCCAAAATACTTTTGTTTCTATGAAAATGGGGAAGGTATTCAGTAAAATTTTTTTTTCGTGATTGCACCACCACCAATATCACAGTATAGTTATAAAACTATCTTTCAATTATATCAATAACATAATAACCTGTTAACACCTTACTCATGAACCGATTAAAAAAAACAATTAAATTTAATCGAGATGTGACAACGATATTGTACTCGAAACGCATTGTCCTATGAGATGGGTAGGTAGGTACTTAACTTATTTAAAACGCATTCATTGTTAGTAATGTAAAAACAAATATTTTTGTAAGTGCAATAAATTGTATCCATATCATGATAATGAATTACCTATTCTGATACGTATATAGTACCATACCTATGTGAATATACCTTTATTATTAAATGTTTACTACTTAAAATCTTCACTTCTTTCACTGTACGTGTGTTTGTCACCAAAACTCCTCCTGAGTGGCTGAAATTTGTTTTTCTTTTTTAAATATAGAATTGTTTTTGAGTATGTAACTGGAGGATTTTAAAATACAAACGAACCTAGTTGATGGCGTTGTTATCGTATTTTCAACGTCAAGACGGTTTAGCACCATAGACTACCGACCTCCGTAGCCGAGAGGCAAACGGGCCGGACTTTAGCGTTGCCTCTTTTCTGAGGTCCCGGGTTCGATGCCCGGTCGGATATGGGAAACTAACTTTTCTATATTGCCTCGGGTCTGGGTTGTGGTACCGTCGTTGTTTCTGATTTATGTAACACAAGTGCCTAAGCTACTTACCAAAACTCGAAGGAAATTCCTCTATGAAACTGTATAAATACTGATTTGGTTTCTGTCAGTCTGTAGTAGGTACAGTCAGTATCTTTAGTTCATGCAGGCCTAGCATACGCAATGTGCCAAATTTATCGCATGAGACGACAAAAGTTTTGATACTGTTGATTGGCTAATAGCACACTGCACTCGTATTTTCAGCCAATCAGCAGCTGACGCACTGACTTCAATCGATTTTGACGTTTTTTAAGAGCGCGATAAAATTTAGTCGTGCGTATGCTAGGCCTAATGAACAACTCTGTTCCTTGTCACATTAAGTCACTGTCTATCTGACTTGCTTAGTTAGGTGGAGATTTGGTATGACAAGGTACTGAGGTGTTAATAATGATGCTGGCTATACCATCAACGGCACTTTTAGGTAAACACTTGCAGTTCAAGATTAAATCTTATGCGTTCGACATAAGGGCGGTGTGAAGTCTAAAGTATGTGACAAGTATGACTTTATGAAGTTTGTTTGTAGGTACCTACCTACTTTTTGTGCCAATTTGATGTGTGTATTAATTGTTTTTCTAATAGTGATTTAGCGTTTGAGAACAAGGTAACATGACGATGTCGAAAAATTAAACACATGAATATATTTTCATACGTATTTTTAATATACTTTTGGGTTTTGGCACAATTTTAAATGATGTGTCCTGTTTTACACTAGGTAGTAAAACCTAATTCTATCTACTTACACATTTGAAAGATTTCGAATGCTAAGTTAAAATGGTACAATGAAAACAATAAACCGATTAAAGAGAATTCGTAAATAATAAAAAAATAACAACATTTCGGTTTTAAGTACATTTCGTAAGTTGGATCTAAGTAAAAACTTAGTACATAGCTATTTTATGGCAAGTAGTATAAATGAAATCTTAATAAATAAGAAACAGTATGAAGCCTGATCGAGACAAGCTTGCTCATGGCAGAACGGATTATCGATCATTAAATAACCACTACTAACGTTTACATCAAAATATCGCCTATTTACAGGAATTCAACATAAAAATAAATAATTTAACGTCACTGTTCTAACCTTACACATTTACTAAGAATAATACACGCTACATTACATTATTCACGTACACATAATAAATTTATTTACGCATTCTATTTTAACACTACAGTTCACGTATTACTGGCATACAGCTTAAAAAAGAAATGAAACAAAAAACAAGGTTTATAATTAGAAAAATAAATAACAAAATTAAAAAAAATGGCAATTAACGACTTCGTGAAACAAGCACAATTTGATATTACAAGAAGTTTCTATACAAGTTGCTCTATTCATTAGTATTAAGTAGATATTATGCTCGTACATGCTACAACTTAATTCTATGATCTACTACATAAATTGCACGATTTGATAAAGCGAATATCTTGTTAATTTTACAATTAGATCACAGTGCGACAGTTATAAGTATTGTTAGCGCAGATGGCGCCACTTTCTTTGTTAGCTGCCAAATACGTAGAAAATTGTTTTCATTTCTAGCCACCAACTTATACGTGTCGCCCTGGACTTTTAACCCACAAAAAGTCGGTGGGTTCATTTGTGTCAAAGGAATAAATTTATTCAGTAAATATCAACAAAATGAATTGACAACATTTGAATTGACCACCTCCCTTCTCACTTAGCAACGTAGCATATTCATTGCAAATTGCCATAGTGTGGATATTTCACTGTACACTTATAAAAAATTTGCACTTTTTAAAAAAATCTTCCATTATGTTCAAAATTTTGAAAGTAGGTATAATTATGTACTTTAAAGGTAGGTACTACTTATTTCGTCGCCAACGACCGATTGCATATCAGCTACTTACTTCGAACAGATCTATATCTATGAGTATTTATTTATTACAATCATTATGCTTTAACAGATCTCACTGGATTTTAACAGTTTGTGTTCAAAACACTTAAAAATTTTCAAGCCTTCCGCTTCAAATTTTTGGTTTGATACATTTTAATTGCTTAGTTCTAGAACATCTACAATATTACATCGATTAATTTATAATCTCGAACTACTATTTTACATGGCCACACAATATTCATGATTCATATCTAGTTTTTCTTATACTAACACTAAATTGAAACTTAGTTTTATTTTAGCCAAACGTTGATATAACCGTTAGATAACTATCTACAAGGAGAATTGTACTTATTTACAAAATCCTTAAGTTCAGTTTACATCCAGCGTCCTAATAAGTATTAAATATTGAAGTAAAGGGAACTATGTATGTACATTTATCTAATTACCTACTTGTTGATTTAATACATGTTTGGCACTTTGGGGTTTCGTGCCACCAATCTAATTAATAACGACAATTAAAAAATCCGGCCTTTTAGGGTTGACCGTTAGATAAGTCACAGTAAGTACACCCATGGTAAAAAAATATAGAAAAAACAAAAAAAAGAGTTTTTATTTTAAAACCGCAATTAAAACTTCTATAGATACAGGGTGTACAAATCTCATTTTCTTATTTCACTAATGGAATAATCTCATAATACGCTTGTATTATAAACGAGAGATCCAACCTAGACACTGGCAAAATAAACACCTAAAACTTAGGCAGGCCGACTCCATGCTATTTCCGCGCGTCTAGTTAAAATCACATTTTAAAGATTATTACAAAGGATAGTGAGATTACTATAGAGATTCGAGTTTCCACCTTCTATTTCCTTACGCTAAAGTCTTTGCTGTATCCTTAACACTCGAAAAAGGTCTGACGCGACTATCCTCAACCTTTTGTACTTAAAGGTACACACGTAGGTACTTTAAGCATGATTACTATTCTACTAGTATTTCTTTTTCATTCTGGAAAACATACAGCTTCTGTTTTAACTCGATCCTTTCTAGCGATAAAACAGATTCATTAAATGTAATGCATAGAAGAATCAATAAAAACAGGAATTGTATTTTTAGCAAACAATAACCATTGTAGTCTACTAAAGCACAGGGTCGATTTTTGGCTACTCTGAAATTGTCCTTATGTTAAGCATCCGTTACGTCACTTTTTGCTGTAGTTCTGTTCTAATAAATCACACAAGGCCATGCAGCTCAGAGTGGCTATAACTCGGAACTGTACTTTAGTACTAGAAATAGAAATACCAGGTAAATATCGCGTCAGCACCTCAGTTCTAGACCGTTCTAGAACTTACCAGGGGTGGTGGGAGGGGGGAAGCGGGAGAGGCGCGGCGTGCGGGTACGGCCAGCCGCGCGCCGACCCTCAATCTTCCTCACCCGGGGACAGCGGTGGGGAGAACGCGGGGTTCATGTAGTTCCCCCCATTGGGAGGAGGGGAGGAGTTGGAGGGACCAGGGGAGGACAGCGAGGGTAGGAAGCCCAGCTCGCTGCCTCCGTCGCGGCACCACAGCTGCCGCATCTCTTGCCGGCGCGAGCGCATCAGGTTTTTGTACTCTGATATCCGCATTTTCTTGCCGTCCACTATGCAAGTCCTCTTTGGTCGAGGTCGGTACCTGGAACCAGAAACAATAATTTAAAATTTTTCGTTTATCGTAAATTTGGAAACCCTGTTACTAGGTAGGTATCTACTTGTTACCTAACTGTTGCTAGAGTGTTACTTTACTATTGCATAGCAACAGGTTTGGTGCAGGTACCTCGATTTTTTCTACATTATTATCGAATTATCTTTAGGTGTAGGTAAATAAAATTGACCCTTGATATAAAATTTAACAAAGCTGTTCGTTAATCTCGCTAAAACTAGACAACGGCTAGACCGATTTGGCTTATGTTGGTTTTAAAACAACTACCTATGGTGGGCCGGGATGGTTTAAAAGGTTAAAAAATTTAGAAAATCAAATAGGCGACAAGACGTTTGACGTGACAGCTATTGTATTATAAAAGACTTAATGATATCATGTAAATTCGCGATAAAAGTGATTGATGGTCCAGAATCAGTTGTGTCTTTACGTTTCAATCTTACTCATCCTGCCTATTTGAAATCCAGAATCAGCTCAATTGTTGTATGTCCTTACCTGTAGTCAGGGTGCTTCTCCATATGCAGTTTAGACAGCCTGGACTGTTCCTCGTAGTACGGCTGCTTCTCCGCGTTCGACATGGCCTTCCACCTCGCGCCGAGGATCTTGGAGATGTTGGAGTTGTGCATGTCCGGGCAGGCCTTGAGGATCTTCCGGCGCTCGTCCTTTGCCCAGACCATGAAAGCGTTCATGGGTCGTTTGATATGGGGCTTGCCGGCTTCATCGCGGCGTGGCTGGCGGACCAGCTTGGCTTTGTCGTGCTCGTCTTGAGGCGACTGGTTCCAGGATGATGCTGGAAAGAGACAATTGGATGGTTTAGTAAAGATCTATGACGTCTCGTTCTTTACGGCACAGAAGAGAGGAAGAGGCATTTTGCAATATTCGTTTTTGGTTAAACTTGAGCCTATAGCTACTGGTTTCTACTGAAAACAAAGTTTTTACTGGAAGTTCAAATTTGTTGTGGCGTCTCACCACCAAAATTTATGTAAATAGTTTTTGATACCAACCTCTTTGTAAAAATGCCTATTCTTTTCGCTTTTAAAAAGACAACGTTTTTGACTGTCATTGTGTAGGTATATGTCACTGTGTGAAAATTATTCTGTTGCATATTTTACGTATAAGTTTATTTTGATTTATTTTGTGTGTACAGTTATATATTTCCTCATTTCCTCTTTCTCTCCTTCTTTTGTAAATAATATTTCTATTGCGGTTAGGTGTAAAAATGGTGTGTGAATAAACCCTTGTATATGCGTACATTGGACGTGACTTTTTCTTTCTTCCTACACATCTCTTTTATACCCTACATTGTGATATTTTCAACAATTTGCTCGAATATTTCAAATCATTGAAGCGAATAAAACCTAACTCATTCATTCCATTAATTTGTGAAGATCGTAGCAATACATTCTACTAAAGAATAATTTTGCTTTTTCTGGATGTTGTTTAAAGGCTTTCTTAACTTAACTACCTACTTCGTCTACCGTTAGATACTTATAAGAATAACTCATCTTGACCAAATGCTCACGTAAGGCAATAAATAAAAATATTCTTGATCTGAAGTCAAACTACTAATCACAAAAAAGCAAAGAAGATTAAACTATAAATCTCTAGCGCGTGCCATACTGTTAGCAAAATAAATAAACTGACATTTAAACCCGGATTCTTTATACAAATATCGCGTTGTAAATTTATAAATCTATGCGTTTTCCAACTCATTCCACAGATAATGAACAGATACCATAAAATGGGGATGTTAATGTCGTCTTAACCATTTTAGTAGGTAAAAGTTGTGATCTCAATCGGAAGCTACGTTAAGCTAGCTGTAAATTACTGGGCTGAGTGTTTCGGTAGTTAAACAATCGTTAAACAAAGATTAAGTTGCATTCGTTGAGATGCATCGCGAGTAATAGGTAGGTACAATGCGCGCGTTTCACTTGATGCTCCTACCAGTTATGCTAAATTAGACTTTATTGCAGTCAAAGTACATGTATGTCTGTGCAAATTCGATAGGTCTAATGCACTGTTCCAATATTTTACGATTCGTAATGTGTCATAAATGATTATTCGTTATTCTCTAACTAACTACGACTCGATAATATCGTTCCATATCAGCTGTCATCAGTTGTCTGTCGATCGTTTTTAGCTTACGCCTCGTAAATTTTATTACTATCCGTAACTAGAATACTATCCGTAACTAGAACGAATCGTATTACAAATAAGTATTGGAACCGGGCATCAATAATATATTGTTGTTCTTGTAGCTACTAGTTTGATCAGCTAAGTAGCTATTGACTATAAATATGAGCGAGAGTTTTAAATATTTTGCGATATTTTTAGTTCGCCGACTGTATTTGAATTTCAATTTAATCGTCTTGGCGGTAAACCAACACGTGATCAAGGGGATGAATAGCAGCAAAGATCTCATGGGGTAACAGTTTGTCTTATGATGTAAAGTAGGTAGGCAAGTGTCTACATACGGAACTCCTAAACATACCAAAAAACCATAACGCTCTCCAAAATATTCATAAAAATATGAATTATCGTATTAGCCGTAGAGTGTTCTCTAGAAATTCTCTATTTGTAATGCAACAGGTGTATGTGGGATTCAAGTGGGATTAGACTATTTTTAACTGCGGGGCGAGGCTGTTAAAGTTATTTTTACGATGATGAATTCATTAGAATAGATTATAATTAAGTTTCGAATAAAGTGTTCGGAGCTTCGGGAAGTAATTTTGAAATATTGCCGTAACTTATTTTGATGGGTGGTACTGTGATTTATTGTGACCGTTAGATATGATAGACGAAAGAAAACCATTAATAGGTGGTTGCATATTGGCATTATATGGCTAGTATTTTGTGTGTTGTTGAAGTAAAACAGTTTTAAAAAAAATATTAATAATATTTAATTAAAACTTAAACTGAACAGAATTTCTGTCCTTATAATTTAAATGAACTTTAATACCTTAAATTAAGGATTAAGAATACCTACCAATGGGTAATAGGTGCAAGCTTACCTACCTATATGTTTAGGTACATAAACATTAAGACAACCAAAGAAATCGCAAATATTCGTCACATTAATAGATATGTGTTCTACCTATGTAGGATTCGATCCCATGATGTCATCATGCTAAGAGCAGGAACATTTTGAAAGGGGACATGACTGTAAAATGTTTATTGTAACATGAAATACGACCTTAAAATCCTCGATTTCCGATTACATAAATAGAAGTCATTTGTTTGTTCTATCGTCTTTATAATAAATTGAAACTAAATCAAATTTAACTGTCCCCACGCAAATAACTGGGCTGTATAAACTAAACGCGTTTACACCAATCAAATAGCGTAATGATTGCACAACGTCTTATAACAAGCTTCATAAAAGCACCCCCGCGCTAACGGCCTGTAGGGATGTCCTTAACCGAAAACCGTACACCGGTAAATAACCGATGTTTAGCGAAAATTATTTTTTATGTAAATGCATAACAGTAGTGGTGTCATTGCACCTAATTTTATTAAATAGAATTAAGTAACTGTCAATTAATTTTTTTTTTCACTTTTTTGAAACGATAAAAAAGGTCGATTTTAACACAGTTCCTTCAACAATAGTCATAAAAATAAATTACAGTTTTATCATGAAAATAAACTACCGGGATCGATTAAAAATGTCTGAAAGAGTTCTGTTTGGTAATCAGACTTTTTTTTATAAAAAACAATAAAAAACGCCATATCCGATAGCGTCCAGTAGCGATCAGTCCCTGTTGTCTCCACACTGGAGCATCGCAAGTATGTGGGTCAGCTGCGCATCCGCTAACATTTCGCTGACGGATTCGGCACCGAGTGTCCGTGCGATTAATAAGCGCTGCGGAAACATCCACCAGCCCGGCGGCGCAGGCGCATTCCGCGAATTAATTTGACACGCAGTTAGATAATTTATAACATCCTACCGCTGATACGGGAGCGATACCGGACCGACCCGGCGCGGACATTAGAGATGTGCCCTAACTAAAAAAGCCGATTCAAACCTGTTCAGGTTTGAATCGAATTGTGTATTAAAAACACCGTACTTTGTTCATAATAAGTTGTCCAAATTTTTTTTGTAATACTTAAGCTCAAAATGTTGTTTATTTTGAATAAAATTTAATTATTTTTATTCAAAGGGAAGCATATAAAAGATTTGTTTTGCTATGAAGATTTCCATTTCTTCTTTCATATGTTAAATTTATATTTCAAAAGCGACATGTTTTTTCCCCACAAACTTTTAAATATTCAGCAAAACTTTTTTTATCTTTTCAGCGCAGGTAAACAGTTTTTATGTGCCTTAAAATAGCATGTATTTTGGATTTTGTACTTAAAGCATATCAAAGCTTTTAGTACAAAATCTGCTCCGTCCTCTCCATGGTACAATTTGATAGCCCGCAAATAGCTCTTAAAATTACTATTATTTAGAGTACCAAGGAAGTTTTGTAAAAAAAAAACTAGTAGACTAGTTTCTAGGTTTCATATGTTCCTATGTATCTATCTACCATTGAAATGGCACACTAAAGCGTACTGTGAATGATTTGACGACCTTTCCATTTTCTTAAGTAAAACAAATTTACACTGCATTGATATAGGTAATTTGCGTTATAAATCTGTCATTTATATCTCGACTGTGCCCAGGCGGGGCGAGCGGAAGTATGCGTCGAGCGTCATCTATTTGCACCGCTTTTCTTGTTTTAAAGGAAACCAAACGACACTTGCGGTTTTGTAACGCTGTTTGGGAGTTAGCCAACTATTTAAACCGCTATTTGTTTTATTACTATATTCGTGTGGTTAATGTGTATGCGGTAATGCAACGCTTCGGTTTTTATTGGTTGCCGCTTTTTACCTTGTTTCGTAATATTTTTTAGATGATGTACCGTGAATGGTAGCTGCCTTGATCCCGTTTTTGAGTTGGTTGGTATGAAATAATTTGTTTACTGGTATTAATCGTTCTTATAACATCAATGCGAAAGATTGTGTAAATGTATGATGTGTCTTTGTTACTTTTTCACACAAAAACATCCAAATTGATATGTATGAAATTTGTTACAAAGATAGAAGAAATACTAAATCAACATTTACAAGATTTTATTAAAAAAAAACTACTGAGTTTTTTGCCGGTATCTTCTCTTTAGTTATAGGTTCTGAACCGGAGGTAGCTTCATTTGATTTACCTATATAGAGAATATTTATAAGTAGTACTAATGTAATCTATATGAATAAAAATTATTGACTTTGACTTTGACTTCATCCGTAAATTATGCAAACGAAGTACGGGCATTGACTAGTAACCTACTTATATAAAATACCCACAAATTGCCGACGAATTTTTTTTCAGAAGAGTGTCAATGTACAGTCAACAGCACAGTAGACTATACTCTGAGGACCTAGTACCGCTCTTATGACGTAGGCATAAGGATTTATATCAAACTACAACAGATTTCCTTAATGTATTGCTGACCGTCAGTAGGTACATCATTATTTAGAGAATACATTTTCCTCTTCTCAAAGAACCGTACGAAAGTTGTCGTCATTAGTTGCTGCACTACTAAGTATATCTTTTATAGTGTACCTAAATATAAGTAAGTACCTATATCCACTGCAATCCTAAACTCAGTTCATCTTAGACATTAGCCATAGTTTATACGTCTTATCTTCAAACGATACCTATCCATCGAAAAAAACACATAAGTAACACACCCTACAAACATACCATAAAACAAAAAAGCCCACCAAATAATTTCCCCTATTAGGCAACACTATCCACCCAATCTCACATCGCCCAGCCCCACAAATCAGTCGAAATCTCCACTCGTATCTAAAGCAGCTCGTAACCGAACTACAATGGTGCCGAAGAACGCCATTAACTAACGGAGACAGAAACATATCATCACTACTAGAAACAAGAATCTGGTAGGCTCACACAACGCGATTGTTATCTGGCGTAATTAATTTCTTACGTAGAATGTTAACCCATGTATCCAATTTCTAGGACGATAACATTATAATAATGGGTGTCTAGATAGGCTACGCCTTTTAATAAAACAAACCGAATTCGAACACATGAGTTTAAAGTGATTAAAAATTGATTAATAAAACTCAGTTCTTCTCAGGCTCCAGCCTCTCACACACAGGTCTACGCATAAAATTACTTACCTATCCTGTTTAACCTTAAGTGCAATGTACTATGTAACCTACTGCGAGAGAAATAAATAAATAATTCATTCAAATTCATTCATTCAGTTCTAATTTCAGCCATTGTTTGTTATAAAAACTTCTCTGTGGTTATAGGTATCGCACCAGAGGTAGCAACATTTGTTTAATCAATATTACTGATTTTATTTAAATAAATAAAAATATTTCTCATTTCCATTCTTTTAAACATTTTAACAAATAACTTGTAATAAATTCTAAGTATAAACATATTATAAATATTTTGTTCAATTTTCCCTTCAAGTCTAGCTTTTATAAGGCGTAGCCGAATTGAGGTAGGTTAGTAATAAGCGTTGTAAAGTAGGGTAGTGATCTAGGGTTAATTTGGAAATCATTATGGACTTTTTAGAATCAACGAGATAAAGGTCGGGGGCCAAACATTGCATACGTATATAATATATTTATTGAATATTTCATAGTAGATACCTAAATCGAAATAAAAAGTTTGTTTATACATTTTCATATCAAAATTAAATGTAACCATACTGAACCTTTTCCCACAGACATAAGCGTATGAATCCAGCAAAGATAAAATCTAACATGATTAATTTCACATATACATTAGTGCATCTCTCAATTTCATGCTGCATAGCTCGCGTGTGCATTGGAGACGACACCGTGTTTTCTGGTGTCCAGAATTATTACAGGCGAAGTGATATTTTGTCGAAATAACGCATTTGTGTGAATTTAGCTGGAAAACGCTTTTCGCAGTTAGGGTTGTCAACAATGTGAAATTTGTAGTAGGTAACTAAACAATATTTTAGTTTAAATAAAATAAAATGAGTAGGTATCTACCTAATACGATTTGATAAACAATAAAATGCACACGTTTGTATCGATGGATAAACATTGCCCTATCATGCATAAACGATTGAATGGATTTTACTGAAATTTGATGAGATTACCTAAAAATAAAGCGAAGGAAGTGGCATGTAAAAAGTAGTTTGATCCAATTTTTGTGTTAAAAGTAATGATTTTCATTTCATATATGTCGCGAGATAGATAGAATATAAAATATAGCTATACGGCAAATAAATTTTTGAATGTAGTTTTTCACAAAAAGAACCTACGCCGATTTTGGACATAGTAAACATTTGCTTAGTATGGTATAATTACGTTACGTAACGCAACCATTACGTAATTTACTGCATCTACACTCGTTACTTATTACTCCAATATAGAAAACATAGGTACCTATAGGAAAGTGCAACTACAACATCGGGTTTGACTTGATACGTATTCATGATAAACTATTCACGTCACAATGCAAAAAACGCAGTTGATAAATTTAAAAACATGCTCATTTTATTTATGAAATTTTAACTAGAGATAAAAAAAACGCTAAATTATAATATAACTTATGATTATGCATTCGCTGTAGTAACCCTATCGCCTCAAATCGGTATTTACTGAAGTAAAACTGTTTAGTGCACAACACATATTAATTATATTTAGCAATTAAATGTGAAATATCAAAATGTTTGGCGGCGACACGGCACGTTTCTTCATTTAGCATATCTCTACGTAATACCTATTTATCTGGGCGATTCCTTGTTTATTCTGGTTACTGATATTTTGCAATTTCTGGCGTATTCAAATTGATTTTCACACTAAATTGTTCCTTTACGTTAATTACGTTTCTTGTTGGGATTACATATTATTTTTAACAGTGTAAGTAAACCGTTCTTGCTGTCGTTTTTGGGTAAAAACTGGGAATTATCTTCGATTTGTTAATCAAAACCAATGTTTTGATTAACAAATCGAGGATAATTCCCAGTCGAAGAAGATAAGTCCCAACTTCAAAGTCAATACTTTGAAGGCATATTTTGAACGAATAATAAATATTGATCAAAATTAATTTGGACGAACAAAACCAATTACTGGATATAAAAGCTTAATTCTCAATGACAGTGGTTTTAAACCTTTTTTAATAAATCTAATACACAAACATATGCTCAGATGAGGATCCGTGGATTAGCTATACCTATATTAGTGCGTCATTGGGTAGTCCGGGTACCCATACTGGATTCGATTCTCGGTCAAAATATTTTGGTAAACGAATTTTTCTTAACCAGTCATGGTTCCCTCACCTAGTTTACTTATTTTTGAGCCTATCAGTCAGCCCTAACAAAAAACCAATCGGGCCCTAAAATACCTCTAGAATGTCATAACCCCATTTTTTATTTGGAGTTTCGAGAACATACAAATCAGTTTTATCGTGCAGTTCACTTCAACTGAACCGCTGTTACGACTTTGACAACACATTACGAACCCATAACACTGTTTAAATCTGTATTTTGATTACCGCGATCAAAGGGACCCGGTGACATTTTAAATAAGACGGTGTGTCGCAGGCACGCTGCGGCGTCGGAGATTTTGTTGAAGTTATGATAAAAAAAATTTTTCATTCAAGTATTATTATGACTTCGACAAAATCTAAAGATTCATTTTAATTAGTTATAAAATACTTAACCGATATACAAATATGTTTAAAACTTTATAGGGCTCTATCGACTATATGACCATAATTTTTTACCTTACTAATTTGAATTAAGGTCCAAAACCAATGAAAAATGTAAACATGTTCGGCCGAATAGAGGGTTAAAATTTATTTAATAACGCACAACTCCATCGAAATTTGTCCTGCAATATATCAAGTTTAAGTACTCGCTATCAATGAAGTGATTTAAGATTTTGAAGTTTAACATCTATTCGTAATCGAATTGAATTATTTTCTAACATTTTCTATCAAATAAATAATAATATCATATTTTAATTTTGAAGGAACGTATAACTTCAAAGCCATTACAACATTTTTGATATCCAATTCAGTTGTTGCCAGGCATATTATAAAAACACCGAATTTTTGTTTGTGCTGCAACAACAGTAAAATCTTGAGAACTTTTTATACTAGGAAAGCTTGAGAGTTCGGTTAATAAATGATTTGATTAGAGAAAATATTTTTGGAACACTTGCGTCGGCGCCGTGGAGACGACGTCATTACATTATCTGATTCACCTGCTACGTTGGTCTAAATGTTAGCTTGAGAGACATATCCGAATTAATTTTTATCATAATATGGGAGCCTATTGGATCAAAAATACGAGATTGGTTTCAGTTTGTGTATAGGTATTAAAAATAATTAGATTTTTTTTTAATTTGCTAAATTAATAAAAAATATTTAGATAAAAAACGATGCCAAGCGCATGCAGCGATATTTTACAGGCTGCAAAAAAAGCTCAACATCACTTTTCTCAATATCTATTTACCGTAATGCTGCATATTACGGCAAATAGCACGAAAACCATTATGCATTTTCACAAAATATTTTTTTTTCTATTTTCTGTTTGATCGTCAGTTTGAGTTTATTTATGGGTTACCAATATTTAACATTTATAAAACTTCTAGAGGCCACTGTTGTATTCTTATTTTCTGAGATTTCGCGGTGAATCAATCAGTCAGTCAGTCAGTAGTTATTTCGCTTATTGTACACCTCAAGCCCCCGGTCTACTAGTGGAACTGTGTCATCATAGAAACTGGTTCCAATTGTTTATCATCATTCATAAATGACTCAGCGTTAATTGGAATATTTGAATTAATTAAATATTGAGATGGCATCGCACACTTTATAGCTACAGTGACAAAATGAGGAAAAACGTGCGTCCGTTACCCTGATGGTGTGATTCTTGATAAAACAATAGATGTTCGTTTGTGGACTCCTTGCTTTGTTTCTTGCCTACTTTATTGATGACTTGCTATTGCCCGTGTCTTCGTCCGCGTTATTTTGGGATAGAATGTATCCTATATGCAAATTCAGTATGTCATTTCTCTTCCTACTGAATTTCATCCAAACCCGTTCAGTAGTTTTTGCGTGAAAGACTAACAAATATAGTTACATTCATATACCCATATATTATTACAAACTTTAAAGTTTAAAGTATGCGTTATTAGGATTTATCCTCCTTGGCATTGTTTCGTATTTTTCCACCTATTTGTGAAAGATGTCTTTCTTATGTTTCCTTGTTATCGATTGAATATTCTAGGTATCTCTTTGAGGTTTCCCAAACAAATATTATAGCAGCTTTAAACCGAATTCGATTTTATTATGAAGACGACACGTATAAAGACATTTTTAAGAAAAAGCCATATCAAAAAACCGTCTAAATACGTCAAATGGTCATAATTTTATCTAATTTACTAGCGCAGTATATTAGAAGGCAAGATTTGGAGCTTTATTTTAAACAAAGGTTTAAAAACAATTTTACAATTGAAAGTTAAATTTGCTCAAATTAAAAAATATATTTTAGAAAAAGAGGCCCAATGGCCGTCTGTTTTATGTTAACATGAAAGGGTCGCTCCAAGGACCGCAACGCAAACACACTTTATGCGAGTGTCTCCTTGAACAAATCTTGAGGAAAATGGCCTTGGCAGACAGACAATCTATTGCCTGTTCCGAAATTCTTTATAAGTTAGTGAACTCACCATTAACACCAGGGTTGTAATCCTCCTCCTTCGGCATGTTGTACTGGGGGCTCTCATCCATTGGGGGGTAGGGGACGAACCGTGGCAGCATCAGTTGCTGCGCCGGTGATGGTGACCGCTGCTTGCTGAGGTTGAGGGGTGCGTCAGGGTCTTGGGGAGGTGGGGAGCGTGTGCTGGCCGTCAACTGGGCGAGCTGAGCGGCTGCTGGCCAGGGCGAGTTGGGCACCACCTGGAAATAAAGTCCCGAGTTAAATCATAACATACATCCCGACCTCCGTACCCGAGAGGTGAGCGGGCCAGACTTCAATGTCGCGCTATCTCAGAGGTCCCGGGTTCGATCTTCGGTAGGGTCAATATGGGAAACTAACTTTTCTATATTGTTTCGGGTCTGGATGTTGTAGTGCCAACGTTGTTCCTGATTTCTGTAACACAAGTGCTTAACCTACTTACCGCAGAATCAGAGCAATGTATGTGATGTCCAATATTTATATTTTATCTGTTAATTTAGTATATACCTCGCTTCCTACCAAATTTAATCCCTATACCTACGTTCAGTACTTTTTGCGTGAAAGTAAAATCCATCATCCATACATCAAGATACCCATACGTTGTCATAGTATGACGTGTAAATCTCGTCTTTTAGCATAGCTATACCTACCAGCCGTTGTTTTTGAACCTCAGTCGAGTTCATAAATTCAAATTCGAAGAATAAACTCGTTAGTTTACCAGAATACATAAAATGAAAAATGGAATTATCATAATAATTGAGTTTACATTTGAATTAAAAATCTTAATCTTTTAAATATTAGGATTATACCTTATTAGTTGAACTAAAATATACAGTTACTTCATATCAATTATATTTAAGTCTATCATGTCAAATAAATTATTCATCTGATTGTTCGATTCACTTCGGAAATTTTGTATTCTATTCATCGTCTAAGACATTTTATTATGCCGCATGCAACGGTTACGTTAATCTTCTCTTATATGTTAATTCTGTGTTAAGTTATTGGAAGTAAATTAGAACGAGACAATAAAATTGTCAAACACAACTACGGCTAGATTATGTAAAATGGCTTCGGGCGGTTTAGACGGAATTAACAAGGAAAACACAAGTGTAACAATTTAAGAAAGTTGAACAGTCAAGTTACAAACAAATCGTACTCGGTCAACAATCGGACTCATCTTTACGCAACCATCCGCTTAGAGAGATATAGCGTCAATTAATTTTGGACATCAACATTTTGATGTTGTTTATAGTCAAAAACTTGATGACAAATGGGACAAGGGACGTCTAAAAGTTGATTATAATTTTACATAACAAACACCGGTTTAGATGTGTAATTAGTACAACAACTTTCATTTTTAAGATCGTCTTCAAGAGCAACACTGTTATTTGTATTGAATGACGCAAGTAGCTTCTTGATTTACAATCCGTTTAATGCTTTTGAAATTTATCATCACTCTTTCACATTTCGTGTTACCGAATATAAAAGTTGTTTTTTTAACGTACTTACAAATAGATGCATTCTGGTTGCGACGATTTGTCGTATATTTCTAAGCTAAGATTTATTCTTATGTAAGTAAAGCCTTGAATACTAATCATATTGTTACACTAATAACAAAGATGTGAGTGTACATTTGAATAATGATTGGTAAACTTATACTTATTGATGGTTGTAATATGATCGTTCAGTGAGGCAACACGATTTTTCTCATCTTGTTCATGGCTATTAGTGCATCTTCTGTTGCATAATTAGGATCACGTGTAGTAAGACCTGATAGGTCGACGTTAGATGATGTATAATAGCTGTTACCTAACTGTAATGTTACTATTACCAACGATTCTATTCGAGCAAGTTGTAGTTGCGTATATTCACATTACTAGATATTATGCAGCGAATACTTAATTGACGGCATTAACGGAATTAGCACAAACTATTTAATACTTGTAGATAGTCTTAATAACTGCAGAAGTAGAATGATTGCACAATTTAGCTGGTATCTTGATTGGAAATCGAAATCTTTAAGCGCTAATACGTCTACGTAATAATACGTCGAAATATGAGAGTGAAACAAATTTTGTTGAATTACTCTTGTCAGGTGGAGTCTGAAATATGGAACTTTCAAAACTGATTTCAGGTTTAAACTGATTTCAGTTTTAAAAGTTTGGTAAAATGTTTTTTAAAGTTCTAGGATACATAACCGTATCAAATAATAAACGACAGTAAGCCAAGATTATAGGAAGTTGAAACTCGATCTAAGTGAAATTTAATAGAAAAGTTTTACAGAATCTTAACATTGGCCAAGGATGACGTAACTAATAATGAACTTGCTTTAAAAATATATTATGAAGAATATTACGAAAACAATGGACTCAAAACATGGCGCTTCGTGAAAAAACGCCAGAAATTCAGCGGATTTAATATATCAATTTTTTTTTATTAAATATAAATAAATATATGGTGTTTACCCACTCCATTTTAACCAATGATAATTGCATATGATGAAACATTACGCGGAATATTTCGAATACAAATATGATAAAAGATTTTTTCAAGCTAGTATAACTGTCTGAATACGCTTTAAAAGTTTCAATAGACCTAACTATAACTGCATTCAAGTAATAGGCCACTGAGCAGCGACTAAGGAAAGCTAAAACTGACGTAGGGTTTGTAGAATATCTCACTCACATTGGGAGGTGCAGGGGGAGGTTGGGGCCTCATCTGCTCGAGGAGGGGTAGCAGCCCTAGGGGGGGCCCGTGGTACATGCCATGCTGTCCGCGTCGAACCAACTCCTGCCGTCGGAGCTGTTCCTGCTGCAGTCTCTGGATCTCCAGCTCAGCTGTCACGTTGCCAATATTCTGTAACAAAAAGATGAGATATTTCATTAGATTTTTCTTCTTTAGGTCTTTTTAGTATATCCCTTGGTATGGTGTGGAGGCATTGTGTATTAACTGACGCTGTTGCTACATTTCAATGAATCTATGAGTACCTAGGTATTTCTTAGATGCCCTTACCCTTATTGATCACCAATAATGATGGTCTTAGATACCTTATCTCCACCGTCTTCCATAAGATTTCATTAAAAGGACCATCCAACATCTCACCGAATTGTCTTATCGAAATGATTGGGCTTATGAGTTCAGAGAGTCCCTAACGCATTATTGTAAACCTATTGTAAAACAACTAGAACGGAGGTTACTAGGTTAGACAAAGATGACAAGATATGTTAAACTCAGCTAGAATTTCGTAATATAGTTGTTGTAGGAGTCTGTTTTTTGTCAAAATATTTTTATACGATCCAACCATTACATCAGGTACAGAACTATGAAACCAAACAGAAAACCTTTATTCAACAATGGATAATCACATAAAAATATATAGCAAAATATTTCTATAAGAGTTGCATCTGATTTTTTAAATACACCAAAGGTTGTATATAGTTATGCATTGGAGCATTTAGTAAGCAATCAGCTCCATGCTCGTTTGTCATAAACATTGTCGGTGATCAGTTTTTCCAGGCCCTAATTCCCCTATTCGCCCGTGTAATGGCCGCCTATGAGCCTCATTTGCATGACAGCCTGTTCTGGCTTGTTCTTGTTTACTCAGCTACTTATTTTTATAACTGGTGAAGCGAGTTCATGTGGAGCAATCGAGAAAACTTTGCTCCGGAACGTTAAATGTAAATCTTGGAGAAAAGTGCTTGAAGAAACCTTAACAATTTCTAGCGGGTGAACTCATGCTTCGTGTAGGTATAAAGATGAAGCAGTTGCATTTCTCAATAGTTTCAATTTTATAAATACTCTCACAAAATAGGTTTACAAAAGTAGTAAGAGTGCTAACACACCAATCGATGAAACAACAGGTACTTAGGTGAGTAAATAACAGACGTCAACAACCGGCTAAAAATTCGCGGCACTTTCGGCAATCACTCTTAACGAGCGATCTTTCGTCGTGAAATTTGTCCTCTATAAAATATTGCACACTTAAGCTCCATCGGCGACAAAGAAAACGCAGCAATACCCGCACAAATCAACAGGGTGGACGCACACTAAATCTCTACGGCTGTAAGCGAATGCCCAAAAAAAGATCTCCGATTAATTGCTTGGGAGTCGTGACGAATACCACAATATACATTTTATCGGCTCTTCATTAAGATCGCATTGAATTGTTAATGGTTGTTCGAGTAAGACGTTATAAGGTGACGAAATCGGAACAGCTCGACGACGCGAATTTCCGTGCACACGATATCGTTTGATGCGAATTATGAAAAGAGATTTAAAAATCGCAGACGCGTCTGACAGTGAGCCATTTACGTGAATCATGGGCGGGTGGAGATGAAAAAGAAAGAGCACTAATGGAAGACAAAAGCGAATGCATAAATAAACATGACATAATCGCGCTTACGAAAAAAAGAGATATCCCTGTAATAGGTAGTACCCCAGGCGATCCGACTCGAGCGCCACCGGTAATCGTCCAAGTTTTTCCATCGGCCTGACAAATTGCCGTCATAACCGAACGGATTAAACTTTTTATTAAAAACAACAAACTGAGCATAATGTATGGGCGTAATCGGCAAGGGACAGATGTTCCCGAATAACGTGCGCGATTTATCTAATGTAAAAAGACTTTTATTTAATAGCTCTGCCGAGATGTCCTAGCAATTGGCGCTTATATTTTACAGCCGACCGTCGTTTTGGCATTTCAACCGCGTTTTGATAGCATTATTAATGGTGGAGATGATATAAAAATGTGATTTTTGATCGAGGTGGCCAGCTGCGGTGCGATTTATTGTATTGAGGCGCAGGTGGTGGACGTGCTTGGTACAAAGATGATGGAGCGTCTACGATTAAACGGGTGACAATGGAAGGTTTGCCAATAGGAACAGTTGGGCGTGATCGTGACAGCGGAGCGGTGCGGCGTCGCACGCGCCGAAGTCCGATCGATAAACATGGCGACGTTATAAATAAACCGGGAACCCAGCCGCTGTCACGGCATCCTTGGCTTAGCGCTCTTGTTCAGAGAGATGACGAACGACTGCACAATACATCAAAATCTATAAATCCTCATTAAGCTATTATCAGAAACGCTGACGATTAAGATGAAAGCGCGGATTAAAGAGCACATCAAAAACAATAAGCTCCAGAATATATTAAGGACAAAGAGATCAGAAATGACGGCCGGACATACCATGACATAATTTATAAAGCCGACGCCGATATCAAAATAGGACGCTGTCGATGCGCAGACGATTCTAGCCTTTTAGCGGTTGGATTAAGACCTATGAGTGTATTAAAAAGTGTGGAGATTAGGTGAAAATATACTGGAACACAGTAATGAAACAGACGTCACATTGACGTAAGAGATGCAAGATCTTGGGTGAAATCATAATATTTACTGTCACCGGTGGACACGTCCTCGTTTCTGGATAGATTATTCTAGTCATGGATTTAGGTTTTGAGTAATTTGGAATTATGCATTATGTAAGAGACGGCCCCCGCCTTCTGACGATTGTAAGCCAATGGGTTACCAGGTGTCGCAGTGGTATGATGGAGAGGCCAATAAAACATTTTGTAATTTCCACTAATTCTGAAACGTGTTCTGGCGTCGAATATTATCAGGGCGTTTTAAAAGTATGATATATTGCAGTGACGATTTGAAGCGAGGTTGCAACTTGGTATATTGACAATAGTTGTATAATTTGATCTCAATTATGACAAGGGTAGTGTCTGTGATTTATAATTGTGGAGCGTGAAGAAACATACACACAACAACTTGCGGGCTAGTATGGCAATGCTAACGGATACGATATTATGGTATCAAATTCGTTGTCAACGCGATTTGGGTAGGTATCTCTCTTGCTTACCAACACGATGGGAGGAGCCAATATACCGCGCTGTTATAAATGAAAAAATAATAATAACAAAAATGATTATGACATAATGTGCAAATATCGTACAGTCGTCATCATTAATTGCTGCACTCATACGACCTTCAATTCAGTAGCAACTGATAGTTTTCCTTGGATTCCTAAAAAATGCATTATGGCAGTGAACTAATGTGTCAGTGTTTATAAGAGGTGTGATTTTAAATCGTATTCTTCTTTCTCACTCTTGACGTTAATCCAGTTTGCGTATCTATTACGGAGCTGGGGGTCTGCTGCGACTACGACTTTGATTTGAGTCAATTTGGCGAGACATTGGAGCGATTGCCGATGCCCTCCGTAACCCTTACAAGGGATCACACCTATTTGGATCATAGCCAGCACAAACGGCTTAATGTGCATTATTTTTAATTAGCTAGACTGAGAAAAAGCCTCGAATTTACTTGTTTTCTTTTAAGTAACATGATACAGCGACTAATTTAGCTACTAAGTAACTCAATTAATCGACACATGAAAGAAACTACACTACACGTAATTGAAACAACATTGATAGTAATGCAGTTTTGTCTTTTAAAGAACCGTTGTTGCTCTTTGCACTCCGTAATAGTTTGCATCGAATTAAACTTTCACGAGATTTGCTACCAAGTTATGTATGCAGTCTATTTAATGCACTTCACAATTTTGAACCTTACACTGAATGTAATAAGATCGTTGTTGAACGGTTCCGTGAGCGGTTGTTCCCAGGCGGCGTTCTGATACAAAAGTGTTGATAATTTGAATAATGCAGTATAAAAAGGGATTACAATCGGTCTGAGGGATCCGGCAGGGTTGGCACAGAGGGCATTACACCGCGCATCACGATGACATATCAGAATGAATCGCTAATGCACAACCCTGGCCAGAGGAGGCTTGGAGAAGATCAAACACATTTTTCCAAGTGTGCAATTTACAATGTCTTTGCCCAACTGGTAGAATTATGTAGGTATGATACCTTATTTTCAAATTGCTAGATATTTAGCGACCTTAGTACCTACCTATGTTATGAATTTGACAGAAAAAATACAAAAGTTCTTTCTAATTACGCATTACATTTGTTCAAATTATATGGCACATTAATTTGAAGGTTCTCGAAAATTTTGTGTATTTGGTTAGCTATAACAGTAATGATCAGAAAATAATCGACAACATTTTTTGAAATAAAATAACAATAGCCATTATGATATTATTGTTTAAAAAACTTACTTAAAAGAATATTCATAAAAATAAGCTCTGTAAACTACTCCACTGTTCCTCTGTCCGCGTTTAAATGCATTTTAATATCGACAACAGATTGCACAATAATGCTTTGAATTAATTGTATCAGCGTTGAGTGCAATTCCGTGCGTTTTTGTGTGCGCCCGCGCAGCTGAATTAGCGAAATAGTCTTTACACCCCATTGTTATGGGTTATTTTGCTTTGGATGATGCATAAAGCGGGTTAAGTAGTACTTATTAGTCGAGCTTATAGGTTCAATAAAATAGCAAGCGATTTGTTTAAAGATTGACTCTAGGTCTTACTGTTAGAATTGATTTGGGGAGTTTAATTAGAGAATCATTATATTTTATCATATACCTAGCAATGATGTCAAATGTTCTAATATAATAAGGTCGATTTTACTCGATTTTTACTAATAAGTAATGGAACTGGGACGTTGATAAAGAAATAAAACGATAAAAATATAATTAAGTAAGAAATTATATACAATTTTGACATTATTGGTTTAAATATACAATTTTGTACTGAATATTACAAGAAAAATATCATTTTATCTTTATCAATAAAAGAAAGATATTAAAAAAATCAATAAGTGTTCACTTTTATCGTTTCGCAAACGAAATCACTTGTTCAAAAAGCCAATTAGTCTGTCAGTCCGTTTGTAAAACTGTCGCTATACAATGCTGGCGCCCGGCGTTCGCCACAGGGGTCGTTTAGTGCTTTAGGGTTCCACGAAGGGTTGACAATAAATGTTTTTTAAAAGGGAGTGATTTTTTTGAGATAATGGCGTTAAATGAAACCAATATAAACTCAAAAATACAAAAAAAAAATGTGAGTGGTCCATATCTTCATTATCCTATGCAATGACAGGATTTTAACAAAATTATCTGAAAAATGGTTAATTAGAAAGTTAATGGGGATTTTTTTTTGTGTTCCATAAACGTACTAATAGTAGCTTGAGATACGTTGTAGTTAAGACATTTTTATTATTAGCAAACTTTTTGAGTGATGCTATGTTTATATGTAAGTACATGTATGAGGCCAATGGCATTCCACTTCAAACTGACCGAATTAATAAAAAACCGGACTCCGAAAACTTGTTACTATTGTTTTCCTTAGCAAGAGCAGCGTGCAGATTAAAAACTGTCCTAACAACTATAAAAAAGCAAGTCCTACTAAATTTGAACGCCCGGCTACCTTAGTCCTGTACAAACGGGGGGAGTATGGCTACAAATTGTCTGTTGCATATTGCTGATTAACGATACTCCTTGAAATTAGATGATTGTTTAATTGAGGAATAAAGGCAAATTTTCTTTTCACAAATCGAAAACAGCATAGGTAGTATTGTTATTTATTTTTTGCACATATGAAAAACAAAACAATGTTATTGCATTTGCAATAACATTGTTTTGTTAAACAGAACAAGCAGATACCTACTGGTACCTCTATCTAAAGGTTGTTTGCTGAGATAGGTATCTTTCTATCTAAAAGACAGTCTAAATAGTTATTTTTTTATATTGCACTTCAAGATTGACCTCATCCCACCTGATGTTAAGTGGTAATGAGGTCCTAGCTTAAGTGTGACAAGTACAGCATAATAAATCTGTTACTGGACTTGTCGCCCTTACCTTGCAGGCTTGACCTCTGCTACTATTGCACCCCCCAGGAGCTCTGGAAACCTTACTCACACGCAGGAACACAACAACACAGAAGTGATTTTTATTTGGCTGCGGTCTTTGTATTTTAAAATGAGATTGGTTGAACTGAAAAACCACTTTCTGTTAAACCAATCTCTGTACATTTTCAGTGCAATAAAGTGTACCTGTCTATCGACGTAACAAAGCGCTGGTGCTCCAATTTATTATTTTAATGTACAAATTAGCAAAGATAATCTCGTTCCGTTTCTGCCTTGACCGCTGCATCGGTCTTGTTGCAGGATGACCTGCAGTTTCGATCAGATGGTATCTGCACCCGCCATATTGGCAGTGAGTGTGCACTGTCCCGTTGTTGTTCGATAAAATATCGCCAACATGACTAGGCCTTTGTACGCCCTTGTTAATAACTTGTTTAACACAACTATAGTTGTTGGGGATATTGAGGACTAGCTGCTGCCTGCGACTTCGTTCGCTTTGTTTCGGGATTAAAAGTATCCTATACATAGACACGCACTAATCCTAAAGGTGCAGTACATACATACACTATTTAATTTGTTCAGCTGTCAAATTTCATTCCAATCTATTTATTACGTGGAAGCATAACAAACATTAATATTACACAAATGTAAGGTTTATTACATTAGAAGGGTTGTTTTCTATTCGAAAAATCTATACCTACTTTGTCGCTGCCGTATCTTTTCGAGTAAAAAAGATAATGCGTAGGTGATGAATCCCAATGTGTTTACCATGTTTTATAATTAAAAGTGCTAGAAAACTTTGTAACACAATACGAAAGTACCGTTCTACTAAGGTTACTAGTAATTTACTTCTTTTTCACTGAATAAAAGTGTATTTGGGAGCGATCCTGCTATTAATTCGCAGGTTCGCGGGTTCAATTCCTATTGTAACATTACCTTACTTTATACATTTATACCTGAGCAGATTTGGTTCAAGTTCTCAGCATATTTTTTTAAGACATTGCGGGAAGACGAACACGCTTTTTTCCTGATGGTGAGTGACGACCGTCGCCCTTATACAAATACTAGAACAGGTTTTCGATGACTGCTTTAAGAACCACCAAATAATTTATTGACTAAAGCTACAGAGAAAAAACGATCGATCGCAATAATAAAAATAAAACAAAACACACTCTCAACAACCCGAACCGCATTCCAACAAGTTCCACCACGTGCGCCAAAAACAATCCCCAATTTGGCCAAGAACAATCACTGCTCTTGATACGGACAATCCCCACTCTTCCCGCGGTCCGTGTAATTGCCGAAGACACGTGTCGCACTTGATAAGATCTATGCCTACACTAATTTGGGCGAAGTGAGCGGCGAAAGCTAGAAATCACTCGGTAGGGGAGTTCACGCACGTCACGGGGTGTGAATATTTAAATTTGTGTAGAAGAAGTTCATTTAATTGATGTGTATTAAATGTATGTTATTTTATCCATATTTTTTTCAATGTATATTTGAAAACTTAGTTTTTACCTGAAAATACTGACAGTAAATTACGTTTATTTAAAGTTTTGATTCCTTTATTTAGCATACAAAACGTCGGTATTTAAATAAGTTAGGTAATGCTAAATAATCTGCAGTAGAATCCAACGAAGTCATTGCAATTTTTTAAATAAAATGAATTTGGATTTAATTGGAAATACGTTTTTTATTCTTTCAAAACTAGAGATAAAAATATAGTAGGTAAAAATATACTAATTAACGAGTAAGCCAATGAGACACGTGTCGCAGTGGTAGTTAGATAAAAATCTATTCGCTTATTTGGACAAAGCCGCAGGGGGAGCGTGTGAGGTCAAAGTGCGACTTTTGATGTACGAGTAGTAGGTAGGTGCTTTAAGTGTGTCTAAATTTCTAAAGAATTAAGTATTGTATCTGCCTATTTGATTTTCCACTGCAGGGCTTTAGGGCCTTTGTAAATCGATCAAGTCGTCGTTACAACATTTGGTATTATTGGCTTGGTCGCTACGCCAGCCAAATAAGGGTGATCACAAATCAAATAATAAAAAATCCAGAATAGGAATTGGTCATCCCAAGAATCGAATTCCATCCGATACACACCTGGTACTTCAAGATAGAGGCGGTAACTTTAGGCTTCTTGTGGCCAACCAAACCTTCTTCGTGTTTTTTTCTATGAATTTCTTAATTTTTAAACCTGACGTATTTTTGATATCTTACACTCTTTCTCTCCCCTATATTAGCTTTTACTTCCTTTAATACATTACTTCCATAATGATTTTCTTTTTCTTTGTTTTATGTATTTTTCCTGCACCCTCTCCCATCGTTACACTTCTTATTTTGATATTTTGTTAATTAAATACTCTATTTGGCATAAAAGTACGAAAAGACTCACAATATGTCCCTCCAGGTTGTATAATGAAATTGCCTGAACTGTTTATTTAATTTTTTGTCACACTATTTAACAAGCAAAATGAGGTATTCAAAACACTACACTAATAACACCTATTTTGATTTATTGTAGCACGCAATTTAAGCAAAATTGGTGTCGTTAAATCCTGTTTTTAACAAATCTTTGGGACGCAAACAGTTAATCAAAAATTAAGATCCCTGTCACCGCGGAGGCATCTGGCACTTGAAATATTTTTTATGAACAGAACAACAAAGCAATTCTAACATCCGGGCTTCATTTGAAACACGTTTTGTTGGAATGACGTGTGACAAAAAAACGGTTGACTATTTTTGTCAGTGATAACATTGCTATCTTCTTTTCAGTACCTAACTGTGGTAACGACTCTGAATTTGTTATTGCAGCAAGATTTGGGGATCAAATTACAGATAAAGTGAAAAGTGTGACAGTTTGCTTAGAAAGATATACTATATTGCTCATAAAAGTTACAGAATTGTATTTCTTGTGGTAAGGTTGTCTTAGAGTAAGTAGAAGTTTTTTAGACTCTACGATTTCATCATCTAGATTAGAAAGTAGTAAGTATAAAATGAACGATGAAAATACGTAAACGTAAAAATTATTTAACTACCACAAATTTCAAAATTGATTAAAAATACTATGTACAATATCTAAACAAACTTAATTAATCACGCCCACCCTGTTTACGTAAAAGCTATGCCTAAGTACCTACTTTTATCCTCCGTCCATTCGACCACAAATAAAAAAAAACTTCCATGTTGTATCAAAATAACATGACGATAAACAAAGAGCCCAAACCCGAAGGGACCACCCCCACCCCTAGCAAAACAACCCTCCACCCCCTCTCGCCTGTCTTGCCTCTTACCTCCTCTTGCTTACTCCCGGATGCTCGTCCCACTTCAGCCTTTCTTTTATTCCTTGCCTACTCTTGTATTTATTTTTGTTTTCCGTTAGCCGGCGGAAATAATAGTGTAAGAATTGTATGGACATGTCTTGATTAATATTTTTAATTAGGAGGATTTACTTTACATAAGCAAATACTTTGCAGACAAAATTGTGCCTTATAGAAGGTAATAATACAATAAACCAAGAAGGTTACTAGTTTGATAACAGGAACTAACATTATATAGTTACGAGTTATAATATGCAGAATATAATTGAATCATGTTTTCGTGAAAAATATCATGGTACTGGACCACATTTAAAATGCGTGCTGTTTTCTTAGAAAACACACTAACTACAAATTCTCACGGTATTATACATAAACATGATTGTATTCTAGAAACGTCATCTCTTAATTAAAATGGACGAAATTACTGTATGGGTTTAGTGAGAAAGTCAACTTTAAAGTTAGTTTAATCCCAATGTTTAAGCGAATCGTATGATAATTTGTCATGTCTCATATTAATGAGATGTTAATATCGTATGTTGTGGCCTTACTCAGAATAGTCTAATAAATATGCATAAGTTATGTAGTAGTACACATACATATGAATTGCTAATTTAAATTAAGTTTATTGTTCATATTTGTTCACCGTCCGAATATACCAATATTTATGGGAGAGTTTTAACGGGAAGTTATGAGAAATTAATCAGATCTAATAATGCATTATTTATTAAAGCTTCTCCTACTTTAAATTGTAATATATTTATAAAATTTACTATGTTTAGCATTTCATTTTTACCATGACTGTTTTTGAAGTTATAATATTTGGCGTCCAGGTGGTTAATGCATTTAAAAGCGTATAAATGAAGATCAATATATTTTAATTTGACTCAGCCAGGAGTTTTAAACATCCACCAGGCCAGTATACCTACTTATTTCAACGACGACCATTAAGTACACAATTATATACCTTTTCTACCAATCACAACATTCAATGGTCAAGCGAAAAATTTCCACTAGCCACGATTTGTAATTGCGAGGAAAATGCTTTTAGTAAAAATGGATGAATTACCTCGATGTAATATTAATTACAACATCATTTTTCCGTCTTCACTGCTAAAAAACTGACCCTGGCATATCCTACATATTCTTTCGCGCTCCCAAGATGACCTTTTGTGGGAGATAGCGACGGTGGAGTGGCGTCATTATTCCGTCCGCATTCAATCCTGCAATTTACCTCATTTTTCAAACAACTCCGCCGCGAGATAAAATAGCGAATCGCACAAAAATAGACGCTTCATTCTATTAATTAAAGCATCTAACCCACACGGAATGGGTTTCTTTCAGTAATTTGGTAGTTGGGCGACCTCGTAGCGGAGTAAAGCTGCTAATTATATATATATATATTTTTACTAATGGGTCTATTTAAGCGACTGCTAAGTAACACATAGTTATCTGATGGATAAATTCGACATCAGATAGAGCTTAAATAATATGCTTGGATATCCCAACAGATATCATGTTTCATTGGTTGAGATGTTAGTACATATTTAAAATAAGTTAACGGAGCTAAACGCGACACCATTTTTCAGTAGTTAATAGGAACTACTCACTGCCCGACGTTTCGGTTAGGTTGCACCAACCGTGGTCACGAGCTGACTGGATTGAGACGTTATACCTCTATGGATAACTAGTGAAACAAGACATTACTGTCTTAAAGACTATTAGAAACAATATAACTCAATTTATTTGGTCCCGTAGGTTTGGAGTGGTACGATTCGTCATAGTGAATAAAAACTTGAAGCTACTGCCGAATAGAGTACCGATTCAGACTAAAACTTTATCAAGATCGATCACGTTAGACACTCAATACAACCATGATAAGTTAAGAATAATATTTCACTTCCAAGTAATTATTGCTAATTTTAAAACAAAAAGTAGATTAAAACCAGAATGATAGTTTTATTTAAAACGATACCAAAATCTTGCCCGTAAGTTTTATTACTAGAACTTATTAGATTAATTGCCGAAAAAAGCTGGGTGCAAAAGAATACATAGTTTCTAGACGTTTTTATTTCCAAAAAAGCTAAAAATTCAATGCATTCCAATCGTAAGCAGATGTACAACAAATTCGCTGAAACAAGGCCACACGTCCGGGAAACCCGAACGAAGTAAAAATGGGGAAAGTAGTGTATCTTTGAAATAATCTAAACAGTACAGGCGAGTACGAAACTAACTGACACACGTTAACTTGTAATATAAATGTCAGGACAAAGATAGAGAAAAGGTTAACGTTGATACAACAAAAAATTCGAAAATTACTTTACAGATACTAAACTTTATTTATTACATAGCTTATAATATAAATTTACCAATATTCACAAATTTGGTTTACCAGCAGATTAAACATTTCAACCCAATTAAAAAAACATATCGCTTAAAATAATAATTATAGCCAACATTATATTACTTAACAAATCAAACCTTTAAATCTATAAAATGAACAGCCTAAGCAGTCAAGATAGCCAGATTTTTTGTAAGTTGAAATGAATGCGTAAGAGTCCTGGTATTTGATTGAATAAAATTTGCATACTCGCTACATGCGCCTATTTTAAACCATTTGGCATAGCAATGACAATAATTGCAGCTGCCATAACGCCAACGCTTGCAGCAGGCGCATACTTTAACACATTGTACTATGACCCGGAGCATGGCTAAATTCGCACACCTGTTTATTTGTAGCAGGCAAAAATACCGCAACTATGTCTAACGCACAATGATCGTTAAACCGTAAATACGGAATAAAATGAGCATTTCTAATGCGTGGGATACGAGTTAATTAATAGAACTGAACATCTATTTTCGTGTTAGCCGCTTGCGTGTGTTTTAAAATTGTATGCGCTTGTTTCCACGCGAAATAAAATTCCATATTGCATGTAAAAGGTATTCATATCCTATTTTAGGGCAAAGGCCTCGACCATAGAAATCTCGTCATCGTTGCATTAATGTGTATTGTCATAAGCTAGCTCTATTTATGAAACATCTATGTGTACCGAATTAATCTCAAAATCAAAATAATTTTAATGATATACGATTATCATAGATTTTTTAATCTATCGGCCCATTGTATGGTGAAGGCAGATAAAGTGGATGGTATAAAAGATGTACCTACTACTAGTACTTTACAAAAAAGTATGCAATTTTTACTTCGAATCTCAATAGAAGTAAAACAAGATTTAATTACAGACAAACAAACAAGGCAAACAAACATTGGGACAGGTGAAACTAAATAAAAGCTTGTAAAATATGACAAGTTCTCCTAAAAACATAGATAACAAGTTCTATACACCAAGTAAAACTAGAAATAGCGCAATATTTTATTAACACTCACTTTTGCCGCAAAAGCACTTTTCCCTGACATTAAAGCTTTGTGCACATCAATGGGAGACCGCATAAGTGCGAAGCCCGCACTCGAGAGAAAAGATTAATAAGGCTTAGCGCACACTCACCACACCTGTCTTTTGTCGCTAATGGACGCCCGCCTTAATCTCACGGGGAAACGAGGGTAGAAAGAAATGTAGTGTTTCTTTTGCACCGCGATTGTGTTTGATAAGAAATTCTTAACGAAATTTTATAACCAAGTTTTAATTATTGCTTAACACCCTGTTTATCCGTAATTAATTCCAAAATCAAAATTATTAATGCACAGATTAGTAAAAGTTAAAAAAGAGTTACACGCATTCACACTAATCACAGACCAGTCTGTAATGCGTTAGTAAGTTTGTGTGTGGCACTCATTGAAAAGCTATGGATCAAATTAACATTTAAGGTAATGCAGAACAGGCGTTAGATAACATTTGTAACTTTTATTGATTAAACACAGCCATTTTAGTTTATTCTAGTACGTGGGTAAGTTTATAAATTCAAGACTCAAAACCGCAACCCTATTAAGACCTAAACCTTTAGACCGCTCGAGCGTTTCCTAAGCCACACAGTATTCCTTTCCCACTAACTCCACGCAAAGATACATTTCCAAAAGCGGTTGAGTGCCAAAACTCCGTCCGCAACGTCTCAAATTAGCCTCCGCTCAAAATCCGCTAAATTAAAAGTTGAATTCCGGTTCCAGCCGGTTTGAGCTAGAAATAATTGGAGGAGACTCGAGCTAACTGGGCGGATGCGGTAACAAGCGGCTGGTAGCGGAGAAGACGGGAAACCAGCTCTTGCAGGGTTGCCAGCCTTCTACATGCTTTCTAGATTATTTCATCGATAATGATTTAAATAAAATACCATATCCAAACCCTTATTTTTCTTATCATTTATCGTCGATAACTAGTTATAGGAAAGTGATATCGTATAAATAATATAGAATGAAGTATCATTCTTCCTTGTGTCCTCTCCTAATTACAAACACAAAAATTTGAATGGCTGACTGTTACTCTTTCATGCAAACAAAACGGCAGGGATGAATTCTAGTAGATAGGTAGACGAGATTAATATTTAGTATATGTAGTTACATCCCAAAATCAAGTAAAAGGCGTGGGCAGCCTATACCTATTAGTGTTATAAAACGGAAAGTGGTCGATTGTTTGCATTTAATTGTTCTAAAACTACTGATTATCACTACACACAAAATACTACACAAAAGGGAATTTTTGAAGAAAAAAATTGGCAACATTTCGTTAATATAGAAATTTTTTATCTACTGTCAAACCTTTACACTAAGGTGTTTTGAACAAGGTAGGTATTCTTGCAAAATACTATTCATATAGCGCCATACCTATCCTAAATATGGTTGAATATTTTGAGTTGAAAATGTTCCGCAGCAAAGTCGTTATGAGGATGCAACCGAGCAGTGCTTAAGAAGGACCAACCTTTGTGCTGTGTGTTGGCCAAGTTTAAATATTGGATCAAACGTTGGCTAACGTGAAGAATAAACCAGGAGAGACCTGTCTCATTTTGTCACTTGGAAAACCAGAAAACATGCAATGGTCCACAAAAATAATGTAGACAGGTTTGGTGCACTGTATATTTTTTTACAAAATTTAATGACGAATAATAAATACAGTTACTAAAGTTAAGTGCAATGATAAATTTTTCTATTAATTTTATTCTTGAAAAAGTTAAAATTTTAGTTGTAGTAGTGTCTTTAATGTTGCGATGTCCGAAAGTATCACTTTAAATTAAAAGTAGGTCTGGTTTTATTGGATTTGCTACTCTGAGCATGTTGATTTAAGTCAGTATTTTATTTCGTTCACGTATTCGTACAAGTTTTCTTGGAAAAAATAAAGCCGAGTCTAGACAGTCCGTCAACGCTTGTGCTTGATTTTTCTAAACAAACAGCCTAAGACCGGGTGCACACGACTTGCCGACGAGCGACGTCTGTCGATGCAGACGTTTGACGGATCATTGTATCGACTTTGTAATGGAGGATGCCTCTGATAAATCGGTCGCCATTAATTCTTGGGTTTTTATTTTTAAAACCTTTTATTTATGGCCAGTACGTATAAGATGGCGGATAAAACACGCGAGAATTACTTATTTAAAAAATAAATGCGAATATTTTACGCATTGTTTACAGCAATAAGGATTGAATTAACTACTTACTAGAGGCGTGCGGGTCGGACTTAGGTGTCGCGTCATCTCTGAGGTCTCGGATACGGTCCCCGTTCGGGTCAATATGGAAAACAAAATTTTCAGCATTGTCTCGAGTATGGGTGTTGTACTATCATTGTTTATGATCTGTAACACAAGTGCTCTAGCTAATTATTAAAATTAGACGAATATATCTGATATCGACTAATATACATCTACGTTACGCGAAACATCCGCGATTAAAAAAAATGTGTCAATTTTTACGCAGCATTCGCAAAAATATACTTTCCTACTAAAGTCTATTTTCCATCTAATATGAAAAAAATCTTAAGCTATTTATATTTTAGGTCATTTTTGGAACATTCCCACTTAACCCCAGATCGCCCGAGCACAGTAATATAATCCCAGCTGTTTAAAAGCATCTTTCGTTTTATCGGCGGCTAGACAAAGGGGCACTGTTTAGTCAGAAGTATTCGGATCCGCGCGCGGACACTGAACAGCTATCTCTGTTTGTTATTTTATTAAGTGCGCCGATCTCCGTACATTTGTTGTGGAGTACAGTGGCGGGTAGGAAAGGATGGCAAGTTTTGGGTGAGGATTTTATTTTTTAAAGAAGTTTTTATCATTGTTTTTCTAACTGTTTCGCGCGACCTAGTGCTTATTATTTTAGAATAATATATTAATCCAGTATCCAATACATCTAATTTTATTCAAAACTATTTAGTAGTTTATTTACGACATCTGTTTATCAAAATGTTATTGCTTACACTATTATTAGGATTTTGATCTACATTATATACATTATTCATTTAAAACATAAATATTTTTTTATAAATATTCGTTTCATTTAAGCTTTTGATAGTCAGATGTGCGTTTCTGTGATAAGCCCTTGTGTAGCAGAAATATCAAACAACGACAGTACCACATGACTTAAACCTAGTAAAATATAGAAAAGTTATTTTTCCGAAACCGACGGGAAACAAATTTGGGAACTAGCATATGGTGCAACGCTGAAGTTTTGTAGCGTTTAGGCTATGAAGATCGTACCTATTGCGATCTTGAAGTTTATGGTTTAAGATAAGTATATTAGGTTTTAAGTGTTAAGTTTTTTATCATTTTTTAAAAGCCTTCTTTTGTAACTAATTTGAGACAGATAAAATTGACAACCCTTTCCCGACCTTCACTGTACCATCCGTCAGTACACCACAAAGACTGTTAGACTTATGTTTACTTTCAGTCGAGTGGCTTACGTACATTTTGTACGGACTAAAAAAAATCTATTGAGTTTTCGGTATTCTGGCGCGGTGGGATTGTTAGAGTGTAAATATTTACACCACGAGTTTATTGTGGACGGGAAAAGGTTAATATCTTTGTAAATACTGGCACGTGGCGATCGGTGCCGATTGACTTATAATAATTCTTTTAGAGGTTATGAAGTGCTATTAACGTACGCCGTTGACAGGTTAACTGGGGCTTTGTTTGATCGGTTTATGATTTCGTCGCTGCTTTGTAGTTAGGTCTTTGTTATGTCAGTTATGAAGTATCGTAATGAATATTAATCCAGACCATATTATGTTAGGCTTGCCGATTTTTTTATCGATTTTATTTCTTAAATTTTACGACTGCCTGGTTTTTAAACGTAATATTCAAATTCATGGAACGGAAAATTCGACGTTTTTATTAGCAAAGTCGAATTTGTACCAAAGACTGTCCAATAAAAATCTTTACCATGTTTGAAGGAATTAAAGCTTCTAGTGTTCTTCCTTCTTATGATTAATGATGAGTAAGTTCTCAATAGAAATTAAAGTAAGTGTAACACTTTTAGGCCCAAATCTTTTCCAATAAAGATAACCGTTGAAAGCACTCACAAAGCATTTTATTTTGGGTAAAGAAAACTTTTGAACCGACCTGTTTCCTTACAGTAAGAAACATCGTTACTGTTTATCGCAAAAAAAAAAAACAATCGTCCGCCATCTTTTATGCATGCCGCGGCGTTATCGCGTCCCGCGAATTTAAAACTCAATAAAGTCCCAGATTTGTCGGCCATCTTACGACGCGGACGTTCAAAATGGCGGTTGTCATTTAAAAAAAATGGCTAAGTGCGGGTTTGACTATGCATGGTCTAGGGTTCAGTGTGCATTCCTAAATTATTCCGTTTACAATAATCTATATGATGCAATATTATTTTTACTTTTATTCAAACAACCTCAAAATCAAACAAAAAATGAATCTCTAAATATTTGCTCTTAATGGTCTTGCTCTCCTCAATTTAAAAAAAAACCTGCTCATATAATAAACTTTCTTACGTCACTCTTTTAGTCCAAAAATGTTCAGTAGATAAGGACGAAATTGGGTAACTAAACGGATTACCTAAATACTAAAATAAAATAACATTTCAGATGTTTTTCATCCCAAAAAACACAAAGGAATTTTTAAGAACAGCTAGTATTAAGAATATATCATTAGATGTTATGTAGGTACCGTACTTAAGATAAGATGGACAGTTAAAAAATAATGTTATTCGTATAATGTCCTTTTGTCAGCTTAATGGATTAATCAGCAACTACAGCAGTTTTGACACTAGGTTCTAGATATAGTGACAGCCAAAGCGAACAAAAGGGTTTCTTAGCGACTACGAAACCCTAAATCCCCTCTTCCGTTGCCGGCGATTTTAATAACATCTTCGCTTTCTTTATTAGTTATTTTGAAATCTCTTTTAAGTTGAAGTAAGTTTATTGCTAGTCAGATCAGGAATTTCAATCTCACATCCTGAGTTGGCCAGCTTTGATCTAACCGAGTTAAGGCAATTTGGTCCCAATTTTAATGGAACTTGAGTTTCCTTTTGTACGGTTCACGTGGACGTCTTTTCAATAGTGATTCCTTGCGTACTTGCATTGGCAGGATGATCGTTTCGCCTATTGTGTATCATTAATACTTCATTATAAACAATGAGCGTACTTACTCGTACTGACTTTGGAATCAGCTATAAATAAGTTTGCTAGTGTTTTGTTCAGGTAATCTGAACTTTATTTCTTTGGAATAAACGTGTTACGGCAGCTGAAGTTTTGATTTGTAGGTCGGGAAAAGTTCACATCTAATCCTAACCTTTTTCGGTGTGATGAAATCATTTGGAGGTTTTATTTTTTTACATAAAAATTTATTCACACACATTCATACTGTTACCATACTCATAAAGTAACTATTTGCAAGATCCAGGGGTTGACTGGAACAAAATGTTCCTAGCGTTAGGACCTTTTGTACCTTTTTGTGCAGTTTTAGTATTATAATGTAACTGACTGATAGCTTTTAATAATAGTATTAACTATAACCTATTTACTTTAAACAATTGCAAAATAGTACTTCTTACATGTCTAAAACCCGTTAAACTAAGGCTTACCGAACCGTCGTAAGTATCATCTTGTCTATCGAGTCATTTGTAAACCCCTCTACATTAAACTACATTTGCGTCGGTATGTCTGTCTGTGGCGAACGATCCTCTCCCATACAGGCAACTGCCAACTAAACGACCACTTGTCAATATTACTTCCATGCAAAGTAGTTGGAGCGTTAGCAAAACAATCATTTAGAATTATCTGATATTTAAATTAAGTTTTGTGTAGGTATATTCATCAATTTTGAGGTAGACTCGTTGATGGGTCACCTAATTAATGATGATAATTAACATATGCGAGACCAAAGTAGTTAACGTTTAATTAGGCTTTAAAAAAATATTAAAAAGGCTTGTTTCTGAAAGTTTCTTAAAGGGGAATACCTCTAACACCATATTTAGTAGTGTTTGGTGAAATTCATGCTCGATGCGTCTTACTGGACTGCTAATTAAGATCTAGGTATATTAATATGGACAGAATTGAAGGAAATACATTACTAATTTATATTGCATTATACACACATGCAACTAAAATAAATCTGTTTATGGTTTTTGTTTCACAAATTAAATTATCTAAACATTTTTTAACTTATAACCATTACTAGACCGGTATTTATTTATCATTGTATTTATTTATATGCGTAACCACCTTATTTAAAAAGATACGTATGTATTTCTGAAAATTTTAGTCACAAAAACATATTTTTATCCGAAAAGTTTGTTTTTCTGGTACAAACTCATTTGATATCAATTCTACTAATGACTATGCGAACGCTACAAGTATCCGAATATCCGCAAAATGGGCGGAGAGATTCCGAACCAACGGCCAAACACAAAACGGGCCCGGACCTTTAGAATACGCGGACCAATACAATAAAAATACAATAACCCGTCCACGAATACACGGCTTTCCGTGTATTCTTCACAGGTGACTGGGTAACATGAAAGTGATATAGAAACCTGATTACTTTGTTCGAAATCTATAGTCAAAGCATGGATTGGGATGAATAAAAATAATTTTGTAGTCTACAAGAACTTACATCATTTAAAAACGGATGCAATTTTGTTTTAAGGTAATTGAAAATATTTGTAATACAAATAATTATATCTAATTACTTTACGATTTCCATTATTGTTGCTGTCATTTAAGAGAAATGGAAAAATCTTTGATTAAAGGTTTAGTAAGTAAAGGGTTAATAAAGGCTTTCACCTTAATTATAGTATGATACTTGCATCTACAAAAAAATATAACTTTAAAACAATAACAAAGTAGTTTTTACCATGTGACTAGCAAATAAATAAATCAATACTAGTTTAGGTTGTTACCATGAACCATATCCGAACAAGTTCATAATTACCTATAACTATAATTACATTAGTCATTACAAAATCTAAAAAAAAAAATATTGCAATAGCAATCTTTGAAAGGTTTCAATCTGATTTCACCGTCAAAATGAATGTACCACAGAATCGTTAAGATATTGATCTCTCAAAGTTCAATAGAAAAACAAATCTAATTATCTTCCCCAAAGCTTTCACGGCACAAAATATCGAAAGACACGGCCAGACAAAAAATTCAAAGACAAACAGGTCATTATCTCAAAACTGGAACATCAAAGACTCAATACCGATGAGAAAAAAAAAGTTACGAAAGAGAAAATGTATCCCAAATTAATTTCCCTCGATCCTCCGCACAAAAGGGCCTCCTTTGATAGACTTTCCACAATAATTTATGCAAGTGGTCAGCACATTCTCTGCACTGAATAGGGGATCTTTTTAATCTCTAAATGATGCCTCTAAATAAATGAGCAAGTTTTAAGACGTACCTTTATGTGAAGCTTTTGCGTAATTAATTTTATGTAAATGCTGCCTTAGAATTTGTTGTTGAAGTCAATCAAAGACCACAGCTTTGGGGGTTTTGTTTGAGGATTCAAAAATACGTAGTCCTAGACATCACTTATGCAATATACGACATATTGATTCAGAAAAGGGTATTCAGGTTTGAGCAGGCAAATGTTGGATTCGTCTTGGCAAAAATAATGTTGAAGGTTCAAAAAGCATTTCTTAATACAATAAATTATTGTGTTAGATGGATAAGCGTTGAAAAACAAAGATACCTACTAACATCAAACAGGAAAAGTGTGATTTAGAAATGAGTCTAGGAAAAAACGAATATGATGTCACTTTATATTTGGTATAGAATAGAATAGAAATAAAAAATGTCTTTATTCATGTAATCTTTTACAAAAGCATTTATGAATCCGCAGATATATACAAAGATACTCATCATATGATACGTTTGGTAAATTTAATGATTAAGATAATAATGATTGTGTACTATTCACTGCGTAAATATTTGCTCTCGAACCGCAAAGGAACGTTATTGCGCCAACATAATTATCTACCTGCTAATCAGTCGCCGTTACAAATTCGCAAATCGAACTCATAAGCCAACACGCAACAAACATGGCGTCGATCGCTTCGCTGAGAAGACAAATAAACAGCCTCACCTAATTTCCAAAGCGGCTTAACGGCACAATCAACGTCAAAAATTCGAAATTCGAACTCCTTTGATTTGATTCCAGAACGATTATGTACCGAACGCTAATAAAGTACCCAGATTACTTAGACCTGCCCCGCCCCTCGTTTACTTACCGAAACAGACGCTTACGCTGACGCAAAATAAAACGGCGGATATCTAAGTAATTTGGACGTCTTTAAATTCAAAACAAGCAGAGAAATGTAAACAGACAATCAGTAACAATTTTAAAGATGGAATTCGAAGGGGAATAATTTGGCAAACGCTTTGAATAAGGCTGCGGGGTTCATAGCTATTTGACTGATTAACGAATAGAGGCAACTTTGGTGTTTTGTTGAAACAAAATATTTGCGAAAGGTGCTCGCAAAGAGAAGTATTATTTTCTTTGTAGCATTTTGATATTTGTTCGTGTTCAGCTGTAGTCTGCTACTACGCTTTCGCTACGAATTTCGTAGTCAAATCTGTTTGGACAACGCTGAAACTGTTTTAATGTAATCGCTTTTCTGGTTTAAGCTAGATTACTTTGGAATTAATGGTCAGAATTTAATCAAACTTAAGGTTTGCATGAACTCCAAAATATTTTTTTAGAGTTACCAGAATATTACATTTGTTAGTTTAAATTCCAGGGATTGGTGATGAAAATATTTTGTTTTATACATTTTTAGGTAGGTACTTACTATTATGTTGCCAATATTTAAGCATAACGTAAGTTATTAATATTTAAATCAATTGAATGCATTCTGTATAATCCATAAGTAGTCAACTTCAAAACTTTAATCACACAACTTAGATACATATACTTGCCTTTTGGTAGCAATGATAGTGAAAAGTTGATCACAATTGTATATTTCTGCAATAGACATACCGCAGATAATTGCACAAACGGAATTATTTTTACCTGCGTAAAAAATTCATAGAAAACAATTTAGGGTTACAACAAACCACGTATTGCGAATGCTACTTTAAGACAAAGCAGAAGAGTTGATAATAGAACTGTCTTGATGAACGAAGGTGGAATAGGTACCATTAATGAGAGCCTATCCTTTTTAAATAGACAATCAACCCTCCACCGCCGCAAGTCGCGTCCGCTCCCGCGCGCCGCTGCGCAAATGAAAGAATCTGCGCAAACACAACCCGCCCGCTTGTATTGTCCGAACACCATGAGTTTATTCTTTTTTTTGTTTATTATTAAGTACCTACCGCATTTAAAAATATTTTATCGAGTTCACCAGAATAGTATGAACTTTAAAATGTGAACAAGTACATTTTAAGAAATCTATTAATGGTTGATAAAAAGACGAGTATTTCAAAATACAATGGTAATTTAATTGAGCATTTTCATAATTTATGATTGGTCGCTCATTCTTCCATAAAACAATACGAAGGTGTGAATATGAGTGCACGGTAAATAATTATTTTATACTTATGACAGATGTATGTTATAACGGAAGTACACTTTTGAAAACGTTCGAGTTCTGATACATTCTGATTTCTGATACAGCTGTTTATATTTCAACTAATTTGCAAGTGTTTAGAATATATTTCTAGTTATAAAAAAGCTTAATAGTGATTTTTTACATATTATTTTCAACAAATTGCTAAATTGTTCGCATGCTTGGAGACCCTACACCTGTAATCTGTTTTGTTAATTCCCGGTGTCTCGTTTGTCCGCGTTTTTCGTCCCGAGCCTGCGAACGGTTAACTTCTATTTGCGTTCCGGGATCATACTGGCCGTTTGTTATCCTGGCACAAATGGAAAAGTAAATTGGAATTTCTTTTTCCGTGCCGATTCGAATTTCGAATTTATCGTTCGAAAGTCGATGCACAAAATAAACAAAACATTTTATAAAATGAAAAGTTCGGTGTGTCTATATCAAATAGTTTGTTTGCTAAATTAATGTGCAACTTTAAAGATAGGTTAATAGAATTTTGTTTCGTTTATTTTCTATCTTAATCATTAGGCTGAAATTAATTTGTATCAAATCAATAACTGATGGAAAATGATTTTGAACTATGTAGTTATTACACGCATACAATCTTTAACATTTGACTGACTCCAAAGATAACCCGTAACGTGTTAATCAATCCGCAACAGTAACTTAACTCGCATTTAGCGTATCATCATGCAAATCACCATTGTAAGTCCGCCCAAAAGGTCTCCCCAACTTTACTAAGTAGACCGTCTTCAATAACTCACAGTTGCTAATTAAACAAAGTACCGTCTTTATGATTCGCCCGTTACGTGCAGGGGCGTCCTATTTGAATAAGCACAAATTGTCAAAGAGATTTTATCTGGTTAAACAAAGATGTACCTTCTGTTGGCTTTTGCCTCCGCTGAGGGCGTCTATTTAATAGGATCGGCTAATACGCTTGATGACAACCCTGTATTAATAAACACAAGTATGTCCGTCCTTTTCTGGCGTGGGCCATTTTACATACGTGGGAGGGGGAAGGGATGTGATTATTAAACCGTGGTCGGATTATGTGGAAGCTTATTTCTTTGTGAGGTCGTTCAGAGGATTTTGGTATTATTGCGTGTTGTTTTCGCAACGCTGATGTACTGATAAGGGCTGAATGAGTATTAGGGCTCTGTGATGCGCTTTTGTGTTGTAATAAATTTATCTGCATGCCCATCGATCTATTGTTTCTTTTCGGTAAAACTCTTTTTGTACGCTAATAGGTATTAAGTCTACTTTGCGATGGTAATAATTATAGTCGTATTATTGTAGCTGCTATAACAGCTACTGTTCAAAGTATATATGTGGCGGTAATTAAACACAACAGTAAGTACTTCACTTTAAATAATAAATAAATATTGGGCAACATCACATACATTGCTCTGATTCTGTGGTGAGTAGCTAAAGCACTTGTGTTACAGATCTCAGAAATAAGGACGGTACCACAACACCCAGACCCGAGACTATACAGAAAAGTTCGTTTCCCATATTGACCCGACCGGTCTTTACCTTTTATTAGCGACGATCTCCGTAGCTAAGAAGCGAGCGGCCTGGACTTTGGTGTCGCGCCATCTCTGAGGGCCCAGGTTCGATTCCCACTCGGGTTAATATGGAAACGGACTTGGGTCGTTGTTTCTGATAATGTAACGCAATAATTAAGTTACTTACCACAGAATCAGAGCAAATATGTTAGTGGTATAGGTATGTGATGATGTACTATGCCTGTATATGTGGATATCTGGATGTTTCCTTTTTCCGCTTTCACTCAAAAATGAATGGATTTGCATAATTCTGGTCGCTGACTAATTACAAGAATAATATTTGGGATTTTTTTTTATATTGCACTTCAAGATTGACCTCATCTCAACTGATGTTAAGTGGTAGTGAGGTCCTAACTTAAAGGCGAAAAGTACAGCATAAAAAATCTGTTACTGGACTTCGTCGCCCTTACGTTGAAAGGCTTGACCCCTGCTACTTATGTATCACTCCCCAGGAGCTCTGGAAACCTTACTCACACGCAGGAACAACAACACAGAAGTGATTGTTATTTGGCTGCGGTCTTCTGTAAGGTGGGATACTTTTTATCCGGAAAATAATGCAAACAAACGATACTTAATTAGCAAACAAAAATACGAACGAAATGGAAAGCAAGCGCGGGATCACGAACTAATAGTGTTGGCACCAAACAAACATTTTTCACAAACGAACTCTCAACTCGATTGTCGGGCCCCGAACTATCAATCCCAATTAAACCGCACCCTCGTGAGAAAAACCGAACAAAACGATCAAACGTACAAAGCCGCACTTTGGGGGTGACAAGTACCCACTTTTTAGAGTTCCATGATTCAAATAGTTCTAACGAAACCGTATCACTGAGGCTCTGCTGTCTATAATCTATATGCTCGTCTGACTATCACGACTTTTGTAGGTAGGTATAAACTTTTTTCATATGCCCCTAATTAAAAAAGCATGATGTAAAGCATGATGTAAGAAGACCGCAGCCAAATAACAATCACTTCTGTGTTGTTATGTTCCTGCGTGTCAGTAAGGTTTCCAGAGCTCCTGGGGGGTGCTACATTAGTAGCAGGGGTCAAGCCTTCAAGGTAAGGGTGACAAGTCCAGTAACATATTTATTATGCTGTACTTGTCACCCTTAAGCTAGGACCTCATTACCACTTAACATCAGGTGGGATGAGATCAATCTTGAAGTGCAATATAAAAAAAAAAATTTCATTTTTTCATTATTATCACTTTGTCGTGGTGACGCATTTCTGAGGACGGGTCAGTATGGAAAACGAAATTTGTTTTATCGTTTCGAGTCTGGATGTTGTGCCACTGGCAGTTGTTTCTGATTTCTGTTAGAAAAAAAGAAAGAAAGAATAATATTGCTTAGGTACACACGGTTTACACATAGTAAACTCAAATTATGTAGAGGAACCAACATTCTAGGTAGCTAAAAGGTATCTGCTCAGCATGTCGTGGTGACACTGTGGACACCACGACGCTGGTATTCTACGGAAACCTGAGGCAGAGTAGGTACACCGACCTGCGCTGCATCAAAATACGCTATAATTGTCTTTTAAATAAAATAAAGTAAAACTCGTTCATAAATAAAACAATGGGTAGGTATTATATGTGCTTCGTACTAAAACTAAAATGAAAAAAAAACTGTGAGCTACTTACAAAATAATCAAGAGTCATGAATATGATATTGTCATTTATTTAACAGCTAGTAGTCAGTATCAAATGGCTTCTAAAAAAAACTGATTATTTTAAGCCGATTCCCAAATAGATATATAAAAGGAGGTTTTTCAATTCTAAGCACCATAATTATCTACTTCTTTCATTTCTTAGGCTATAACATTATTTTTTCTAAAATCTATATCCTATCATACATTTCCGCACACAATACAACAGACCAATATTCATCAAAATGTTCCGTTTCTAACTTCGAAGCATATTATATGTTCACATTAGGTATGACCATACTTATTCCCACTTACCTCCAACTTGTACAGCGGAACCCCCGCGTCCACACTCCACCAGTTTTTAAATACCCTCAGAGATACCGTCATTTTTGCGTCATTAGCGTCTGCTGCGTCATCGCGGCTCGATTTGTCGCGGCTATCGCGTTTTTTCGACACATCGTATCGCACGCACAATGTACGCCTCGCTAATGTGACGGAAGACGAACCGAACTGAACTGATAGCGCTGGTTTGCGCTTTTTTTGTTTATAATTTTTTTTCGTAAGATAGCGCTGAGGAGCGTCAGCTGTGTGACGCGACAAAACCAATGTGTGTGCTTTTTACACTGTCATACTTTTGAAGTCGGGCTTATCTAAGTATTACACGAAAATTTGATGAATGGCACCTTTTGATAAGTTATAATGTGCACACTTTATTTCTTTGCAAAAATACTGAGGCTTATTAGTGATTAAATATAAATAACTTATCTACTTAATTTATCGCTGTTCCATGTTCGAGACTATAGAGATATAACGACAAAATTAAAAAAAATGACGTAGTTAAAAATGTACCAAAAACCAGTAATAATTAATATAAATAAATAAATAATAAGGTCAGTAAATAAAATAATTGTATTTTTGTTCAATGATTCGTTCTCAAAACAAATCAAATGAGCAACGCCACGTGCCTTTACATAATGTCACAAAGGTTTTTTTATAAATTGTCACAACAAATAACATTCAGCTTTGATACTGGATCAATGCTTAAAAACTATTTTTCACGTTTAAAATGACAATAAATTGCTGTGAAATTTCACCTCCACTAAAAAACTTAAAGAAAAAAGTTTGTTAATCAAGATCATCAGCAAAATAAGCTTCTTTAAAAATAAAAATAAAACTAATCGCAATTTAACCTTTCCGCAGACAACCTGTCCACGAAATCAGGATTTCGAAAAAGGAACGGCGCGCTCCACAATCGCTCAACAAAAGGCACGCGTTGTTGACTCCCGGCGGTTGGCAAAGGCGCTGTCAGCCAGTCGGAAGCTGTTGAGCTGAGCGGTCGGAGCGAAGCGGCCGGAGCGGAGCGAGCGGTGCCTACAGACGCTGTATTGCCGTTGTTCGGAGTGCACTTGCGCGCTAATTGTTTGCGGAAAGGGTTCCTGAGTATTGTTTGGATGACTTTTTGTATGGTCTGCAAAAATATTTATTTAATTGAATTTAATAGGTAGATTTTTCAAGCGGACAATTATTTGTAGCTCGCAGGTTCTATGGTATTCAAGACAAAGTTAAACTAAAAGCTTAATCAGAATTCGGAGCTTTTAGATCACATTTTTGATAGCCTTTAGTGAATACCCTTTATCTATATGATTGCCCTGTAGTAAAATCTCTTGCGTGAAGTTACATAGTTACACAGCGATTGATTTTTATACAATTATTAAAAAGTCTGAATACTACATTTAAAAAAAACAAAACAAAGAATAATATTCCCAGTCTCAAAGAGAAGCCATTTCTATTCCAATTATATAACTAGCCTACGTGCAAAAAAATTTGTTCTTTTTTTGAACTCACTTCGAATCTTAAAATGTTCGAGTCTATTCTGCAGTCGGTACCCCTCTTGCGCATTTCGCAGCGGCAATTTTTCTCTAATTAAAATTATTCCAATTGTCGTGTGCGCTGTGGCGGGCCACTTCGGCCAGTTTGGGCCCTCTGCGCCTCGTGTGAGGACTTTTGTTGTTGTTTTTTTTTGTTTTAGTTTGTTTGATGCCAGTAGTTAGTTTGAAATCATTGTTGTTGTGGATGACGTCCTGGTGACAGTGAAAAATAGTTTCGTTGACATATCCGTTTTTAAATTGAATGTTTGTAATTTGGAGTGCTTAAAAGAATACACATTAGGTTGATATTAGATAAATGTCAAATATAGACAAAAAAAAAAGGTTAAAGAATTAAGTTCCATGTTCGAAAAAAGCCATATTATTTATTGAAATTATTGAACAAATTTTAATCTACGTTCCTTTTCTTTATATAAATGTCATGTGAAGTCATTTATAACATTCTGCATTCTAATAACTTGTCCTATCTAATGATAAACATTTTTAAACTCCCAACTTTTTTTTACTTGTCCTTAGACTTAGTAATCATTATTTACCAACATCTCATAATGTAGCTACACAAGTTATTTATTATAACCAGAATCTTAATTTTTAATTAAAATTGTCCTCTATTGAATTATTAATTATATTCACCAAAACAAACAAATTAATTGTTAAATATTAACACGGATGTGTTTCAACTACACATCCGTGTTATATTAATTGAAATCTCCCGCAATTTATCACGATTTTGACACTCATACTGACTTAAGTGAAATTAAAACACGAACCTAGTCAATTTAAAAACTAACGATACCAGATATGTAATTAAAATAATCAACTTGAATTATTATGAGACCCCATATAAAAGCGGTTTACTAAATGATTACAATCAGTCTAACGCGATCTCTAGTGAATCACTTTACCGTTTGATGTTATAAGTTAAATAAGTAATTTGAATCGCATAGCATTAAGTTCTATTCACAATTATTGATTGTGCACGAATCCAAGAATTACTACTTAACCATTGATGGTTTCTGATTGGCTAATAAATGTCTTAACAAAGGCTTAGACAAATAAAATACTTCGCTAGTTAATGAGCACACAAGACCACCAATAACAATCATTCATGGGAGACTCGTGAGAATTTAAAACAAACGACATCCAATTAGCAATTTACCTCAAGTATTTAACTATAAAATCACATCAAAGTTCTAAACTTTCCGCGTAAATATTTTTCCTAAAAACCCAAAATCCTCGGTGGTTATAAAAGCACGGGATCAAATGACCCGTCTCATTATTCAAACAACAAAACGCGATATAAAAGCCCTAAGAATTCCCAAATGTAATAACAGAACGCATTTTAAGCAGTGAGAACGGAACGCGGCGGGTCTAATTAACAATTAAAAAAACAACTTCGAGTTTTGTATCTTCTCACCTTGTACTAAGTAACTTGATTCCCGGAATTATTATCTTACTAATGCCCTCTCAAATACTAGCTCGTAATTTGTAAGAGATATGGCTGCCAGAAATAACCGGTACGAATCCAAAATCAGAGTACCAAGCGGGGAAACTAAACGGCCAGTGACATTGTTCTTTTTAAATAAGCCTCCATTTTGAATTTTTGAGGAACGCGTTATCGTCACCGCATCTTTGTAGCTACTAATTACAAACTGCTGTATGAAACCTGATCATTTTCATAATTAACTATATTTTTTTCTGTGCGATGACAAATGGGATAGCAAAGAATTTACTTCGGAATGTTAACAGCTGACAGTAATAAAGAAAAATATTTTAGTGCGTAAGATTTTATCTCAAAACACGAAAATGTTCAGCAATTCTGTGATTAATTCCAGTAAATGCCTGGATCGGTCGGAACATTCTAACTGGTTGTGAGTAAAGTAACCTGCTTGTATGATAAATGAGGCAAAGACAACCTTCATTGTCCCGCCAATGAAAGAGCTTTTGTCTATGGTTCAAGACAAAAGCTCACCTCGTTGTCTATGCCCCGCTCGGCTCATTCCTTTGTCGACCGCGAGGCTGCATTGTCGTCGGGAATCATTAAATCTGCGTTTAAACAAAAAAAACGTTTGCAAATATTTGCGAAATTCTCACGGCACGGAGACGTTGCATAATTTAAACTCTTTAGTTCGCCGCCTTTGCTAATGCAAATCGTTTATATTTAATGTTTATATTTGAGAGATAAAACGGACGAAATATATTACGGTTATAACTTCATACGTGTTTTTAAAATCTAGTGTGGTAATAAAATTGTAAAGCAATTTTATTGCGCGATTTAGATTGAGAGGTACCTGTTTTAATAAATAATTTTTCAGGTCGACTCTAATGTAACGGTCACGGAATATCTATAAGAATATTTTATGTGTAATTAATAAATCTCGTATTGGCTAATTAATATGAGAATGGATGTGCCTTAACACGATATTTTGGGCCGATCGGCGTCGAAACCCGTTTTTTCAATTATGGGAATTTGTGAAGTGCCTTTTACTAATATCGGAACAGTCATAATGTATGGTAGTAGGTTGTCGAAAGTTTTTAGATTTATAAGAGCGTCAAGATTATAGTGTTTTATAGGGTTTTAATGTCAAATGTTAATGCGGAAAGGTTGAGATTAAACAAACTGTCACAAATACATATATCTTTTTCTTAATGAAATATTAAAGGCTTCTGTAAACCTGTGCAGGACTTGGGTAACTACAAGAAACGGAATTAACTTTTGAACAAGGCAATGGCAAAATAGTTTCCACCTCAAAAAAGACCTTATGACCTTGACTTACTGAAGAAAACCAATGGAAAATTTCGATACTCTATGCCTGATTAAGGGTTAAAATGTTTGTTCTTTTATCGGTCTAGCGCAGTGGTTTAATATGGATCATTGCTCTGTTCTTAGCCACCAACGCCTTACTGGCCTGAAAAGACGACAAAGATCCTTCTCAATCTGACCTATCAGCGAAACTGTTCCAAGCGGCGGAAAAAAAACATTTGTACACATTGAATTTGCGCATAGTTGACAGGCCTGTACCCAGCAATGGAACATCAATGCCCGAATTTGGTTATCCTTTACCAGACTTCAAGCACCGCTACTAAGTATAATATACAAATAGGCTCATCAATTTACATCGCGAACTGCACATCAATTTAGCGAGCTCCACAATCATAATCTGTTCATTAGAACAATCCTCAAAGATTATACGTGACTCTCATTACAAGAAGACAATACCGAAAGGAGCCAACATTGTGGAGACGAGCTCGCACAAAGCACCTTTGTGCTCCCATATGGGAAAATCGCTTGTTTTGTGGCCGCCATTGTGATACGGACCGACGGACAACTGAAAAGACAAGACTTTGAATACTTATGTAAGCAGGAAGGCCCTCAATGCTTTCGGTTTATGCAAAGCAGTTGAACGCACATTTGTTTCAATACGAACGAGGTTTTGTTTTCCCCGATGCGGTGTTGATATGTTTTGTTTTGTTTGGCCTCACGATTTGTGAGAGAAATGAGTTGGAAGATTAACGCTGTTTACATAGTCTGCAGATGTCTTGAGAGCATAACATGCGTGATACGTACAACCTTACACATATACATATTATCAGGCTAATAAAATGCCATAACCGGATTTGCAACCAATCAGTAGTTAACAAACATAGTTGAATTGATTTTGACCTTTGAGAAGTGCTCCTTCAAATAGGGACGTTAACTAGCTAGTTAACCAAGATACTTTTATATAACTGTCGAAACACGATTTCTTTTTAAATTTTACATGAAGACAGCAATCTGATATATTAGCAATTGGAAGTACCAACACATTGCCACTTAAATAGTTTAGAAGCATTTTTAACTAGTATTTAAAATACTTTAAGGCCGATTCATTAAAAAATATTATTTTATATGATTTGATACGCCATACAATTATTTGTGGACGGTGTCAACATCCCGATTGGAGTTTGTAGATGTATAAATGTAAAATAGTGTGATTTAACTTTGGAAGTTCATCGGTATGAGATGTACGTATTTCTTTAGTGTTTAATATTATTTTATGCTTCTAGTTTTTGGTACGTAGATGACATAGCACTGTTTAAAATTTCGATAATAGTGGATTTCCTGAGTGGTACATAAGATACGAATTCATGTCCCTAATTTAAAACTATTTGAAGCCCATAAAAATACATTTATTCTAAAAAAAAATCCTTCTATTTTTATGAACCTGTATGCATTTTGCGTCCTTTCATAATCAAACGAAATACGTAAGGCATTATATTTCTCAGACCAAATAATACTGTAGATATTATGTTTTATTTGATACTAATCTATTTGCTGATTAAACAACTACAATCGAAAAAGTTGCGCAAAAAATTGTTTTAGGTCATCTATTTTTAATTGATGTGTGTTTGAGAATGTTGACATTTTTAAATAGCGGATGGAGCTACTTGTCTCATCGAAGTGGCGCCAAACAAGTTTTTTTTTTCTACTACTTTAATGTAACTTTTTTACACAATTATTGATATCGAGTTTCCGTCAACCAACTTGATTTACGTGTGCTCTAGGCAATGGAATTAAAATTAAACATTAAATTCATTAAATATGCATACAAACAGTAGTTCAATAAATTTGGTAAGCAAACATGTTAATAAATTGTGTACTTATTTCTTATCATTGAATATTAACGTTAAGATAATTAGAAAATATTTTGACAATATCATAAGAATGCAATTTGAATTATGACACTGATAATGGATTCATTACATTGTTGAGTCAAAATACAAAGTCAGTCACTAAAATAAGTCAAACGCGTTATAATTAAAAGCAAAAAGACATAAGGTATCGTAGAAGACGACACAAAAAACCATGAACAAACCTAAAGTAGATTTTAACTAATTATTAAAAAGCAAGTAAAAAAGTAAGTAAGTCTCACTTACGTGTTGCTAACAACCACTAAGTTCCAGAACCATATTCTAACATTTATTAATTTATTTATTTAAAAACTTTATTGCACAAATAGGTACAACAGGTGGACTTAATGCTAGGGGCATTCTCTACCAGTCAACCCTAGGGTCATGCAGATAGTTTGTATATGGGTGCGGTAACATGGGAGAAGAAAAAAAAAGAAATCATTTTAAACAACAATAAATTAAGCATTAAAAATAACTTTACGGTATCTTTTAAATATACGATAATAATACACATACTATATAATCACAATTGCTACAAAACTAATTTACTCTAGTTTTATACGACTTCCTTTTTCCAATTTTATTGGCCCTAAATTCGATTCGCTCCTTCATCATCATACCAAATAAGAGAATCGATATGCATATTAATAACAAACTGCCTCCTACTGAAAGCTTATTCAGCTGCGGATTTATTCCACCATAAAGACTTATAGGCCATAAAACCACGGCATCCGTCGAGGAACTCCCGACTTTACCGCCGAGATGGCAAAGGTCAACATTAATATTCAAATGGCGGCGTTAATAAAAATTAAATAAATGGTAATAGATAGTTCACACCGATGTGATGGGCTGTCCCACGCCTGGACTGACAACCCGCACACATACCAAACAATGTTTGAACATACATAGGATGGCCATGTTTTGGGAAAATACGATACGCGTGACTGACATTCCAAAATGGAAGTTCACTCGTAACTTGACTCGTTTTTATCGTCTCTTGTGTACCTACATTGTAAATGTAAATTGGTATGGTTGGCACACAGTGTGCATGTCTTTTCTGTTCAAAAGTCATTTGAACATCATGAAATGATTCTCGCAATTTCTTTTACATTTAAATAGGCTCAGCCAATGTTTTGGGTAAAGACAGCGGATTGCCTATCGATATTTACGAAAAATTGATCGTATCCAAGAGTAATGAATTAAAATATAAGTAAGGGTAGAAGTTTTTAAATGTGTGTGTGTCTAGTTTTGAGCTCACTAAATCCATTGTTTTGTATTTTTTGTTTGTAAAGTAACACCAATTTAATTTTAACTCTTACAAACGGTTTAATTCGTTTTCAAATACGTGTGCAATTTCACTACTGTTTTTTAGTTACAAAAAATTTAATAAATGCACTCCGTTTTATTTTGCAATGAGCGAAGTAAGTAACGAGTATTTTTATATGAATTTTGAAAGTTACACAACAACAGCCGAATAAAAACTTATTTCTAACAAGAACTTGAGATAAAATTAACCAATAACAAATAAACATTTCATATCTTAAAAGTGTAACTCATTAAAGTCATGTTCTAATTTGCAGCCTATCACACCAAATTGGCCAACCATTCAACTTCTTACCTGACAGTGAATCATCTAAACGCTGTCATAAGTCAGTCAAATCAAAATATAAACTTGTTAATTTCATAATTAACGTTAATGATCCGCGCTGTTCCCACAGTCTCCAGTCATTTGGCCATCCTACACTAACGAGCCTAAACATCAATTAATTATATCGTTTTAGATATGAAAAATTCCGTCAAAAAGAAATATATATTAATATGATTTATAAACTATTCCGTGTGTATTAACGGCTTTTAACGTGTCCGATACAGTATTAAAAACTGATTATATCTAAATTTCGACGGTAGTTGTTTGGAATGTAAATCATTGAATAGGAAGGAATGTTTTGGGCCAATCGACGATTTATTGGGGAAGAATGCATTTGACCAGAGATAGTGACGAGATTGGCCGATTAGAGTAGGAATTTTAGTGGCTTTATTAAGATTTTAGAAGATGCGCGGGCGCAAGTAGGTATGTATGGAATGGCGAAGGAACGCAACGCGGCTACATTTTGGTGTGATCTGTTTTGTGCGTAACGGGACTTAATATTTGGTCGGTGGTTGAATATTCTTCGTGTTTATTATAATAAAAGACTAAATTGACAATAAGAAAAAATGTTAATTGGATTTTGTTACACATTGGAAACTTTAAAGTTTACTATACTTTCCTTGTTTTAAATTCAAATATAAACATTACTTACTGTTACAGTCTTGTTTTTGTATGACATGTTTATAAATATAAACAGTTATGAGTTATGACAATGTGTGGCTCAAAATTATGATGTAAACAAGTATGAAGTTCAAAATAAAAGGTTAACGCTCAATATTTCATCTCGCATTTCATCCTTTTACATAATTTCATTGCTCGTTGATAACATCTACCTAAAAGTCGCCTTAATGTCATCAATACATCACTGTTTATTAACAATTGGTTAAAATCTCTTGTTACATTCCGACTTTTGTGACCCTTTCATCGTTTTTTATAGCCGTCTTTACCGCGTGGTAATAAGGTTTAAATTCAGAACGGAAATTGTCAGTTGAAGTCACTTTAATGGTCTTACTTTAGTAATGCAATTAAGGGAACGATTAAAAGTAAGTCTGGTTAGTGTGGGAATCCCAGCTAATTACCATTTGGGACTGTCCGCCCGATGTTGACGGTCGAGTGTCCCGGTTTATCTGATGATAGCGTGGTCACTACTTTATTGTGTGCGTTAACTGAACGGAGTGATGCGATTGGCTGGGACGGTAATTTGATGGTGTTTTATCGTCTTTTAACAAGGATCGACGACTGGCCATTAGTAAGCTCAGTTTTGTAGACGTTCACATGTTAAACGTTTTGGACGGTACCTTCTTACTTTCGTCGTTACATTCCCTTCAATATGGTTGAGTAAAACAATGGCTGGCATATACGTCATGCTAGTGAATGGGTGCCATCTTTGGGGACTGGTATACTCCAGCTTACCTCTCGACAGTAAATACTTACTTTAGTACTTACTTGTTTCATCACTCATCAAAACAAAACTATGTATATGACTTGGTCCAGAGTGAGCTACACATAGCAATACGTTGGATACTGCTACTGTAACTAATCTACTGAGTTTTTTATCGGTGTATTCTCGGTAGATAGGTATAGGTTTCGAACCGAAAGTAGAATCACTTTGCATTGTATTCAATGCTGATTCAAAGAGTTATAGATATGTAACCTACTTGAAAAAATACATTTTTGAATTTAAGTTTTCTAGAACAAAAAGCATTTTGATTTGTACTTTACCAGTCTACACATTCTGTTAGCACCTTTGAACTGAGTATTTCTTACCTGTAAACAAAAAAAAAATAAAAATAAAAATCATACCACTCTTGGGCCGTTAGTCACACAGCTTTTAGATTAAGTTAATATAATCACCATATAATCCTTCGTTAGATTTTAATTTTCACATTTTCTTCCAAAATGGAAATTCGAAAGATGCCCATAAATTATACATGTTTTCTGTCATACCCCAAAAGTAATGTACGAACATTTGCACATAATTTTGGGCAGCAAAATTACGTCACCAATAACTTTTGATAGTTTTTAAATTAGATACCGATTCCACATGCCCATTCATCACAACATTATAGGCATTTATTAAATCAGCCACTATACCCAAACATGCAGGCGTAAAAATAAACCTCAATCAATAAAAAGCTCGTAAAGCTACCTATTTGCTAAAAACAGCAATTTCTGAATAAAAAATGATTCTCAAACTACGAAAACCGCCGGCTGTAATAAAAATCGTCGTGTCCGCGAATAAACGCCCACTAATGAGCATAATATTCATAATATTGTGCAGGCTCAAAAGAGTCTTGTTAGGTCCACATACAGGGTGTCGCATAAGGAGGGACTCTATTAAATTCTAACGCTGTGGTCTAATTAAAAAGCGGGTAGAGGATATTGCAAACCAATCATTGATGTCACTTTATCGCAATAATTTGAGTTCGACTACAATCAAAACTTAGTAAAAAGAGGAAGAGAGACTTCGCACTACATTGAACATTGCGTCTTGTTCTATAAATTTTTCCATATATACCTTATTCGAAGACATATGCCTTCCTGTATCAGCTGATGCTAAAGCCCCGTACATAACATCTTTCGGTACAAGGCCCTTATGGCCGTAAATTTGAAAATAGTTAGTGGAGAGAAACTATACCGATAACTGAATTAAAATATTCCACTTTTTTGCTTGATATTCGAACTAAAAGTGTAATCCTTTACGCTTTTAGGTGGCACAAGAAAACGGGCAAACATTTATTGCTCTCTGTTTCTTTTCGGTTGCTGCCCTAAGACTTAAAGCTGGATCGGACGTAAACATAAATATATTGCTCCTAACTTTTTCACTCTTCCTCCTGATGACAAATATCGTACCCACATAAGTCCACACAAAATACTGGACTGCAGTCTTGCTACTTCATTATTCGAGTAAAAAGGGAATTCCTCATTTCCGCTCGTATCTTATTCCTCGTTCGGAGGCATACCGTAGCCCGCTCTGCTCGCAAAGGCTTCACACATGTTGCCCTCTGAATGCACAAAGACGTATAATAATCATAAGGCGGTCTGCAATTAAAAAATTTAAGGCACTTTGTGACCTGCCCTTTGCAAGGAAGTTGCCGTTCCATGCGGCGCTAAAAGACCTGTTTATAGCGGTTAAACGTACTTTTAATAGCAGACTTCTCGCTCTCGCTTACGGTACAATATACAGTGGAAGATCTCGTGTTCATGTAACAATCAATACATTGATTTGAAGTAAGTAACTCAAGCATTTTTGCTTTGGAAACCAGACCAAAGGTGTACCACAAGTGAATCCAAATTTGAACAACCGAGCTTCTATAGAATATTGGCCTCCACGAAATCCGCAGAAAGGTATTAAGCACCGAACACACGTGTTCTATTCCAAAATAACATAATTCTCTCTTCACGTGTCATTGCCAGGTAGACTTCTTTAAAAAACTTGGTTACTATTCCATACAAAAAAGAAAAACGAAGATTTTCTTTCACTATAAACATTAACTCATTATTTTGCATACACATCACGCATTAAGACAAATAAACAAACTCTTCTCCTGTTAAATGAAGACATTGAAACTGCCCACAGAAATAGCCAAACGCCACTAAATCGCCATTCTTTTTACAATTCCGATTTTTTTTCTAATACCACAGGTGATTTACTGCTTTGAGTCACCTACGCTGCCCTGCGTTACGCTAATGTGCCTTTATTCAGTGTTGCCTGATTTTATTTAAAAATGAGAAAAAAATATTTTATTTTTCAGCTCTTATGTTAAGATATTTTGGATTGTTTTTTTATTAAAAACATAAAAAGAAACTGCAAAGGTTGGAAGTAATTATCTACACTTTGTAATTTTAATGTGAGTAATTATGTATTATACTTAAAAGAAAAAAGAATAGTAATGCATTTATTTTTTTATTGAAAAAGTTGACCTGTATTAATAAGTATGGTGTTATATTAATTTTGCCTACACAAGAGCGTATTTATGTTTTAATTTAATGAAGAAGATGTGTAATTGATACAGAAATTACCACGATCCGATTTAAAACCAATTTTAGACCGTTAAATACAATTTTGCACTACTATCTAGTAGTAAAACTCTGAATGCTGGCAACACCGGTCGCTCATCACTTGTTTGTCAACACAAAATGGCGGCGACGTGGCCATTACGACCTGCCTGTGAACAGATTTGTGCGTACACCTATTTAGGTGACATGGAAAACTGTGTTCGCCACCGGCATAATAAAATTTTATTGCTTATTTTTGGGCTGTCGTAATTTTTTTTTATGTAGGTGGACATTTTGCTACCAAGTGCTTGAGTTAAGTACTGTTACAAGTACACCTCTGGTTACAATATTGGTAGTTGTTCTTGCAGGGTATTAATTATATTTTCACTTCAATTCTGTTTAAACCGTTTCACTTAATTTTATAAAGGTAAAAAATATAGGATCACTTCAGTTCTATTGCCAAATCATTATTTAAGTAATACTACTCATATGAAATATTTTATTTTACTAATACTTCTTATTAAAGAGTTTAATTAATCTTGAGATTGGCAAATAGCATAACTTCAAGTCTAATTTATTTTTTTACATCCTGCCCTACTTAGAAAAGAAATGAGTGAGTGTTTAATTTCAGTCTCAAAACTAAACTATTGCACGCTTATAACATAATCACGCCAATCAAACTCCAAAATTCCCGCTAATCAAAAAGAAAAACGCTTTCCCCAAACACTCAAATCTAGTTCAAACAAACATAGACTAACAAACATTCAGAAGTGTCAGTTCGCAGAATAGCCGGAGAATAAAGCGATTGGTTTCGCAAGGCGGAATACTTGGAACCGTATTACGATCTAGACGGATGCACACCATGCTCTTTATTATTCCAATAACAATCCTTAATGAGTGCTCTGGTCAAACGTAAATAGCGACTTCATACATTTGAATGATGCGAATGTAAACTCTTCTCTATGAGTTACTCTGTTATAGGGTTGACAGGCGAGTAAAGATTTTTATCGAACGGGCTTTTCTTAACGCGAAAGAAAGTTAAAGCTTACTACGGATTCGTGCACAAACTACTTGATGGATTTAGAAATATGGTAGGTAAACAGCTCAGATACTAAAATAGCATTTATAATATTTCTTATTCTGAAATAAAGTAAACGAAGTCGTAGGTAATAGCCGGTGTATCACACATTTTGAAGATAGATGCACTGCTTATTTAGGGACTAGCTGGAGTTGTGTAAATATCTTAGGAATGATATCATTTTTGAAACCTTTTTACAGTGTCACTCGTAACTAGTTTTTTTAACAAAGATATAAAAATATTTCGATAAATTATAAATAATAAAATGTTTTATATGATTGCAGACAAAATAAATACACTTTCGCAATAGGTATCAAGTAGTAGTCCTATTTTCAATAATATCAATTTCGTGTTTGCCGTACTATTCCTTAAGCAACAGAATGTAGAGTCGGCAGCCCTATACACCAAAGCGGCAGAGATCAAAGACGCACCTCGTAGTTTACATTGTAACCTCCGCTATACATTTACGACGCTACCGCTCGCGTCTATTGTCTCTACGCGACCAGATGGACGCATAATGAGTCTGCAGACCACTTTGTATCAAAGGAAGTATCAAAGTTGATGACCGCTCCTAAAGATGGAACGATTTCGCAATCATACGTACTTGCGAGGACTTGGTTGGTAGAGGTACAGCCAACATCATACCAAAGTAATTTCACTTTGGAGATATATTAACTAATATCGAATTGAGAGTGTTTACTATATTGTAATGTTGACCGCACCAGTTCAAATTTCTTTAAAAAAACAATATTTGTAAGAGAAATGCATTTACGCACTCCATATCGTCCGAGGAAGGTGACGGTGTGTGCGGAACTCTAGCCTGAAAAAGATTGGAATACCCACTAAAATCCCCTATGGATCTTACCGCCTTGAGATGCTGCGAGAACAGAAGACTAATCACAAAATCAACTGCAATTCCAGAAATATTGATCAGACCATTGCCATCTCAAAAAAGGTTTTTAGTTGAGCGTACATAAGTTTTGTTTTTATTAAACATTATCAGTAGAAACTTTGACGTTTAATTTAAACGACTGTAAATCAATTATACAATTTCATATATACACTTAATTTACGGCCTTCTAGTTTTATAGATATTACATTTCTTAATAACGCACTTGTGCGTTTAAGACACACGTAAGCACATATATATCTATAGCATAGTAGTAAACCAACGAACCGTCTTAGTGCATTTGTAGTAAAGTACACAGGCACGATATCCGATTAACATAATGGTATTATCTGTTAATTGAAGGAAAACATTAAAGGGAACTATTTATATCCCTGACTTGAGTTACCCACAGATCTCAACACAAATTGATTTGGCTTAGGAAAACAAAATCAAACATTCTCTTGTAAAAACGTTTTTATGGGACAGTCTCTGGTTCGATTAAAGTTTGTAAACTGAAGTAATCAAATTTCTCGAATTTCCTTCGTTACGTTAAGTATTTTAGGTTCATCTGCGAATTTAACTTAAGAAAAGGTTTTTAAAATATTGAAAGATGAATTCAGTTTTGCATTCTTTTTTAAGTTTTCGATTCATTGCGCAGATTAAGATTACGCACCAAAACTTTTACAAAAAAAAGTTAAATGAAAAAGGTCCGTAGGTACTAAGTTACATAAAACGCAAAACAAATAAAAATAAATCAGTAAATTTCATCTGACTAACTGAAAAATGTTTTTCTGTGAATCAGGTATCGCAAATAAAACAATGATACGCCATCTCATTCATCTTTTCGACCGTTTCGTTCCACCCGGGTTGATTTTGTGCGCGTACGCATATTTCACTCGTCACTTGGCGACCAAACTTCCGAAACGCAAGAATAGATGGCTGTTATACAGAAAAACAAATGAGGAACGCGATATAATAGTCCCACGAGATTCAAGTGGTGTAACTGAGTCAAAGTTCGCTTAAATTTTATCTTAAATAAAAAAAAATAGAGTTGATAGTTACTAAATTAGCCATTTTGCTTGCACACACTGTTTTTTTGCACAATTTTTGAACCAAAAGTGCAATATTCATTAGGAAATTTTGATAAATAAAAAAAGAAAGAGAGATATAAATATCTATATGGATAGATTAATGACGTTCTATGTAAAGCTTCAACTTTTACTCAAGGACGTAAATCTAGCAATAACATATCCGTTGCACATTTCTCTGCACTCACTTTTAACGGATAGCTTACAAGCTTTGATAATAAGATAAAAATAACCAAAATTTAACCAATCAACCAACGGTTTTAATTTCCTAGTTAATAAGAACTTGGCTCGACGCGCTCCGTGCGCATTCCGTTTTGTCACAATAGCGGGGTCTCACAGTAAATCTGTGCGGTGATAGAATTAAATCCTATCCGAAATCGAGGGGCATCTAATAAAATGTGTGTCGACTGATAAACGTGTCCTCTTGTGTAAATTAGTTATCCCAGAGATAATACGTAAGTACATTTTATAATAGATTTCCAAGAGAATGGAAATAGAATAAACATTGTAGGTTAAATAGAAATAAGTTCACTCATTTAAGTTTCATCAAAAATTTTGCTTGGAGAAGCTTATTGCCAGTAGTATCCGACATACCTTGATGAAAATATTACAGATAAAAGCACAGTTTGCCGTGCTTTGCACTTTATACCTCTTTATGTCATGCGCGTAAGATTTAATATTGAACAGCAAAAGTTTACCTTGAAGTGCCGGCGACCTTATCCAACTCTCTCCACTTATTTATAAAAAATCTCAAACTTTTCGTAGATTTATGGAAGAAAAATGCCATTACTGAATGCAATTTTAATCCATACTATTAATAATATAAATGCGAAAGTAACTCTGTCTGTCTGTCTGTCTGTCTGTTAGAGATATAAAATTTGGCACAAATATAGCCGAAACTTGGATTAAAATATAGACTACGTTTTGTTTCGAATATTAGGGGAGAAAGGGGTAAAACCGACCATGAAAGGATATAGTCCACGCGAACGAAGTCGCGGGCACAGCTAGTTTTAAATAAAAATCAAATAACATCACGTTACTTGATCTGATCTAAATAAGTAGCTTAAGCACTTGTTTTTGCACATCAGAACCAACGATTGCGCCACAATATATATATATTTTTATATTACACTTCAAGATGTATCTCATCCCACCAGATGTTAAGTGGTAATGAGGTCCTAGCTTAAGGGTGACAAGTACAGCATAATAAATCTGTTACTGGACTGGTCGCCCTTACCTTTAAAGCTTGACCCCTGCTACTAATGTAGCACCCCCCAGGAGCTATGGAAACCTAACTCACACGCAGAAACACAACAACACCGAAGTGATTGTTATTTGGCTGCAGTCTTCTGTAAGGTGGAGGTATTTCACCAGTGGGGCTGCTCCAGTTCGATATATACTTAATACAGACATAAACTTAAACGTATTTATTAACACCCAGTTACGAAACAAACACAAATATTTATCACACGAATTTTAGTCATCAACAAATCCACGATCTGTGATATGCTTTAATATATTTTTTTACAGAAAACTTTATAAGTACAGTCAGCGTCTTTAGTTTGTATACAACTCAGTACCTTGTCACATTAATCTAACTGTCTATTTCACTTACTCAGTTACATGGACGTTTAGTGTGACAAGGTACTGAGGTGTATACAAACTAATGATGCTGACTGTACATACTTCCTTAATTTTAAACAAATTGGATAACATCACATACATTGCTGTAATTCTATGGTAAATAGCAAAATCATTATTGTTACATAAATCAACGGTACACAACACCCAGATCTAAAACAAAATAGAAAAGTTCCCGACCAGGATACGAACCTGGGGCCTCAAAGAAGGCGTGACGCCAAAGTACGGCCCACCACTTTTGTTACAAAAATCTGAAACCACATCGGCACCACAACACCCAGATCCAAGACTAAAAAGTTCCCGACCGGGAATCGAACTTGGACCTCAGGGATGACGTCACGCCCAACGCCCGGCCCTCTCGCACTCGCTACATATATTTTTTTCTTTTTTATTCTTTCCCGAATGATTGACCTGCAGTTCGGTGGGGTGGTCAAACTCAATGCAGTGTGTAATAGGCAGTTAGTAATCGGCGCTCAGACTGGTATTATATTCGGCGCGGGCGCAGCGCGGTGACAGCGAGGATCGGCTCACCGACGGATCTATGGCGCGCCAAATTATTTGTATGCGGCCCAAGTGATGAGGGATAACTTAATTTAATAGTATCAGTTAATGTAACTTTGAGGTTAACAAAACTAACAAGAAGTATTGACTTTGCATGCCATTCGGTTGATTGTATGTACCGACTTTTATGAGGTGGATATCTTGTCAAATAGACAATATGTTACCTACCGGAGGTTAACGGTTGATACAGCAGAAAAATTTCATCACCTACGATAACTTGCGGTTAGCTCAGTTGGTAAGAGCAGCACGCGCGATACGTGAAGATTGTGGGTTCGATTCCCGCACCGCAAGGGGAGATAAAACATTTCTGTTTCTAATAATATATTATCTTGTAGTATGATGTACTGCCACCATCATTAGTTCGTATATACAACCTGTAACGGAAAGGGGGTAACAATGTAAAGTAGGTGGATACTATACCTTGTATAGATTCTATATACGAAATCCCGAGTTAAAATAAACACTTTATTGTTTTTATGAAATAAAAAATGATTAACTATAATGACTGACTAAAACGTAAACAAACGCATCACAACACTATTGAGGTCAGCGACCCCAAATCACGTTATCACTTCACGACAATCACTGCGATCCTGAATTTTTCCACCTCCTTCCTCGACATGCGCGCCTAGTACTTTCTTAGAAGATGCGCGAACATTATGCAACATTTGTGGTGTCACTGTACAGAACGCGGCCTTGATGCTTTCTATCATCTCTTCCCTTGACGAGCATGCTACAGCGTACACCTTCCTTTTAAATTAGTCCCACAAGAAGAAGTCCAACGGAGTGAGGTCTGGTGACCGAGCTGGCCATGTGATACGACCTCCTCGCCCAATCCACAGATGGAAACGAGCGTTTTGATGGTTTCGTAAATCTCTTTCTCTAGCTCTCGGTCGGCCATCACGCTGCCGTCGGTTGCTCCGACACAGAGAATCATCTCGAATATTCTTGATTGCTCAAAGACATCACGAAATATCACTAGGCTATCCGTAGTAAGTAGGTAATCCAGAAAGGCAAAAACACAAGATGTTGTCACGGCGACGACAACTCAATGACTTAACTGAATTGTCAAAATGAGAAACGCTAAACCAACAAATTTCAGATGTGATTCAGTAAACACTAAAAGATGAACCACCATTGTGATATTTAAATTAATAGCATAATAGGTAGGTACATCCAAGTCTTTCGACGATTCCAACAATACTGTGATAGTGTTGTGCAAGCGTGACTTAGTCAAAATTTTGACTTGTATTTGACTGATATTTCAAAAAAAAATATTGAATCAAAAAATGCGTGTACACAGCTACAAATGGTCCCATACAGTTTGTAACCGTTAACTGCTTTGGTATTTTTGATATTGTTATACCCTTTCCGTTACACGTTGTATATACTCCTGTACCTTGTCATATCAAATCTCCGCGTAACTTAACAAGTCGGAGAGACAGTGACTTAATGTGACAAAGTACAGAGTTGTTCATGATCTAAAGATACTTACTGTACCATCTTTTGTTGTAAAGAATGTTGGTAAGAATGTACGGATGTTTGTTTGGTACCCTTTCACTCAAAAACTACCGAACGGATTTAAATTCAATTTCGTACGAAGATAGATGAGATACTAAATTAACATATATGGTATTTTATTTTGAATTAAGGCGAGCAAAGTCACGGTCAAAGGCTAGTCAAAAATGGCTCTTCACACTTGACATAGAGACGAGAATAAATCGTATTTTCTTCTGTTTCTAGCTTCAGCTTTTGACTCGGACTAAGATTGTCTACGATATCTTTTGTCCGACCCATCCGTGACAAGTTTATTTGTCCGGTGTTTTAAGAACAATTGACCGATTTATACATTTCTATTCCGCTAAATAATATTGTAGGAACACTTTTATTTGTTTTTCCACATAACTCTTGGTATTTTGTCTTGTTTGTCCGATCGTAAAATTAGATTTACTTGTTATTATTTTTACTTCCGCCGTCGTTTTATTGTCTCATTTTAAACATGATTTATTTTTCCGTTTTATAGTAGTTTAAATGTTAGTCGGAAAAGATTCTGCTGTAAATTATGATATTAAATTATGATTTTTTATTTTCGTAATGTTTCGATGATAAACTTATAATATAACAACTGACACTTAATTTTCAAGTTTATTAGGTACACAATGTTCAAAAAAAATTTTATTTTACTTTGAAATTGGCTCATAATTGCATGTTTTTGAATTTACCCCGCCTGTGTTAAACCTAAGTGAAATATACTTTACTAAGGGCATATATTTTGGACATAGACATAACAAAATTACGGCTTTAATTGATCAGGGCATCCTGATTAAAAAAAATAACAACGGCTCATGAATGAAATCAATCTAAAAGTTAGAAGCTTCATTAAAAACTTGTGTTTTTCAATCAGATACCATACCACAAACATAAACCAAGCACAAATGTTGGTCCTAGGTTAGTGTTGAACCAACTATGTACCAAATGCGCCATCACGTTAGTCCCAAACAATGCAACTTAGATTTGATGTAACTAGTCCCCCTTGAAGGTATAAGTTATGAATGACCCCAACACTGACCAGCGAGGTCTTATGGAAATAAGTCCCACATATGGCGAATAACTGTCCACAAAGAGCAAGTTAAATCGGCCTTCCCAATCCGCAGGACCGATCTCATTCATTAAATCAATCATTGGCTGGATAATTTTAAAACATTTTCGGTTGCCGACTGACGGACGGACACCGTATCTGACCTTTACATCACGTTGAACAAAAAGAAGCCGACTGTAGTGTTCATGCGGGCTTTTGCTTTCTCCGGTGTTAAAAGGACCGATGTCCAGTGCTGAGATGTCCAGAGCATGTATTATAGCTCTGCGTATCTTGAAATAGCTTGAATTTTAAATAGACAATTCGATTTTAGCAAAATAAAGTGTTGCATTATATTATTATTAGAAACAAAAAATTATAAATGAGATTCGGAAATTAATACTTAAAATGAAACAAAACAAGCTTTTATTTATATTTATTTATATAAGCGGTTCCAGTTTATTACAAGGTTTATTATTATCACAGCAATTAACGCCCAACTGTGTTCCAATCGCTACTTAATTTGAAACAAGTGTTTGATTTTTGATAGAAATTAGTTATTTAATAACATGAAATGTTTGCGCTGAAATAAAACTTATAGCAGAAAATGCTGCTTAATTCCACACCCAAACCAACTTAGATTAAATACACAGAGACGTAATTACTTAATCGAAATGAAGTTGAGTCAATAAAATGTTAATAGGATGCAAATATCTATCGATTTAGGTGCAAGTTTCTCAATTCGCATACTTGGTATAAAACAACTTCCTATCTTGTATGTGCCTATTTGTAAATGCTAAAGATAAAATCACTAAGTTTAGTTTGTATAAACTTCACTTTTATTATTTAGGTATCTATAAATTAAAACCACAAGTCATCAAAACGAGAAAAACATATTAAAACTGATCTTTTTAATAATGCTTTTTACTTTTACATAAATTATTTATGAGACAGCAATTCGTATTTATTATCTCCATCTAAAATCCAAAATCATTGAAAGCATGTTTAATATAATTCAAACATTCTCCAGTTAAAAATAGTGACTTCCACAATATTTACTGCAGAACATTTTATCGCGTTATCATTACAAAGCCTTTACACTTTTTTAGTGGACAGTGGCCTTTAACCAGCATGATTAAGTAAAGTACCGACAAATAAATCAGTGGAATTCAAGCCGTGAAGCGATTTATTCTTTATCGCAGGAAAACAATCGATGTGAAGGAAAACGGTCCAATTAAATTGCTGTTTAAATTTTATTTTCGCAACGTCCCCGTATTAGACGCTAAACGGTTATAAACAGACCCATTACGATGTTATGGCTTTGTATTAACAATTAGCATTCTGCTGAATAATACTTAATACTGCAGTTAACCCCTTAACCCCATTTGTTTTGATGACTCATTGTTTTTTTTACTTTAATTGTAGGACTAGAAAAAATATTAAGATAATAGATTTTTTTTAATTTTGTGCACGCCAGCTATGTAACTTTAAATAAAAAAACTTCATTGTGTGATTCCCCGTTGAGCTTTCCGCAAGTCGCAGGCAATGAATTTTTCTGATGAATTTACCTCTTAACCTTCGGTAAGTACGCTCTGCCGCATGCGTATAGAACTACGAACTCCCTATTGTTATAAACATTAGTCGCTTGAAGTGACGACCTCGATTTTTAAACATGGTAAATCCTTTAAAGTTAAAATTAACAATTCGATAGTTTCAGAGTAGTAATAACTTTACATTTTGTATTCATTGTCTCAAATGAAATACAAGTGTAAATTGGTATTAAAATTCATAGCGTTTAACAAGAGACTTCAATCAAGAGTCTTGTTTCATGAACAACTTACGTTGAACTTGAAAATGCATTGCAATTTTAAACTTGATTATGCTATGTAAAGATAATATGAGTTATGATATTTATATTTTTAAATAATGTTTAAAATATTCATTTCATTAGTAACATAATATGACTAACGTTTTTTTTGTATTCGAATTTGTACCCGCTTTGAAAGTTTAGGAAAAAAATCTTTGAAATAACATTATTTATATTACAATAAGCTAGTGCTAGCCTTAACAGAATCTGGCAGTTAATAAATATCAAATCTTTGGTGACATTGAACTAATGAAAGTGCATATTCCGAAAACAGTTTTAAAAAATATATCACATTGCTACAGTATTTAGCATTTAAGAAGCTTAAACAACGCATAGCTTAAATACGGCAATAAATATCCAAGGAAGTATTTAAAGAACTAAGCCAATAATGCCCATAGTATTCCAGTACACACATTCAAGACACATAATAATGAAATAACAGAGGGTGCAAACGATTAATTTTGTTTACACGAGTTGCCTACTCAGGAAAAAATATTCGATGAACTCAATCTGACCGAGAGAGATCAAATGAAATGAAATACTCTATTTAAATGAATTAAATCCAAAGAAAATAGGATAAGTGTAGATGGGTAGCAATTATTGCCAATGCGATACACTGGAACACTGGAATCACGTATGGAAAATCCGCGAGATGGCAACACATTGGCGTGAGTTTCCTATTCCGTGATTGTTAAAATTTGTCATTTTCTTCAATCAAAAAAAAAAAAAAATCAAAAATTTCTTTATTTTCTTAAAGACATCTATATAACAAATAATGAGGGACTTCCCTTTTAAGTAACAATACTTGTGTTAGGGGAGTCCCGCTCTCTATAAGGAAACGTAGACAATTATGAAACAAAGAAATTGTTGACACGTTCAGCATAAAGGGTTTACATCTTATTTGTTAAGTTTTTAATGAGTGTGTGAACGATTATGTGAGTATTGTATGTGTTAGTAAGTGTCTATGTGTGATTATTATTATTTTTTTTTTTATACATACTGTTCGTATTATATGATGTTTTTATGTTAAACACATATTGGTTTTCTCTAATTTACCATATATCTATATTATATATCTTAATATTTAAATAGTTTTTAATTCTTGTAGTAGTGCCTCAGTATCTGCATACGATTTAGATTTTAGCCACTGCGTTAGCACTTTCTTACATTCTCGGTATGTCATAGTGTAAATATTAATTTGTTTATTTATTTTGTTGTATAGTTTTAAGGATTGAATGTAGAATTGTTTTGTAGCAAATGTAGTTCTTACCCTATTATATCTAATAACTGAGCCCGGATTACGTTTTTGTAGTTTCTTATTGTCTATGGGAACATGTTTATGAGTTATCAGTATAGCTTGCAAAATGTACAATTGCCGAACCGTCAGCACGTTTGCTTCCTTATAAAGTTTGTTAGTGTTATATATTCTTTTTTTCTTAAGCATTACCTTTAATATTAATCTTTGTGCACGTTCTATACTTATGAATTTTGATTTAAAAGTACCTCCCCATATAGTAATACAATATAGCATAATTGATTGCACAAGTGTAGTATAAATGTATGTTAATAATTGAATATCGGAAATATTACGCAAGTGTTTAAACAGCCATATTAATTTCCTTGCCCTGCTGGATACAGCATCAATTTGAGGATACCAAGACAGAGTAGAGTCAATGATAATTCCAAGATATTTAGTACTCTGCACTTTTTCAATACGAGGGCAATTGCAGTTATTTTTTCTTTGTATGGGGTTACAAGTGTGGGGAGTAAGTGATAGGTTTGTATCGGGTTGCGTAGATTTGTTGATACTAAAAGTGATATAATTTGTTTTACTAGCGTTAAGGGTGAGTAAATTTAGTCGTAGCCAATTGGTAACCTTTTGTAGACCGTCCCCTGCTTTTTTAAAAGTTGTTTGCCAAGTGGAGTCAGAAAAAAGGAGCGCTGTATCATCTGCATAGCAAAAAATTCGTCCATTTATAAGTTTCATGTTAGTCAGATCGTTTATATAAATAAGAAAAAGAGTTGGCCCCAATACGCTACCCTGAGGAACGCCATAGCTGTTGTTTGGTGTATTAGTGCTTAAGATGTGGTGGTCAAGTTTGACACTTTGGGTGCGACTTCCAAGGTAATCTGTTAAAAGGGTATGGAAGGTTCCTCGAATACCAATTTTCTCTAGTTTGCGGAGAAGGATGGGAACAGATACGGTGTCGAAGGCTTTTTTTAGGTCCAAAAATATACAGAGAGTTTTTTGCTTACTATCTAACTTAGAACTGATGTCAGTAGTGAGGTCACGGATAGCATCTTCGGTACTTATACCTTCACGAAAACCGTATTGAGCATTAGATAGGATGTTGTATTTAGATAGATATTTTTTGAGACGATTATTTATAACTTTCTCCAGAATTTTTGAAATTGTGCATAGTAATGAAATCGGACGGTAGTTACTAACATCGTCTCTGTTCCCACCTTTATGTATTGGTATTATAATAGAACGTTTTAGTAGAGAAGGGAATACTCCTTGGTTAAGACATAGTGAACAAAGGTAAGTAAACAAAGGGGCCAGCTCAGTTATAGCCATTTTAAGAAATATGGTGGGAATATCATCCCAACCAGGCGCAGAATTAACGTTAAGATGGTTCACTAATGTTGTAATTTCGTGTAAGTCTGGTTCAGTTATGGCAATCGAGTTTATTTGGTTAGGGAGTGAAGTTAAGTATTCATTTAAGAGAATTGGTTCAGTATGAATTTTTTCTGCTAGAGATCTTCCAATATTACTGAAGTATTCATTGACATGTTCTACTGATTCTGTTGGGTTATTCCTAATATTGATTAAATCTTGATTTGGGGTTTTCCGTTTATTTAGGTTAGTAATTGTTTTTATACTATTCCACAGGGCTTTATTATTGCTTTTTGATTTTTCTAAAATATCTTTTTCATACTTGTTTTTTAGACTTTTTATTAGATTATTGCAGTAGTTTCTATATCTTCTATACGTTATTTTAAGAATTTCATTAGTGACGTCGTGCTTTAGCTTTTTTTGTAGGTTATTTCTATGTCTAATACATTTTAATACTCCAGGTGTGATCCATGGCTTTATAATTCTTTTGCTATTGGGTATATTTATTATTTTAGTATTCAATCTCAAGGAGTCTGTAATTAATTGTATTAATTTGTAGGTTAGAATATTCGGATCAGTAATTGTTAACATATCAGATTTTTCGGTATCTTGTAATGTTTTTAGAGCATTAGTATAGTTAATAGTTTTTTTAGTTTTTAGAGCTTTAACCTGTCTTATTTGTTCATATATAAATATGCCTATCATTTTATGATCAGTAATTGTAGTGTTTAAAACTGTTACAGTAGCTGAGTATGATAAGGGTTTCAAATTTGTAATGATGTGGTCCAAACAGCTATTAATTCTGGTGTCAAATCTGTGTCCTGGTAGTAAACCATGACCGGCTAGCATATCTAGGTAAGTATTTGTGTGTACATTGCAATTGTTATGTCCCTCCATTATGTTGATATTAATATCTCCAAGTATAATTATGTTTTTATTTTTTATGTGTGTTGATTTTAAATGTGAGTCGAGGGAAGCTGTGAAACTATCAGGATTCCTGGCAGACGGAGAACGATAAATGCATAATATGCTGAAAGACATAGTAAAAATTTCAATACAGGATGCTCCAGATAGGGCAACTTCCTTAATAGAATGCTCAATAGAATGTTTGATAAACACCACAACTCCATCGTTACGATTGACTTTATTTGTAGAACTGTAGACTGAGTAACCTGGTTTGGAGGGAAGAGGTTTATCTGGGTTAATTCTGCACTCTGTTAACGCAATGATGTCTATGTCAAGATCTATCATAGTTAGGTTAATTTCCAAATCGTCTAGGTTATTACATTTGTACACACTTCTTATATTTTGGGTTATTATTGACAGATAAGGAGAGCCTTGGGGTAAATTATTTATTAAATCATCGATGTTACATTCTAATGCGCGTGTGTTTTTAAGTGAGTCTAATTCTTGTATTATATTTTGTTGTCCGTCCATTTAAGCAAGCATATAATTTGTGATAAGGAAGATGTTTAACTTCAATATTGTAAAATATATAAAACTATACATACGAGTACAAAAATCAGTAGCATTTTTAGTAGTACTAGATAAAATACGCAGATAAGAGAAGAATGTGTGAGTGGGAGTACATTTTAGGAGATGAAAGTGTAGTTTGGTGTCAATGAGGGTGAATATGAATTTATGTATTGTATACATAGGCAAAGTTACATTTTTTTCATATATACTAGGTACGAAGCACATGCCATTAGATGAGCGATTACCATATAAGTAAGCTAAAATATGGTTGTAACTATAAAGTCACTTATTTAATAATTGCTGCACTTGAGACTCACTTATGACGTTAATAATTGGAGAACTGTCGTCGATGCGAATATATACTTTCCCATAGTTGGTCCAGCAGTATTTGTAATTCTTGACGTTTTTTAGGTCTCGGGCTAAATAGAAAAGTCGTGCAGCTTTTGGGGTAAGATGTTCTGTTACAAATATTGGTACATCGGGATTTAGTTTGATGCCAAGATGTTTGGCGCTTAATTTATTAGTTTTGTTGTTGTTATTATAGAACTTTGCAGCCTTCAGGAAGTCACTTTTTGTGATGGCACTAGTGAATTCCACTACTATAGTTGAGTTTTGATGGTTTTTGTTTTTCTGTATCTTTACTATGTCCTTAATTTCCTTTTTTTTTATATCTAGATTCAGGTTTTCAGATAGTTTTAGCACTTTATCTATAAGGTCTTGTTTCTTTTCCTCCTTCTGTATTGGCACATTTTTAATCTCAATATTTGTTTTTTTTTCTAATCTCTGGTTGTCATCTAGTTTATTTTCCAGCAGCAGGATGTTCTCTTTATCCTTCTTCGACTCAACCTCCAACAATTCTATTCTTTTCTTTAACTCTGTATTTTCTTCACAAAGAAAAGTAATGTCAATGTCACATCAAAAGTAAGCAATCAAGCTGATTTTAATTACTTTAGCTGTGCTGGCTATTCCTCAAGCATATTTATTGAAACTTTCATGAAAAAAATTTAACAATAATCACATAAAAATTAACAATAATCACGTTAACCTCAGTGTGTAACATAGTTTTTCGTGATTAAAAAAAAGTCACGATAATAAACTGCTTACTGAGGACCATAGACAAAACTCCTCAGAAACGACTTACCTACTATTGTAGCATACACAAGTTAAAATTCAAGGTAAAGAAAAAACACTTTTTATTTAAGTTCCAATTGTAATCTACCTACTTTCTCAACACATCTGTTACTCTATGCCCAAACGCAGCGACCACCAACAATGGCGCGGCAATTAATAAAAACGTTCTTTTTTCACCAAAAAACGCCAAACTCCCGCGCTCCGCGTCAAACGGAACGCATCACAAATAAACGTTCATCCGTGCACTCCGCGCGAGATCACGTTCCGCGCATTATTTTGACGTATTCAAATTTCGAACACGACGCCATTTTGTTTTGTCCGAATTAATTGTGTCACGATTGTTCGAGAAAGGTAATTGTGGGAGTTTGAACTCGGAAGCGAAGTTCATTATCTTAATTTTAAGAGATTTATGCGCGATTTTAAATCTTTTAAAGCCACAACTTCTTCAAACAATCTCTTTGTTACGAAAATGGATGATAGGTGTATTTTTAGTTTACATATAACATTTCTATATATGTAAAAATAAAACGTCACTTACCATGATCAATAAAATATATCTACAAGTATAAGAAAAACGGTGTTTTTACCCACATTGGCATTTTCTAATAAAATAAATATTCGAGTATATAAAATAAAAGGAAGCCTTCAATTGACATAGCCATTCACTATTTCCTTTATTAACCAATAGCTATAAAAGTATCATTATTTCATTTAGGTAGTTCATGTGCAATGCGATTTTCAATAACTTAAATCTCCTAACATCTTGAATCCTTTCAAACAAATTGATGGCTACCGGGAAATTAGTCACGCATACTTATGTATGTCTAAATTGTCATCTAAAGTGGACCTTATGATGACGTCATAAAAGCCTGAATGTTTAGATTTTATTGATCGAGACTGTACGAAGAACGTGAAAGAACGTGAAGAAACATCTGGCGGGCCAAAATGGCGATACTAAGGATTAGGAATTACGGTATCAAATCTGTTGTCATCGCAATGTGGGTTCCTCTCTTGCTTACCATCAGGCTAGGAAGACATTATACTGTGCTAATATAAAAAGTGCAACTTTCAAAATACGCCCGATTATACGGTGTCTGTACCATTATACGGTGTTTTTGCAAATGCCTACATAGGTACAGCATATGGTTATTCACTAGAAAGAAGCAATCGGAGATGTCACATGCAATTTTTTTTTCTTGTCTGTCAACATAATCATTAAAAATTGTTTGGTGACAAAATTTTACAGTTCAGTCGCACGAAAGCTATTCAATAAGAATGCTTGCAGATACAGAATTTTAATATTCTTCTACCATTCAAAAGAAAAGCAAAACAAACGCACCGCTTTTGTGAGCTAAGAAAAAAGAAAATGAAAAGTCCGATTCATCCGCTCCGGGAATCTATTCAGCAACAACTTATTAAATAAATTAACCGCAAGTTGTTGGAAAAGGAAAAACTAAGCGGTTCTCTCATTCGGGTGTGGACAAAGCGGGTAATTCCTTAAACCCGGCGGTATTCTGTCCGCTCAATGCGGACTGTAGCGGAGAAAGCCCGCAAAAATAATTGGAAAGTGACGGGAGTTACCTCCTGCTAGTGCGGCAAGGAATTATCGATAAAGTATGGACCCAGATCTGACTCTAAAGTTTTCTGGTCTTGTGTTACTAGGTATAAGACTGGAATGTACAAAGCACATCAGATATAATTTGGACCTTGCACCGCACTTCACTTCACTGAAAACCAGCGTCATGGCCTGCGCCGTGGGCCATGACTTATGCTGAGTGAGGCCCTTTTATTTGGGACATTACGCCTTGTCATGGTCTGCACCGCCCGGCTGACGAGGAGATCGATTTCTTGTTTTATTGTATATATATTTTTATGTCGTTATCTCTTTGTCTCCTCTCTGTATATGTGTATTTATATGACAATGTTGTGATGTCTTTTAGTAATAAATGTTTCTTTCTTTCTTTCTTTCTTTTCACTTATGTCGTTGGCATAAGAACTTATATTGAACTGCAAGTGCTTGCCTTGATGTGCTGTTGACAGTACTTTGGTATAAAAGTCCTACACTGCAATAATTTTCTTATTGGAATTACATACACCGATTTAGATGTAATTAAAGATCACGATGTTCATGCTTATAGGACACGATTTGAAAGTTCAACGAAAACTGACTGACGACTTTATTTGGGCTTTTAATACGACTAATACTATTAATCGAATAATGAAATTGTTTTATTATCTGAGTGCATTTATGTGTGTTTATAATAGATCAAATGAAATGTTTAAGTTTTATTTTTCACTTTATTAAGTAATTCTCATCATATTTCTTGTCCATATCTTACTCGTAGTTGATACGTCTACAATGTGCAAAGCAATGGTACAACATCACTGAAATTATTTTGGTAGTTTTTAGCAAATTAATGAAATCTTTAGAAATCACATATGTGACCAACCTTCCTTCACAAAACAGTCTTAGCCTAGTGTCAGGTAATGTTTTTTAACATGTACCTTTCCGCAACTAAATTCTTCTTAATTTTATAAACTACCAGTGTTATTTTTTATCGACATCGACGAATAAAAGTCTTCCCTACCGCCCCGGGAGCGCGGCCCACATTCCCAACTTTTCATCATTCTCCTTGCCTTCAGCCGCATTGTGTCCGTGGGAACCTTTATTGCCTCCATAGAAAACCGTGAAAGCCCAAGAAAAGCATTTGTGTACACTCGCCTCAATAGAACTGACAAAGAACCAACTTTCAGTGTTGATTCCGTACCGGTTTCAGAAGTCTTTTCAACCGGTATTTTCCGATTTCAACGCTATTGGTAGATCTTGTTTTGTATCGGTAAATGAGTTTCGTTCTGCAGAAAGGTTAATTTACTTTTTAGTTCGGTTTTTGTTGCGGGCTCGTGAAAGGGGGTATTTTTGTGGGTCCAGTAAATAACGGTATGAGGAGATAGCGTTTTCAGCTCCAGTGAATTTTGAGTGCGGACAAAAACTGGACGTTTTGTTCGGTAATTTCGGGGTTGTAATGAATTAGGAGTATTATTTGGTAGCGTTGAGGTAAATCTAGGTACCTACTTACAATTTGAGCTAAATTAATGAAAATCAATACTATCATGTGATAGTATTGATATATAAACCACATATTCATGTAGATATGTGATTTTTATGTCCTGTCTTTACACATCCAACACCAGGAAAAGCGAATATGCTATTCTAAGCCAATATTAAAAAAATATATATTATTTTTTTCCCGATCGTTGGTTGGTAAGAAAATAGCTTTAGCTAGCCTACTACACCACCTTTCCCAGGTTAAAATAAAACAGTAAATCCCAAAACCAATTAAACTGAGCCTCATTCAGATCAACTTGCGAATAACAGATTAACTAACAACTAATATTGAGTGTATTATTTATGTGCCTAAAAAAAATCTCACGTAGTAATAAAGTATGTTGTTTCAACGAGACATCTTAACTACGCCAGTCCAAGGAATAATACAGGAACTTCCTTTAAATTTCTAAACATATTCTCGACTAATAATTTAATTTATCATTAAACATCTTCTTTAATCAAAGTCTGCTTTTACATTGCCGAACACCAACAAAATAGCAAGACAAACAACTAAATTAGCAGAGAACTCTGCAGTCACAATCTCACGAAACTTGCCGGCTCTCCGGGTAACTAACCGTATACTATTTAATTATGGACACCCTCCCCCTCCCATATAAAAGGGGCAGAAATTATTTTCTCAAAGGCTTCTTTCATTTAGTTAGGGTTACCAAATTTAAGATCTAATTCAGCCTAAGGTAAAATATTAAAGAAAAAAAAATCTGTACAAATGAAAATGAATCTCGGAAATGTATGTCCAAGCGTAGGTTCAAAAGTATTAAACCAAATTGGATACTAATTTTTTTGCTATTTATTAATTTTATTGTCAGAACAAGGTTACAAACCTTGTCCTGACTGAAAAAAGTTTAACCTTTGCACGTGCGAAAATGCAACGGGCCGCAAGAATTATACAAGAGAATATGAAATATTAAGAAAATTTTGTAAATATGATATCTTTATATATCTTTACATCGTAATAAAACCAATGTTAAGTCAGATTCATGATATTTACAAGCGTTTAAAAGTCAACACCTACTCATCAATGTAATCATTAGCAAGGGGTGAGTAGTTCAGATTTATATGCAAAACGATATTTTCTATGTTGCCTTGCGTGTTGGTGTGGTAGTAAGTACCATAGTTATTCCTGATTCCTTCGACCACTAACATAATCAGATCAATTAATGTATTTGTACATATGTTGTCGAATATATTTTTTTTATCTTGGCAACCCTACACCCAGTAATACGTTGAAACAACTTTTTATGGGAGCGTGGTCACTGAAAACCGCTGAATACATAAGATAAAACGCGTATTAGATATTATTCCTTTGAAACTCTGAGAACTTGTAATGGGACGCATTTTAAACATGTCGAGGTTTTTTTAGCCTTTCAGTCACTCGTTAATATTTAATGGTCGAAATAATTAATGGTCTTTTTATGATCATAAATAGATGTTTGTTGCCTACATTTTTTCTAAGTTGTGAGTGTAAGCTGAAGATACTGAAAGACACTAGTAATAAAATATATTTCTTAGTTTATTTAATCAGAATTGTGTATATTAAAAAAATATTATATAAGTAGCTATAAATATTAGATTAACGTTATTAAAAAAATCCAACATATAGTATTCTGAAAATAACTAGCATAATAAAGAAAATCAAATTGTTTATTTACAGTCTATGTACGTGTATGTAGCAGGTTTTGATAATGACTGTGATTTGAGACAGTGATTTTCTTGACAACGCGATGTATTTATTTCTATAGTTAATTTACGTAAATGATTGCTTCATAAAAATTCTTTCAACTTCCTTCATTAACAATAAAACGTTCTCACACTCACTGTCAAAGAGACCGCATTATTTCGAATCGAAAAAATCCAATATTAGAATCGTAAAACGCAGCATCAGAACCAATAAGCAGTGGAGCGAAACGCGACATAAAGAGTGTTAATACACGAAGTATAAAAGTTAAGTGGCGCATATAAACACTGCATCGAGTGCATAGATTAACGAAACGCGTAAGGGTAGTCACAAACGAGGCAACGACCGCAAGCTAAAGACCGCGCGAGCAATTTTCCGGTATTAATCAGTTGGTTTACAACTGATCAATCAGTATTAATCAGTTGGTTTACAACTGATTAATGTCCGGTTCCAATATTTTACGATTCGTAATGTGTAAAAAATTACTATGCATTTTTCTCCAACCGATTACGAGTCGTTAATACCGATCCAAAATTTACTTTCCATATCTGCTGTCATCAGTCGTCCGTCGGTCGTTTTTAGGTTACGTCTCGTATAATTTATTACTATCCGTAATAAGAATGGATCGTTTTTCAAATATTGGAAACGGGCATAAGAATTGACGCGCACGATAGTGCACTTCAAACATAACGGATACTAGCTGTACCCCAACTTCATCTGCGTTGAATACTAACTTTGGGTAGATTACGTTGCTGCAGATTGTGCCTTGAAACAAACATAAACTGAATAACTGAAAAAACTTAAACTTATATGTATAAACGATACATATAAATAAAATTGGAGTGTCTATTTGTAATATTGAAATAACCGCTTTTTACTTCATGCATATTTTATAATTTTTGTCTATCTGCATGCAGACATGCTGTTTGTTCCGGCTTACCTCTGAAATTGCCGGACCGAGTTTGACGAAACTTTTTAAATAACTCTGCAACAAACTGTCAGAGTTCACGATCACGTAACGCGTAAGCAAGATACTGGTCAGCGGCAGGCGCTACGCTGCAGCATTGCAACTAATTTCGAAAACATAAAGTCAAATTTTTGTAGTCCGCGCAAATAAAGTCGCGGTCACAGCTAATCCCCCATCAACCTCTCGTAAACCTATAGAGCACCAAACACGTGTTCTTATGTGAATTCCTCTCACATGAACTGTCACAGTGCAAGTGGGAACTTCGTAAAAGAAGCTTGTTTCCCTTTCGATACAAAATAATAATAATAATAATAATAATAATAATTCTTTATTGGCAAAAAACAAAAGCAAGTTACAATAACGGTGACTTCTGCACTAGGCTCGAGGCCTGTATCGCAGTAGTCGACGAGTGAGCATGATCCTGAGTACAATTTTAAAACAAAGTTTAGCTGGAAGCTCCAGTTCTTTTTACTGCCAAAAACAAAATAAAAACAACAAGATAGTAATCTAGCTAAAAATAATAAAAATTCAAAAAATAAAATAAAATAACTTCTGGGTGTAATCAAGAGAAGTATGTGTGCGAATGAAATGAAAAAGAAGTTGCTCTGTCTCGCAACTATTACAGAGTGTACAGTGTAGTGACGCGTTTGTAGTCAGCCTAATTATTGTCGCTACCGCCACCGCAGAGGTGAAATCGTGCGCCTTCAGAGATTAGCTCGCCTGTGACCGTTAGAGATAGGAATATGGACTCTACCACAATGTACGCGATGCCAATGAACTAACTAACAAGGTGGTACAAGAAGTTAACAAAATGTAACAAGAGGTAACAAGATCAAATCAATCGACATTGGACGAGGTTTGCAAGAGAAGCTAAGCGACTATTAGGAAAAGCTAAACCATCTCATACTAGTTGTGGAAAAACCCTTCGATCACCATACTTACTGAGTTTCGCAACTGGTTGTGAAAAAAGAATTTTTTCTTACTTGGCAATTAGTTATGAACAAAGATTTTTTATCTTAAAACGCAACTAGTTGCCGACAAAGAATGTTTCAAAAACACCAGTTTGACAGAATATTTTAATTCATATGTTCGAACTAGTTGATTAACGTGATTGATTTATTTATTTGTCTAGTACCTACGTGTACTTATTATGCGTTTCTCAAGAAGGAAATGCTTTTTCGTAATGAACGCCATTCAAATTTAGCTTTAAATGGACTAATCTTTTAGAGTGCGAACGCTCATTTCTGTCAAAATTTGCAACGAATTTTAAATGAACTTCTATGAATACTAATCATTTTATTGTTTCTTTTTATCAAACGTGAACCCATTTAGAATATCAAACACAGTAAATACTCTTATAGTCACGTAGTTTCCAAAAACCTCACTGCTATTATATTCATTGTGTTCTTGATGCGTTACTAATGTATTTGTGTAAAAACGGTTATGTAAATGCAAATAGAAATTTGAAGAAACAAAACGGTTTAAACGCCATTAACTCGAGGACCGTAAATTATCATCACGATAATTCCGGAGCCGTTTAACTTGTAACTTTTATACCTTTAGTTTTCATATAAAATAAATTTAAACTTATCAATGCAGTAGATGGAATGTATTTGAAATAATATCGAATATAATAAAATAAAAAATAAAAAAGCCTTTATTTCATGCATATTAGATTACAATGGAATATTAATACAAATCTTATTTACTAGTATTAACTGATTGTTGTGTTAGTTTTATCTTAATATTAATGTTTTTTTTTTTTTTTTTATATATAGAACATTTATATAGTTTAGATATTTAGCATTAGTTATATATCTTAATGTTTAGTGTTCGTTTTCTATCCTCGTAATTATTGTTTAATGTTAGTAGTTTATAATTAAGGAATATCCTTTGCATGAACCCCAGATTGGGTAAAGGCCTCCTCCAATGATGCCCATTTTTCACGGTCTTTTGCGATTTGGCTCCAGTTTGGACCGGCAGTTCTTTTTATCTCGTCTTCCCAGCGTGTCAGTGGTCTTCCTCTACTTCTTTTCCCAAGTGGGCCTTTCCATAGGGTTGTTTTTACGGTCCATCTCCCGTCTGTAAGCCTCGCTACATGACCTGCCCATTTCCACTTAAGCTTTAGAGCATAGTTTAAGGCACAGGTAGAATCAAGTTAGAAACCCTGGGCCCAACCTTTCCCATAAAGAGAGGAGTAAGGCAGGGAGATAGATCCGCTCTCGCCTACAATATTTATAGCCATTCTCGAAACCATTATCAGTAAGCTTGATTGGAGCAGACTAGGTATAAACATACAAGGCGATTTCCTAAGTCACCTAAGATTCGCAGATGATTTGGTGCTACTATCTGAGTCATGCACACAGTTGCAATACATGATCGAATATCGAATATACATACGTAATATATTAAGCGACTCAAAGTCAAAGTCAAAGTAAATCTTTTTTATTTACATAGATTACATTAGTAATACTTATGAATAGTCTCTATATAAAGCAAATGAAGCTACCTCCGGTTCGGAACCTATAACTAAAGAGAAGATACCGGCAAGAAACTCAGTAGTTTTTTTTTACAAATGAAAGCTACACTTATTACTAATTTTGCACTAAGGCACACAGTTAGTTTGTCAATCACTCACGCCGGTGTCCAATATTGGTGGCTATATGATCTATTGATCTCAAAATCTATAAACTTAGCCTTTGTATGTTTGTTTTGCAGATATGTACATCGATATTAACATGCATGCTGTTTCGCAAAAAACATACAAAGGCTTTCGCAGATATACCTAAACGTTAAGCATATTTGGACTTTTTCCTTGTACCTACACCATACTAGAGTTAGCGAGGTGTGAGGCGACTCAATAAATTATTTCAATTACTAAGTAGATGTTTATCATATCTTTATAATACAGATAGATTTATAAAAAAGCGACAGTTTAAAAATAATGAAATCTTTTGTTTTGTTTCTGATTTCTGTAACAGGTGCTTTATCCTGTAATAAAGCACCTGTTACAGAAATCTCATACTGAGTCTCATACTGAGGTCTGTACCTCAGTATGAGACTAATGTTTGAAACGCTGTTCAATAGAAAAAAAAAATGCTAAAAAGGTTTCTAAAAAGGAGTCCCCGATAGTTAAAAGATAGCAACATTATGTACAGCCAGCATCATTAGTCCGTATACACCACAATACCTTGTTACCTTTACCAAATCTCCGCGTAACTAAGCAATACAAGTCATATACATAGACAGTGAATTATTGTGACAAGGTACAGAGTTGTTCACGAACTAAATCTACTGACTGTATAATAAATATTGGACAACATTACATACATTGCTCTGATTCTGTGGTAAGTAGCTTAAGCACTTGTGTTACAGAAATCAGAAACAACGACGGTACCACAACACCCAGACCCGAGACAATATGGAAAAGTTTCGTTTCCCATATTGATCTGACCGGGGATCGAACCCGGAACCTCAGAGATGGCGCTCGCCAAAGTCAGGCCCGCTCGCCTCTCGGCTACGGAGGTCGTCAAAGGTACTGTATGAGTATAATGACTGTAAGTATTAGCAGGGTTACCAAAAATGGTTGGTGTAAATCTGTGTCTTGGGATCCATAACACTCCATACGCATCTCACCGCCCCATACAGTCATCAGTAACCGTTTAGGTACATGTACGAATTAAAAGCAAAGCCTCAGTTATCTTGGCTAGAATTTTAATAGCTCCCAGTTGCGGAATACCGGTCATGCCATTAAAACCGCGGTGACCGTTTTCATCGCGGGAACGTCGGCGCGGGTATATCGATGTTTTTTTTTTATTAATGGACTCTATCTCGCGTCTCTAGAAAACGCGATGATTCCGCCAATGTCAAGTGTTTACAGAGATTGATGTTGCTTTATTGCGAACTTGCTGTCAAAGAAAAAGTTGTGCCCGCAACTTCGTGGGCGTGGAGTACAGGATTTCGATTTTTTTATAAAATTAAATAATTTATCTAAAATACAAGTAGCCTAAGCTACTCCTTATTACATCGGCAACCTACCAAAAAAGTCCTGTCAAAATCAGTGTAGCCATTTCAGAGATTAGCCGGAACAAACAAACAGACAAAAAAAATCTTTGCTTTATATATCGAATATATATTTATATGAATGTAATAAAAAGTGGTTATTTTAATGTTACATACAGACACTCCAATTTTGTTTATATGTATAGATGTGAATTTCTCATACGATAATATGCCAAACCTTATGTACAGTCCTATCCACTTACATGTATTAAAACTCATTCTTAGGTGATTCAGGGAGCATCATTGAAAAAAAACACGAAATATTAGACCAGCCACGAATACGATCAAATTGGCGTTCAACCTATCGATGGCCGACGATAACTCAACCACGATTGCACTAGTATACAGAGAGGAAAGTTTATATATATATAAATAAATAAATATTAATATTGGACAACATCACATACATTGCTCTGATTCTGTGGTAAGTAGCTTAAGCACTTGTGTTACAGAAATCAGAAACAACGACGGTATCACAACACCCAGACCAGAGACAATACAGAAAAGTTCGTTTCCCATATTGACCCGACCGGGGATAGAACCCGGAACCTCAGAGATGACACGACGCCAAAGTCCAGCACGCTCGCCTCTCGGAGGTCGTGAACATACATATTTAATATTTATCAATTGTCCAAAGCATTACTAACTATTTTGATTTCACATTACTGTATACAATAACAAAACCATACATGAAAATATTAAAAAAAAAAATACCTTTATACAAAATATTTACAAAAGATAGTATACAGTTGTAAATAATCGTAGGTGATACGAATTATCAAGAATACTGCAAATTAAATTAATAAAAACGGAGAATATCCGAAAACAAATGCTGTTTTGTTAATTTGAAATTCACGTACCATCAATCAAATCATACTCGTGAAGGTATGATGATGAATTTGAATCCACAAATTTAAAAAGTGTACTTTTTTTCATTTTGACGATAAATTCAATGGCTTTTTGTTTAAATATATTTTTTTTAATAAATACACTAAGTTCTGCTATTCAGCTTAGGCTTCAGAATCTTAAGTAAATATTTCAACCCATCAAATCAATCGCTGTCTCTAAAAAAAATCCACCGTAGAAAACGGTGTCCATATTTTCTTGCACTTCCCATTTTCCTATCCAACAATTTCCAAGCCCCGCCTCCAATTAAGTTACCTGCCTAATTGAATCAGCTGTTACTAAACCAATATTCGTTTTCAACTGGTCGATTTATCTCTAACATAATAACGGCTCAACTAATCGACGCAATATCGACTATCGACTTATAATTACGCCCAACCCTAGCGGTTCGTAGATAGTAGAATGTGTTGCAAAATTTGACGCGGCATGTTGGGACCGGCGGAAAAACGATTTGAAAAGCAACAGTAACGAAAGATCCGCCATTTATGTTTTAGTGCCCGTTACAATATTTTACGATTTGTAATGTGTCAAAAATGGTAATACTTTTTTCTCCAACTGACTGAGTCTGGAACTGTTTTAGCATACGCTTCGTATATTTTTTACTATCCGTACCAAGAAACGGATCGTTATTCAAATATTGGAACTGGGCATCAGTCACTTAATTTTACGATTGGATAAGGTGAGGTTATGTGTTATTAATTATTAATTGTGTTTAGTTGTCTTCGAATAACATGTTGTAAAATATTAATCATTTGAATAATTATTTAAATCCGACTGTTTCATTTTATTTTATCTTTTACTTTTAAGTTCGGTACGTGTTCTTAGCAAAACAATGAAGAGGTTACAGTAATTAAAATAGATCTCAAAGTAGGTTACAAACAATCCGCCATTAATTTATAATTCCTAATTCTAGCTTCTAACGAGGTTAGTTCATGTGTTTTAAATTAATAATCATGTTGAATATTATCGTAACAATTTACGAATAATGATCCTCAAATCGCTGTTTCAAATATCTGTAAAAGTTTTAAATAATTAGAATGTATTGACACCTTTTTTAGAAGTGCTTAAAATACACTAAACCGAATGTTATTCAAAATATTTGTGCAGTATCTTAATTACGCCCTAAAATGAAATAGGTACTACCTACAGACTACGATTGATTTATGTTACAACTAGCCTTTCTAATTTGTTTGCGTTATTTCGGTATAAAAAGTATTCTTTAGATTAATTTAATCATCTATATTTCTAGAAAATTTCATTTAAATCCAATCAGTATTGTTGATGTCAAAGGGTAACTAAAATTTAGAGAGCACACATTCTCAGAAACTTTCGCGTTTAAAATAATATTATAATGGTATAAGGTTAATCAATGTTCCAGTCTAAATTTAAAGACGTGTGACGCATCGCGATTACGAAATTCACTAGACTTAGTTCAATAGTCTATATTTAGAAATGTTCAATCAACGCTCATAAACAGTGTGCCAGCATACATTTCACATAATATGTAACCCAGATAAATCCACGAGCATCGGACATGCGCAGTACTAGAACAATCGACAATGAAAATGGACGAATAGAAGGAAATCCCGACCACAAAGGCGGGCCTGTTTCCGGCGGCATTGTGACCGAACGGGACGCGCGTATACAACCGTCTCCCTCTAACAAAGACGCCGCGGTGACGCGCAAAAGAGATAGGCGTCACAATAGACAATTGTTATCCCTACCACCGCTTTTCTGTACTGCCCTAGTCTGAAATGGCGAGGCGTTTTCGCTCTAATGTAGACACAGATATGATTGAAATTTGCGCGGACGCGAAAGTGGTTTTCTGTAGCCAATAATTTGATTCGGCCGTTATCATTGGGAAAACAATGGGTTGTGAGCGAGTTGGTACGATATGGAACGTGTTAGGAATTCTGGAAAGGGGATTAAATTAGCCGTGATGCTGCGTTAAAACTACTTTTTGGGTATGAACTAAATATGAACGAATCTTTAGTAAAGTATGTGTCTTACAAATGCATACCCGTTAGTTATCTACGTCAGTCCCTTGCGTAGGCACGCAAAAATGTCGTGCAAGTACGTTATTTTTAATTACGTGGAAAAATCTCTCGTCATTCAAGTCTTAAGTGGCATGATATGTTTCGGATGTCATGTGCAGTTTATTTTTTCACTTGTAGAAAAAAAAAGAAAATAAAATTGGCGCGCGTTTGTCCATTACTTTTTAAAAAGCATTTTCCTTTCTATCCCTGTCAACGTGCCAGCAACATTTGCGCATAAATCATCGTTTCGAATAAAAAAGCACGCGTTACCTCCACACTTCACAGATTATATCAGGTTAACTTTATCGGGGAATGGCGGGAACTTTCCGTATGTGGCTTTATTTTTTAAATTTAAATTATTAAAAGGTGCCGGCATGTCCGTCGGCCCTTTAGTTTTCTTTCACCAACTAATTGGTCTGACATCTCTCTCCCCTGGAATGTCATAACATAGCACATATTTTTAATTTAAGAGTAGGTCTTTTTTAAGAGACACGTTGAAACGCACTTTTCACGCTCGGTCGATTTAGTTAAAACGACACCTTTTGAAAAGTTAGTTGCAGCGTAATATGTCGAATAAAAAAAGTAGATTTTAATTATTATGCTTACAAGTTAATAATATCGTATGTTTAAATTAAATTGCAAGTCAATTGGTGTAATTAGGTAGGTAGGTACATAATCAAACATGGTCAATAAGAAGAGATACTCAAAAATAATAAAGAATTACTTTTAAAACTCTAACGCACTCACTAACGAGGACAGAATTAAAATCAACATGCTTTCAATCTTACAGTCAAAGCTAAAAGTAACTAATTAATTATGCCCGACTAAAAGATGCACTTCCAATTTTTTCAAATTTAAAAAATGGAACGCATTAGAGCTCTCACATCTAACAAAGATGGCCAGGCCACTGGGGTAATTTATTTGTTTTTAATTTTTAAAAACGGAACGAGGAAGCGGACCAATGAGACGCGTCCCCGGTTGATTGTCAATTAGCGACATCAAACGGGCTTTTTGCGAATTAAGCGCGCGTTTTGTGTTCATTTTTTGTCCGTCCGTCGACGGGCGCGGGCGTTTGATGCGTTTTTCCGTTTGGACGTTTCATTTTCATATTTCCGTTTGTCTGGCAGGGCGAGGGGGTCACAATGCTGTACAGATATTGGGGTGAGCTCTGAATGTTTAATCCGGGTGAGTGCTCGCTCGGCGAGTGGGTTGTATTGTGAGTTGTGTGTGGATGGACTAATTAATTTTCAGTAATGACGACTGCCTAATTAATAACTTTTTTTATGTAACAGTAAAAAAATACCTTTCATAAAATCAACCCAACTGAATTTAACAACAGTCGCCTGTCTATCAAACAAACTATGTTCGAGTATGCGTAGGTACCTTTATTTAACACCATTAATCACATTGCAATGATATTTTGTTAGTGACTCTAATAGCTGCCCAAAAGTCTTCATATTACCGTCTTCAGGTCTAAAATAATTTATAATATAGAAAATAACCAAGTTTTATATAACAACTTAACTCCAAAGATTCTATTGAAACTTGAGACAAGGAACTGTAATTTTTACAGTTAAAAATAGCACCCAACAGCGATGAAAAAAGCTGTTCACATGACGTGAACTGTTCATTTCGCTAAAGGACTTCGAAAAAGGTTCTCCACTTCAAACGAAGTTCCAACTTGAATCCTAATTAGAGCTCAGAGTACTTTTGTTCCGGTCCCTCACTATGCGAGGTCACGTTCAAACGACAGCTATAGAGTACATTCCCGCTTTGGCGTTTTGCAATCGGCCGCCGAGTTATTGTCCGGTCAAAAATGGAGTTGACAGTTTGAGAAATCCGACCGCGGACGCGCTGTTTGACAATGAAGTTCGCAAAGGCCAGATTCGCGATAGCATGTTGATTTAAGAGTTTGGGAATAGCTGTTTCTGTGTTTTCCCATAGCATTTAGTATTTGACTGTAGGTTTCTCTGACTGAGAAACACTCAAACTATACTGATTCAGCGTCATGAGGATCGAACCAAAAAACAAACTTATTTTTATAAACCTTATCATTAGTATGAATTATTAATTAAACCTTTATTTATTAGCTGGTATGTGCTAGCAGAAAAAGATGTCTTAAATTGACGGATAAATTATTTTATTTGTGCAAAATTTTGACTTGGTAAACTTTTTTCTCAATGAGAGTTAGATACATCAAAATACATATGTTATTGGCATAATTTAAATGGTTGTATTCCCAAAAATGTTACTTTTTATTAAAGATACTAATAAAGAAGCCTAAAAAATTTATGAAAATCTGAACAATGAACAAATCACCGGTCATTCATTATTTCTGCGTATTAAAATGAGTTGAGTAGGCTCAAAGCAAAATGATGAATGGCCTCATTCGTTTTATCATTGTCATTAAAAAACGGATTCATAAGAATTTCTTTGAGATATTGTTTCGTTAGTCATGTTCTCATGTGAATCACCATTGTGAGCCAATAACTTTTAATCTGGTTGATAGTATTTCAATATTTTTTTTTTATTATTTAAAAAAATGAATACTGCACCAAGTGTCATATTTAATGTCAGAGTGTTTTTTTTTTAATTTTCAGCTTATTAAAAACAATGCACCTGTTACTTAGTAATTATAACTTTTGAATTATGTTTGAATAAAATGCATTTGTGACGTCTACTGTTAAACAAGTTTCTGTTATCTAATATTATTTTGTTGTAATATTTATTCTCGTTAATAGTAATTTAAATATTATTGTCTTATAAATGATTATTTTCATACATTTTTTAGTATTTTTTTGTTAATGGTAAAATAAATAAACATTGAAATCACAATTTTCTCAATTTAACTACTCAACCCGTACTGAACATTAAGAATGAAAAGTTCTTAATTATTTAAAATTGTCATCATAATCAAGGCAGAAAAATTGCAGGTAAAACTAAATATATAACTTTACGGAGTTTATATACATCTAGTTATAAAACTTCTAGTGTAACTAAGTTATGTGTATTGCAATGAGTGAATAAATAAAATCAAGTAAACTTTGCCAAGACGTACCAATTGAAGAATAACAAAGCGGTTCTAAGCCCTCGAAGAGAGCATCCTTTTCGTATTGTAATGCCTTTCCCTACGTTTTTGTCTACCCTTTCTGCAAATTAGATTAGTTACGCGCCAATTGTGAAACGGCGGACTCGCCTCGGACAGAGTTCGCTTTTGTCATTCGGCGACCAATCCGATTTAGTCTTTGAGAAACTTCGCTGTTTGTTTTTCGTTTGGTAGTCAGATTTTCAATTTATTTTTAATGAATGATATAAGGTAGTCAGTATTTGTTTTTGTTGGGACTAGTTATTTCTTCATAAATTAATGAACTACGCCGAACTAACTAAAGTAATCGTTTTGTGAGGGTTGTGGGTTCAGGTCTCAAATTACAAGATTATTTTTTTAATATTTCGCCCTTTCTATGTTGAAAATTTTTTCCTATGTTAATAATATAGTATGTCAATCAAATTCGACGGGTTTATAGTTTGTTTTGCTGTCAATAATATCATTATTGATTACACAAGCGCTGTCTAGTGTTAACGTCGTAAAATTTTCAATTTTCCCGAATTTTTCTTCATTTCTTAGCAGTAGCTTATTTTCTAGTTAATCATGTTTTTTTGTTAAATATTGAGCACAAGTGACAGCGTAGATTATTTATATTACAAAAAAATAACTTTCAACACACGTTCAACGCTTACTGCAGTTATCAGTTTTTCTATCAGAACAAACAGTGACTCGTCTATATGTAATGTAATCCATAGACAATTTGCGGAAGAGAACCCTTTCAGATCGGCCGTTGATTTGATCGCAATGAGCTGGCGCCGCGACAAAGAAACTCTCGTACTAATGAATCGGCGATAAAAACACTCCATCACAATGGCTGCCACTCGTAGGGCTGTGAGAAAAAAAAACTCATTTCTATCAAACAAGCGATTAGAAGAAGCCTTCTAGAGTGTCATTCTAACCAATTTTGAGCCATCAATAACTATACTATGGAATATTTCTTTAGGCTACGACATCTAATTATTTGGTCTGGTTGTAGCATAGTAGGTACTTACAAGTTGGCCCAAACATTAAAATGTAACATTGAAACATTGTGGTTTCCATGACAACATGGAAACCACAATTTGGATTAAGACAACTTAATCCCAAAATTTGAAACACCTTTTTACTGGATTTTAAAGGCTCAAAAGTTCTGATGAATGAAAGTATTTTTTACAAACAAAGAATTCGACGATTTTTATGATCTTTGTTTAAAGCGCTTTTCAACAAGATAATCACTAAAACCTTTATAATTTTTGTAATGCGACATAAATAGTTGTGAAGTGAATGAATTAGTAAATGTGGATCTGAAATAGCTGTGGCTAATAAACTGGCAGCCCTACATTGTTGACTGTACAGATTGAAGAGGCTTCCATAGACTATAGACCCTACAAATGGGAGCAGCTAATGGCGGCCCACGTTCGTGTTCGCGCGCTTTTTTCAAACACAGAACGTCCCTTTGTTGACTCCGTTCCGGGTCCGTTGCGAATAGCGCGTTCGATACTGGTTGGTTTGTGTTTCAGTTTTTTTTTTTGCACCGACATCCTGTTGTTTTGTCTATCGAATGCCAGACAGTTTTGTTTTGGCGTGCATTCGGAAATCGAACTGTTATTGGGGAAATGTACCATGCATACGTTTTGTGCATATTCGTAGCATAGAGGCATTGAGATGAGGGCGGGTCTGTGATATTTTTGTATGCAGTATGATTTGGTAAATAATATATTCAATGGAGGTCTCCATTGAATATATTATTTACCAAATCTTATATACCATCTTTTAAAAGCTTACTGATCTCCAAAAAACGCATATAATTTCACCATATCCGTCCATACGTCCGAGGCCTAGCGCAAATACTGTTTTATTAATAAAGATTATATTTGATATTGATCCATACATCACGTAGATAAAAGCACTTACATTTTCCATTTCATTTGTCATTCGTGATCGCATAAGTTCCTTGTAAGATTTTAAGACCGAATAAGATCGAATCGAGAAAAATCTATAAATTCATGCTTCTTGTGCTGATAGATAAGTTATCCTTAACCCCTACTCACCTACTTTAAACCCTTACTCACTGACTTTAAACCGGCTGGTACCAAGGTGCAACACCTTGATTCTCGGCTTGCACAAAATCCTTGACAAGTCATCAAGCGCCGATAACTCGTTTTTTAACGTGAAATTATCTATTAACACGCGATAAGAAATGAACTTCGCTGAAGTCTATTTGTCATTTAAAAAGGGGCAAAAATTCGATACCCTTGTCCAATTGTACCTTAAGTCTTAATATTGGTTGTACCTTTTGTGTTATTTCGAAGGCTCGAAGACTTACCTTAGCATGTTCTTGCTGAGCCAACAGCTGTTCTCGCACCATCTGCAGCTGCAGTATCATCTCGGACAGCTGCCGTTCCTTCTCCAGGACGCTTTCACCGGCCAAAGCTTGAAGAGCCGCGGCGTCTAGGACTCCTCTTCGGTCGCTGGGGACAAAGGAGATGGGTAGTTAGTTTACGGTATGCTAAAGGTGGTATTCTATCCGCCGGTGATGTTTTGGTAGTCCAAGCTTGGCCTCGGATACCCAAGACATCACGACCGACACTTTGCCGTATCTCTATACGGCAAAGCATGTTTTAATTTTTCATGGACCTTAATTCAAATGAATTGGTTCAAATTATTGTGGTCATATAGTTGACAAAGCCCTATAAAGGTTTAGGGCGATGAAGTCTATCGGGGGGTTAAAGTGGGTAATCTCCATCCGTATCAAGGTAGAGCTGGGGGTACAGTTTGCCCTTGAGAGTTACATGCCGTCTTCTTTCTCAAGGTGGGGGCAGGTGTGGGGCTCTCGGAAATGATTTGTCTTATTATACATGTCCCTACTGGGCGCTGGGATAATGGTTAGCTCTTTTAGCTGTTGAACCAAAGGTCCTAGGTTCGATTCACAGCTAGAATGAACCGTTCTGAGTTAGGGAGCTTATTTTATTGTAGTATTACTGTTGGTTTTAGTTTCCGTATTAACAAACTAGTGACTTACCGTTGTGATTAAGCCAATGCTTGTGATGTTGTCCAAGATTTATTTAGATTTTAGAGGAACATATTTATATAAGAATATATGCCAATAGTATATGTATAATATTATATTAGGAAGACCCTCGCTTTGACCTATCAAATAGTTATAAAATTATTAAAACCAACAAAACTACATCAGATAATGGAAATATGTATAATATTAATACCTATTGTGGCTAACGATTGATTAAAACTGTGAATTAATGCAAATCGGATCTACCAACAGTGAATAAATTAATCATCTACATACGAAATTCAAACTATAACATTTAGATATTGATTTTGTATTCAGTTGTAATGAATTTATATGTTGGCAATTATTAGCTCACGTCGTAATCGCAATGCGAACTATGTTTTATGATAATTAATGGCGCCGGCTATTGTGGTTGCCAAGAGATGCTTATTATTAGAATTATTGGCAGTCTTCGGATGATATTCAGGATTTGTTTCTTTGGTCAGATCCGTGGAATAATTCAGATTAAGAAGCCAAGGTCTTTATTTGCTGCATTGATACGGTCATGCTTTTCTCTTGACAGAGAATATTGGCAGAGATGAAGTCCATCAAACTCAAATATTTCTTTATTCAAGTTACATATTTTTGAATCGTCATTGAATACAATGCAAATATATTCAACTGCTGGTTTGGAACCTATATCTACCGAGAAGACACCGGTAAGAAACACAGCAGATTAGTTACAGTAGCAGTCTAACTTATTGTTATGTGTAGACCACTTTGGATCAAGCCATATTGTTTTGTTGCGATAAGTGATCAGTTCGGTAAGGTTCCACCAACCGTGGTCACAAGTTGACTGGTCTTGCTCGTCTTCGATATTTTAAATAGATCGCGAAAGTCTTAAAGTCTATGTTACTAAAAAAAGTTGCAGGCTTAATTACCTCTATATTACGTATAAAAGGTTACATTTAGTATTTGATACTAATTTTGTTCCTGTCTTTATTATATTATTATGATGTTATATTGTTTTATATGGACACATACAACTGTATATAAAAGTTACAAAGTGCTAACTGCATTTTTATACTGAAAATCGAGAATTAGAATGTACTGAACTTATCGCTCATTCATGGCACTCACCAGTTCGTTTATCATTGCCAAATCGAAATATAAGATCTTCTTCTGAACATATTCGCAAAAACATCGGACGAGTATCACAGTAACAAGTTCCGATGTAAGCAGAAAATAACGAGAGGTGCTGAAGTTAGGGTGAACCAATACATAAATATATAGCATACTGGGTTGAAGTATTGCGGAAGAAATTACTATTTGCACATATTTCATAAGGCGATCTATTAGGATACCTAACTTATAAATAAAGGTATCAAGTGTAAAATAAAAAGAAAACGATTTAGGTTAGTGTTCCTGTGCTGCCGTGTATGAATATATTGAGAAATTTGGAGATTAATGGATCAGTTGCGTTGGCTTAACATATTTTTGTTACCATTTTAGATGTCCTTTTACTCACATAAAGTAAATAAGGTAATTTCATTCAAAAGGTGTGTACGGGATTCAAGTCCCTTACGTTTTTTTTTAAAGCAAACGCAATTGATTTAACAAGACTTACTTTCAATGTTTGTTATGCTAACGGATATAATTTTCAATGGATTGGTGTATACTGAAACGTTCACATTTAGGTATATTTTTTTGGAAAGACATCATTAACTTACGGGTATCTTCATGACATCCGTTACTGACAGATCAACAACTACACCGCTCAAGCAACAACCGATTGTGCTAACATTAGACAGGTTATAATGCCTTACACATTATCTAAGAAACGATTTACCAAAATTCACCCCCTTAAGGTACGGGTGTAGTGGCGACCGACTGCTAGTTTAAATATTTCTTCTTAGCAGGATGCGACCGGCACCCCAACATCAAAATCTAACATCTAGAATAACGCATCAACAACGAATATTACACACAGAGCTGTAGCGAGTTACTTTGCGCTGTTTTTTGTACTGTGGCAACTCGAACGCGACTCGTTTTTGCCTCGAAGAAATGATCAAAACAGTTCGTTAGCGATAGCAAGCGAAAAACTTTGAACAACATTGTTTTTTTATTATTAAAATAGCAAAGAACAGTGGCACAATTAAATAGTTCAAAAGAAAAAAAACTCGTTCAAGACACTGCCTAATTTATGGTTTATCAATTGAAAGATGATGATTGAAGCGATGGCTGGCACATACGTCATGCTTGTGAACAGGTGCCACCTTTGGGGACTGGTCTGCTCCAGCTTACCTCTCGAAAGTAAAAACTTACTTGAGTACTTATTTGTTTCATCACTCATCAAAACCAAAACTATATGACTTGGTCCAAAGTGAGCTACACATAGCAATAAGTTAGATACTGATACTGTAAATGATCTGCTGAGTTTCTTACCGGTGTCTTCTCGGTAGATATAGGTTCCGAACCGGAAGTAGAATCACTTTGCATTGTATTCAATGACGATTCAAAAGTGTTATATGTAACCTACTTGAATAAAGAAATATTTGAGTTTGAGTTTGAGTTTGAAAACATGCAAGTAGGGCCTACCCTACTTGCATGTTTTATATTACCTATATTTATACAGCATTGAAGTCTACGAATCGCGTGACGTAAAAAAAATAAATAGTGCCATAGCGTGTGTAGCAGTAATGTTACTGCCATTTGATGTTTTAACATTCATCATCATTTTAAATCGAAGAACGTACATAAGCCTCTTCCTGAAACTACCAAAACTTTCGGCTTCGTACGATCGAAAACATGTGAGACTACACTTTGGACTTTGCACCGCCCTTATATCATTGCTATTAGAACTAACTTACTTTTAAGAGAGGTAGGGCATAGCGATTTATCGCTCGAACTGGAGCAGCCCGACTGGTGAAATACCTCCACCTTACAGAAGACCGCAGCCAAATAACAATCACTTCTGTGTTGTTGTGTTCCTGCGTGTGAGTAAGGTTTCCAGAGCTCTTGGGGGGTGCTACATTAGTAGCAGGGGTCAAACCTTCAAGGTAAGGGCGACAAGTCCAGTAACAGCTTTATTATGCTGTACTTGTCGCCCTTTAGGACCTCATTACCACTTAACGTCAGGTGGGATGAGGTCAATCTTAAAGTTCATTCAATATAAAAAAAAAACTAATATCAAACTGCAGGTGTTTACTTTGACGTGCTGTGGACCATACAACATACTTCCATCGTCTTCTTACAACTATGACAAGGTCGCCTGCCTATTTTATGGAGGCACAAGTAACAAAAAAATAGCACCTTTCCATTATATTAGCCATCGTACAAGGTAAGGCTATTACCACTTCAGTTTTGTAATTCTTAGAGCTACGTCAATGACTTGAGTTAAGCTACGGTTCGATATCCAAAGGAGGATTTCTTTGGTAATTCTTAGCAGAGCTCTTTCCTTTGCGTGCAAAGTGACTTCGTTGCTTCCATTAACGTCCTTTTATGCCCGGTTCCAATATTTTACGATTCGTAATGTGTCAAAACTAACCATCCGTTTCTCTACTAGTAGTTAATTCTAATTTCAAATTAACTTTCCATATCAGCTGTCATCAGTCGTCTGTCGGTCGTTTTTAGCTTACGTCTCGTATAATTTATTACTGTGGGATAGCGGATGTATCCGAACGTAGTGTATGTGCGATGCCTGTACGTATGAATATCCGAATGAAGAGAAAGAGAGTTAGATTTGAACGACGAACGAACGACGACGATATGGAAGACGTAGGAGTTATTTAATTTTATTTGGTAAATATATTTGGCTTATTCCTATTTTGCTTCTTTCATTTCCCATCCACTAAATTACTATATGTGACTAGAACGGATCGTTTTTCAAATATTGGAACCGGGGATAAACCTTTACGTTATTTATGGGAACGTGATGTAGAAAATAATGATAAACGCGATACAACAACGATGGTAGGGGCAGGTCACCGCAAACAAATGCAGCCGAGGACGAAACTGCATTATTAATGCACCGCAGCTCTTTCAAGATGTTATGACGTAACACACTCTTCCCAACTATTCCCTTTGTGGGCCACGGTACTTTGACATTAGCCTCTTTATAAATAGTCAAGCAGCTTTTGCAAATTTTTTGACTCGACAATTGTTTAATATTTAGGAAGTTGACCGTCAAACTATGTGCGGGACGAATGCTGATAGTATTTTATGCTTTCCCCCTATTTCAGGGATTATTCCACTTTGATCACCTGGATGACATCACCCGGGCGATCAAAGTGGAATAATCCATTCTTAAAGCCATAACCAAATATACTTGCTTATATGTTTTCATTGTCACTACATAGTATAAAACAAAGTAGCTTTTTCTGTCCTTATATCCCTTTGTACGCTAAAATCTTTAAAACTACGCAACGGATTTTGATGCGGTTTTTTTTGATACATAGAGAGATTTCAGAGGAAGATTTTTATGTACTATATAGTATAAAACAAAGTCGCTTTTTCTGTCCCTATATCCCTTAAATCTTTAAAACTACGCAACGGATTTTAATGCGGTTTTTTTTGATACATAGAGTATTCCAGAGGAAGGTTTTTGTGTAATAAAGAATAGAAAAGCCAATATTTCTAAGTATTTACATTACATCCGTGCGAAGCCGGGGCGTGTCGCTAGTCATGTATAACAAAACTAGTTTTTTTTAGTACAATCACGCGCCAATATGTATCGTCCATTAAATTTTAATAGCAGAAAATAACAAACTGAAAAATTTAATTAAAAAATATATATTTGACATATATATATATTTGACATACTTATTTAAACGTCTATGCACACTACACAAACATTTACCTACTCCTAACGAAATAAGAACTGGCGGCCTTTGGTATTAAAGCGTGAGTCTGTGGCCACTCAACTATTGGGCTTCTCAAAATATGAAACAACGTGACATACATTAAAACTATCCCAAATAATTCTTGTTTTTGTGATAATAAAACTAGAATCAACGGATCAAGAACAGAACAAAAAATTGTTTATCGACATGAATGTGTGTTATAGCGTGAAGCGCAAAGTTACATGTGAAATTGGCCATCGAGCTATCATAAGTGACATTTGAAGGAAAGATTGAAACCGTAGTGTGAAGTCACTACGGTTTTATCTGCGCGACCTATTTTGATACATATGTTCTCTCATAAGTATGAAATGTACGGTTTATCTTTGTCTTCCATTACTGGTCACCTTCGAAGAACGGACTACTTTCTCATGTCTACCGAAATTGGCAAGTGCTGCGTAAAATTTAATTGGATCTCATTAACTTCGATATTTGACAAAAAACAAAAAGTTTTGTCTGATCAGAATATCAGAATCGATGCTACGTATTCGCTTAATTAAAGTGCGATAAAGCTTCTCACTTAACTACAAACGGATGGCTGCAGTAGTCTGCAACTTGCTAATTCCTTATCAACTATGAAAATAAGTAATGAAAAACGCCCACAGCATTCCCATCCACAACATGTTTGGTACATATAATATTGCGTTTTAATATTAAAAACTAAAAATCTTACATTAAAAATTATTTAAGTGTGTCCTGGGAAAAATTTTGTGTTTCCTTTCGATAAAGCAAACATTACGTAAACTCAATGTCGTTTATATGTTTTTGTCTAATAAAGTATTAAATACCCTGTATAAAACCATATAAACCCTGTCCAGAAACTGCAATCTTATTATCATCTGCTTATTGCAAAACATTTATTCCGTATTAAATAAATTAGTTATTTCCAAATGTTTTTTCACCAGAGCTTTTGTATATTATATCATAACAGCATTTTTAAATTAATTCCTAACTATACCATTATTTTAAGTAGCGAAAATGTCAACAAGTCTAAATAGTAAAAACTTCCTCATCTCATTTTCTTACGATAATACTCTTGAATAACAAATCTTCAAGTCCAAGTTATTATTAAAGCAAAAATATCTGAAAAACATCGCACATCAAATCAGCGAACACGCAATTTTATCAGCAAAAAATACCATTACAATACTCCGATACCGGGACGGGCAGGTTCGTGAAATAACAGTGATATCGATCTCGCTCGTCCCGTCACTCAAAAGTGTTGTGTTTTATTTTCCTGCTCACTGAAATTGTCACTTGGTATTATTGTGAGTTGTGACGCCGCTTATTGTGAAATCGAATCGATTTGATCTGTGTTTGTGACTATTACTGGAAAAGCAAAGTTTAAGTTTAGTTTTAGTTTAATACTCTAAAGTATTAATTGTAATGTTTAAGTAGGTTCAGTGCTAGTTTTTATCTCATTTTATTCAAACTCATAAATTTCCTGTGTATAGTTTTTTATCTGCTTTCAGGTAACAATATTTGTGACAAATGTGCAATACAGACTTTTCATTATTTTTGTTTGATGTTCTTTTTAAGCAAATAAAAGGGAAATATTCCTAATTCAGGGACATGACATAAAGATGAGATATAAAAAGAAAAAATACCTACTCAAACGACGAAAACAGTATCAATTTGAATGTTGTCAGTCGCATAAAGAAACCGTCTAATTACCTGACAATTAATCCTGTGCCAATAAAAGAATGCTTATTAAAAATCCTCCAAAAGAATCCCTATCATAAATACGGTAGCAATTATTTCTTCATTTTCTCTAATGCGCCCGTCAAAGAGAAATGATGGAAATCGAATGGGGAACAAAATCAAAGAAAAGTTTCCGATGTAAGAAAGAATGAAGTTGCGAGATTATGGTTATTTGGGTTCCGTGAGGCACAGCAGTACGGTGTTTTAAAGCATTTAAAAAAAGTTAAAAAAAATGTTATATATTTTAAGATTTATGTAAGCACAAATCAAGAAGGAAGAAGAAAAGGCCTAGCTACAGATTTTTTAACTACAGAAATACTATTTGAACTGAAGAGGTCCGTACATTTTATTAATTTTAATTTAATCGTTTCCAAGGTGTTAAAAAAATAATTTTCAAGTTTGACGAGTATTAAATTCCGCTTGATGTGTATAAAATATCGATACCTATATTATAAAAATACCTGACAGGGTAAAATGCATTATAAATTATCCTCTCCTCCGACCTCCGTGTCATCGAAATATTCCAATGACGGAACCCGGTAGCAAATGGCGGTTCACGCTTGACCATTTTCTCACAATTACGTCTTCGTCAGATGGGCGCGACGCAGTTCCGATATTGGGCCGTGTTTTTGGAAAATTACTTTTTTAAACTTGTCACGTCTACAGGTTGTTTCGCTACTATACAGGGTGGTAAAACAAATTGGATTTGTTCGCTTTGATTTTGCTTTGATAATGTGATAATTCTGAATAGATTAGCTTCGCGATTTTGTTATGTTTTCACTACGGAACAATTTCGCAGAAAAGTTTCAATTACCTAGTTACTGTTTTTTTTTTCTAACATGAAAATTATTATTTGCCTAATCAATATGATATGAGCATTATTTTAAAGTAATACTAGACTTTAAAAAACCAATCAGAGCATTTTTTTTGCTAATACCATCAAATCATTGTTTTTAAATTAAAGCGAAAAACCACACACTGATTAATCATGAAATATCAGGAACTATGACATCTTTAAATTTAGCAGATAGGCAAATAGGGTCTTATACATCCATTATAACATCTGTTAAGAATGGATTTTACGAAACTCTACCCCTAAAATATAAAACCGGCGTTGAAAGTTAAAATGAAAGCCCTATGTTTTTAAAGTAAAAGACTTGAATTTTAAATGTTTGCTCTATAAGAAGATACTAAGGAGGTGTTTGATAATTTTTTATCTTTATTTTTCACGTGTATAAAGTCACGGGCGATTGCCAGTATATCATAAGATATGCCATTTTAATCCTTACAATTTCTATAAGATGCTACTTCTCTAAATGCACCAAATCTCATATTGATTGTTAACACGTAAACACGTAACACCATGTACAACTTAACAGTCAAACTCGATCTGCCACGCACGCACAAGTTTGAGAACATGCTGTATAATGTCAGAATTCGCGACAACCCCTTGGCATCCATTTTAATGACGTCACCCCTGCTGCAGACAACCCTTCGGAGTTTGACTGCGACATTTGCATCCTTTTGTTTACTCCTGTATATCTTGAACATCCTGAGTAACATTGAGTTAGTGATGCTAACACCGATGTTGTAAAACCTTTCGTGAAACATTACTCACCAAACAGTTGACAGTTACTTTTCTGATGTGTACTAAAATTATATAGCTGAAGAGTTTGTTTGTTTGAATGCGCTAATCTGAGGAACTACGAGTTTGAATTTATATTTTTATCAAGGAAGGCTTAAGGCTATATAACATCACATGTGACAACGAAGAATCAGTGTAAAATGTCGAAAAAAAACGGGGACAGCTCGCGTGTGAAGCCGGGGCGGGCCGCTAGTTAAAGACATTTTATACGTCAAATTGGGATGCTGGTTGGTCAATCAAATGAGACACTTTTAAATAACTATTAAAAATACGATTTCTTCATAGATTTTCTTTATTCGCAATTCGCAATTCTGGCAATATGTGGCGTCACAATTTTATTAATTTTGAAGGTAATTTGTCAAAAACAGAAAATGGACGATGTATCGTTAAGTCCTCTTTTACGGTATTGATTCCTCAAAATAATTTGTGAATGAAGTCAAAATCTGATTGTAAATGCTACAAGGGCATATCATCTATGAAATAAAAATCTGCCAAAGTCGTATGAGAATCAATATTATTTCACAATTAGAACATGGGTGTTCGGGTTCTGTCTCCAGGATTTATTGGTAACAACCTTAGGCTCGTAATCCAGAGGACAATTGGATTCCCAAGGGAGCGTTGCTTCCCAATGCCTCCACTTTTTGTCCACCACTGGTGGGTATGGAAAAAAAAGTTGCTATATCCACCGTTGGGAGACAATGCTACTGAAATCTTCCCGCCGGACCCTTATGAGTGGCTCTGTCTCTGGTAGTCATCGAAATAATTGTTTTGTTTTCATGATTATTAAATATAAAATATTTGTATTAATCACCCCTCTTTATGAACTTCAAACGATTAAAGATGCAAATTTTCGTTTTTACATCTTAAAATTGTATCGCACACGACAAACCATAAAAACTATTTCCTTCAATCACTTTCAGAAATCAAGCATTGAAAAATACTAATCGCGAGTCGATTCTTTTTGATCAGATAATCGAATCGATCAATCGAGTTGGAGTGGCCGCCGATTGCTCTATTAGTTCCCCCCGGTTCGCTCCCCTAACGCACTTACTAGCTAATGTATTGTTTTAGGGGCTAAGTGGACAACTATCGTGAGTCGTGAGAGAGAGGCCGGGGAAATTTAATGTTCGTTCTTTTTAACTGAAAAATAGTTAAATATCTAGTATACGTTAGACTGAATAGCTGACATGACACACGTGCATATATTTTTAATGTGTATGATAGTATATTTACCAAATGGAAAGAGACTAAAACCATCATCATTTATATTTATCATAATAATGATGTTTCGAATAGGTACAAAATATAATATGGAACTGCAATTAGGCTTGTTCCGAGAATTTTGCGCGAATATTATAGAAAAGCAAACCCTATTATTCGTCAATGTATTGGATTAGATCTAAAGAGATTCAATATTCAACAAAAATATTTATTCGTTCTAAAATAAAAAAAGGAAAAAACCGGCGTCAGCATATTAAAAGCAGGATTGCATATTTAAACAATTGAGCTCAGTGATTTAGGCTCATTGTTTGTTGAAAAAAAACCAGTGAAAGAATTTTCAGAAAAAGTTTTAAAACCGTACTTCTTAAGTTCCCAATAAAAAAGAAAAAAATTGCACGAAAATTCGCTAGCCTCTCCAATAGCTCAGTTTTGTTTAAGCACCAGTGTTTTTTACGTTTGCGCAAGGGGCAGACGATGGACACACATTACCATACGGCAACAATATAAAAAGCCGTAGGGCTGCCTACATCATAGGAGCATTAACTATGCAGGAGGCTAGGGCTGCGCCGAGACAATTTGCGGGCAACAATAAAAAATCCCTTAACGCGAGACAACGGTGACTGCGGGTTATTCGTCTTGCTCACCCCAAGTCTGAGACGTTGGGTTTCTATGGATATTCCTTTGTAGGTTTCCATTCAATAGTAGAAATTACAATTTCCATATGTAGCCGAAATGTTTTGTTAAAAGTTTGATGCTTTCTGAGCATATATAGCCATACCATGAAGTTTTTGTTTTTTGATTCATGGTTGTTGCTATCTAGATTAATACCTATATCGATTTAAATTTAAACGCTAACTCATTTTTTTTTAAATCGTAATTGTAAGTAAAGTATAAAAGTGACTATTTAAATAAGCAAAATGTATGTTTTTATATTAAATATTAGATTGAATAAAATTAGCAGACAAGTCTTGACACTGTCCAGTTAAGTTTCATGTAATAAGTGTATAATTTAAATATTTTTGCTGATCATCTAAACTGTAACTATGTGAAACTGTAGAATGAAACTCAAATCAAAAATTATGATGTTAATGTTGTATGTAAGTCATTAAATTACAAATCTGTAAAAATAATAAGTTAAAAAACTAAATAAGTTTCACATCTGAAGTCAAATTAAACTCCCATACTCTAAATATAAGAAAAGCCAAGCAGAAGTCATATCCTTACAAAGCTTTCGACAATGTCCACATTATTATTTCACAGCGACATCGTCCGTCATGTCGCCGCGCGTTTTTATTGACGCGCGACGCCGGGGGGCGAGCTGATGGCATTTTAAATCGGGTTAAGGTCAAGACTGGGGTTGGACCCGCGAAGAGAGGGTTCGAACACAATATAAATAATACAAGTCTGGAAGCTGAAAGAAAGCACCGCAATAAGTTACGTGCACTCAATCAGCTACATGCGCTTTGTTAAACAGTGACGTAAAATTGGCTACAGTCAAACAATATATTAGACAACATTGGACAACATCGCATACATTGTTTTGATTCTGTGGTAAGTAGCTAAAGCACTTGTGTTACAGAAATCAGAAACAACGACGGTACTACAACACCCAAACCCGAGACAATACAGAAAAGTTCGTTTACCATATTGACCCAACCGGGGATCGAACCCCGGAACCTCAGAGATGGCGCGACGCCAAAATCCGGCACGCTCGCCTCTCGGCTACGGAGGTCGTCAAAATGTATGTAGCGCGTAAGTCAATGAAAATCATTGCAGTAAAGTTCCAGACCGTAGACTATTTTTATTGGGGTTCGCCTCGAGTTAATTTTGAGGTTATTTTAGAATATACATTTCTGAATGGAAGTTTGTCATGAGATTTGCTGAACGTTTAAGTGACTTGTAATATGAAACATGAGGCAACGTGATCATAGTTTGTATATATAAAGCAAAACAAGCATAACCAATTTCCATTAAGCCGTAACAGGAACATAATGACCAAAGTTGAAAAGTCTGAGTTTTATTAGCTATCCAGGTTTGTCAAGCTAGTTATGACTTTAGTAAGGACGTTATGGATGAAAATGAGAAGCCAAAATTTATAGAAGTATTTTTGGGCAAAGGCCTATGTTCAGCAGTGTATATTATTCTGTTCAAATGGTGATGATGATGAAAATGAACGGTTCAGATTAATCTAGAATTAACTCAAATGGTACTAAGACTATAAAATGAAACCAATGTTTTAAATAATATTAAAAAAATAACTAAGTAAGCGTAGCAACCCTAAATAATCTTTGGCATTAGCTAATAAAAGGTCTGCATTTCTTAAATGACATACTAGCTTATTGAATGTTATTAATGGTATGATTGGCTTTTTGGCATCAAAATCCTTGATGTAGTAGTTTATGTAATGGGTTACGGTTTCAGGGTCGTTGGTTTACTTCTTAAGTCGAACAATGTTAATATGTTTCGGCATTAACAAACATAGTACTGGGTTGTGATCACCCACCCTCATTTAGCAAGCCTGCTAATTAAACCAGTACCCATTGTCGTAACAATTACTTAATTTCAATTGTGAACTCCTTGCTATATCAAAACATGCTGACACTAAAGTCAACCAACTTCATGAAAGGTTTTTTGCATTTATCGCTAAAGTTGCAACTGAAACAACAAACAGGCATTATTTATTTAAAAGCCACTTTCAAAAGTGCCGCGTCCGTCCAACTATCAGTACGCACCATCCATTCGAGCGCCCAGCATCGCATCGGCAAACCATTCCATCCGAAACCGCTCATCCAATATTACCCTTATAAATAAACTGGCCGAACTGTGTATCAATAAAAATACACTCCAATGTAAGCGGGAGTGACGCATGAATTCTTCATTTCAAATTGTATGACCGCCCATGTTAGGGTATTATCATTTTTAGTGCTTGCCACACTGCTATATTCAGATGGAATTTTTGATGCACTGGCGACACAGCCGCGCTGCGATTGGCCGCCCTGAATATTGTATGAACCAATCACGGCGTTGCGCTCGTTGCATTCCGATTTCAAATGAACCAGCGAGTAGTGAAGGCTTGTTCTAGCATCTATATTCTAGGTTAAATTGTCCCGGTATAAAATTGGGACAAACAAGACTGATGGTAAACCATTATATTAAAAAAATATGTAATTTTTTTAAAACATATCTATGGCAAATCCTGAAAATTTTTAAGTTGACAACAGACACAATATTCCCAAAAAAGCTCTATTTGTAATGTATTATTAAACTATGCTATTTTACATTGTTTAGTCCTTCGTCACAACATCTAGTAAAAAATACTTGTGAGCTAGTAAAACAATAATTAAAACTTTTATAAAAACCAGTACATACGAAGGTCAGGGATGGTATGGGATGTTTCATGACATTTATTAAATGTTAGATCTACCCACTATATTAAATGCTTGTTTTTTTCATTATTCCGAAGCAAAGGGTCCCGTTCCTCGTGCTTGTCCCATTGCGCACAGCACTACCTTTGGCGACAAAGTTGGGTATTTTGCAAGGTAATCGAACCGCAGCATAATTTTGTTATTGCGCAATCTGATTAGGCGACTGCGGACAGCTTGTGGAAATAAATAATTGGCCAAGACGATTGACTGCATTATTCTGACGCCGTGGAAATATCTTGTCCCGTCTTATGGCGTTTTGTGCTGTGGTGGTTACGTGGTAAATTTTCCTCCTCGTTGGCTGGGTTTACGAAGAAGGCAATTTCTATACATTATGCTTGAACTGAGCCAATAATTATTTTGTATGTTTCCTCCAGAAGATTGCTTACATTCACAATCCGGTCTAAATGAAAATATTAACTTAGGTCAATTAATATAATGCAATTAGTTTAAGTCTTGGATTTGGCAATAAAAATAAATCCGATTATGTATGTAAACTGTGACTTCGAAATTACTGCATCATATTATTTGATGATTTTTTTTTGTTACTATTTTATAAAATCAGAATAAGGTTTGTGTATAAGAAAATTTTGAACAGTTACATCAGCTGCGATGCCTTTGCCAATATATTTGGCAAATACAATTACTAGTTTACTATACAATACAATTTACTTAAGCATTTCTAATAAATATTTTATTACCGAAGGAACATAGTTTAGCAAAACCAGAAAGGGAAATCCTATTATACACTGTATTCTTGTGATTAAACAATTTACAATTTAGCCAATTGTTCGTAAATCAATTCATAACAACAATAAAATTAACATGATAACCTTTAGCATAATAAGCGTTGTTTTAATGATTTATCCGCATATGAGATCATTAGGAAAACTTATTGTGAAAATGGAATCTTACTTGATACCTTCACCAATTTTTTAATAATTTCTCAAAATTAACATTTTACATTAGTTTTTTTATTGATCCAACATGTTCATATATGATGGTAGGAACTTGGTTTATATTGAGGCTAATTTAATTAAGGATTAATTTCAAGCGATAAGAACGAAACCAAAATCACTAATGTAACATGACTAATTTTGATAAACGGACCGCCAAGAGCTAATGCGTTTTAAACGAAAAAAAAAATCTTTTCTCAACTGGAAATATTAAGGTACCGATCCATCGTCACGGTTTACAAAACATTGTTTCAAGTTGAAAGGCCCGCGGGTGAGGCATCACTCAAAACAATAATAAATAAGATATTCACATTAACTAATGTTGCCGGCTTTTATAATTTGAAACAGTTACATTGTGCTCTCGAAATATATCACCGTACAAATTACTGCTTGCCCATTGTTAGCGGTTTGGTTTGCTGATGGATGTGGGGTGCAAGGCAGGAGATGTTAACTGTTATAGTTACTACTTTGTATGCTTAAACTTTTGGACCATTTAAAATTAAAAAAATAAAACACTGGTGCTTTAAAATGTTTTAACCACTACAGTTTTTTCCTTTATTATTGTTCTAGTATAAAAACCAACGGCATTGCAGCCAGTATTAAACCATTTTTTTTAATTTCGATTGATTTCTTCTACATTTGTAACAATGTAAAAATATTATAATATTTACAAATATGATGACCCAGTTTAAAAATATATTTTGTAACTTAGCTAATCCTGTTGCAAATTCTTTGTTCCTTTTTGAATTTTATGAAGATTCTCAAACTCTTTTGACTTGGCCCTCGCTCTACCGCGCCCCATAAAGTAGACGTATAGCGGCGCATTACCATCACATCTTAATCCGCGCCGGCGATTACCTTAGTTTAATTAGTACGGCCGCAGGACAATGGCGGGGCATTCGTCTTCATCTCAGCGTTCTAGGAGGAACGAACCGACTATTGTTGATCACGCCTCTACATAAATTTCAATCATTTGTTGGGTCAACTGGTATGGTCCGGGACGGGTAAAGATGTTTTACTACCTAATTTACAGGTAATTAAAACCGGAGCCAAGTTAAGGTGGCGAACTTTCAAAAGGCAATTGGCCGTTAGAACCAATATAACCACTTGGTAGTGAAGATTACAGCGTGAACAGAAGAGATAGAGAAGCAAGAATCCTTTAAACAGTAGATATCTTGCCAGCCAAGGTGGAATCTTGTTGAACAAAGTGTATTTTAGGTAGTCCAAAAAATCCAAATATCATTCCTGGTCCAGTTGCAGATTCCACAAGAGAAAGAACTAGAAAAAAATATTCCCCGTGTTGTAGACAAGCTACCTTAGAGGAATACCTGCTCGTTGACTTTAATAAAAACACAATTCATATAGGGCGCGTCTGCTTCTTGCTCATGTACACCCCTATGTTTTTTTAAGGCTGCGACACCTTATCATCTTCATCGAGCTTTCACCTATAAAACCTTTTAATTTATGATAAGGAGGATCATTTTATTCTAGCAGAATTTCGTATCTCTTCCGAAGATACCTATTTCTTGGTCTTTAAAAGACTTGTCAACCATATGCTCGTTATGATTGCACAAGATGTACGTACAAACGCAACAGTCTTCTTCAAAAACGTTCATCCAAGGTAAACCTGCATACCTAATAATAAGATGTGACAGACTAGTCATGCGCACGCGCAAGACAATCCACAAGGCCCACAGACAATACGTCTTTGTGAGAAACAATAACTCTTTATAGCCGATGACAAAGTGGCTCTGCATAGATTTGCCCCACACATGGATGCGACAATGGCGGCCATTGTGCGGGCTATTTAACGTTTGTGCTTATTGAATATGAAGAGTGATTGTACTAGGTTATTGTTTTAATTATATAAGACGGGGTGTACAGAAGATATGATGAATGTTACAGAATCTTAGGTATCAACTTGAGTTATCGCAATCAACTGAAAAAGGGCCCAGTGCGAGTTGGACTTGCCCATGAAGGGAGCCGTATGGGCATGTAATATAATATAAAAGTGTATATTGAAGTTTATTTAATTAAGGCTTTTTTCCATATGGTTACGGAACTCCAAAACTAACTGAAAAAAAGTGTCTTAAGCCTTTTTCAAAGCGAGCATTAATATATTAAATGTAAAACTGCCAAGCAGATTACAATTTCCACACATATTTGAAAATGATTAATGAAATATTATCACTCAAAACCCGGTCTAGGTGGCAAAAAATAATTTTAAGATCAGTTTAAGTTTAGGTTAGTAAACTAACATAGTTCTAGCAAAAATTGTTACTAACACTATAATTTTGTTAATATGGATTCCTAGTCCGAAATAAATGATTATTATTATTATTATATTATTATAAAACTGCGTAATTTTTTTTATTATAATAATTGAAAGGATTCATAGCATCCTCATTCCAAAATATTGATTACGAAACTTTTTTGTTTAGTTACGAACACATTCAATCAATATACAGAAATTATTATTTGAAAACGAATGAGATGATTGAAAGATATAAAATTTAAACTTGTGAAAGAAAATGTTGACTTTCTTTTACACTCACTGTCAAGCAAACACGTTGGTTTGAAAATAATTATGCCTTTAATGTTAATTTAATTTATATTTACAAATTAAACCTTTTCATTTCTGCACTATGATTAACTGTCCATATATTTATTTTATTCACTCTCTGTACTCGTATTAAGCACAACACGCAAATATTAACTTAAAACTCTTCCAATATTAGTCTAAAATGTTTGCCAACGATTTTATTTGCTATCATTTACTTTTTTGATTGAACTCGAAAATGTTTACATGTATTCGTGATAAAAATAAAATTACAAGGTTATTTCTACTGTAACTATTTGCAAATTCTCCAGAAAAGTAAACAACATCATTTTGCTGATGTGCATCATATAAGAATTATGTTCCAGTAGCCGAGTTAATATCTTTTATCTATGGTATAGGCTTGTTAAAGTGTGGCAGATAGATAAATTTAGGTACCTACTTTTTTAGCTGCCTGGATATAAGTGCCTTTTTTAAAGTCTATGTTAATGTTGTTTTGTTGTGTTGTCTCACAAAAATTAAATACTACGTACATTTTTATACTGGTAATTGAAGAGTTTAAAATGTTATTTACTAAAAATAACAAGTTACGAGGTATAACACATTAGCCAACGGTATGATTTATAATGTTTTAATTATTATATTTAGGATTAATGGTTTATTTTGTAGCTTAGTATTCATGTAATAAATACAGGCATACAAATATAAGTATAGATTTTTGATGGTTTTAGAAATATTGTCCGCCTAATTTTTGATACATACACTGTCGTTAAAAATCTAATGGATTTATTAGAGAGTGGAAATAATTAATTGCGTGAATAAGTTCACGCATTGTTATCTTCACAAATATTTAGAAAGTATTCATGAAAATGAATTGCAATAAAATGAGGAGATAGTGGTTTAAATCTTCAATGAAATCTAGAACAATACGAAGATACAATTAGCCATTAATAACAAAACTAGACTAGCTCATGGTCTGGAACTCAGATCTAAGACACGCAGTAAAGTCAAATACAGTAGGAGAAGTGATGTACTATTTGCGACAACAAATAATGATTAGTGCTACTTCTAATTTATCCAAATCGCTTAGCTAATTTAAAGTATCTTTGTTAACAATGTTTTTGAGGACGATAATATATTTTTTTATCGGGTTTTGTGGGTCCAAGTATGGAGCTAAAGCGCTTGTGTTACGGAAATTGACAACGCTTGTTTAAGTATCGGAGCAATGTATGTGATGTCCTATATTAATATTTTCCATAATCTACTTTAAACAAGAATATTATGTTTTATTTTACGTATTATATTACGTATGATTTTGACCAATATTAAAAGATAAAGGGGATACATAATTCTAGCTGAGTTTATATTAAACTGTAACCAAATAAGATAAGCACAATGTATATTGTATACCTTAGTAACTGCGACCTACACATCCGCGACAACAATCATATAACATCTACAAAGGCAATTAATTAAGTAGATAAACTCGGATAGATAATGAAGAGTAAATACAAATATTGACATAGTTCTAGTGTGACTCCGCCTTAACCTTTCATATCGGACTTATTATTATACCTTATCTACATACATCTTAGTTTATTGTTACTAGTCTTGCTGGAACTGTGGTTCTCTATTTTAAAACAAATTTACTGTCAAGTGTTACTTATTACGTAATTTTAATATCACAAATAAATAGTATTCAAAATAAAGATGATATGTAGTTAACACTCACCCCAACAGTTCAATTCAAATTGTTATTTTGTTGCAGCGATAATGAAGAAAATGCATTCCCAAAAAATTTAATCACTATTTACTATTGCCCAATTAATAAATATAGTTGATCCATTTAATAAGTCACATTGCACTCCAAAAATGCTACTGGCTTTAACTACTTGGCTTAAATTGGTGTTTTACTATGGCTCAAAGTCAACACGCAGTTTAAAATAAATCCGAACCCAGCACTACTATTTGAGCGGGGACCGAATTTAATTGGCCATGTTATGGCTCATTAAAAACAATGTAAAGAGACCACCGCAAGCCCTATAAAACCTGTAAACGGCGGTTTAAGTTCTCTTTATGGATTACGCACGTGATTTGCTCATGGTTATACTGCGTGTGTTTTTGCTAAACACGCTATCTAAGGTACTTAATGCGGTTTACAGCATAGCATACGGCTCAGCTGTGATTTACTACTAGATTTTTTTGCATACAAATAATAACGTTACTTGCACCGTAGTTATGTGTTCCTGGTACCTACAATTGATTTAACAACTAACTTGGATCCTACTAATATCCTACTAGTAAAAGGGAAAGCAGTAAGAGTGTCTGGATGTATAGATGATGTCCAGATTTCTGTATGTGTGTGTGTCTGGATGTATGTTTGTCCACGTTAAATTATTTTTCTATCTCGAAATAAGGCAACCAAATTCGCGGTAATATCTTGTAATTAATAAATCGTTCGTAATCAGAAAAACATAATCTTTAGATTTTAGAATAATCTCAAGGAAATAGTGTGATATCTCACCTAATTTCATGTCTCTGGAAATTGGGAAAGGAAATCTCAATTATATAAACACAAATTAAAACAATTGTTAATGGCATTGTTAACATACCTCTTTGCTTATTTTTACTTTAAAACATGTTGTTTTTAATCAGATCAATAGAACGAGTCTAAGATAAAATTGATTACTCCTTTTAAACTCCAATAAAAACACCATTACTAATTAGTAACTTAGACAATATTGTATTTTATGAACAAGCTTGCTTTAGATACTTAGTTATAGCTAATTTTATTGACAGTTTAACAAAATGTCACCGGGTACGATACGGAATTTATTTGCTTCATAAATTTTCATTTGCTGTAAATTATAATGGCGGTAGTAAATGTACTGTTTGCAAATAAAATCAAAATAGTGTCGTTTAAATGTTATTTCCATGAGGCAAGGCTTAATTTATTTGCAGTTTTTATAAAGTTGTAACATTTATAAGTTGTCACCGTTACAACTACATTTTAGGGTAAGATATTAATACAATTACATAACGTTAAATATAATTTCCAACGGGGAACATAATTAAAAACACATCTCTATTTACGACAATCTACATCCCTACTAATATTATAAATGCGAAAGTAACTCTGTCTGTCTGTCTGTCTGTCTGTTACGCTTTGCCGCTTAATCCCCTCAACCGATTTTAATGAAATTTGGCATAGGTATACGTTGAACCTCAAGAAAGGACATAGGCTACTTTTTGTCAGAAAGTAAGGGGGGGGGGGGGTAATGCCACCTTTGAAAGTTTATATGGGAAAATGATTATTTTTTAAGTTAGAGATATGAAAGTTGGCACAAATATAGCTTTATTAATATATTAGGGGAGACAGGGGTAAAACCGACCATGAAAGGATGTGTCCACGCGAACGAAGTCGCGGGCACAGCTAGTAGATAATAAAGTGAATTTTTAATAATAAAAAAGATTTACCTTTAAAGTTGATACCTTAAATGCTTTCCAGCACATGTTTAACCTAAAAAGTGGTAAAAATGTTTCAGTAGACGAGAATATTAATTATTTTACTTACGGTAAAATTAATATCATAATTCACTTTGTAAACATTTGCAGTAGGTAAAGAAAAACAAATATCTGAAATGATTTTAAGTAAAATTTCGATTCCAAAAATGAGTAAAGATTAATATTTCCCACGATGCTAATTTAATTAATATAAATGTAATTTTACTACTCAAAACAAAGAGAAAGTTAAATATTAAATCTTTTATCTATTATTTAGAGGATTTTGATAATGTACACATATATTAAAGATACTCGTATCCATTTACCTAGCGAGAAATAGTAAAATCATTGAAGAAAACAAAAGTTGCAATAGACCGGTTTTTGCTCGTGAAACAATTTTTTCTAACTATTTGTTTCATTGTTAAGCTTTACAAATTGTGAAAAACCCTATTCGATCCGGGAGGTAATTTAATTGATTATAAAGGTAATTTAATTGGTAACTCCATTGATGTTGACATATACCTTTCTAATAAACTCTTTGTCTGGCAGCCTATAAAACGCATTATTAAGATACAATAATTAGTTTTTAGAGAGTCACAGCATTATACAGGCCAAACATGACTAACTTTAGAGTTTTAAACATCATAATAGCTGTTTAAATTGCTCAGACTACAAGGCGATTACGTCAGTATCCCCGTCGTCCGTTTATTGTTAGACGGACCACATTAAAACAACAGTTAATTCTAATACACAGGCCGAGATTAGTACTGGACAATTATCTTGGGGGCAATTTAGTTAGTAAACGCTCTCTATGGTGCGGTTTACATTTAGCTACAATGGAGCAGAGAAATATTTTTTATGTAGGTATATGTATTTTATTTTGTTTTGTATATGGAGTGTACACAACGGTTAATAAGTTTTCACAAATATATTTTCATCCTCTCCTCCCATCTTAGAGACTGATTTGGTAAAAGACATTTATGTGAAGAGCACTTAAATATAGGTAGGTATACATAGTGATAGATATAGTGGAAGTCTGTTTATATCGTTTTAAATATAATACCTAGGCAATTAGGTACATTAGTACCTTAACCTTTATTAACGCGAACTCAGTCAGCTAAGAGCAGTATCTTTTTACCATTAATCAACAAGTTTATTAATGAAGTATAGATTTAACGAAACCCAAAAAAAGAAATTAGTTTTTAGATAAACATTTCTTAGACTCGTATTATTGCAAAGCGCATAGCTTCATCTAAGGTGCATCATAAAGATGACACTGGTTTACATCTGCATTATTAAGAAGTCTGTTTTTAGAAAACCGATTGAACGGACGGATTTAAGCTAAACGGACCTGACTGATATTTACGATTCGGCGATCTCGTCGCCTTGTGACTAAGGCCTGTTGTTAATACAACAGTCTTGTTTACACTTTGAAAATCAGCTCCGCGTTAAATATATTATTAATTTATACTTAAAATAAAATGCAAATATAAACTGCTTGTTAGTTTATTTTAAGCCTTGATGATTTAGTGGTTTACTGAAATATGATGTGAGCAACCTAGGTTTGGTTCCTCGGTCAAACAAGTTATGTTGAATTACTAAAGTAATAAATTGACATCTCATAACATCCATATCTCTACTTCTGTGGTAAGTAGCTTTAACACTTGTGTCACAAAAAAATAGAAACTACTCCGTAGGGGTTTCTCATAGTTGGTAGCGTTACCACAACCTACAGACCCAAGACAATATAGAGAAGTTTTCTTTCTATGGTGACCTGACCGAGAATCGAACCCAGTTCCTCTGAGATGGCCGTTGCCAAAGTCAGGGCCTCTCGACTCTCGGCTATGAAGGTTGACTATAAAGCCGATTATTAGAATATAGCTAGAGTTATTAATCATTACTTCACATTTAGCAAGCGTGGTGATGAAGCAAGTATTATTGGCGATTAAGCATAATACTAATGATATCTTCTAGATTTAAATGATAAAAGGCCTTATACCGCCAATGGGACACTATAATTCTGACACTTAACTTAGTACGACAATCGTCTCGTGTAAACCGCGCCTGGCCGGCCGGTGCCACTGAATCCTCTATTATTATGTCCGCACTAATTGTCCGCCCGGCGTTGCTCGGGTTTATGTCGCTAACCAGCTTCTGCGAATTGTCTTATTATGTGCCGGTAATGAGGAGAGGATTTACGTGTGTATCTTGTTTGACTTCCGCTCGTATTTACTGTTCCTAGCGATGGAATGGCTGTTAATAGCGAGTTCTGGTGTTGAAGTCTAATGAGGAATTATTATGGTTGGGAAGCTTCTAACGCTAACAGCGGGTATTAAAGCCGTATACATGTACATAACGTAATTGATACCCTTAATATTTTTTATATGAAAACAGTATAGTGGTTTAGTCATGGAAGTAATTGCGAGTAGCATTTAACACTAGCTGCCCGCTGCAATTTCGCATTCTATTATTCTGGGTGCGATCCCACCAAAGACAAATATTTGTGTTATGTGTCAAGGTTTAGTATGGATATAATACGTATGTTATGTTTAATAATTTATGCACATAAAATAGTTTTTGGCCAACCAACTACCTACTATATCTGGTAGTAGGAACCCTGTTAGTCAAGTGTAAAAACAGCAAATAACCAGTCTTGAACAAAAGGCACAAAACAATGTTTGAAATAATATAAAAATACACTCAACATTATGAATAATATTAGAACTGAAGTTCAGACATAAAAAAAAACACAAACAAAATTGTAAAAAAGATCATGTACTATTGACGATTAACTGTATAACAATTTGCGAAGTTATTTCCAATCTGATCAATTTTAAATCTGGTACAAGTAACAATATTCTACCTCAAAATCACTATGCATATATCTTAGTAATGTCAAAGTAGTAGGCATGAAATATTGTAGCAAATATTTATACTAAGTAAAATTATCATTGGACTAACGATTTCCGCGTTATCTCGTAAACAAAATGAAACAAAACAATCCCTTGCGGAAACTAACTAACTATAATGTAAAGGTGACAGCGATAAGCGTTATTATATGGCTAATTAGATGATAATGTAAGGTGATCAATTAAGTCCGTCTGGGCACATCTATTTATAAAATAGTATTGCCTTTATAAGTCCGTTTATTACAACATTTTTTGTTAAACTATTGGACTAAAAATGCTTACAATAGTGGATCTTCCGATGGTAAGAATAACCCTTAAGGCTCAAGCACTACATACGCGTTTACAATGTAACATACATTCACACAATGGTTAGGTGAATCTTATGGAACATCTTTAAGCCAGTTATTGTTTTGTAGATATTGGTAAGTGTTTTTTAGTCAAGTAGGTAATCGGTTACGAAATTGATAAGAAAAAAGTGTAATAAAAATAATTTATTCTAAACTGCACGAGCAAAGATAGGCACAAAAGCTAGTGAATTTACAAACATCATTATCACTTTATTCAGTGATCAGAGCGTGGCTTTTCCACCATACCGATCCGAAAGTACCTACCACAAGTTCTCGACTTCAAAAGATATGAATTAACAATAATTAGATAGTTAATTTGAATATTCTGGTGATGGCTTGATTTTCTAATCAAATCTATTTTAGAACAACTTAACAATTAAGATAATTTAATTATACCATACAATTATTGTTTTTTATCACCCAATTCTCAAAACAATTTTTTGAGCTATAATGAAACCGCTGACAAATAACAAATGCTATTATAAGCCAATACAAATTTTATTGCATAATTCATGCACATAAGATCAGTGAATTTAAAAACTGTTAATTTTATTAATATTAGGTATTCAGAAAATCACATCTATTTCTAGTAATTTATGAGAACGACACGATTTAATTAATAATTCATATTACACATGTAACATTGGCTTGTACAAATTAATTAGACAGACTGATTAATATGCCAAATAACAGATTTAAAATTCCCAAATGATTGCTTTGAACCACGTTACATGTTTTAATGTATGAACTAGGCCAATAGCGTTTAGATTATTTTTTACTCAGTCTCGAGGAATCAGCCCAAATAAAAATGAGTATCCACCGCTGATTTAATAGCAACTTTGGTAAGTACCTCAGGTTGATCTTTGCGACTCAATATGCATATAGTTATGCACTTAGCAATTAGTTGAGTCACATAGTAAATGGTGTAAAAAGTTCTAAAACAATGACGTCATCCAAATAAATTTTAAATGGGTATCCAAACTGTTAAATAACGACCGTATAGATTTAAAGCGCGCGGTTATTTTTTGCAATAAACGCTGCGTTACTCGCAATGCGATTAACGCACATCGTTTCATATCAGGTAATATAATTACAAACCATTGCATTACGCCGTCAACACAGCGACAAGCACGGCCTGAAACCTGATATGAAAAGATGTGCGTTTATCGCATAACAACCGCGCGAAACAAAAAAAAATACGAATAGAAATGGCTTACTTGTTCTGTTTGACGGGCGTCGTCGAAGGCGTCGGCCTCTTCTCTTCTTTGATCGTGCTATTGTTCATCTTCGACGTTAATCGTTTCAGCACGTCGTCCATGGACCGCTTGTGCGGTGGCGCCAGCGACAATGCACTATTGTGGTTCAGCAATGAATTGTTGTTGTTGCAAAGACCCAGAACTTTCGCCTCGGCACCGGGGCTACTGCATTCTGATGAACCTCGTCTTCGCGTCTGTAGATCGCTCACTTGGTGGAGGCTTAGGAAAGACGATGGGACTAGGAGGTTATTGGTCATGTCTAACGTTTCGAATCTCTGCTTTTTCGTGGGTCTCTCGTCGTCGTAATTTGAAGGGTCCTCTTCGGAGATGGAACTGCGTGTGGAGGAGCTTGGGGAGAATTTGTCGAACTGGGGTAAATCAGTCTCGTCAGATTCTTCGAATTCCAGGTTCGCGGGTCCAGCTTCTTGCTTCTCGGATTCGGCAGATCCTTCTTGCAATTTCGAAGGTGGCGATTTACGTTTAGATGACATGTTTCTGGAAAGAAAAGTGGACGTTAGTTTGGGATCTAGCAAGATACTTGGAAAAGAAATAATGACCGAAGCTTGCAATGGCTACTGTAGTTTAAACATGGACCATTATTAAAAAAATATTATCTATCTGTGTTTCTGAATGTGGATCAAAATCACAATGATTATCTCTTGATTGTAGTATGATTGCTTTTTGTAAGCACATATTTTTGTTAGTATATTACTGTTTGGTAGTGATATTTTTTGAAAATTATATTTTCAGCCGTATCATCTTTTTTTTTTATTGTAGCGCAGTATATTGGCTCCTCCCAGCCTGATGGTAAGCAAGAGAGGAACCCACATCGCGATGACAACGGATTTGATATCAAAATATCCTATCCGTTAGCATCGCCATACTGGCCCGCAAGATGTTTCTTCACGCTCCTTTTGAAGGAATCCATGTCAAAGGAAGGAGGAAACACATGAGCCGGCAACGAGTTCCACTTCTTTCATCGTCTATAAGATATAATAAGTGTGCCAAAAAAAATCTCAATTGTTTGGTTTTTCTTTAAAAATAAGCTTGGTAATGTGTATCAAATATAGAGTCTTAATAGGAAAATAGTTTGTCTCACAAGGACTAAATATCTAAACCAATTCCGGCGCCTGCCTATACAAACCAATTAACAATCAGTACAAACGCGAAGCAAATAGTGTGATCCCGGGTCAGATGTCAAACGTAGTATTTGTCTCCAACTACAACCTACGAGTCCTTTAGCAAGTAAACTCGCTTCGTTAAGGCATCTAATTGGGCTCTACTAATTGTGCTAATTGCTACCTCCTTTGGACTTAAGGTGTCCGGAACCAGTTTGCTCGGAACTCTTGCCCAGTAAAGAGATTAACAGTGGAGTAACGGTTTATGGTAGGTGGCGCCATCTATGACTGCGGGTGATAATATGAAGATACTCTTGTGGTTACAAACTTTAAGGTTACACTTGTGTAAAGTAACTGGTGTGCTGATAACTGTATGCTTCCTTTGTTGTATTAAATACAAATTTATTTTCTGAAAATTAGGGTGGACATTTAAAATGTAGGCGCCTTGCCATTGAAACTATTGTTGTTTCTTTTTATAACCCGACATTAGATACCTTATCCCAGTTTTTTATCGACAGATGTATGTTACTGCGGTTCATTGCCCTGTGGTATGTATTATCGTCGTTAACTCCTAAATTGTCTTATGTATTTGATTTTCACGATTATTCTTATTTAATTTATTAAGGGAAAATATTACTTACGCTTCTTAAATATGTTTTAAAAGTTTGAGTTGGATTAATTTTAAAACACCACGTTGGGCGCCATTTTTTAAATTATTCACAATCCAAATGGCAAACATCCTCTTAACTATGTTTTGGGAAGTGATTTTTTATAGAAAAATGATAAAACCACGATTATTTAACTAGCTGTCTGCACACGGCTTCATTTCCGTGGTCATTTTTTATTTACAATTTCTAATGTACTTTTTCACGACTCTGGCTAATGGCTGTACGAAATTGCTTTCATATTCTTATGTGATTGAACGACAAACTAATGTCATGTTTTTTTTTAAAAGTACCTTCTAGTATTATAGCTCGTTTTATTTACGTGTAAAACATTGATAGTGTTAGCGGCATTTAAACAGTCTGGTAAGCGTTTTATCTCCTCTCAAGAGAAACCGCGTCGCGCAGTTAGTTCAGAGCTAAGGTCACGGAGGACACACAACCGCAAGCCAGTCATTGGCTAAGCCAACAGAGCTGCAGCGTCTGCCGTCTGCTTTGATGTCTGTTTGTTTTCCAGTTGTGTCAGTTAATTAAATGTGTTAACAGCAAATTCGATAACGGAGCGCAATGTTTGTGAGACTTTCTTTGACGAATTTGGTATCTGACTGGTTGAGAGCGTTTGTTAAAAGGAGACAGAAATATATATTTATTTTTGATTATTTAAAGCACAATGTTTTAGATAGATAGATACACTTTATTGCACAGAAAATTTACAGAAATTGGTTTTACAGACATATTTAAGTACAATATAGGCGGTCTTATTGCTAGAGAGCAATCTCTTCCAGACAACCTTTAGGTAGAGGAAATAGTAGACATCGAGAAACGTTTTTAGATTTTAATTATGTAAAGTCATCATTATTTAGGTTATTTTATAATATGTTTTCTGATACCGCCGCAACTTTTGCATCGCGCCATCTCTGAGGTTCCAGTCAATCTTTTTTATTAGGACTGGGTATTGTGTTAAAGACGTTGAGTTTTTTTTTATAATGCACTCCAAGATTGACCTCATCCCACCTGATGTTAAGTGGTAATGAGTTCCTAGCTTAAGGGTGAAAAGTATAGCATAGTAAAACTGACTACTAGACTTGTCGCCCTTACCTTGAAGGCTTGACCCCTGCTACTAATGTAGCACCCACCAAGAGCTCTGGAAACCTTACTCACACGCAGGAACACAACAACACCTGAGTGATTGTTATTTAGCTACGGTCTTCTGTAAGGTGGAGGTATTTCACCAGTCGGGCTGCTCCAGTTCGAGCGATACATCGCTTTGCCCTGCCTCTCTTCTGAGTTCTGAGTTTTGTTTAACAAGTGCTATACTTGCTAACCTAGGAATCAAAGCAATATGTGTGCTGTTGTCATTATAAATTAATTTATTCGTTTTCGACAGTTTATCTTTGACAGACTCAAAGGAGTCGCTGAACTAAAAAAAATAATAAAAATAATAAAAAATAATAATAATTACTTCATTTTCAAAAACCTTGATCTTTACGCATATAACAAAACAGTGACTCTCACGTGACAGCCTAGTGTGAGTAAAACTAGAACTATGAACATACTCGAAAACAATTACGAAATTATGTATTACAATATGATATAACATGCAAATACTGATTGTATTGTGGTTGGAATACAAAGGCAAATGTACAGTGTCGAGGAGTCTGTTAGCACAGTAACATAAATGAAATTATGACGCCTGACACAAATAGCAAGAGTCACACCGAGCTGCTAAGACGATCAGAGGGAACTTGTCAAAACTTTTAAAAATGTAAAAGGAAATGAGTTACGTATTTGTATATGTTGAGATAAACTATAGTACCCATAACTCATAAAATACTTATATCTACTGATCAAAAAGTGAAAGTTATTAACGTGATTACTTAAAAATATAACGCAAATGTTAATTAAACATTTCAATCCAAAATTATCGCATACAACTTAAACCATCTTAGTAAAGACATTGCCCACGATCAGAAATAAACGTAACTTTTAAGGCAAGGAAAAATCCTCCTCTAAAAGCAATCGGAAAAACGATGCATTAATAGCTTTTGGGTATAAATTATGGTACCTAACGACGCCAGTGACAAATGAAAAACTATTTCCTGGAATAAAGATAAAAATAGAAATAAAGATATAAAGGATAAAAAATAATAAAACCTAAAAATTTAAGATTATTGTGACAGTAAAGAAAATAAGTTCTTATACTTTTAACGTTTAATAAATAGGCGATACACGCGATCCAAAATGGGGCACAGCTGATTTCAATCCGGACCGAGGGGCGGACGACAATGACGTAACCAAATTGCCGACAAATTGTTTTCGTTAAACAAAACGTCCCCTGCTAGTTTTTAAATTGAAATAGCAACGCAATAAGAATTGTGACGACGGATTTTTGTCACGAAATTTAAAAATTGAATGGAATTATTTTTGAATTGGTAACATTTGTTTAGGTTGGAATGCTATCCGTATTATCTTAGGTAACTTGTTCATTTTTACCAATTTAAACTGTAAAAAGAGAAAAGTCCATAGTAAAATCTCATTCATCTGTAACAATCATATTCAAAGTCGAAGTCGAGACGAAGTATGATGTTAACTAATCTTATCTCATCTAACAAAAATAAGGATGAAATGGACAAAAATAATTTAATGTCCCTACATTTCCCAAAGACAGATTATCATAGGAAAGTATTCAGAAGATAATTAATTAAGAGAATTATATAACTGTGAATATGTTTAAACCAGATCTTATGCTTACGTGATCCGAGCAATCTCTATAATCTCGAGAAAATATGATTCAGGATCTAAATTACAAAACCAACATCATATGTTAAGGAAAGCCTATCATATAAGATGGCCTGGTGACATGTCGTATGAGCCTCGTAATTTATACAGGGTTATTACCCGTCGCTTCCGCTAGAAATTAATCAGAGTCAGACGGCTCAGGTAATCGTGACGAGTGTCCAGCTTCCAATCTATTAGTTGGAGGAAATTGCTGGCCCCGTCTTAGATAAACGGTTAAGGCATCAAGCAAGTCAGGGGTGCGGATAGTGAGTGGATCAAATCGGGAAATTGCAGGCATTTAGATTTGAAGACAAATATGCATAGGTATCGGACAAGATCGCATACATTGCTCTGATCCTGGTAAGCAGTTAAAGCACTTGTGTTATAGAAATCAGAAACAACGATGGTACCATAACACCCAAGCCCAAGATAATAAAGAATAATTAGTTTTCTTAATCGACTGGGAATCGAACCCGGGACCTCAGAAGTTGCGAAACGCCAGTCCTACCCGTAATTGCAACAACTTAATTTTAACGGTAGCAGACAATTTGACAGCTGTAAACGTGCCATACCCCATACATTTTTTGCAGTTTACGAAGGTGAATTAGTGCAACCGACCTTAATTTTACTATTGTGACGTAACCATTTTATTCTTTCAATACTTGGTAAATGGTTTACGGCTATTTGCAATTTTTTTTTAAGTAGAACTCCTCTGTTCAAATCTATTGCATTATGTTACCATAAATTTTATCACACTACTAAATCTTACAGTGTTTTACCGCCGTACGTTTCCTGTAAACGTTTTGTTACTAGGGAGTCCAAATAAGTTGTTTTCAAATTAAGACATCGAGGCAGCCCTGCGTCCAATCTGGGAGGTGTATTAAAGTGTCGCCGTAGATCCGTGACGTCTCAGCTGCATTTACATGTGTCCACCGGCCTATACAAGGCTCTACCGAGAATGTCGCAGACGACCAACGTAAATCAAGTTTTAATGAAGAAATTACTGTTTGCGTTCATTCTTGGCGCTGCTTTTCTTTTACGTTTGCTTATTAACGTACCTGTTCCTTTTAGCAGGTTTTCTAGAAGAGTTTAAGTCTGTAGGTGCTATGGAAAGTTGTATGCTTTTGTAAATTGGAATGGTTTACAAGGATATGTTATTTTCTAATCCAACATGTCCTTTTTATTGAGATATTTACGGATCATCAGAGAGATATATGTGAACTATATAATATGTTAATAACTGGCGCTTACGTTACTGCTTTAAAAAAACTTTACAGTTCGAACTTAAGCTGCGCAGATATAAAAATATGTTTAGTGAGAAATATGTTTTGTGAGGTATAATGTTGTAACATATCGTAGGTAGTTGCAAGGGTGACAAACGGACAGTCATATACTTACATTAGTGATAGAAAAACAATATTTAAAAGCATTGGTTTAGTTTGTGATAAGATCATTATATCGTCGATCAAAGAAAAAATAAGGAAACATAATTGGAATGGACTCCTAATCTCCTTCAAGTCTAAGTATTTTCAATAAACATTTACACAAGAAAACATGAAATTAATATTTCAATCTAAACAGAACACAACAAACCAAATGAATACTTAAAGAAATTCATAAATCCATCGAATGAAAACAGCCAATTGAAACCTAATTTGTCGCGGGGCGCTACAAATTTTTATTTCTCATTGTGAATAAACTTATTATAGAATAGAATAATTCAGTTATAGGCTCCGAAGAAAGATTTCCCGGTATTTTCCCTCGGAGAGAGTTCTCATTTGATTACGGGCGTTCACAATATTTTTCTATTTAAATTTTATTTTTCATTGTGCAACGAACGATTCTCGTCGAGTCGTTTATTCGATTTGGAGATTTCTTCTTCGCGTTGCTTTTAGTCGCGCTTTTATTGTATTGATTGAGAGAAGAATCTACGTAAGTATAAGTTATTTCAGTCACTGTGTTTCTAAGCCGCATTAGAATACAGGTTTTGATAAGAAAGCGATTGTATTTCGGAATAGAGGAAGTATTTGCAAATTTGCTCAATCTTAAGGATCAAATTACTAATACGATTAAGAGGAGTTTGGTAAACCGGTAAAAATGATAGTTCCAAGGGTTGCTAGGGTTCAATATTCTCTTAAAACGCACGTTCGTGAAACAAAAAATTGTTTTTGTTCTGTGCCTGCAAGCTTACATGTTTCTGTGTCTGGGCTTGTATCATAAGGCGACTGCTTAGTCAGGTTTAATAGCAGTGTAAGAGTGAACGTGTCCCATAACACTTAGAGTCCTGATCATTAACGGAATTACACACCTAGCAACTTTCTTAGGTTTAATGAAGCAGTTTCCATTATTTCACACTTATGTCAACGACTTGAGCGTAGATTCTTAAGGCACTGGTTTTCTTAGAATATTTCTTCTTTCTAATGTAGTTTTAAACTTACTGGCTATAATATCGCAATCAAGAATCCAAAGGATTTCCAACGATTGTAATTAATTGATGATCCAAAGATTGTATTCTTAACTGACCACAAAACGTTGCGTCATTTGAGAGGATAGAAAAAATTATGTTTTATCTTTTTTTTCGAACATTAGAATTTTATATTATGGAAAGCCATTGCAAGAACATGTCTTCTCTGAGAAAGATACTTGGTACTAAATTAACTATCATTCCTACTGATACCGATTGAATGGTTTTAAATTGAACCGCGATACATTATTCTAATATTGTATCAGAAATATTCATATCAAAAGTTTAAGAACACAATGTGGGTATTTGAAAAAACACGAAATGTTATATTTGATGTGCGTATGAAAAAGTAAACATTATACGAGACGGATGAAGCTATAAAAGATGGTCTTTAATCTCGGAAAACTCCCCAAAAGTCCATCAATAAAAAAGCAGCAACAATTAAGAGTTGGTATACACAGTCGCAACGACCCCTAAACAAGAGAGCCTGATGAGTACCCATTGTGCTCTCGTCCTTAGGTCACCGAAATGAACAGAAATGGTGCAGGCATTCATGGTTACGGACTTGTGAAATGACTGAAGAACCGGCGATGAAAAATGTAATTAGGTCTTGGCGTTTTTAGGTTGCAATTATATTTTATTTATAAGTATGAAATGTAACAAAAGAGTTCTAAAAATAAAGATTTTTATATTCCAATTGGAAACTTGTAACTAAAGTTGTCAAACAACGTAATAAGTATTCAATGATTCTCGGATTTTACAAGCTCCCTGATTGTATTAAATGAGTTATAGAGCAAGAAAAAAATTTGTGACTAAATATTGACTCGTATTAATTCACACGTTTTTTTTTTGCATGATTTGTACCATATGTGTCAGTTTGGAAAAGAGTAACTATCGAGTTTCTTGCCGGTTTTTCTCGATAGAATCAACATTCTGAACACGGCGGTAGTTTACTTAATTTGACAATTCATAATGCTTTTGTAAAAGTTTACATGAATAGACATTTTCTATTCTGATTACAATTCATTGATACGAGTTTAAAGCATTCATTTTGCTGTAACGTGACGTCATGTGCAAGTAATATAATTCTTACGAATGGTTTCTGTGGTCCACATAGCAGACCATGGCCATGATTTTCGGTGAACCTTATAGAGTGGTGCCCACGGACACTGTATCACACTAATACATTAACCTAATATATATATGACAATGCATTTAATAAAGAAATTTTCTTTTTATACCACAACAAAAAAAAATATGAATGAGATATCTCTTTTTCTTTCGAAGTAAAAAAAGTTTCGACAAAGTATCCGACGCGGTAAAGACGGTAGTGAACTACCAATTTTCACCTTTCCTCAAGTCTGAGGGCAAGCGCGTTGCCCCCTGAGGGTAGGAACATTGTCTGCTGTCCACCGGTGATTGGGCCATTGTGCACGCCGTATTAACTGCATTGTTTGCACCGAGTAATCATAATGTCGTCATTACCCTCGCAGGGGTGCGGCGAAATGTATGGAGAGGGTTTTGATATTGAGAACTTTTGTACTTAATTTTCGACCCTACAATATAAAAAAATGTTGTTTATCTTTACCAAAACAGCCCTTGTTATTGTGGAATAAAGTGACGAAGAAATTCAAAACTTGAAATATGTATGCTTTGGTATTTTGTACAATATATTAAATACCAATAATACTAGTGTACAATAATAAATGTGGATGCGCACTAAGCTTATGTTATATTCGATTAACTTCATGAACTAGGAAATATAATTTTAACAAAATCAAGTCTATGCTTTCAATAATACAAACCTTTTGAAGCGAGCGTGGAAATTAAGTAGGTAGGTACTTAAAACAAACACACATAATATAAAAAGGTAGAATACCAATGATACTAAATTTTTATGTAATTATTAAGAAAAATGAATTACGAAAGTCCGTCTCACCAGTAATCGAACCTCACGCCCACTTGGTCGCGGGCTGTCGCGCCCGATGGGTAATTTCCCCCATTGTCAGAACCAAGAAAATGTTTTCTACATGGAGGCGAAAAGTTAAGCTGTTCGCTAGATGCGCCAACGTACAGGAATATTAAGAAGTTTAATTGTTTTTTCCTTTATATAAAATATATTTACATTGAGAAGCCTCATTAGGAATGACAGGCTATTTTAAGGATACCTTAAGCCAATCATTATAAGCCTGTATGGATCTCTAACAGGATATGAGCCTATAACAGGGCACGCCACAGAGCTTGGTCTACAGTTCTTCTTGTCCAATCCCTATTAGCCGATCTCTTAACTTTACCTGATCATTAAGTATTGTCCAGGCCAATCTATTCAATAACTCAACATTCTTCGATAAATTTGACTATCCAACACAAAAATATTTTTCAATTAAACATATAATCTAAACTGGAAAGTTATGATGCCATATTCAATCTCACGTGACAGTCACTGTTTCGTTGTATTCAATGTTAAAGCTTAAATATTCGACAAAAACACACATAATTATTATAACATATAACTGGTATGTGAAATATGGTATTGTCACGTTCGATGTCACATCCAGGCAGCATCCTAACTCCGTCAGTTATTAGAGTTGTAATACTTTCCGAGTTGTCGCAGGGAGCGGTAATTTGTCGGATAATTCGGCTCCGCAATAGAGGCCGATTGTGTTCTGCAGCCTGCTTTGACGTTTGACATGTTATTTATGGCTTTTCTTTGAGCCACCCCGGACATTTTTATTGGCAATACGTTGATTGAACTTGTTTCTTTCAGGGAATAATGGAAATGAGATTTCTTTTTGTCAACTTAGATTAGGTAGTTTGGTTAAATTACATTATTGTGTGGTTTCACAGTTGGTCGTAGTCATGTCAGTAACAATAAATTCAAAGACGAGTTTTAAACTATAAATAATTAAAATCGACACAGATTCGTTTCGCCTGCTTTTAGTTAAACAGATTCTTTACCCAAATGTCAAAATACACATGTGTAATTTATTCAGAATTTTATCTAATAAGATTTCGGCAATACATCAATTTACCGTATCCAAGAGATATTCAAGTTTTAGACTGAAAAATAAAGTCTAAAACTGGCAAGATTTTTTTGCGGTGGTAAATCAATATACCTATCGCAATCCCTTGTATAGTGTTGTTTCAATAGAAATAATCAATATACCAAGTTTTTTAGTTTTCGATACGACATTGTAACTCAAATATAAAGGTAAAACAAGGGTATATTAATAAACATCGACTATGACTCGTATACTTTATACCAATAATTAAACTCCGATTCACTGTACCTCTATAGAAGAATTTTTCCTAACACTAACATTGAACTTGGGTTTTGTTTTAGTACCGAAAGTACCTTCATAAATTTGTCCTAGAACAAAACCTAAACGGAAAGACTAAAACCACTTGTGAGTGGTGTAGAACAGCGTATAACATTGTAAAACAAACAAAAAGCGTTCATAACTTCAGCTTCAAATTACCCGAAACGGAATCGCAGAAACTGAACAGAGTAGCGGAATAGTTGGAACGAGTGCGGATCGAGTCAAGAAGCACTACGTTTCCGCCCGGTTTCGCTCAAAGGCAAACATTCGATAGACGCATTTCCTGGCGAGCCCTTGAACGTTTTTATCCATTCTCCAGCTAAGAACTTTCAGTGAAAATGGTAACTGGTGCAGTTTTGTTGGGAGGAAAATAGCTGCTTTATTCTACGAAATGAGTTTACACTGCCGTTCTTTCATTATTGATTGGTACCTTAGTAATTGTATTTTTATTAGCTTTATTAGTATGATTTATTTGTTTTAACAATAGCGCAATAAAACCTCTGAAACATTTACAACAACAAATGTTAAGGAAGTGAAAAGAACGAACAGTATGCAAACCATCATTTTAAGTAAATGGAACTTCGATCAAATAAATTTCGATCATTCTCTAAGATAAAACAACAATAGTGTCTCAGACATAGCCACTAAAGTTGCAACAAAACGTAATAGCTCTCCCCGTATCATCCTTTTTTAATTCACCATCAACCACTGTCACATTGTTTACATCATTACACTCGACTCCCTCCGTCACACAACACAAACAAGTGCACATCCTTTGACAGCAGCACAAACAATTGTCCAAATCATAAACAATGGTTTACATCGCAAATATTATCTGCGTCCCGCTCAAAGTATCCCTACGTATAATGAACCATTCATACTGCCAAACAAACTCCGACCAACCATATGCAATAATTCCACACGACCCACAGCAACATCGGAAAGTTATTACCCCCTATCACGTTACAAAGGAAACTAAATCCAAAACAGAAGACGTAAAATCGAAATTTAAATGACGAATCGGATAGACGTAAATCCTTCGGCGGCTGACGAAGAACAGAAGCGATTTCACGACATCAAAGTGGAACACGACATATTACGCTTCAAAATAAACACTAGAATAAATACATCGAAATGTTTGTTCCGAAATATTCGGCGACGGGGGTGATCATAAATTATCTGTTAACAGAGGGTAGTTTCCGAAACCCTTTTGATGGTGAGGATTAATTTGCCGTTTGTGCGTACGTTTGTGTACCGGGATTTGCAATTAATAAGAGCCCACAGTATAGACGGAATTACACAGTATCAGGCAGACACATGTTATACGTGTACAATAAAACTTTTCTAACGAACCCTGATTGTTCCCACGTCTGGAAATTCGAGAGCTTAAAAATGGTAGCCTATAATTTGCACATAAAACACATCCTAATGGCACCGTACGTGATCACTTATTCGGAGGATTCACAAAGCGCCATCTTCATCTGAAAGCGGACTCTGATTTAAATATATTATTCTTGTAATAACAGCCGCTCCGAGCGGAGGGATCCCATTGAAGTTGTAGAATACATTATTTTAATTCGTACCACCTCTTTGTGACCCCATCAGGGAATTAATGGATTCAAAGCCTTCTCTTCCGTTCGACAAAGAATAATTTGCTAAGTAAATGAACGGGCAGACAATCCTGTTAGGATCCCAAGTTTTGTTTCGATGGAAGATTAAAGAGTGGCGGATTCGTGAAAGGGGCACCTTTCAATTCGACCCTTTGTGCGTTATCTCTGTTAATTTTCGGAGGTCAATGAATAAAGTACACAGCACGATTTCATTATTCATCTGCACACTTTGATTCCGTTTACCGGCGCTCTGTGAAAGTATCGGCCCAAGTTTATTACTTAGTAATCAAAACGAGAGTTCCGATGCATGAGTCTATTAAGATATTGCATTTCAGAATAACATCGAAGCAATAATCTAAATTGAAATAGGTTGAGTCCAAGATGTACAAACTGGTCTCGATTCAGTATTCATTGAGACCAGCAGAATAGTGGAGCTATCGAGAATTATTGTCGAATCTCAGGGGTATTTGGGACGAGAATTTGCGGAGACGCCGAGAGGAAGGGCGATACCAAGAAGCTACTATTATTGTAATGGAGCCTTGAACACCTCATGAATTGATGATTATTTTGACCAATCTATATTAACAATATCAATTACATTACTAATAATCTTTGTTTGGCATGTTATTCCTTAATTAATTTAAAAAATTGCACAGGTACGTCTTGACAAGATTATGTTAATATTTATGTTAAGCCCTTATCCCGCAGACAAACTGTGCGTACAGTTTTGTGGGATTCTGCCTATATCATTTACTTATTTGTTTTGTTTAGTAAATAAAGAAATAAATAGTTTTTGGTAAGCCATCTCAATTATAGTTTTTTATAGTTCATCATTGTAGCATATTCAAATACTTTCATTTGAATCAAAATCGAATTAAACTCCATTTAATTAATATTATTTACTTTATTTTTGTTATTTACTTTACAGTCAGAAATATTAACGGTTAAAGATATTTGTTTTATATAATTATTATAATTGTCAACATTTACACAACCTCAATCTAAGACGTATCCATTGCGTCATCCACGCATATTCTAACATCAAAGGAAACGATGTTTAAAGGGAAACTGCAGACGTTCCCCTTGGGTCGAGGGTCACTTATTGTTACATCGACAGCATCTTAACTGTACTGACGTTGTGGCTACCTACTTTATACTGTTGTTACTTGGGTACCTTAGTGAATCAGACGCCGAATGTAATTTATTACCGGTTTCATAGCACTATAAACCCAATACCATAGCTTTATCAAAAGATGTTCGATGCAATTACTCGAATGTGTGTGCAATTGTGCAAATGTTATCCAGTACACTGGATATGTTTTTCTGCTGGAAATTCTGGCTCATATTCTGATTGGCACATATTTTATAGGTCTAAATGGTGGGCAAGTTTTGAAGCTCTTCTTTGCTTATATCGTGGGTTTAAAATAAACTAAATTGGTTTACCCTTTTTTACTTCCCAAACTAATTAAGGAAAAAATATTGTTTTATAATTTTGTAAACTTTTCAATTCTTAATATATACAAATCTTCCAACCATTATCAATTGATAATGAAGATTGTACTTTATTTTATTAAATTATGTGTTTAATTCAATTTGACTACAAACCTTGAATTGGTCGTCTACCTAATACGGGTCCAAAAGATGGAAAGTTCTACCGTCCACTTCCACTAAATTATAGTTAACAGGAAAAATTTCCATAGGAAAACACCGAAAGTTGGCATCGAATAATATCGAATGATTTATATTTTATTCATAAGGTCGCTCGGGAAAGCCAGTACACCTTTGTGAATAATTTAGATGTCAGACACATATTATTTTTGCAGGGCCGCGGTCTGTTCGGTGTTTGTCCTATAAAATATCGTTTGGGGTAAGGGGACTTCGAATCTTAGAGGTTAATCCTTCTAGACCCTCACAAATGGTGTTTTCTTATGCGTAGCGTCGTTTGTGAAAGCTAATTCGGTTTTTGTGATGTATAAAACATATTTTTGGTAAAGAAATATGTTTTACTGGACTCGGATCTAGTTTTGATTGTTGATATGTGCTGGTAAGGATCAGACTTGTCGAAACAAACGACCCAATAGGCAATCATATTTAAAACGAGGACCTTCATAGAATAGAGACGAGCGGATTCGAGGTCCCGGGTTCAATTCCTGGTCGAGTCAATATAGAACACAAACTTTTATATATTGCCTAGGTTTTCTGTAACACAAATGCGTTAGTTACTAATCAGAGATCAAGAATCAGACATATGTGTGTAATATTCAATATTTAGATAAGCAAAACTCAATTGAAGGAATTAGTAGGTACTCGTATGCCTACGAATAGGACCGAGTACACTCTGTAGGAATACCATATGAACAGGTTATATCAAAATGTATCCGCAAACATGTCTCCGACAACGTTCCGTTAATAACTCTACGAACCCTCACAAATCCGGAGCCAAATCCGATTCCTTGTTTGCGCGTACAATAGCTCAATCTGCGGAGCGAGACTTCTAACTGAATTACTGACACAATCCCACGACATCCCAACCATTATTAACCCTTTCACGACTTACTTAAGGCACAATTGCTAGTGGCTGTCTTAGTTTTCGGTTTCGGTGAGATTTGGTGCGGAACTGTGGTTTTGGAACTAATATCTGGACGCAAATTAATTTTTGACTTTGGTAGTAACTACTATTAAAAGCATATTGAATGGAGCTACCAACAAATGTTACAAAATCAAAATAAATGGTACAATCAGCACATTGCAATAGTAAACATTGAGGTTAGGTTATTTGTTTCGAAGACACCATAATCACAAAGTTAACAAAAATCTTCAATAATGTCCACCCAATATTTTTTAGATTAGTTACACGATTGAAAAATTATCCGTACAGAAAATATAAAATGAATGAATTAAAAATAAATTTTAAGAAACAACATACTAAATTAAAAAAAATCGGTTTCGGTTTCGTCTCGACATGGAAACTCAACTTCGGTTCAGGTAAGCCATTTCGGTGATACACTATTACAATTTGCGGTTATTTGTCAAGTGAGTCGTAACGCGTTAAACATTGCGCTAACAGCGTTTGAACCGAGTTTTTCGGGTTAATTCCTGCAGTACTTAAGCTGTGGTGTTCTTTATAATGGTAATTGGACTGTAATGCCTGTTTGCGGCAGCCACAATGGACTTGTTGATGTGTTTGTAAATGTCATTTTGTGTTATTCTTGTACGTTTAGAAGGTTGACGTCAGATTTATGAAGAGTTTCGTTCTATCGTTTGTCTTAGTGAATTGGAAATACTTCTTTGGTTTATTTAGAGCTGGCGTATTCATAATTTTGGCTTGCATCTGAATAGATCAGGCAGGCAGGCAGACACAGGCGACGTATTACGCAAGCGTCTAAGTCATTTTAATTCTATGTGATGATTTTGATAAAATGGGATAGTAAAAACAATGAATGAATCGCAAAACGTAGAGATTTTACCAGGCCAAAAGTCAAATTTCTCACTTGCAATAATTAAATTATATACACATATTTACGGCTTAACCATCAGTGAAAAATAAATGCCGGCGCAATATAAAAACAATGAATCCATTTAGACCGTCATTCAGGTATAATTTCAAATACAATGAAAAGGTATTTTTAGCTTCAATAAATAAATAATGATACGTCGCATCAAATTTTAGTGAAAAAGTTACGTCGCGCTAAATGTAAAACAAAAAAGTGTGTAAAAAAAAATTTGGCAATCACACCATACAGAATGTTAAGTTATCTACCCTACGGTTCATTTATAAATAGACTGTGGGAACAAAACTGAACGCTAATTACTAAGAACGTATATCTATACTTAATCAGACACCAGCTAATAACGTCTTTGTTGCTAAGACAGTAGCTAAACCTGCATCGGTGGCGTCTTAGACAGGAGCTCGATCCTCGGATAAACATGTTCGCATAACCCCGGGCTATTGCGTAACTAGGGATGCGAGAGATGTAGTCTTTAAAGAAATAATATTTTTAAACATTTCAAATAAGTGAATTGGTCAAAAAGTAGTAAAATTTTTAGTAGTTAATACGAACTACTTACTACCCGACGTTTCGGTTAGATTGCAACAACCGGTATCATGAGCTGACTAAAAAATGTTATCGAATTTTGACTCGTTATCTTTTTTGTGTTGTGATGGAACACCAATGCCTAAAAAATCTAAATCAATATTTTTTAGCAATAAACAACTATCTCCTATATTTCTCTGGAGTGCCATCATTAGATCCTAGTCTCTTTTACAAAAAAAACATAATTATACAGTCGACTTGAGATACCTGCTTTTTTACTTGCGACTTTATTTACACAACATCAAGTGTTGAATTAACTAGACTCTAATTTTTCTACATTGATACTTTTTCTTGACCAATCAATAACTAAGAGTTCAGCTGTTTTTGGAGAAACCGAGTTATTTAAACAAACAGTGCAATCATTTGCATTTTTCTTCATTGTTTTAACTGTTTTCGGCAATATTTGAAGCACTTATTGCATTTTCTAACTACACAAGTGTTTTTTACGCCGTATCTTGAACGTCGACTTATTTGTTTTTTAAGGCCATCTTTTTGTAGTTAGTAGCTTAGTATCTTGACAGGTGTACTTAAGTACGTAGTAGTATACGGCGTACGTAAATGCTTAGTTTTGCATCACTAGTGGTTGCATAACCGCCCTATCTGCCATCTTCTGTCGCGTAATGGCAGCCTTTAGATCTGATCGAACAGGTTTCCCTATGTATTTCGCATTCCAGGAGCGATTATTACGAATTTATTTTGATGACTGAAATACCTCTTATTATCTGCTTGAATGTTATGTTGGCGCCAGAGTTAGTTGTAGCAATTGTTGTTTTAAATGAGGAGGGCGAATATTTTGCACTGATATACAATTTGTTTGGTCAAACGTGAGTCAATTGAAGGACTAAAATCCTTTTTTTATGAATCATGTACTTTTTCTTTTCAGTTTTAATGCTAAGGTTGGGTATAGTTTCGTAAGATTTGTATAATTTAAATATACCAACCCATATATTCAATAAAACAATAAAACCTAATCATACTAATATTTTACATGCGAAAGTTTGTATTGTAAGTGAATGGCTAAATGTCTGGATGTATGTTCGTTACTTTCTCAGGTAAAATTAAACAGTCTTAGGCTTCTGCAGAACAATTTATAGCAGGAAACGCCTGCTTGAGGTCGTCATATTGTCTCCGACACAGGTATACCAACATAATTCTTAAAATTTCAGCCTATTGTTGGACTAAATTGTTTCCAAATCCACCTGACTACGTGACAAGGTGGAATAGTTAAATCTGTAGACCTCATTAACAACCAGCTGTCGTTAATTTCGCGAACTGCCAAATTTATCGGGTTGGCAATTAACGCGCGATTGTTGCGCCACAATCGGCCTTTCACCGGTCGACTCCAACTAACAATGTACTAGCAACATTATTAAGTTCAATAGACGTCTATTCAAAATGAACGGTCTGTGCAGACGGGCATTTGAGGGTTAAATTGTTACAGTCGAGTAAAGACAATGTCAGCAAAACTGGTGCGACAATGAAAGTTAAATTTAATAAATATTGGGAGAAGGTATTGTTTTATTTGTGACCGCGTTAGTCATTTCTGAGTGAACAGAAAGAAATATAATTAAAGGAAAAATATGTTTCGCTGTTCTGGAACTTTGCTTTAATTTCATTACGTTTAAAACTTTTTTTTTACATGACACTTGAACAATGTAATTACAATCAACACTTCAACATACAAGCAGCTTAATTATAAGGTGATAATATGGCATATATACGGGTCGAGGAAAGTATGTTTTAGATTTTAGTGGGCACCTACCTTAAATTCAATATTGATGCGCTACTCTTATGAAAATAAAACTACGCAGTCTTATCAGTGTCAAGCAAAAACAATTTCTATAACTTATTAAAATAACCATCACGACCATGACAGTTAAAAAAAACGTCGAGCAAATATGACACTTACAGTCGCAAAAAATGATGAATGAGCTGACCCAATTCCGCCTCAAAAAATAACAGCTGAGATAATTATTTTTATGTGTTCGGATGCTGTAAGAGTGACATGCCATACCGCCCATTAAATTAGTGAAGCGAAAATTCATTGTCAAGGCAATGAGTGTCGTGAGCACCTAATTATTGGCATCGGGTATTTGAAATGTTCCATACAAAATACATATAATTAATATAGAGGCTCAGATTACTCAGCAAACGTAAGATATAGATTAACCAAATAGTTTGGTTCACGTGTTTGATTACGGTCAAATGGCAGGTAATTTTATACATCAACATAAAACTGCCTCAAACCAAATTTTGGACGTTTCCTGCTTAAAAAACGGCTTGTGAATTATCATAATCAGTTAATGAAATCATTATATTCGTGCTTTTTGATTTTTTTCTGATAATAGTCTTGTTTTCCAAATCAGATTTTTAAATTACTTTCAGTATTTCATTTTCCGATTATTAAATTATATATTAACAAAAATAATTACATACTTGAGTATGTTGTACTTAATTGTTTCATCATTCATCAAAAAAATCTATATGACTAGGTCCAACGTGAGCTACACATAGCAATAAGTTAGATACTGCTACTGTAACTTATCTACTGAGTTTCTACCGGTGTCTTTTCGGTAGTTATAGGTTCCAAACCGACTGTCGAATCACTTTATATTGTATTCAATGACGATTTAAAAGTGTTATATTAAACCTATTTGAATTTTATTAGAGTTTGATATGTACAATTCAAAAGACTCTTTTGGAGAGGTCACCTATATCCAACACTAATAGGACGACAATTATAATATACCATTATTAACACAAATGGTATGCTAGACCAGATATAATTGGCAACTAAAGCCGCTCGAGCGTTCCAACCGCTCGTCTGCACACCCTCCACCGTCTTGCTTGAACCCAATAAGTGTGAGATGAAGTGGAATAATCGATTCGACAAACAAGAGGGCCCGGTAATGCGGCTCGATTCATCGCGACACTATCGATGTAGGATTAGAATCGATTCGCGACATGTCTGTGTTTGTTGTTAGTGGAAATTGGGTGGTTTGTGAACTGGTTAAAATTTTGAACTGATTTAGTTTATAAAATCATAATAACAAAAGTTTCATGATCTTCATTGATCCAATCAAAACTCAAAAGTATTTAAAAGTTTATTAAGAGCCTTATCCTATTTTTATATATGCTTTGTTTTGTTAAAGAGTGAAGGTTTCGTATTTTTAACCGCAATTGAGTATGAAAGTTTGCATAATGACAAAAGAAAATGCGTTCAATACATGAATGGTTCCACAATAACACCTGGATTTGATATTAATGCCGGAAATATATATTTTATAAGATCCGTACAGACGAAATGAAATTAAACAGGCTTCATTTTTGAGTTCCAAAAAGTTAAAAGCCGTTTCAATGAGTCATTAGACGCTTATTTACATGTCTGCACAATGCCCGCTGTCATTATGCAATTGAGCTATCATCAGACGCATTAAAACCTCGGCGTTCCAATGAGACGCCTGTCGAATTAGCCATATAGGAACGATAGTGGGTACATACAGTACAGTCACACCTGTCAAAGAATCATCATTCAGCTCTCATCATTACTTGACAGAACCTCACAATTATACGTTTTAGGCTGCGTCTCCATTAGACTGAGAATCAACGGTAACTGATTGCTTTTTATTTGCCCCAGAACCTGATAAGGGCGCGTTTCGCTTGCCGACTCATTCAGATTAGCAGTTGATTTGAAGCAAACATACCTACAGTTAGCGTACTTGACATTGACCCAGTAATCAAATACACGAAACAATCTAATTGTAATTAGATAGAAACAGATGATTATTTAAGAATGTATGTATCCATTCTTTGATAGCTTTTATCGTATATGTTTATTCCATTACTTATTTTATCTCAGAATTGTAACCATAGTATCACTCAATAATTTTTCCATGAAAATAGTTCTGTTTGCTTTAAATAAGGTTACAAATAGGTAAAATTAAAGAATCGCATTAATTAAGGATCGCCACGTTTCAACTGAACGCTAGTAAAGTCGAAATGGTTGGTTCATTTTGACACGACATGTATTAACATGTTGACATTTTGATTGACTGTAGGAGCGATTTTCCGCTCATCGCGCTAACAGCTTACCACTGACCCAATGTAGGCACAGCCTTACTCACATCACACGGGTGAATTTATACAACGCAACGCAATATCGAAAAGTCCCTAGAGAAAAATCGATGGTAATATAGTTATTAAGACATCGCACAATAGTTAGTCGGGTCTTTGATGTGACAAGTCGTCAATGGTCGGAGAGAAAAGAAATCTTTTTGATGTTGGCTACGTATTTCATTATATTAAATGGATTTCGTTATTCAATGTTGTTATGATTATAATCATTCTGTAAAGCTTTTATTTGAACTTAATCACCTATTCAGCAAGTTTAAGGTTGTTTTTTTTAAATAAAAATACATCCTGAAATCAATAACATTTTTAAACAAAACATTATTCAAAAGTTTTTGCAAGATTTATGCTTAAACTTTTTCTTTTTATCATTGATAAACAATTAAATAAACATTTCAAATAATTTAACGGGTTAAAACACGACACCATTTTTATTTAGTACCTAGTTACTACTAACTACTTAGGAACTGTGTCCTGAAATGAGACAGATAAGTTATCATCATGGAATCCATGTGATTAACAAATGTTTACCGCTTTATAGTATTTAACAAAAACAATTCCGGATACTGTCAGTTTAGTGTGTCGAAGTGACTTCAATAACATTTTGTTATGTGAGAATGTGAGGGTGGATGAAGATTTGCAAGCTTCCCTGAACAGACGAAGGCGAGCAAGACCAGTCAGCTCGTGACCACGTGTCGTGCAACCTAACCAAAATGTCGGGCAGTAAGTAGTTCGTAGTAACTACTAAATAAAAATGGTGTCGCGTTTTGACCCGTTAAATTATTTTAAATGTTTAAAATGGGACGCGAAAGTCTTAAAGGTTAAATTAAATAAACGACTTCCCTATATCTCGGGATCCGGATTTTAGGGTTGTGAACATTTAGGCAACATAGGTACATGACACAGGTTGACCTGATCGTAAGCAAGTAGCTATAACACTTGCGTTAAGTATGGTAACTGGAACCAAATGCGGTACCACACACAATACATACATAAGTACATTTATAAACACCCTCACACAGATTATACCTTCATAAATACTCATCACACGAATGTTTGTCCCGTTGTGGATCGAAACCAGTCCTGGTTGGACTTTGGAACCAGGTCCTGGTCCTGGTTCAAAAGTCATGAGATCTAATTTTTGTCCCAACATGCTAGCAACAAAATGTTTGTCACAAATTCGCATTGTGATTCATTCCCTCTTTTACTAAGGACATGAATGAAATTAAAAAGACGCGATTGGGCAATGCTACGCTTCGCCTGCGCAAGCGCAGCTCAGTGCCAAACTGAAGAAAAAACATTGTTTGCGAAGCATATTAACGAGAGATTTATTTAACAAATTCTTCAGAATATATTGGCCATGCCTGGCTCTTGTCACTCAAATTTGGCGATGATAACTGTTCTTATTTAGATAAAGAAATGCCAAAACAGTCCTTGTTAATGGTCTGATTATTTATTTTAAGTCTTGCGAACACACAGTGAGCTTTAAAAAACAAGGGTTGCTTTTGTATCAATATAATTTGAGATTGGGGAACATAAAACAGAATTTGCTACAGGAAAAGCGATTAATGATATCCTAACAAGCATTTAAATAGGTCTGATTTTCCTTGTAAGGGTTGTAGAGGTTAGATGGCAATTCTACAGTAATAACCTTCCGCGTTTAGTAAATATCATAGTTCTAGCGGACCCTGGGATCTGTAACAGATGGTAAGGAAGGAATCTACAGGTGTAAGGCCGTGAGTACCTACAGAAATTTTGAAGGGGAATCTGTGTTCAGAAGTTGTTTTTTTTTTTATACTGCACTTCAAGATTGACCTCATCCCACTTGATGTTAAGTGGTAATGAGGTTCTAGCTTAAGGGCGACAAGTACGGCATAATAATAGCTGTTACTGGACTTGCACCCCCCGGGAACTCTGGAAACCTTACTCATGCGCAGGAATACAACAAAACCGAAGTGATTGTTATTTGGCTACGGTTTTCTGTTAGATGGGGCATTTCACCATTCGGGCTGCTCCAGTTCAAGCGATAAATAGCTATGCCCTACCTCTCTTTCAGTAGACGCATTTCAGCTCAAATGATGATTATACAATTTAAAAACTGAATCCCACATTCCCAACCACTTCACAATGATTAAACTAAGTCGATGGAGTCATGAGCGCTTTTCTCACAACAATTTCAAATTCCGCGTTTGTTATTGCAAGACTTTAATCTTTGGCAAGTTTAGAACTCAACTATTGGATGAAACAAAAACATCAAAAGCGCAACAAAGAAGAGGTGACTAGTTTGTCAACCGAACAATATCGTAATAGAGAAGTTATTCCGATAGGTTACTGTTATCGTTTTAGTCCTCTATGAACAAACGGACGCGCCACGTGTCGGACATAACAATGTGGCTGAAGTGCTGTGTTAGAGATGGGATGGGACACGTGCGTTGAAATATTGGATTTTATTTAAATATTAGCATGGACACCAAAAACTTGAAAGGTACGTTTATTTATTACATTAGAGTATATCTAAAATATATGTAAAATAAATAAACATATTACTTAACATCTGTATGAATTCATAAAACAGAATTAAACTATACCAACTAATAAGATATATTATTTTAAAACATATTCATGACTATATGGTTTGTAAGATAGTTGTAGTATGTACCTTTCATAAAAAGATGTAGGTAATGTATAAAACTTGTTTTTTATTATTTTGACAAGTGCTTTTTATTGTGCTTCTTCAGGTACCAGCCTCTTAGTGCTGGTAACCATAATGTAACCAACTTCATAATTAGATTACCTACAATATCTGTGGCTATCTGTAAGGGAAGTTGCGAGCCATTCCCAATACAAGTGTCATTAAGACTACTTACCGGTAAGACTCTGCAAAACATTGTAACGAAGATATTAGAAAAATAAAGATTTATTATTATTATTATATGCTCGTAGCTGATGTTAGGTCAAGGTTTAAAAAAATAACAAATTCACCGGGATCGTACATGAACAAAGACGTTATTTAAATATAAGTATTTTAATTAAGTTTCGGGTATCACATCCCATCACTATAATCCCGTTTGCGTTAGTGTTGATTTTATTTGTCATATTCTTTGTTCCTCAGAAGACGTGCCAACTCGGTCCATTTGTATCGAAATAATTCTTTTGATAAATCCGCAAGTGAAGTAAAAATTGTTTTGTGTTTTAATTTTGCGGCTTGTCACTTTAGTATAAACACAATCAAAGAAAATGACGCGTCTGCGCTTGTGGCTTTTAAGAATTGTAACAATAAATAGTATTTTTTTTAAAACATGTCTGTGATAAAATGTATTTATTAAATTTTGTAAGTGCTCTTCTGCCATCTATCTAGACATTTTTTAATAAAATAAGTCAGAATATTGGTCGTCAACTTTTGTCATCATTTATTGTTATGGTGAAAAATAATTTTGATTTTTTTTAAATTACATTATAGCTGTTTAAATTAAAAGCTTAAGGTTAGGCTTACAATTAACTAACAGTAGGTACCGTTGAAAAAGTTCATATCAAAAAACATAAAATTCTATAATTTTGTCCTGAATTACAAGATACGTTTAAAGAAGAGGGATTAACCAATAATGTTTGATATTTGTAAACCCTAATATTTCAGAACCGTTGTATTAGGAACGGTAAAAATATAGTTCTTCTTGGTAAAATTGCATAATTTGAAATGTCTAGTACCATTTCCATGTGTATCTATTTATAAGTCCAGAAAGTGAACACTGGATGATTATTATCAAACCAAAAGTTTCAGTTAAAACCTTGGTGCAACCCGTTGCACATCTGGAAATAGTAGAACAAGAACATAAAATAAGATTTTTTTGATTACGTACAACTAATGCAGTTTGTTATTCAGAATAACAGTGAATATATCAGAAGGCGCTGGAAACGGATGTTGTTGCGTTTGACTTTGTCTGAATGTCTGTTTAAACTCCAATAAAACGCACACGTACTTTTGAATAGCCTAGAATGAGCTAATCGTAAAAGATTTATGTGGATCAAGGCTGGACGGTATTTTGAGAAATATTATAATTCGTCATTTGCCAACGTTTCGTTGTGAATTGTCTAAGCTTTTATGAAAATTAATTCACTGTAGGCGTTTTTCCTCAACTCATTGCGGTGACAGTGGTCAATTTCATCAAGTTTCTACCTTAAAACAATTTATGGCGCTCAATAACACATACCAAAATCGGGTGGTCAGTCAGACGACAGGAAGTTCATCCATATACACAAATAACAAAATGGTCGAGTAATGTTCGTTTCGTATGATTATTTTTATCGCGTACGCTTAAGATGTGAAATAAGCTCTCTGCTTAGGTTTTCCCACGAGACTACAGGATAGGGAAGGACCCAAGGGCTTGAAATGGTCTACATCGCTTGTCGATAACCCTGGTGTTGTAAGCATCCATAGGCTACAGTAACTATTTACCATCAGGCGGGTTGCATATGTTATTGCCACATTCGTGGTATAATAAATAAATAAATAATAAATAAATATTGGACAACATCACATACATTGCTCTGATTCTGTGGTAAGTAGCTAAGCACTTGTGTTACAGAAATCAGAAACAACGACGGTACCACAACACCCAGACCCGAGACAATATGGAAAAGTTCGTTTCCCATATTGACCCAACCGGGGATCGAACCCGGAACCTCAGAGATGGCGCTCGCTAAAGTCAGGCCCGCTCGCCTCTCGGCTACGGAGGTCGTCGTGGTATAAAAAAGTATTTTATATTAGTATTTAGTAGTATTCATACATAATGTACGGTCAGCAGCATGTTATGTTAAACTCTTACTGTTCGATTTTATATCTTCTGCACACGACATAAAATCGGTGCAAAGTCCAAAGTGTGTTATAGTCTGGCGTATTTTTATCTATACCTTTAACCTTTTAAAGCTCAATAACACACTGTTATACTTAGAAACAGATTTCGTACTGTGCGTGAAATTCCGGGTCTTTAGCGCTTAAATGATAAAGACCTCATTTGTCACATTAAACCGTAGTCGTAAATATGTTCACTTAAGCCCATATTATCATAGGAAAATAACTCCAACAATAAAGTAAAGCGGCCTTACTTAAATTTCAATTAATTTTAGTCTTTACAAAAGAAAATTAATTATTGTAATTTACATAATAACATAATGATAAGTGCTTCACGTGTAAGTTATACATAACGATAAATTTTGAACAACAAAAGAATTATTCAACTAGTTTACAAACAATGGGGCACAAAAATATAGTTGATAAGGCGATGATAACCTTACAACGGGTTGTTCACAAGAAATAGGAAATAACAGTCATATTGATAACCTAGAAAATATTTCGCAACAATCGTGTGTTATGTATTGTAACTGACTTAATAAACAAAGTATTTTATATCTTTTGTTACTAGTTGGATAATCCCCGTCAAGATCGAATATTACAAAACCAAATAAGTAAATAATATAAACAAAAAATTAAGAAAATGTTTTGGTTAAAATGGAGATTTTTCGTTAATTTTAATGTTGTTTGGAGAATTAAGATATGCAAAAGTATGGTAAAACGTAACTTATTTAATAATTATTAAAGAAAAATATTTAAAAAATGATCCGAAATGCTACATGTGAATAAGGTAATAGTGAAACTAACGGGTTATTGAAATAGTTTCGCATTCAAGTCTGAATACAATTATTTTATCTATTTAGATAATAAGGAACAATGACGTCACACATTTCACTTATCAACGCACAGAAGTACTTGTAAATAGTTAATCTTTTAAAATTTAATTCATAAATAAACTTTTAGGACGTCGTTTTTCTGTAAGTCCTCGTTTACGGCATTGATATCGTCCAATTATTTGTGTATAATGTCATCATTCCAATTATTAACTTCTAATAAAACAACGATCGAACTGTTTATTAAAACAAACGATTAACACAATTAATTTTAATAGACAAAGATCAGCGAGATAATATACAAAACTAAAGCATTGTATCCATTAACCCAGTACCCCTATTCCTTAAATTAAGTTCATAATCAAATTGCACAAGATAATGCAGTTACCCTAATTATTGACAATTTGGTTGATAACAGTAATGGAAACAATAAAATGTTAAAACACAAGACAATATTTTATCTGCAGGTCAGACGACACAAAAAGAGTGACCCATATCATACTTTTAAAGTAAGACAAACAGGCTTGATAAGAATTAATTTGGGAACAAACACGATGATAAATAGGTACCTACCTGGTGGGCGCAGACAGTTTTAGACATAATGATTTAGTATTTTTAAAAACATTAGACATAATATCGTTTGATAACCAAATATTTATATTATGGGGTAGCTTAAATCTAAATGTTTAGTCTCACTATAATCAACTTTATCATTGGTCAGTCGCGGCTTCACGCTCCTAAAATTAGTCGCAGAGCGTGACGTTTTAAAGCCTAAACACTTCCTTGAAAAATCGGCTATCGATCACAAAAATGATTTTACAACTCAAAATAGAGACAATAAATAGTAAATCAACTGTACCCAACTTCTGAAAGTAAATTCAATCTTACGAGTTGAAAAATTTGTTACGATTTGGGGTCAACCGACATTCAAGGTCAATTGACACATCGTTCTCAGCTCCAACAGTTCCAAATAATAGCTCTTTAACTCGACCTAGCAACATACCTTCCACCGCCAACAAAAGCATTGTAAGAAGATGTAGCATTAGCCTTTGTCCAAACCAAAGCACGTGTGAGTCTACTACTGAGGAATCCGCCCTTTATCCCACTATTTGCATACCAACTGGTTCGTCCATACGATATTAATCAAAGGTTTTATTAGTGAACATCAAAGAATAAACACAATACTAAGATCTCTTATAAGGTACCCTCAATAGCATTGTTACTTTTGTCAGAGGCTGATTTATGAGCGGCCACTGTTGTTGGGCCACTCCGTATTGTGTTGTCAGTTTTTGTTTGGACCTCGCCGACATTGTGCGCAACCCCATCGGTCCAGCGGCTTTATTCACGTGATCTCACTTTGATGCTTCTAACGTACAATGCCCTGGCAGGCACAGATTCGTTCATGACATTTGCATGACGCGACACTGATGGCTGATTCCTAATACATCGGCCTATTCAATCGATTTCATGAGATTCTGTATATTAGGCACAATAACTACTACCTACAAGTATTTAATACGCATGTGATTCTTAAAAAATCCTCCGAATTTCAACTCAAACTGATGAACCTTTTATGAGAACTGCAATAACAATAATAAAAAATGCAAAAAGTAACAGGTTTGAAAAAGGACAATGCGCGTGTTATGGGCACCAAATACCGCACTTGTATGTTACTTTTGCATCCAAAATGTTATTGTCAAAACAAATTTCTGATTCCCGCACCAGCCCTTTGTCCTTCGGCTGGAAGCCCTTGACCGTCCATTGTTCGGATTGTTCCCTTGCCACAAAGCCGTCTGGGTAGACCCGCTTGTAATTTTCACGGTTCAATCCATGCCATTCACGCTTCTCAGTACATCCACTCTCTTCCAAATCATTACGCTCTGTACCTTTGTGTTAGCGCTCACCGTCTTTATTACGTGGTAATACTTCTTTGTAAGATTTGTAAGCACCTCATTCTTTATTAGACATCACATTGTGGGCTCCCGTACGTCTCTTATTGGCTGTTTTTTTATCGTGTTTTGAGTTTGTAATGTTTGCGTCATCAATACTAATGATTGCAACAGACAACACAATAGTTATTGTTGTGTAAGCATTTCTTCTTGAAGGGTTACCGGATTCTACATCGTCATTAGATTTAGTTGGTTTTATCGGCAGTTTGGTAACAATGAGTGGTTCTTTTTATCGGATAAATCACGCTGCGGTTTATTCTTTTTAACTGTAAAAGATGGAAAATTACTAATTCCATTTTGGATTTACCGTATTTTACACTAGTCTAGCTTAGTTGATTTAAAAATTAAATTGGGGAAATATCTTTAAAAAAAGAGAGTTACGGATCTTTGGATCTGTAAAAAAAATCAAACGCTGAATGAAACTTTTACAACATTTTATTAAACTAAGAAATTTAACATTCAACTGAAAGAATAACTACAAACAGCTGTTCTACGAAATCTTCGGCGGAACGATGTTTTTGTTCGTATCAGAATTGATGCCATAAAAGTTTCATTATAATCTCCCGAGATAGCGAACGGTCGTATGATTGAACATTACGTGGATGTAGTGCGCACGACTATCTTGAAACGTAAAGGAACATGCATACAGGACAAACTGAAAACCAACATGAATCGTCAAGAAAACAATAAATGTCAAATTAAAAAAATATATTTATACGGGAAAACGGAAGGAAACTTGCGAGTAAATTTCGGAACTTAGTTTTAATTGCATATTTAACCAGACGTTATCTTGATACAGCAAGTGAATACGGGATTGTTACGTAAACAACAATGTAATGACATTTTATATGATTGCAAAATAAACCGTGCTTTATATTATCAGTCAATGGAGACTATCAATTATAAAACCCTGCTACATGGCAAGACATGATTCAAGCAATTGTTAATTGCTACAGAATTGGCGATTTACACGTCACAGTAACATATCATTGTCAAGTCAAAAGTAACCAATATTTAAGCTCTAAAATGTATAAGTTATGAAAACTTATACATTTTAGAGCCTTAAAACATAACTAACGCCACTATGGCCTCTTGTATGATATTGTGTCTTCCAGCTTTGCTTAGTATTTGAAATGTTTATACCGCAAAAGTAGGTAATAACTAAATCTTCTTAGGTCTTAATATGGAAAGTCTTGTTTCATCTTTGAACATCAATTAATGGCAATCCGATTCCACGGAGCCGGCTTAATGATTTCAGAGCCGATTCAAAATTTAAATTCGTATGCCCGATTTTGGAAAATTTATTTCATTGTATTGTGTCTTTAAGTTCCCCAATATATACCTATAAAACGCAGTTATAACCTTAGCCCATATTGATGATGACTTAGACTTTGATGATTCTTGTCTATTTAAGATACCCCTCAGCAATATCGAATAACTAAGGCGATCCTGAAAGACAACATAGTTATTGCAAATCTCAGTTAAATTTCAGCATTGCCAACATTTCACCACAAAGCACCTCAATAAGAATGTTAAACAAAATGCGAACGCTTCAGATCTATGAAGTTAATTAACGAAATTGACGCAAAACGAAGATGCGCCGGCGCATCCGCCCCAGTGGAAACAGTTCGTTATAATCTAATTCGGTACACAATCCAGTCATAAAATATGGCTCCAACAATAAAACAGAAGTGGTTCGTTCTACTTCAGCACTGGCGAAAGTGCTCCATATTATTAGACGGATGATGCTTTTATTACGGCGCACTGTTTAATTTCTTTTAATCCACAAAACTGTCAAGAGGACCGTGAACAGATGTAAAACTACTATTAAACTTGATTTTATCTAGCCAGGAAACTGAAATTGCAATTGAAAAAATAACATAATGTTACTCGTCACTATCTAGCGTATATATTGCACTTTTCATCAGATCTCCCACTTAAGAACGCAATCCCAAACCAATATTGAATGGAATTTTAAAAGTGTGCAATCTGACTTGTTGTCTTCGAAGATAAATACGTTACTCGATCTATGGTAATTAAAACAACCTACATTTTAAATGTTTGGTGTTGTCATGGTAAACTAAATATAATCTAATAAAAAAACTTACTTACAACGCGCGATACAATCTACCAATACTAAATTTTAGTTTACTAACGAACTAGTTAAAGCTCGTTAGTTTTCCGAATAAAACACTAATTTAAATTGAAACATAAATTCTAAAATCTTTTATCTGTTATTAAAATTGAAACAAAAGACATCGTCGACAAAAGACAGCTTTGTGAATCAAAGTTATGAGCGGCCATCTTATTAGCGACAGTAGAATTAGCAACAAATCATAAAAACAACGAAAAGAATGCTACAAGTTTGATCTCGTTGTTTCGCCTGCTATAAATCCTTCTTTCTTCATGATATCTATTAATTCGCGAAGAACACAGAATTTCTGTGTTCCAAACCCAAGGCAAGTACCTACATTAACATGTTTCCAAGACGAAGAATCATGTGATGTAGCTGTCACCACTAAATCAACGAAGAACAATGTTGTTCGGAGGAGAATTACCCTGTTATTGTTGTGTTTTTATAAATTATCGCCTACATCTGATCTCTTTTTCTTTTGTACCCGCACCGGTAGCATCCATCATGCTTGCCGTATTATTGTTTCAGTCTTCGGAATGTGGGGGAAGGAGATGGGAGATCGCTCAACATTAGTCATTGGATTTGCTTTGTTTCATGGGAACTGCTTTTGGGATTAAGAGTTCATGAAGGTATGACGTTGGGTATTAGAAGTTGATACAGATTTAATAGGAACTAAGTCTAAAAAAACTTATGCGTTGGTACTGCGTATTCCTTTACACGGGACTCCATAAGACATTTAGCACACTCTCTAATAATATTTTCACAATGACACAATAAAAAGTATGTGATTTCCAAATATTTTGAAATTTACGTGTTTCTTGCCATCGTTTATAGTAAATAAACGACCGGTAATGAATTTCCATAAAGTATAAAAATAATATAGGAAATATGAAAAGTGCTAAACATGACGTGTCATCTTATCACATACATTTTATTTATTGAGGTATTTTTTTATCCAACAGTTTTATACAACTGAATTCAAATAAACTAGAGTTACCAAACTTGTATTTAATTAAGCAACTTTACAACAGTTTGTTATCAATAAAACAGTGTTATAACCACGCATGGCAATTAAAGCAAGCATTAACAATCGGAGAAGCAATAACTGAAATCTCGACTCCATGCCAATGAGAATTACGGTCCATCCACATTGGAATGACACCTAATTGTAAAATAAATATCTTTTCTAAATTAAAAATGCCATGAAAAAAGCTTAGAAAATGCCATGAAAAAGCAAGCCTTCGAAATATTTTTGATAGATTAAATTTCCTGTATCAATTTGACATGATGTTGGAGGCGGATAAAATCCTTAACTTAATTGTAATTTAAAAAATTGCCATTGAGATTGATTACTCGAAAGTGCAGTCATAAATGTCATCATTTTCAATCATGCAAAAATTGATAAACGAGATGATTTGCCGCATATTTCTAACAATGCTAACCCTATCTTTGACGAGCAGTATGATCGCCGCGTTAGACTTATAATATTCGCGTCCACAACCAAAATAAACCAAAAGCCGAACGGAAGCTGCCGCTATATTATTAGATACGACAATTCTATTATTTTTATTCGTAACACATCTCGGAGATTTGCTCGTAAATCTGCGCTGGCAGACACTTCCACCTTTAATAGTATGGAAATGAATATTCCTAGAACAGAGCTCCCTCTACACCCAATTAGAGACCGGTATTAACGATTCGGTTTCAATGGTTATCTGTTGTAATTTGGCATTGTGAATTGGAAACTTTATTCCATTCATCGGATTCAATTGAGTATTAATTGTAGGTACTTCCATTATGATTACTACTGGTGATTTTGTTTTAATCATTTTGAACATTATGCCTGTTAAATAGTGCTTTGAATTTGCATCTCTGCCTATGAAGATTAAATTTTCAATACACGTTATTCTAATAAGATTCTATTTAATTTTTTAATTCAAAAGCTGTTGTTGTCTTCTAATAATTTTGAAGTCTTGTTTTTAATAAATCTAAGCCAACTAAACTGGCTAAATTAGTTTTAATATAAAACAAAACGAGACTCTACGTCCATTACAATAAAACTAATGACCTCGTCATTGGATTTATTAAAAATTGCCACGAAATTAGAGTCATTCTTGTCACAGAGTATCTTTCAGGTCGTCTGTCGTTTACTAAACGGTACGTACCAGTTGTTTGACTTCGTGTTTCATCGGTCTGGTGTTGCCATCACGAGTGGACACATCTCTCACCCGGCACGCGTTATTTATAAGAAACACCATTCTGTTCATTGTTTCATAATAAAACATTAATTTTGTCAACGGTCGCTACGGTTGGACGACTCGCTCCAATATTAGAACTTCCGTTCGGCTACAAAACAAAAAACTTTGCAATAGAGCACTGGGATTGAATAGAGGAATTCGTCAGTGCGGATGACAGACACACTGGCTTACAAAAACACTGCAAAATCATTTTAAACTTACAAATTGGTCCGCATGTTGTATGAGTCGGCTTTTTTAGCATTTGAACATCAGAAGTTATTGGCGTAATATTTGAAATAAATAGAACTTTGAAAATGTCTCAAAAACAAAAACGTAACATTTTTGTAGTTTTGCACACATGCGATTCTCAAACCACCATCAGAAACAAAACGACGGATACCAGCAAAAACTAAGACTACACGTGCAGGCAAATGGAGGCAAAAAAGGTCAACAATATGTCTAATCTACAAGCCATGTCACAGGCTAAAGGTTACGGAAGGTTGCACAAAAAACCATCACAAAACGACCCTGTGTTCCAGAGAAATCGCCTGTAAATCCTGTTTCTTTATCTCGATTTGCAATCGTAATGATATCGTGTTAGGGTTTGATTTTGAGTGTGTTGCTAGGGTAAGGTTTGAACACATCATTGTTCATACCTTAGGGAGTAGTGACAACAGATTTTTTGTTTTTTTCTCTCTTATTTCACATGTGGCATCGCAATCCTGGCCGATATGTGACACATGTGTCGGTTTAAGGTTACCATACAGTAATGATTTCAGCGTCTCGTATCTGGCTCTGTCCATTACTTTGGTCCATTCTGATTTCTGGAGTCAATGCACTTTTTGCTTTGATCTTCGGGAAAATGTTGGAAATGCGATACGGCTCTTAAATTTTGGCTCTCAGGTATACGTATGAGATGTTTTTCTTTAGCGACAGGTGAAATTGAAACTTGGAAAATGTGAGAATCACTTTGTTCATTATAAATGGAAGATCTTGCGTCACAGAAGTTTTAGGAATTATTCGGTATTAGAATTGTAACGGATGACCACTAAATAGTAGATATTTTGAAGGTAGTCTAGTTTTAAACAATGAGATTTAAGAGATATTGACTTATGAGTTTAGAATTTAAAACAAACTTAAGTCTGTGCCAAGAAGTTAGTAGATACAAGTTTGTAAGCTTGGTTCAAATTGTATCTTTTAGCCGTGGTTTGCAAGAATTAAGTTGGTTTGTGATAAAGAACGGCCAGTTCAGATCCAGACAGACTTGGCCAGCACTGCTCTTATTTGAGCAGTAGTTAATACTATTCTCATCTATATATTGTAAATGTCAGAAAATAATTCTAGAGACTCCGGGATCTCGGTTTTTGAGCACAGCATATTCAAATTAACGTGTAATGCGCAATGACTGACGCATTTATCTTTTTATCGCACTAAAATCACCAGCCGATTAAAAACCGTATTGAATTACGGATGGCGCCTCCCATCCAACGTTACAAAGCCATTTTGTCTCTGGTCGAGTGTTAGCAGACGTCTGGGGCATAGACAATAATATCTCTGTAGTGGCTGCATAAAGCTCATTGTGGCTGAATCAATTAACTCATAATGCCCCATTGTGGGCCGTCCGTAACATTGTCCTAATGTATCTCACTCGTGTATCGAGATACAGTATATTAAGAAAAACAGTGAACTTTCTTTAAGGTCTCTATCATCATTCGTTTGCATTGTGAACCTGTCCCAGAAATAGCAGAAATTGTTCAAAATTCTCGATTTAATAGTACCAGTATTTCCCTTAACACAAACAATAGCAGGTGTACCATATGATTAAAATGTTTCATATGTGGGAATGTCCCGGAAACAGCTTTAAAAACTTTAGAGTATAATCCCATTCTATCAATACATGCATGACAGGGACATGTTTTTACAAAGCACAGCACATCACATTGAGAATACAAAAATCAATTTACACACTAAAATTTCAAGGAATTTGCCCTTTTTTATTTATAACAGGTTCGTTTTAAGTTAATTTATTGCGTGGTTTAGTAATTTCAAGGACTATACAGTATTGTTGTAGGTACAATATACTACAAATACAAAAAAAAAATGATAGTTCACAATTGTGCAACGTTTAAGATGTCAATTTTATCTACTTAACGAGTCTTGCTTAACGAGTGTTCTCAATGTTCCATACGAAGATGCCTTACTGTTATAATTTACCCCATTGTAATCGTAATATAGTTTTTATAGTTCTATTTATGGCTGCTCAATTTATTGGCCAGATATATTTCAGTAGCAGCGCTTCGGTTTAGTATTACACGTAATGTTTTACTATTGTATTACCTACCCTCAGTAAAATTTTGTACCGATTGGGACTACTTTTCCGTTATCATAAAATTTGCAGTAAAATTACTTACAGCAGAGTTTGCATCTGGATTTGTTACGTCAGGTTTTGAAGGACTGAATTAAATAAATAAATAAATGCGCCAGACAATCACACCAATCACCTGGTCTCAAACTAAGGTTTTCCCTTGTACTATGAGTACCAGACGACGGACACCAACTGGGGGCGTCATCCCAGCACACCCAGACTCAAGTCAATTTAGAAAAGTTCGTTTTCCAAATTGACCCGACCGGGAATCGAACCCGGGACCTTACGCGCTTTGGCCGCCTACCTTAGCCACTGCGCCACCGAGGTCGCCAAATGGAAACATACCTGAAAAACAATTAAATTAGTTAGAATTTAAACGATAAATATAATGCAAAATACATCTTCTACTCAATGTGAATGTTACAGAAGTAAGATAAAACGAATGAGCAAATATAAATGTTTTTTTTCTTCAATTGATAAAACTGAGAATGGCTTTTCAAACTAATATTGTGAAGACTTCGCTGGCAAATTTTGTTTCTTTTTAAGTACTACGTGGGTCTCATCAATCCGATACTGAATAGGCTATCACTGGCCTATTAAAAAGGTTTTTTTATCCTCAAAATTACTAACCATCAAGTGTGATAGAAACCTATACATAGCTCGTTAGTGTAGAGATTTCAAAAATCAAACTTTGACCATAAACATTTCATAAGATTTAGTCCCACCCACGGTGCTATAGCGAAAAAAAGCTTTACGCTAAGCCTGCAGATATTCAATACTCATAGTAATTTGTCAAATGCATTGTGTCCATAACTCAGTGAAACGAATCTCTAGACCAAACTGTACCCAATAGAACAATAAACTGGCAAAAATATAAAAAGCGTAGAAATTAGACACCGAACCTATCACTTAATCACCGAAATTCGGGAATCAAAGTTCTCAACAGGAAAAAACGAGAAACAAATTGAAATTCGATATCAAAACCGACTTTCGATAACAATGCGATGTTCTAATAAAATTAATAGTTGAAACTAAAGTGGCTGCTGACAAAAAAATGGCAAAAACGAACGAAAAGTTTGGAAATTGGATATTTTTTGTTATAGAAGCCGGACCAGATGGGCTATAATGCACATGTGTTCAGTTAATCTGTGGGTACAATGCGTCTGAGTGCGTTACGACTCGTTGTCTTGTACGATTTTATTTTTGGAATCAATCTCTTGTTTAGAACTGCTAGGGATTAGTGAACGTCGATAAAATAACCATAATGCCGAAATGATTTACTACTATTGAAAATATTAATTTTCTGTAACGTTGTAACCTAGCTTTAAGCTCAGCTTTAACATGTATGTTCATTGAAGCAATTTAAAAATACAGATCCAACCAAAATTTACATTATTGCACTTGAATTTATGATGATTCAACTTCCAGTAAAAAAAATGAAATATTGAACAGGTACCAATATCATCTAACATTGAAATCCGTTCAGTCTCATTCCAATCGATTTAGAAGTCCCAATTCTGGTTTTCACAATTACTGAAAACAAATTATTAATCCCTTTCCAAAGTGCTGAGTTAGCTTTATCTATAAGAAAGATACTCCGTAGACCTCACTTACGAACAATCAATGGTAAGGCATCTGATCTTATTGTTGACAAATGTAAACATACGTCATCAGATTTATTATGTAAGCAATAGAGTAAGGGTGGTCAACTGCGCATCCCTTTAAACGAATACAATCCATCTCGTGTCATCATCGGCAGAGATCATTAAACGCTAAAGGGATCCCGAACAATAGATATCTTCCGAAGCCGGGGACATAAATTCTTTCAACATAGCCGTAAAATGCAGACTAGGAACGTTGACAAACGCTTTTCTTAAAATTTGGGTTAGAACTGATTCTAACACTACACTTCCATTTTTATCCCATTTTTTTTATGAATTCTTAATTCGTTATCTTTTTGCACTGCAATGATTCTGTGCATATCATTCACATTATCAATTAATTACACAAATGGAGAAACGAATGTAATTGCTATCTTCAAGATGGATCCCACACAATTTCGCCGGAAATTTCACTCTATTTTCGTAACAAAATTAATGAGATGCTTTATGGCATTATTTTTCTCAGTTCTACACAATAGAGTGCAACATAGTCCTGAATACAAATGATAAACCAATCATTACAGCAATAGAGAAGGAAAGTAATTTAGGATTACTTGAGTGTCGTCTATTTATCGATGAGGGATGCTTGCTAACCAACATGTGAGCTGTCACGAGAAAATTAAATAGATATATTATATAACAGATAATTCAAACAACAAAATTGCAGATAGCGAATGAATCTCCGAATTATTACGGCACGCACGAGCGGAAGTCCCACAACAAACGCGTTTGAATTATTATTAAAACAGTTTTTACATAAAACTGTACTATCGCTCACGTATTTATAATAAAGAGTTTACGAGTTTACGTATCGAACGATAGTAAAAGTGAAGTTAAATATTCACAGGATGCAGGACTAGCGGGCCTTTATTGAGAGAACAATGTGTTATCTTTTCAACGAATTTAACTTTTGTCGTAAAATTTTAAATCATCAAATTTATATGGTCACTGTAAAACTGAAGCGGCTTACTTAATAAGCTGTATGAGTTAAAACTGTAGACCACTCGTGTATCTTAATGGGGTTACAATAGCAATCGTTTACAGAAGTTTAATTGATACAAATTACATTAAATAGATTAAAAACTTTAGTATTTGCAATATCATCTTTTTTAGCCTTTTGCCACGCAAATGTATAAGATTTAGAATTTTAAATTAGGCGTTTCCTACTTATTTAGTTTTGGATGATAAAGAAACGCATCACAATTTTAATCAATAGATTATTTAATTTTAAGGATGATGAAGCGAAGTACAAATCTACTGGGCTTTCACTTTATTTTCATTCAAGTATATTTAATCATAATCTTGTAGAAAATACATATCACATTTCAATACTTTGCATATCCATGTATCTTCATAGATCTGTAGCAAGTGATGAGATTTGAAAAAAAAAAGTCAATCCTAAGCCAACGATTTACAACACTAATTAATTCCACCACTTTCATTAAAATCTTCCAAAACAAATTTTTCTGACAAAATTTATCCCACACCTCCCAAATCCGATGGTATAATTAACCTATCCTAAATCAATCTGGGCACAATACTAAAGCAATATGTCAATCGGGGTCTGTTCTGTCGGCCATTTTTCTCTTTTACAAACAAACAGACATCCGAATGACGGGACGTGTTTACTTTCAACTGTCAAGAAGTACCTTTCCCATTTAATTATAAGGAAATCACATCGATCTTTGTTTGCGCGTCAGTAATTGTGTGCGGTCTTAGATTTGGTGGCGAGGTTTTTTTGGGTTTGTTTCATTTGGATTTTCCCCTTATTCCCGGATCCTATATTTGAAAAACAATCTGTTATAGTTACGGGTAGTTATGAATTATACGAGGCGTAATCTGAAAACCACTTACGGAGGACTGATGACAGTTGGAATGGAAAGTAAAATAGGGAACGATATTAACGACTCGTAGTCTTTTTTTTGACACATTACGAATTTAAAAAATATTGGAACCGGATATTAGAGACTGTACTTACTAAACTCAGTAAACTGTAATTTACTTTTCTTTTTTCTATTTCTTATATGAAAAAATAGCTCGAATGATGTCTAATGGGCTATGTTAAATTCTTGGATCATTTTTTTGACAGAGGAAACTTGGGATGGCGCTTTCAATGAATGTTTGGCCGCATCACTTACGTAAATTAGCGAAAATGCATTTTTGTATCGTTTATGGAAAATATTTCAAATCCTATTCTGGGTTAGTACTACCACAGTAACAGTTCTTACGACTTGGTGATTGTTAAACTTATGAATACCATTATGTTTTTAACCTTGTTGTCAGACAACAACAGTTTTCATTTTTCAACAGCGATTGACAGACTTTATAAAATTTGTTATACTCTAGCATAAACGAGAACTCGTATTCCTCCAAACATAGACTTGCGACTCTGGCAAGACGTTGCAACACAACAGAGCAGTAGAATCGGAAGAACGACAGAAGGGTTGTAAAACATCCACAGTCTCACGTGCTTTTTGTACCTACATGACGACAACCACTCTGGAAAAAGTGCACAACATAGAACAAGTGAGATACTAGCAACACTACTAAATAAATTTCAAATTGTAAGACCAGACAGATGGCAGACACTCACCAGTCGAAAGTTGGTAATACTACACATACCTACTACGTCTCTCCAGTAATAAGCTCATCATAACACAATAGGATTAACAAAAGAAAAATTACTAAGCAGTGCAATGAACAAAACCCTTTCACATACATAACAACACGTAACTGGAACACGTGTGCATTGTGAAGGTGCACTATAATGGGCATTTCCTTCGAGGGGTCAAATGCGCGTTGGCACAGGAAACTCTTTATTTCTCGATCCTGGGACGATGCGGCGTGGCACGTAAGGTATACCTGTTGAGATTGATAACAATTCTTTTGTGCAATTACATTGTTGCTGGATTGGCAAAGACTCACCGGTGGTGCTGTGGTAGGTTTTCCGTTCCCATAGTATCACCATTAAAACGACGAAGGCCAGTGGAGCGATTGAGTGGGTTAGTCCTGTTATCCCTTGGTAGGGTTGCAATGCAATTCCCACCGAAAAAATAAAAAAGGTAGGCAAATACTATATATTTGCAGCGCGAATACGGTGATTCGTATTGTCCCTCGATGTACGACTTCAAACTACAGTCCGGCTATATGTTACTATAATCTTAAGAGACATATTCATTTCTCATGATTGATATCCTTATCAAATCCTGCTTGCAACAGACCTTATCAGAAATCAGACCGGACGTTAACTAACCCAAAAGCAAAGAACTGAAAATAGGGCAAAAGGGTAACTACAAACAAAGGGCAAATCTATGACCTCTTTTTAAATCCATCCATCCTCTAACCATTTTTTTTATGATTCTGCTGCTAAACTATTTCTAACAAAACAAATACTACAATGGTACTTCCTTAGTATTCAGAGGGGCCCTTCAGTAATTGTCCTGTAATTGAACAATAAAACACGTGCTGCAAACAGAAGGGTTGGCGACGGTGTCAAACAATGGGGTGGGTATCGCCTACAGTTTTCTTTCATCGATCATCGGATTGATGGTGGCTAGTGTGATACAAGAACGACCTGTGAGACAAACATAATTAAACTGTTGCTTAAAATATCTTTCAGGTTATTTCCGAATTTTAATTATCCTCTATTTACAATCTAATGTATGTTCCAAATTTCATCTCATTTACCTTCATTAATTCCGTAGTTTTTGTGTAAAAGAATAACAAAAATGCATCCATCAATATAGTCGTTTGTTATTTGAATAAATTAAATGGGGACATTATTTCCCATCAGAACCAGACCGGGAAACTGGGAATTTATGCGCTTTTGGTGCCCACACAAGCCATTTATTTGCGCGAACGAATTCATCAAATTAATTTCTAAAACGTTCATTCTTATACATAGTGTAGTTGCAAATAAGTTTCCGTTTTAGATTCCAATAGGAACAGCAAAATGCTGATAAGATAATATCAGGTATACGCTCATTTCTTTTGCCACAAACCAAAGCAGTTTCATCCCTCTCTTTCCCAAGAAGATGAAAGAAACGGAAGACCGTTGTCTACCAGTACAATTTGCACAATACAAGGGTCCCGTCTAATGGGCAAGCGCCGCGCTATTGTCGTCAGCAATGAGGTTTATTTAGCATAAAAATCGGAATAATTCACTTGAAGGGTGTGAATTTTTTGAGAGCAGGGCAATATGGTGTTCTCTAAAGGCGTGAGTTCTAAAATCTACATAGATTTTAGAACTCACGCCTTTAGAGAACACGCCTTTTAAGATTTAAGGAGTTCCCTGCAAATGTTTGCAGGGAACTCCCCGAAATGCGGGGAATTTAAAACCGTATTGTTAATTTGTTGGGAGGGCATCGATGTGAGGGAAATGCGAGGATTTTTTTAAAATGGTGATCAAAAAGAAAATTCATTATTTATCTTTCGCGTTTTGTAATATTTTGGCCAAAAAAAAAACAGCTCCCAGGTTTCGGAAATAGGCATATTTAAGATTGGTATCAGTATTTTTTTCATAGTGTCCATAACAAAATACTGTCTTTATGTGATGAAATAGTCATCGTAAAAGATCAATATTTACAGAATAAAAAATTCAAGATAATCTGAGGTGATTTTTTTTTAATTTTTTGCCGAATTGGTGCCTTTGATTATGCGCGTTGGGTATTTTACGACAGTGGAGTCAGCAATATTGCTTTTAAGTCATAAACAATATTAATGTGTGACGACCAGTCTAGCAGCCAATTTAATAAAAATTTTCAATTATATCTTCAAGAATCTCTTCAATTATTGGACTATCGTGCCAAAGAATAATAAAGCGAAAGAAGTATGACTATATGTTGCACTAACATTTGTTACCAAAAGTATTACTAATTCCAATGAGTTGGGCCTTTGCTGTAAACAGTGGGGGTGAGCAATATCTTTACAAATTAGTCTCCTGGTTAAGTCACGACAGTAAAATACTTAACAGTTATTTTATCCTCGAACAAAGAACATCAAAGAGCATTACAAATAAAATCATGTCATGCTTTGATTGAATCCGCCGAGCTACTATTAATGATAACTACATTGAGATGCCGATTGACTACAGACATTTTCCTTATAACCATGGTGTTTAATTATTTTGTCATTACATCATATCCACGTGGCCTTGTTTAGCATAATATTCTTTGATTTTATTATTTATGGCATTATGTGTAAATAAAATAAAATTAGAACATGAATTAATAAATCCTTCATCATAATTGTGACCTTTAAGGACGGCACACACTATTAGGATGGCACGGTAAGGCATTTTTGAAGGACAGTAATAAACCGAATGTTATTATACTGCAGTTGAAATTTGAAACTTTAAAGCGTTTTAGTAATTGACCCAATCTAATAACAAGGTACGTCAAATCAGGATCATAGTTGTAACAGACTTCGGGCTTCATAAAATCCGATGCAGTTACAACCGAGACGAACACTAATGAGCAAGATGACAATCCTTTTGACGTATGTCGATACGTCAAAAGGATTGTCATCTTGCTCTTTCTGTATACTTTTCGTATGAAACCAAAGTTTTAGTAGTAGCCGAATACTTACCTTACATGACTACATTTTGAGGTACCTACTTGTTTTCTATCTACTTACTAATTTCTTCTAGGGGCTGATTCACAAACGTCGAAAATGATTCGCCAAGTCTATGTTTTGCCTCTTTTCTACCGCAGCGGTAAGTAGTTTTAACACTTGTGTTACAGAAATCAGAAACAACGACGGTACCACAACACCCAGACCCGAGGCAATATAGAAAAGTTCGTTTATATTGACCCGACCGGACATCGAACCCGGGACCTCAGAGATGGCGTGACGCTAAAGTCTGGCCCGCTCGCCTCTCGACTTTGGAGATCGTCGTTTATTAAAGACGGAGACAAAACATTGTTTCCGAATTCGAATCAGATTCTAACGATTTATGAAGTGGTATGATGGGGCCTATCCTAGGCTATGTTTCACGGTACCAGGTCACCACACAAGAACCGTCCTGTCCATCTACTATTAGTAAAAGTACCTTTATTCACGCCGCACGCAGCGACACGCGAATGAAACTGATTCGATAAAGTCAGCAAAATAGGCCAATGAAATTAGGCAAATGAAATGCAGGTAATTAAGTCTGTTCCAAAACATTTGATAGGTTTGCCATATTTAAGTCTAACTGTTGTGTTTTTTTTATTATGATGCGGTTTATCGTCGATTAGAACGATTCAAAATGAATGACTGATTTAGCTTCGTGATACCGATAATTCTCCGATCTCAGTTCGCACAGTGGGGCACAAAGCAGGGACAAAATCCTTTCAATGTCTAAGTACGAACGTTATTCAGCATTTCTATTACATATGTTATTCACAATGGGACGAACAAAGACGAGTCGCGGCAGAGACGTGGCGGGAATTAATAAAAAAAACCGGCAGAGTGCGAGTCGTAATCGCACATGAAGGGTTCTGTATTAGCAAGTAACATAATATAAACATTTTCGTTTCCGAAAGGGTTTCGTATTTTGCCATTTGGCTATAAAATTTTATAAACTGGCCAAGTGCAAGCCGTATTGGATTTCAGTAACTTTCTTTCGATTTTTTATACTTTTAACCTAATTTTTAGTAAGAAAAATGTACTCCTGGTTATCTTCATTGCGTATATAAAAAAATATTAAAAACAAATATTTTTTTATATACGCAACTTATTACTAATTTATTGCTATATTTGTGCCGTAAGAATTGGCAAAAATGGATTTCTTGTGTCAATGTATCAAAAATACAAACCTATAAGTCATTCCATTTTCAAACAGGAAAAAACAAAAAACATTCTTATTGTGTTGATATAACTCCTCATTTTAAACAGCTCAAAGGAAGAACATTCTATATTATTGTATCTGGCCATGTCTACATATTTTTGTCAAAGGTCGAGCGACAAAGTGATTATAAGAGTCTCCTTTATTTTGATGTACGGAACCCTAAAAATCGAGGGCAAACGTAGGGCGGGGAGACTGGTGCGGAGTCGGATGGGCCCGTGATACAATAGCCTGCAAGTACGTGAGCGACCTGTTCAATTTTGACGGATTCTCTTAGATGATTTGTGTCGCAAATCGGTGAAGCCTGACGAATCTGATCAAATCATTAATATATGTAGCTATTGCATCGATGGTGAAATACTAATACAATACCACTTTTCTACCAATGTCCAAATTAATGAAAATAGGATATATTTAGTAAAACATAAGGTGGTAAATCATTTTGTCAAAATAATACAGTTAAGTGGTATCGGTGCTTTACCACTGATATGTTATTCGAGTATCTAATTTTGATCCAAATCCATTATTTAATTTTTTCGTGACATACCTAGTAAGTAACCTTAATCAAACACACCACACTACCTACAGGGATGATGACTAAAAAGATTAGATTAGAAAGATTACAAGCAATGATTCTACATTTCAGTTACATTTTCAATACAAATAAATAAAAAATTATGACGATACGCGCAACAAAATATACCGGTGGGATGATTTACGTCACTGTCGCGTAAAGACTGTACAAAAATGACGTCGCATTTAATAAGACACAATGCGTATTAGTATTTTTTGTTCATACGATAAAATTAAAAAACATTATGTTTTTATTATTTATGACTAAAAAAACAGCAATTTGTTAGGTATTATGGCTATGGCATAAACGTTTTTTATTTAAGGGCGTAACGTATTACCAATTTTATAACCGTTTAAGAAACTTCGCAGCTTTAACTCAATAAACAGTAATAGTGCTTATAATATGACATAGTTACCTATGACTACCGCTGCATAAAATTGCAAAATTGCCTTTTAACACACTCGTAAACCTACTTTTGAACCGCGAATAGCATCACGCATCTATTAGGGGCTTGTTAAATAGTGGAAGAGCTAAATAGTCATAATCAGATGCTATTGAGAACTCATCACTTTAGCTGTGCAATGTCAAAAGAGGGGTTGACGATTTTAATTTGAAGTTTCTTACTTCAAAAACTTACGACTTTCATATAAACTTCCGACCCTTTTACCCGCTTAAGGGCAAAGTCACATAAAATGCGTTCTGAGTGGACTACACCCTAAAAGAAACCTACAAGTCAAAATTGCACGTGTTATAGTTTCTGAAATGGCGTCTTTAACCAATCATTGAGTGCCATTGCGCTATAATATAAATAAAAGATAAATAAATATTAATGTTCCTACCTAGATTTCTTTGACTAAGGCTGTTGCGACCGCTAAGAAGCAGCTCACTTCAAAAGACATTACAGCACACATTAACTGGAAGACTGTAAACGCTCCAAGCTCCACACTCGCCCATAATGTTAGATTCAACATAAAGTTCTTAAACACAAAACCACATCCTATCGATATTTTTCCATCGCCATAAATACGTTATTAAAACACACCGCATCTCTCATTTACGACTCACGGGAACTTTTGACGTTGTCTATTTAGTATTTTTGTTTGGTTAAATAGTTACAATTTTTTTATATTCAACGCATCCGCTGTAAGTTTATATTCGATTGAATTTATGACTGTTTTCATTGCGGGTACTGTTTTATATAAATATATGTGAGACTGTTTCCTGTTGGTTAATAACAGGAATAATTTTTATTAAAAACAATTGGATGCGTTATCCTAGTTTCTAATAACTGTGATGTTAGATTTTATGCCTTCGCTATAGTGCTGCGCGGAAGGTTATCTGAGTGTAGTAATATAACAGTATATTATGGCTTTAATAAGGGGTTGAACTTAGAATAGTCACGTAAGTGGCCTGTAAAAGCGAACCTTCGTTCATTTGGAAAATATGACGCAGTAAAGTGAATACAGTTGTGTTTGAAACGGAATTTCTATTGTAATTAGAAGGAAGTTTTAATTACTTTTTGTTGTTCTATCACTATGTGATGCGTTGATTGCATTGTATGTTACTCGTTTAATAGGTAAGGGTAGACGACTAAAAATTTTCGGTCTGATTGATTACAAAAGCTTGATTACAAAAAAAAATACATTTTTGTTATTTTATCATGTAAACATAATACTTATCTATTACTAAGATAAATTGCACTAAAATTGAGGGCGACGTCAGTTCTTGCCACAGTATAATGTATAGTGACGTACACGAGGTGTCCATCAAAAAATCTCTAGGTACGTTTTTAAAATAAAATGTCATTTTAATGAAGACATTTAGAAAGTCAGAATTTATCTTTCACTCTGCAATATATACACAACAGTTGGAAACAAAGATCTGAAGGCTGGGCTCAGTGGGGTACTGTCAGCCTATGTCCAGCTAAGGATGATAGCAGGCTAATGATGGTTAAAGCGATGAATTAATAATATTCATTCCATGAAAACTGTCATTTATCATATTGTCGATAATTCAATTTCCAGACATAAAGACCAACATACATAGTGACCAACGTTGGTCCCAACATTTGGGCCAACATCCCGATCCCAAAGATACAGTAGTTGCGCTACCCTCTGTACGATTATGCAAAGAGCTTTTTTATGGGACACTTATTCAGATAATAAAAAGGCTCTCTAGATAACATGATCAACAACAATAAGGGAAACAAATAAAATTAAAAACGATAAAAATCTTTTGTGCGACAATTAATTGCATTAAAAACCTTTCTAATGGTTTTCAACGGCGAAGGTTACTGCAATAACTTACCCGACGCCTCACTTGGACTCCACCAACCTCTCAGCATAGTGGTATCGTTAACAAATTGACACATTTTTATTACTCAAAAAGCGAGGTCATTAAAAGAAATTTAAGACCGAAATAAACAGGCGCACAGTGGTGCAGGCCGCCGAACAATTTGGACAAACAACAGATCAATTCACGTTAATTTACCGCCTACTTAATTTAAAATTTTAAATGCGGCAATTTGAGCGTCAAGTTGCAAAGCCAACAATACCGCAAGTTAACATTTTTGAGCTTAATTTTTTTTCCGTTTATCGGCGGCGGGTAAAAGGCAGTAATTAACAATTGTCACATGGGACCCGGGTGACAGTTAGGCGATTTTCTTAAAAACCCTCTTTGTTGCAGACGTGAAAAAGCAAATTAAACGGGCTTGCTTTCAACCGACGTGTGTAAGTAGGCAATAAATACAATAAAGACATGTTATCTTTAAAGGAAAGCTTTTGAGATATCCAATTGCGAAATTATTGAGATCGAGTTGAATAAATATAGAGCTAACTAGCTGTACGGCCTTGTTAATTAAAATTATAGTCTTTTTTTAAACCGAATCTACACTAATATCTAAACGTCTTAAAAAGTCTCACCAATTACCACAAAACGGTCGATAACGTAATTTACAAATTGGCTGTTTTATACATAAACTATGTTTAAATCAAGTGTGAGTTCATATTAATAAAAACAATAAGATTTGACCACCGTGATACAGAAAATGTGTCATTTTTTTAAATAAAACGTATTGGCAGTTCAAGTTGAAATTTATATTTTATATTTATTCTACAACTAGCGACCTGCCCCGGCTTCGCACGGATGTAAGGTAAATACTTAGAAATATAAGCTTTTCTATTCTTTATTACACATAAAAACCTTCCTCTTGAATCACTCTATCTATCAAAAAAAACCGCATCAAAATCCGTTGCGTAGTTTAAAAGATTTAAACGTACAAAGAAATATTGAGACAGAAAAAGCGACTTTGTTTTATACTATGTTAGTGATACTAGTACTGGACCTTAAAAATATAGAATTATTCATAAGATTTTCATAATGCCCTAATATTTATATGAGTAAATATATATATTTTTTTCATTTTATTTTACCATCAAAAGGTAAATAAAACAAGAATATATTTAGAAAAAAAAAGATAAAGCAAACAAAAAAAATAAACGCCTAATATGTTTTTCACACTCAGAACTGCGTTTCTATACAAAACGAAACATTTTAAGTTAATAATTAAAAAAAAAAAAAACTTAAAAATACCACAAGGGCACCAAATAGGAAATATATACAATTAAAGCAATAAAAACGTACCAATAATCGGTATTGAGATAGAATAAAAAAGAGAAGTAATAAAATTAATCCAGGTCAACGTTCTCCGTGCTAATTTAATATGTAAATAGAGTTGAATAAATTATAAATAAACGTTTGCTGGCTGTTAAATCCTCCGATGCGCTTTTTCGTTACAAAAACAGCTGTTATCCTTGTCATAAACCACGGGATTATTTAATTCTTATGTAACCGAATAACTTTATACTTTTCTGGGTAAGTAAAGCAGATTAACAAAGGATATTTCCGATTTTTTTTTCTTATTAGTAATGTTTTTTTAAGCAAATTATATTTACAAAATACTCTTACCTTTGTTTATTACTGAGTAAAATCATGTTAACAGTCACAAATATAGTCGATAATCTTGGTTAGAAAAATCCAAAACAGGCAAGTTTTATTAAGTGCTAAAATACCCAGAGCCAATTTCACCGTCAGATTTTTAAGCGTAATGTCATTTTTAATGCTTATTTTATTGATGTTTATAATGATTTCTTTTTTTTTTCTTCACTATTACCGCACCCATATACAAACTATCTGCACGACTCAAGGGTTAACTGGTAGAGAATGCCCTTAGCATTTAATCCACCTGTAGCACTTATTTGTGCAAACAAGTTTTTAAATAAATAAATAAATAATTGTTAGAATTATTTTGGACCGGCAGTCTAACATGTGATTATTAACTAGTATCTCAAGCCATCGGTGTAACAAAAAGTTATGTTGTGTAATCCGACCCTTAAATTGATTGGCGAATAAAGATAAAAATTTCCCGCAGTACTTATTATCACCTCTCTGGCCTAAATAAGATAAGGCTTATGTAATTATCTCTATACGAAATGATTTAACATCATTTGTAAGGATATTACGGACTCCTTTGTAGGAGCCTTTTTATAGTTTTGATAATAATAGGTACTTTAAATCTGTCTTTTCTTTTGTTTTGTCTGTACTGTCAAATTCCTTTCTCTTAAGTTTGTGTAAATATAAATATCAGCCTAATACGTTAGGGTAATACATCAGTGTATTACAAGGACCAATCTCACTACGCTGGCGTAATGTGCCTGATCGCAAAACCAAGCAATGTCCAAAAGATCCAAATAAGCTCCGAACAAGGTATTGAACCCATTACCAACACCACTAGACCATCGAGGCCTCCCTATTGATCTATTTATCAGTGGACATACCAAACATAATAATAATGATTAAACATTTACACAATAAATGCTTCCTGCAAAATACAAACACCAAATTCAATATGAGCACAAATCAGACACTAAATCATTCAGAGTTAACATGAGATGACAGACCACAACTGGTTTTACCATGCTACCTACCTAAATGCATTTCACAAAAGCCAATAGTGTAAAATTTATTTACAATAACAGTTTATTATTTATTACCCCACTGGAGGGCAAAACTTAGATAAGATTAAGCTGTTCCACTACTGTGACATCATAATCGGATCTAGCCTGTTATTTTTTTTCTCAATTCATATTTTGCACGGCCGTACCCGTTTCTCGATATATGATTTCCTTTACCTAAAGGTTGTCCGGAAGAAATTGCTTTCTAGCAACAAGACCGCCTAAATTGTACTTGAATTTGTTTGTAAAACCAATTTCTGTAAATTTTTCTATGCAACAAAGGGTATATCTATTGATCTATCTAGCCTTTTCAATGTACCTGGCACTCATCAAACACTCGTGACTGTCAATCATATCAATAAGAATTTATTCTTAGTAACATAGTAATCAAAATCCATTCAAGATTCTTAACTTGTACTACGATTCTACAATTATCAACTAAATTGCTAAATAAATTTCTTAGTTTAAGTAACAAGAGATTAAAATCAATTATGCAATCAATTCGAAATATAGGTAGGTACTTATCAATGTAGGTAGCTTGATTTGCACTTTTATTTAAAGAATGAACACTAAAACGCTCCAAGTCTCACTCTCATTTTATCATTTAAACTGTCTTTTTAGTTATAAGATATTCCATTTGGCGTATAAAAACAGGCCTTAGCATTTAAAGCCAAAACTAACGTTACAACTTTACGCGAAAATTATGATAAAAAGTTTTCATTCATTTATCTACTGACAACTTATTTTAGTACCTAAAGGTACATAATAATCAACGAATAAATCCAGTTTTTCCATATCCGTTCCCCTTTTTAAGGACTTTATTGTAATCTTTTAAAAATGCTTCTTCCAAAAAACAATTGAACTAATCTGACATAGTACCTAAGTTATTACAATAACAATAAACCTGGCTAGAATAAAACTACTTGTAAAAAAACGAATTCGAAACTTAAGTATCGATTAAAAGATGCAGTATGCTATAATGTAAAAAATACTATCTTTGTTGGACCCTTAGAGATATTTTAGGGGAGCAAAAGAATGGACACGAAACGTTTTGTCAAAGTTTGACCGTTAACGATTCACTGGGCACGTCTTGACCTGTCAAATTGTATAAATAAATGTGTAATACTGTGCAATTACTTTTTTTTTAATAAAATAGTATTTTTCCTATCATTCGAATCAGCTATTATAGCACCTAATAACTATTTCTTATAATTTACCTATTAGGTGAAAATTAATAAAAATATGAGAAGAAATCCGCAGAGAAAAGTTTTATTCAAAGATATATCAAAACTGCGTCTTCACTTATGATTAACCATAAAATGACAATCATGATTAACTATTTAAAATTAAAATTCAAAACTAGTTACACTTTCCGCCACACATCTACTTTCTAACCACATTTTATGTGACCAAACGAAATGGATGATAACTATCTACAGTAATGTAAATTAATGAGTAACAAAAATTAAAATTAGAAATTACCTTCAGGTGCGTTATCATTGTTCCTCTCGCTGTTTGTGACATCAGAAAAAATCTGCGGCGAAACCGAACGGCGAAACGCAAATAAAAATGCAACTTAACTACAAATAAACACAAGTGTCCGATCACATAGGCTCTTTGGCATTATTTCCTTAGCTTCACAATCATTGTCAGAAAGTCCAAAAAAAAACAACACACACAAATAAAAACAAAACACAAAACAATAAGTTCGAACACAATAAGAATTCGTCCGCGGGAAGAGTTCGTCGCGCGATCTAAAGCGTTCGAAATTCGAAAATTGGAACGGCGCGCATACGTCCGACGATCGCGGGCCGTCGGTACACAATGCTGGCAGATCGAAGCGGGCCGACAATACGCGCGCGCTACAATAACCACCGCCCCCCGCCCCGCGCCACGTGCGACAAGGACGCACCGACCTAATGTCACTGCCCTGCGAACAATGCCGTCCTTCGGAGGCCTTTGCTTCCACAATTTGAATCAAACCTCAGATTCTGAATTCAAATTCGTAAACCACACACAATATCCTATCGAAAACTGCCAGTATTTGACCAGGTTGCATTTAAAACCGCGTTTACAATCAATTGTCTATGCGGAATAACAGCTTTCATTCCGCGGAATCTATACAAAGCCAGTTCAGCCCATCCTTTTCTAGCGGGAGCGTGTTCCATCTCGCTCGTGCGCATTCTTCCGCAGCTAGGCGAGGCTCTGTCTCGCTCTAGGCTCCGCCCAGACGAACGTCTTTGGGTGCGATCCGGCGCACAGTGTGCGTCGCGCGGTGAATAGCCGGGCATTGTGAAACGATTTTCGCACACCACAATGCGACTCAGGTGGGTGTGCGCTGAATCTATGAGGGCGTTTAAAAAGTCAATACAATCTCTGTTACATTTGTATTTGCGGAGAAAATTTTCTTTCTTCTGCGGCCGGCGGCTGGGCGTGTTGTGCTATTGTGATGCGAGGCGTGGCCAAAGAAAGCGCTCTATTGTGTCACGACTCCCGATTGTGCCATTGGCGAGTTCCTATTGTTAAGAATTTCTCACAGAACGAGTTGCGTTCGCGAAATATGACACCCGAATCATGCTCACTTATTTGACAACCTCAACGCCGCAGTAGTCAAGGCCGAAGCGCTAGGTCCCGGGTTCGATTCCAGCTCAGGTCAATATTAGAAACCATTTAACGGGTCAGCAGTTATAATTATTACCAAAAAACATAATACACATTATTTCAAGGAAACAAAAAAATACATATTGTGTTCATATTTAGTTTTTACGAATTAGTGACGTAAACTTTGTTGTGATGTTACATCATCAAATCTTATTTATTTGTTGAAGCTAAAACTCAATTTTAAATGCATTTCTCTACTCTGATAGACTATTTACAATTATTGTTACGTCTAGTACTCATAATATAAAGAAAAACCTTAGTTTGCGACCAGGTGATTGCTGGGATTCTCTGATGCATTTAGAATGTGTACCTATTTTTCATTTATTAATAATGTCAGTACTTAAATTTTCAAAGTCAAATACCTCTGTATTCAAGTAGGTTACTTAATAACACTTTATAATCGTTATCGGATACAATGCAAAGTGATTCTACTGGTTACGTTTGTAGCACTCCGCGCTGTCATGAGAAAAAAAATGGCCGACATTAAACAGCTGGCATTCCCGCGTTATCTAATAATGTGCATAGTTTGTCGCCATGATAACAGTTGCATGCCCTTTCAAGTAGCTTTAATTTAATTAGAAATGGCTATCTTTTCTGATAGGCGTTAAGTTGTATGTACTAATTAAAAAACATTTGCTTTGTATTCGTGCGTGTCGGGTCGTAAATGTTAAGTTATAAGAGTCAGTTCGAACAAGGCGACATAAAATGTTTTTATTTAACGTGTGCAAAATTCTAGATGTCAGTCAATCGATGGATAGTTGTACATTGAGATAAATAAAATGCTTTAGAGTTTGTTTCTTACATTTCATTTAATATCTCAGAGATAATGAATTGGTAAAAAAGCGACTATGGCTCTATATACCTTTTCACGTAGATTTTCAAAATATATATGTAGGTACCTAGTAAACTCCATCCATTTTCACTCCAATTCATGAATACATTTAATGATCATACAGTTTTATAAAACTCAGTGGAGGAGTATCTACCTATGTTTATGTCACTATTTTGGTAAGACGACGACGAAAAAATGACGTAGTGTTAAGTTTGAACACAATTTCTTTCAGTAGATTAAGTTTTCATACTAAGAAAAAAATTGTGAAAACAATTTAATGTTCCACCCTTTTCTGATCATAGTTAAAATCGAAGAGACATGAATACAGATCTGAGTAATCTTAAAATACATTTTCGAAATAAAATTATGTCAGTGTCTTATTTAGTACAAAACCTAAATAGATGAATTCTCGTTCAATACAGTAGAAAAGTAGTGAAATTTTAATTTACTGATAACCAAACGTCAGCCTAAATGTGTCTTAGGTTGTAACGAATAAATTAATATTTATTAACACGCCCTTAAGAGGTCAAGTGGGATATAAGCACCTGTGCTCATTAAGTTGTATCTTCGTAATTATCGAAAATTATATATCGTTAATTGCCTTGATTGAATGTTTTTGGATCAAAAGCCCGTTACCGTTTACGAACTAGTTCTTTAGGGCTATAAAAGTTATCAAATGATTCTGTAACTATAAGTCGCATATATCGTGTGAAATTTGTGTATTTTAACGGATTGTAAGACATTAAAGAAAGTAGTTCATGACCTATTTACGTCATTCCGGGACACAAAATGTCCTTCAAGTTATTCTAGCACCTTGATATCTATCTATAAATCAAATTTCATTCAAACCTATTCAGTTTTGTCATAAAAGAGTTGTTAACAGTATATCATTACATTCATGTATTCTTACAAACTGTGTTTATATTATTAGAAAGATAATTAATAGACGCTCTACAAATGTCAAATCATTTACATCACAAATCAAAGGTCTACGTGAATAAAGCAATTTTGAAATGAATTAAAAAAACCGCATTGTACTTTATCATCTCTGAAAATGTCAGTCTAAGAAAATTTAATTACCCCCGCGTCTTTCACAATCGTAACTTTAAGGAGGCTCAATATTGACACAGCATTACGGCGGTTTAATCTCTCTTTGAAGGACAATGTGACCCACATCGGGGCGCAGGCGTGGAAGAATGTGTGTCTCGGGGCCCACCCTCGGGGGACACGGGGGTGTGGGGGCACCCGCGCCTTTATTAGCTGTACTGGGAAAATCGCTTTTTGTTCGCTTGTATCATTTTAGCGTTGGACAAGCCGCTGTGATTGGACTTTGTTTTGTAGAGAAGCTGTTTCTTCAGTGATGTTTATTTGTTATTTTGACGTTCTTTATATTAATGGTTAAGCATTCATTACTAATTAATGTTAGACCTTGGAAACTATGTAATTGTTCGTTTTGATAAGTGAAACTTGTGACGTCATAAATAGCCATTTTTAAGGTATTTAAATATAAATATCTAGGAATCGTGTTTTAATAGTTACTATTCAAAACTTTTGGAGAAAAGTTTGTGTCCAAAAACGTCCTTACCGAGAGTCGAATCCGGAACCTTTCGCACTTCGGACGCCTAACTAAGTAAGCCACTGGGCCCCTGTAAAATTCTAGTAGGCAGGTAATGTATGTTGTGAATGCATTTAGATCAAATTTGTTAGCTAAACTAATTGAATAATAGAATAACATTAAATGATTATTTTTATCCCAACTAATATGAACGAAGTCGCAAGCAATAGCTAGTGCAAACAATATTTTCCTAATTAATTACTTACAATAAATATTTAATTTCGTTTTAACGTGTTTAATTTGGTAAATTTTAGGTTACAATTTTCAAGAAAAGATTGTAACTGTGCTGAATTTGAGATGTCATTCAAAAATAAAGCACGCTACACACAGGCGTGAAAGTGTTCCGCTCGCTTCAGCGGCTTCTGTTCAGTGTGCCCGCGGCCGGATTACCTACGGACAGGGAGCGGCCCGCAATTACTTGATTGGTTTTGTCGTTTTGTTTCCATTTTCAAACGATTCAGAAGCATCTAGGTATTTTCAAAAACGTATTGTGAGTTAAACATATTGTTATATGTTTAAAAATAGGTATACAACGCCCGTTTAATTGTAAAATTTATAAATTAGTTATCAATATTATCAAAACATCGTCTTCGTCTCGATTTCTTTGGGATATCATTATCAGAACTTGGTTTCCTTTGTAACCCTTGATCATTTTCTTCCCAAGAAAAATCAACAGTCGGTACTTACCTGTAGGTAAGTAAAAAATAGATTAATTTTTCAGGCAAAGACTACCTACTTACTTAATGGATTTTAATAAAATTTGGTCGACTGTCATATTGACAAACTAAATTAAGTATGAGATGATAGGTCCAACTTTGTAGCTCAAAATAAAAAAAAATAAGGTGGTGGACAAGGGACAACAGATAGTCATTTCTTAGTTGGGAATAGAATTTTTAACATACGTTCTAGTGCTAATTAAACAAAAAAAATAGGTTTGAGACATAACCAACCATTACTTTGATTTTGTGGTAAAAAATAAAATAAAAAACAACGACAATAGGTACAACAACATCCAGACCCCAGACTGTACCTATAGAAAAGTTTGTTTCCTAGTCACCCCGACACGTATCGAACGCGGGACTCTTCGGTTCGTTCGCCTCACGGCTACGGAGGTCGTGATATTGAAGAAAACAGCATCAGTGATGCCCCTATTTAAACCATATTCGCATAATGAACCGCCTTTGATTCTAATCTCGTTCAGAATGGTAAACTTTGGCCAGTGTTGAGTGCGCCCGAAGATTATCGGATGGGAAACGAGTTGCAATTACTTGATTGGTTTTTGGTGTTTTGTTTGTTCGGGGTCCTTCGCGTCTCGTAGACGTTTGAGAGTTAATTAGTTCTGTTACGTCTTATTAAAGTTTCTTAGCAAGGTATTTTAAATAAAGATATTTATTTATTTCAAAACTTTATTACTCAAAAAGGAACAAGTACAAAGCTTAATGCATTCTCTACCAACCATTATTAAATAATCTGTGAATATTTTTAGCGTAATCTAGGTATTTTGCTGTTATCGTTTTCAACGTTTTTTTGTATGCGAGCCCTCTAATTATTTATTTTATTCTTTATAATATAATGTAAGTATTGGTATGTTAATAATATAATAATAAATATTGCTAGCTAAAGCACTTGTGTTACAGAAATCAGGAACGACGGTACTACAACACCCAGACCCGAGAGAATACAGAAAAGTTCGTTTCCCATATTGGCCCGATGGGGATCGAACCCGGAACCTCAGAGATGACACGACGCTAAAGTCCGGTACGCTCGCCTCTCGGCTACGGAGGTCGTAAAAAAAACCTAGGTATATTACTTAAGCAAATTTCAAGTGCTTGTTAACGCTTATATGTAAATTATAACGGTTCATAAGATCCAGTCTGTTTACAAACGGATATAAAGCGAAGTCTTAGTATTAGGATTCCGTTTTTTCTTTAGTTACGGAACTCTAAAAATTGACTATTGTAAAAGCACTTTACAATTTCAATAGCTTGTCACACCTCAATACTAAAATAATATCAGTTAAACCTTTTTACTTCACACTCGGCTTCCTACATCTTTATTCAACTCGTCACGGCGAGATCAAACAAATCGCGTGCATAATCGATGCAGAATTGCAGAATCGATGCATTTTAAATTTGCAATGTTGTTCTTGGCAGGAAAGCCTTGTCAAGTCGCTGGAAGCATGGCCGAGCGAACATGGTGCTATCATTGAAATAGGTAATCCTATCAAAATTATAATCGTGAAAGTTTGTAAGTATGTTAGGATTTTTAGATGTATAAATAAATGCGCCAGACAATCACACCTATCACCTGGTCTCAAACTAAGGTTTTTCCCTTGTACTATGAGTACCAGACGACGAATACTAACTGGGGGCGTCATCCCAGCACACCCAGACTCAAGTCAATTTAGAAAAGTTCGTTTTCCAAATGGACCCGACCGGGAATCGAACCCGGGACCTTTCGCGCTTTGGCCGTCTACCTTAGCCACTGCGCCACCGAGGTCGTCAATGGTCAATGGTAAGTATGGATAATTATGTCTGTTTTTACGCATTTACGAAAAAACTAATAATGCTCGGTTCTAATATTTGAAAAAACGGTCTATTTTAGTTACCTACGGATAGTAATAAATTATACAAGGCGTCAGCTAAAACAGTTCCGGGCTCTTTTTTTTCCCTACCTGACTATCGATGATGGCTGCGAAGCCTTATCATCTTTACTGAGTTTTCGGGGGAGCGCAGATGGCTCTAACCCCTTAAAATCTAGACTCGTAGTTAGTTCAAGAAAAACAGATTGTCATTTTTGACAAATTACGAATGGTAAAATATTGGAACCGGGCACAAATAGATTTTAATGAAATTTATTAAAATGTTAATTAAGATGCTAGATTAGCATTCAGGAAACTTTTTAACCTAAAATAAAGCGAAGTCGAGGACAAAAGCTATACATAAGTATAATAACTAGAGAGACTAACATGTCTATACTACCTATGTAATATTTTCCGTTAAATGCAGCTTATTCATTTCTGAAATTATTGTTTTCTTTTTTTTTAATTGCACTTCAAGATTGACCTTATCTCACCTGAAACAAGTGGTAATGAGGTCCTAGCTTCCTAGCTAGTACAGCATAATAATCTGGACTTGTCGCCCTTACCTTGAAGGCTTGACCCCTGCTATAATGTAGCACCCCCCAGGAGCTCTGGAAACCTTACTCACACGCAGGAACACAACAACACAGAAGTGATTGTTATTTGGCTGCGGTGTTCTGTATTTGGTGGAGGTATTTTACCAGTCGGGCTGCTCCAGTTCGAGCGATAAATCGCTATGCCCTACCTCTCTTAATAAAAGATAAGATTAAAGAGATAAGATGTTAATTCTGTCACAACACCTAAAACAGACAAGCATCATTATTTTTGCATCAGTTTGTATACTCTACTGAGGTACTCCTTGCAACGGCGGATCCAGGGGGAGGGTCGTAGGGGGGGTCATGACCCCCCCTGAATGGTGCAGTGCAAGAATTGATGAAAATAGCCATTCACGCTAAACACTGCCCGTGCAACAACCATGTGCTCAATAACTCATTGGAAAGATCATCCAAAGTAGTTTCCTATTGCAATACTACTACCACCTTTGAAAGTTTATGAGGAAAATATTTTTGTTTTAAGTTAGAGATATGAAAATTTGGCACAAATATAGCTCGAAACTTGGATTAAAACAAAGACTTCTTTTTGTTTCGAATATTAGGGGAGATAGGGGTAAAACTGACCATGAAACGATGTAGTCCACGCGAACGAAGTCGCGGGCACAGCTAGTTAAATTATAAGTTCTTGACTTGACCACGACTATGTGACCCCCTCCTGGCGCCAAAGCTAGATCCGCCCTTGACTCCTTGTCACATTAAACATCCACGTAACTAAGTGATTTAAATACAGTTAGCTTAATGTAACAAGATACTGACTTGTTCACTAAAGATGTTGACTGTACCTACACATGAGGAATGAACTGTAAATAGGTATCAGTTCATTCAGCTTAGTCAGTTCATTTAGTACGTTTGGCAGCTGTCAATACAGTAACACAGAACCTGGGTACGTACCTTCATGTCAGTTTCTTTAAAATGTAGTAAGTTTTAAATGTAAAGGCTAGTCTGCACAGGCCCTAAAGGCGAGGTGGCCGCTAATTGGCGTCACTTACCGCTATCCGCTTACAGATCGCTCGCGCATTGTCCCGTTTCCGCTTCTGTCCGCTTTTTTCGCTCAATTAGTCGCTTTTGTAAGTGGACGCGAGAATCCTAGATGTGAAGGTACGTACGTACACTCACTTAAACATAAGGTGAGGTACGTACGTTCACTTATTATTATAGATAACTGGTTTAGCGGAGTTTCAAGCTGTGAAATAGTTTATTATCCCAAATTATTGAAACATCTGAATAGTTTTGTTTCTTTGAACTTGCTAATCTCTGAAACTACTATGTATTACGAATTGGAAAATATGTTTGTGTTGGGTAGTCAATTTATCGATGAAGGTATCAGATTTTATAACATCATTGCTATAAGGCCACTAGTGTACAGTCAGCATCATCAGTTTGTATACACCTCAGTACCTTGTCACACTAAACGTCCATGTGGCTGAGTAAGTGAAATAGACAGTTAGATTAATGTGACAAGGTACTGAGTTGTATACAAACTAAAGACGTCGACTGTACCTAATAAAGTAGAACAACGATTTCAAGTATATAAAATACTGATTATATAAGTGCATGCCACATGAAAAAAGGAAAATACTTTATAGTTCAATGACCGTTTTATTAGTATATATTGTTGCAACATTAAAATAAACGTATTATGAACTACACCACTTAAATTAAAATAACAAATTTACATTAGTTAAAAAAACTTTAAAAAATATTACATTAGTAGGTAGGTATAGTATAAGTATGTATACCTATATTGAATGGTATCTATTTCGAACTTCAGAAATTATTCCCAGAAATATGATAAGGCAGCTTTAAATAGTACCTATATCTACATATGTAACTCAGTAAGCACATAAGTAGATATGAAAATAACTCCCCTATAGAAAGTGATATTATACAAGTGGAACTAAAATTTAATAACAACCAAATTATAAAGACGCGGCAAAGATCAAAGCAATAAAATTGGCCTGTAAGAACATGTCATCGTAATAATATGTGTAATAAATAATAATCCGGGAGACACTATTTTTGCCTTAGATCAATTTATCCGTTGGATTGAACGTCAAACCTAAGTGAATATAAAATAAATGAAGAGATGATAAAAAAATCAACTTTTAAGTATCAAACTAAGGTCCTTCTCAGATTAGCGACTTAAAAAGGTGATTTCTCAATTTGACCATAATTAAGTTTTTTATGTACTTAAGTCGCCGATAACTACGTGGTTTATGAACAGATTTTGATGATTTTTTTTGTTGGAAAGGAGGCATATCGACTGTGGTACGGTCAGCATACATATTTTGGATGTAAAAAACTAAGTACCAAGTCAAATTATGTAAGTTTTGTGTAATAACGGGAATTATGGGGAATTCTTAGGGTACACAGAAAAAGCGTGCTAATCTTTAGATGTTTAATGGCAGACACCCAATACGTTGACAATCAATGACTTGTCACCAACCGTAAAGTGGAAACATAAGAGGAGTACGTATGCACATCACATTATGAGAGAGTTGAGGATGTAATAATTTGTTTAATTTGACCGCTTATTGTGACGAGGTACTAAGGTGTATGTGCAAACGAGTCATTTTAACTGTACCATAATGACACTACGTAGGTACGATCAGATGATGACGTAGACAAATTGAGGGGGAATCGGTTTTTTTCGCTAAAAATGCTTACATTACGAGTACCAGATGACACTTATTAGTGGTACGTCAACTCAGCAGATCTAAATTAATTTATAACAGGTCTTTAACTGATTCGAGTGTTTAGTAATAAGTTGGAATAAATAATATATGGGAATTATGCCCTTTAAAAAAATGTTGTAGTATTAAACCTAACTTTATTCCTTTTATGTTATTGTATGTTCGATCTGTTTATGTAAAAAATAGGTTAGTAGGTAAACCAGAAGAATTCTGTCCTGGCAAAATATTTTTAAAGTTCAGTACGATTTCGAACTCATTACAGTTTAGTTAAGTAGTTAATTATTATTAGCGTTGTTCTTTACATACAATCAATCGTATTACATATATTAAGTATTGTAATGTAAAGATAATAATTGCGATACCTCCAAACGAGTACTAGCTCGTAGACACATCTCCTACTTAAACAAGTAAAATATTATTAGGTGCTCTTTGAGAAGTCGATGATGCCTCCATTAATTTGGGAGGAGGGAACTAATACAAGGTATTTAACATACCTACAGGGTGAATATTCAATCATGGGTTGTGTATTGAGCGAAATTAAAATCTTAGTGTTTATATAGGTTTCAAAAAGAAGGGCTAAAAGCTAGTTTGTCGAGGGTCCTAGATTCGATTTCCAGTTATGTCGATATAGAAAATAAACAAAAGTCTGTGTGTTGTGTACAGTGGTTGTTTCTAATTTTTGTATCACAAGTGCTTCAAATAGTTAACACAGAATCTGAGCAATGTTGGTAGGTATAGAATGTGATGCTGTCCAAAATAATCAACATGAGATACCTACCTTTGCTATTATTAAAGACTTAACCCCGCAGTGTGAGATTAAGTTTAAGGTTTAAAAAGCAATTTTTGGGTATGAATTTTAATTCCAAAAGACTTGTTCCTTCGAGGTTAATAAGCTGGAGTGGTTAACGTCTCAAACTTTCCCTACGAACTTTACCTTCCCATCAAACACCCATAAGAACATGGGAACAACGTGAAGGGTGGAATCAATCCGTTAGCAACGAGGGGCTGTTAACCCATGAGATGTCCCAACTTCGCAAGTGAATTAGAATCAAATGAATGTGTATTTTGAAACGCGATCATTTGCCTTCCAAGATACATTTGGTACGGAAAATAGAGATGTTGTTTGGCGGTTTGAGTAACTTCTCTTTGGGGGGTGGTAATTAATAATTTGGGAACGAATGAAGTATCGTGCGTCTGTTTATTGTTTATTTATGCGGATGGTTTAACGGTGTGCTGCTGATGTAGATATGTCAAATGGTTCGGTATTTAATATTATTTATATTCAAAGTGAATCTTTTTTTATTCACATAGATTACATTAGTAATACTTATGAATAGTCTCTATATAAAGCAAATGAAGCTACCTCCGGTTCGGAACCTATAACTAAAGAGAAGATACCGGCAAGAAACTATAACGAATATACCTTTACACTGTAAAAATAATTTGGCAGTAGGAAATAAGGTCTTCTTTTACGTCATCACATATTATATTGACTCCATATAAGTTGAACAAGATTCTAGCTATTGGCACTAATGAATTTTGTTTAGTTTTTTTATATCAATTTAGTAATTCTTTAGTTAAGACACGACTATACCTATACCTTAGTAGTTTGAATCCAACACTAATGTAAATATTTATTAAAATGTACGCATAGACAACGATTAATAAAAACGTTTGATGTAGCAAAGATCGCTGATTACATTATACAAAATATAATTTGTAGATGGGAACAAAACTGAATTCTCTAACGCTTTATAAAAAAATAAAGTAAAAAATCAAAACCGTCTCAACAGGCAAGACTATTAAAAAATGATCTCTTGAAATATGTAGGCAGGTTCAGAAATGATTTTTCATAGTTTAGGTGAACAGGTAGGTATCAGTTTTCACTTATTTCAAAAGCGTAATGATTTAAAACTAAATAAGGTTATCCTTACACATAATTAATAAGCAAAAAACCTGCCTGCAATTGACGACATCCGTAGCCGAGAGGCAAGCGGGCCTGACTCTGGCAAGCGCCATCTCTGAGGTTCCGGGTTCGATCCCCGGTCGGGTCAATATGGGAAACGAACTTTTCCATATTGTCTCGGGTCTGGGTGTTGTGGTACCGTCGTTGTTTCTGATTTCTGTAACACAAGTGCTTAAGCTACTTACCACAGAATCAGAGCAATGTGTGTGATGTTATCTAATATTTATTATTTATTTATTTATTTATTTTATGTTCCTCAATTGTCGTTCAGAAGTGTATGCTATGTACCTATAAAAAAATATCATATAGGTAAATAAAGGTTATCGATTTAAAAAAAGGATCTAATTTTTTTACTTTTTACTATTAATTAATAACTTAGATACCTATCACTTGTAATGAGACTAAATTCTTTTACCAGCACTTTACGTAAGTGCACATTCTAAATTTATCAAGATAAAAAAGAATAGGCGACTCGCTAAACCCACACGATGTAATTTAGATTAGATTTAAAAATACCAAAGTCATGTAAATGTTTTATTTCTGTCCCTTACTTAAAAAGTACCTTAAAAGTAGTTTAAATAATGTAGTAAGGGGATGAAACTGGCGGGTCACGGGAAGACTAAGATTTTATCGAGTGCATTAGTGCATTTAATGGCTAACTGAAGTTTATCTCTATCCTCGATGAACGATTACCTAGTTCTTAATTGACAGAAATAAGGACAAGTATTATTAATTAAATAAGTAACTTTGTATCGACGTTGGAATGTGCAGGTTACAGATAGTCTAAACATAGTTTTAAATTGTGCCTGTTTTCAATATTTTACGATTCGTAATGGTTCAAAAATGACTACCCGTTTTACTTCAACCGACTACGAGTCGTTAATACTGTTCCATAATTTACCGACTCAAATTTAAAATCCGTAACTAGAACGGGTCGTTTTTTAAATATTGGAACCGCGAATTACACAATTTATAAAATACTAGCTGTGCCCGCGACTTCGTTCGCGTGGACTACATCCTTTCATGGTCGGCTTTACCCCTTTCTCCCCTAATATTCGAAACAAAAAGTAGTCTATATTTTAATCCAAGTTTCGAGGTATATTTTTGCAAAATTTCATATCTCTTAATTCAAAAATAAATATTTATATAATATAAACTTCCAAAGGTGGTATTACCCCCCTCCCCCCCTTATTTTCTAATAAAAAGTAGCCTATGTCCGTTCTTGAGATTTAACGTATACCTTTACCAAATTTCATCAAAATCGGTTGAGAGGTTTAAGCAGGAAAGCGTAACAGACACACAGACAGACAGACAGACAGACAGACAGAGTTACTTTCGCATTTATCATATTAGTAGGGAAGTAGGGATTAGTAGGGATAGTAGGGACTAACGGCCCATCAAGGTTCGCACGCATACCTACTTTCCCTGCTTTTATACACATTTCCACTGATTCTTCACCAATTTGTCGCTGTGTGATGCTATAACGTCGATGCGCGTGCAATACCGCGTAGGTAAGTAAATTTTTCCGTAAGTTCTTTTTTTCTTTTCTTTTTTTTATTGTAGCGCAGTATATTGGCTCCTCCCAGCCTGATGCAAGAGAGGAACCCACATCGCGATGACAACGGATTTGATATCAAAGTATCCTATCCGTTAGCATCGCCATACTGGCCCGCAAGATGTTTCTTCACGCTCCTTTTGAAGGAGGAAAAAGGAGGAAACACATGAGCCGGCAACGAGTTCCACTTCTTTATGGTTCTAATTTGGTTTAAATAATGTGAAATAACAGACAAAATTCATTCTTATGGCAAATGTTAGATACGCGTTGACGATATAGCTTATAGCCTTTCTCAGTAAATGAATTATCTAACACAAATTATTTTTTCAATTCGATCCAGTTGTTATTGAGATTAGTGCGGTAAAACAGACAAACTCTCCAGCTGTATTATACTAATAGTACTTAACGCCACACTAAAGATCTTTAAATATTTTAAGGAAACAGAATAATCCAATCTCTCCTTTCGGTTCGGGATTTGATTCTACGACCTTCACGTATCTCGCGTGCTGATCTTTCAACTGAGCTAACGGCAAGTTAACGTAGGCGATGAATTTTTCTGTTGTACTAACCTTTTTGCCCCGTGTAAGTGTTATTTGCGTATGTGTTTAGAACAACCTAGTTATGATTTGAACTACCTAGAATGGGTACCTACGGCCCTTTTTTTTCTTTAGCTTCACTTTAAAAGTAAGCGTTTTTTATAGAAGCACAGTATTTTGGTTCCTCTTAGCTTGATGTTAAGCAAAAGAGCCATAGTATGGTATAGCTTGCATCCTTTTTAAGTTTTCAAAATCATTATCCATTAAAATCTTTTCTTTATTTCTTTAGCTACGGCTACCGAAACGTTAAAAACGCTCGCTTTAATTACCCAGAAACATATCGATGTAAGTCGATTACTTTTTCACGTCCGCGTAAAAATATCAGCTCACTCGCTGTAATAGCTCCATTAGGGCAACTAATGCTCATTTGTGCTTCTCCCCCACAATCCGGCGCGATGTCCGCTCACTTAGTGTTAAAACGACGCTTTTACAGAAAAAATGAGTTTGGGGCACTTAGGAGGAGCGATTTGTGGGGTTCCGACGCTTCGGTACTTGGGGCTAGCGAACCTTTCTGAAGTAACCTCTTCGCCCGTGTTAGCGATTGCTGTGATCCCTCCACAGCCTCTTTGGCCATGGTTTAGATATGTCAATACGTTTTGGTTTTATTTTTGACTAGCTGTGCCCGCGACTTCGTTCGCGTGGACTACATCCTTTCATGGTCGGTTTTACCCCTTTCTCCCCTAATATGCGAAACAAAAAGTAGTCTATATCTTAATCCAAGTTTCGAGCTATATTTGTGCCAAATTTCATATCTCTAACTTCAAAAAGAAATATTTTTCCATATAAACTTTCAAAGGTGGTGTTACCCCATCCCCCCTTATTTTCTAATAAAAAGTAGCCTTTGTCCGTCCTTGAGATTCAACCTATACCTATACCAAATTTCATCAAAATCCGTTCAGCCGTTTAGGCGTGAAAGAGTAACAGACGTACAGACAGACAGAGTTACTTTCGCATTTATAATATTAGTAGGGATTAGTAGGGATTACCTTTTGTTTTATAGTATTCATTGTGTTATTATGTCATTGATTGTTTGTGTTGTGTACATAATATCGCTTCTGGCTGCTTCCCAATATATTACCGTAAGAGCATAGAACGTGTTTAATTGTAGATATAGTTTACTAATCTATTAAAGCCCGGATCCAATATCTTACGATTCGTAATGTGTCAAAAATTACTGTCCGTTTTTCAACGAGTCGTTAATTCTGATTTCAAATTAATTACTTTCCATATCAGCTGTCATCAGTCGTCTGTCGGTCGTTTTTAGCTTACGCCTCGTATAATTTATTACTATACGTAGGTAACTGGAACGGATCGTTTTCAAATAAAGGAAACTTATTGAAGGTAGGTTACAAAACTTAGTCGATTATCTATTTTGCGTATGAATATCAAAACATATGTTCTGATAAAGCAGTAGCTTTAGCACACGTATTTGGAAGATTAGGTAGGTATGTTAAACATTTAAATAATTTAACGGGTCAAAACGCGACACCATTTTTATTTAGTAGTTAATACGAACTACTTACTGCCCGACGTTTCGGTTAGGTTGCACCAACCGTGGTCACGAGCTGACATTAAAATATGATTAAAATAGCTATGTTACTTTGAATTTAATAGACAATATTCAGCTAAGCATTTTTCGGACCAAGCACAGATCTTCAGCTATAAGAAAAAATAATGTAAAGAACCCTTAACTTACCGCAAGTGTCAGACTCACGCTTGCCCGTTTTTTATTTAAAAAAGGAATTTATTGCCAGTCCGAGACTGTTCTAATGTATTTCGGGCTTTTAAAAATATCGACTCGGATGCCATTTTGTACGTTAGCCTAATAATGTACGCTCTTCACTCTTATATTTCGTTCTCTGATTGCAAATGGAAATCGTTTAATTGATATAAGTGAGTTAATTGTGAGGATTTTTGCTTTAAGAGACGCTTTTCTTTGATACGATTTTGATTTGAGTACGTTCGTATATTTTTTCTTTAAGGTTTAACTTACAGCGTTTTCCAAAAGTAAATTACCTAACTGGATATATTCTACTTAAGATTCGTCATAGTAAATCGTTGTGTAGTAACTGAGTGATGATTTTGATGATGTTTATTAGTAACCTACCTAGGTAGGTATAAGTAGGTAATTTTTTTTTTATATTTTACTTCAGGATTGACCTCATCCCACCTGATGTTAAGTGGTAATGAGGTCCTAGCTTAAGGGTGACAAGTACAGCATAATAAATCTGTTACTGGACTTGTCGCCTTTACCTTGAAGGCTTGACCCCTGCTACTAATGTAGCACCCCTCAGAAGCTCTGGAAACCTTACTCACACGCAGGAACACAACAACACAGAAGTGATTATTATTTGGCTGCGATCTTCTGTAAGGTGGAGGTAATTCACTAGTCGGGCTGCTCCAGTTTGAGAGATAAATCGCTATGTCCTACCTCTCTTAATAATATTTAATAGTAAGTATGTACCTATACTTACCTACATCGACCTGGTTCCATGGTACGTAAGTAGCTATAGCGTGTGTTACAGTAATCTGAATCAACGACGGCACCACAACACACAGACCCAAAACAATAGAAAGAATTTGTACTCGACCGGGAATCGAACCCGGGACCTTATAGATGGCGCGACGCCAAAATAGCGGCAGCTTGCCTCTTGGCTAAGAAGGTCGTTAAATCAATTAGGAATGGATAATATTTTGATTTAAGATAATGGGGGGTGCTACATTAGTAGATAGCAGGGGTCAAGCCTTCAAGGTAAGAGCGATAAGTCCAGTAGGTAATAGATTTATTATGCTGTACTTACTTGTCGCTCTTAAGCTAGGACCTCATTACCACTTAACATCAGGTGGGATGAGGTCAATCTTGAAGTGCAATATAAAAATAATAATGATTATTTTATGAAAGGTAGATAATTAACTTTCTGCCGTTTATGTAGATAGGTACGTCGTATTGCCTAATGAACACAGGCCTTATTGTCACTCTGAAAACCAACCCTGGTTTTATGGTGGAGGGAAATGTCCTAGTGACCGAATCTTACTCTCAGATGTCCTTAAGCCGCCAAATGGCCACCAGAATACCAGCGCTGCTGCCGCATTGATTCCATTGTCGCAGCAGCTCATGCTGAGGCTAGGACCTTATTGGCTGCTTTGTCCCTGTTAAATGTTTCTCATGTGTTTGTAATTGTGCTTTAATGTATGTGCCAATAAATGTTTTTCTTTCTTTCTTTCTTTCTTCCACTAAATTCGGTGGAAACGGTCACCCATCCCATACCACACCAAGGCGTGTGAGCTTAACCTTTGGCATCACTTCCGAACTGACGCTATTACGCTACGAGCTCTTAAAGATACCATTACGAAGAATCATTCACCCTTTCCTTGTGTTCCCCAAAAGTAAATAAAGAGGATAAACGTATAGGCAGGAGTAATTAAAGCTTCGTCAAAATAAATCTGTTTTGTGACTAAAATAAGCCCAGTATGTTACTACATGAGTTTATCATATCAGTAGCTATACTAAATTTGTTCAATGTTATAACGTGCAATATTAAGATAGATCATAATATTTAATAGTAACATACATTGCTCTGATTCCATAGTACGTGAGTAGCTATAACACTCATATCACAGAGATGTTACTATAAAAATGATAGTCCAAATTTCTAATCCAATTTTTGTCCTGAGAAAAAAATATTCTATACCACAGGGCGTTGACATCAGGTGGCGTCGACAATAGGGCATTGTGCGGTGGGCGTGGCCCATTGTGCCCGCCGGCCAATCAGCGTGCGTCGTTCAACAATAGCCCGCCGAATTGGAATGCCTCGTTGCTCTATTGTCGGATTGGCGACGTCCGCGTTCTGAATTTGAAAATTTGAGCCGAGTTCTTTGTTCGAGATTAGACAAATGACAGTCGCCGTGACGTAGGTAGGTGTATCTAGGCGGTGTTTATTCCGAGTTGAACAATTAATGTTAGTTGTGTTGCATTTTTTTTATTTTTAGTTTTCTAAATTCATAAAAAATATGAATACCTAAATCGTTGGTGTAAATATAAAATAAAGATACGAATCGTTTTTAGATTGCGGTAAAGTATAATAAAATTAAAACAATGTGAATAGGTTTCTCTACTTCTTCACCTTAAACTTTAGTTCTTGGTACCTACCTATGTACCTATTAGTATCATGTATCCTATTAAATACAACTACTTATTTAGCCAGTTTCCTAACTTCATACGTAGGTAACACGTTATTAGATAGGTACGTGAATAACAATAAAAAATCCTAGAGTTTGAAAATATGTTTTTTTTACAGAGCTACAATGTTCTCTTAGATTATGATTCCCGGTTCGATTCCTGGGTCGGGTAAAGTACTAATCGAACAAAGCTCATGTTCATAATCTGCATTTAGAAAACGTCCTGGCTATTGTAACAAATTCAAAAATTAAAATAAATAATACTTTGCCTACTTTTTCTTTAAAATAAGTAGATATTTTTTTCGCCATCTACTATTTCCTCTACCTTAAGGATGTCTGGAAGAGATCGCTTTCTAGCGATAAGACCGCCTAAATTGTACTATAATCAAACTGTAAAACCTATTTCTGTAAAGTTTTTGTGCAATAAAGTATATCTATCTATCTATCTATCTATATTTTACCATTACAAACCACCATGTCATTTAAAAAAAAGCTTAAAAGTAGGTACCTAAGTATTTTTTTTTTCAAATTAGTAGGTACCAGCATACCTACCTGTTAAGTGAGTAGGTATCAATCTAACGTTGCTTAGAGATGACCTTTAACTAGATTACACTTCATATACATACCTACTTACTCGTACCAACAGACTTTACACAGTGATCAATAACACGCCCTACTCCAAAACAATGGACAATTTCCGCGTGTTCCGCTCACGGACCGGCGCCAAGTGTCGTAATTAAGACGCTACGGACGCGGCCGAGCCGGATGCAGGATGGGCCAGACGACCCCCTACTATGATACTCGAGCAGGCTCCCCTGTACCACGATATAAATAAACATTTTTAGTCATCTATATTGCGCACCTATAATTGGAGATTGGAGTGGAGTGGAGATTACTAAAAAAATATAAACACTGTTTCAAGAAACGAATGCCGTAGGTAACCGATAGGCGTGCGGGCTTTGGCGTGATGCTATCTCTGATGTCCAGGGTTTGGTTCCCGGATAATATAGAAAAATATAGGAAAGTTCGTTTTCCATATTGACGCAGATCTGGGTGTTGTACCGTTGTTATTTCTAAACAAAAGTGCTTTACTTATTTACCACGTAATCAAAGCAATTTTGTTTAATTAAAAATCAAATTTAATTCAATTTAACAACAAAGTGACGTTATTGCACCCCTATAGGTACATAATTTTGATGCGCTGTATCATTATCAATGTTTATGTATTTGCTAAAGCTGAAAATACATTTTCATTGTAAATAGAATCTTTGTTTATTACTAAATCATCAACCTTAGTGTTCTGTGTCGAATACCTAATTATTTTTGATCGTCTGTCTCTTCCTAAATAAAGGTAATTTATTAAGAACGTGAGTAACGCAACTATCACCATATAAATACCTATTTAAAGTAAGTAAGTAATACATTTTAACCTTACAGGTACACTTAAATTTTCTATTTTATTTATTTAAAAAACTTTATTGCACAAAGAAAGTACAAAAGGTGGAATTAATGCTAGGAGCATTCTACCAGTCAACCGTTGGGTCATGCAGATAGTACGTTTATGGGTGCGGTAACAGTAAAAATGTGAGTATGGATAACAACAAAATTTTCTAACCATTCCACTTAGAGCTAAGTCAACTTAAAGAAAAAGAAAAAATAAATTTGTCGACCTCCGTGGCCGAGAGGCGAGCGTGCCGGACTTTAGCGTCGCGCCTTTTCAGAGGTTCCAGGTTCGATCCCCGGTCGGGTCAATATGGGAAACGAACTTTTCTGTATTGTCTCGGGTCTGGGTGTTGTGGTACCGTCGTTGTTTCTGATTTCTGTAACACAAGTGCTTTAGCTACTTACCACAGAATCAGAGCAATGTATGTGATGTTGTCCAATATTTATTATTTATTTATTGAAATGTTTCCCGAAATCTGACAATCGAACCCAGGCTCTTTCGCGTTTTGAGCGGCTACTTTATCCATAGCGCTAATGGTCATTTTGTATTGTGGTAATCGAACATCATAAATATTTATTTTCTAAGTGCTCTTAGGTTATTCCAGTTTAAATGCACGATAGATAGGCCTATCCTGTTATTTGCATAGTTAAAAAATCACAAAGTGTTAGTTTCCCACACTCATTTGTACTGAACATTGATTATATTCTAACTGAATACGTTATCGACCAATTTACGACTGCGAAGTGTCGCTACCGTTTCTTCCTAATCTTTGACTTTACAAGCCGCTACTATTAGCGGCTAATTAACATATTTTATGAAGATAACAAAAACATAAAAATCTAGACAACAATTAACTTTATCTAAATTTTTATGGAATTGCCATAAAATGCAGAGTTGGACGCCGGCTTGATGGGAATTGAAACTGTTACAAATATTTGGTTTGTTCGAATTAATGTGTTGTGTAGAACTATTTCAATTTTAAATTCAGTTGGAGATGATAAGACTGTTTTCTTCTTATACCGAAAGTTTATTAATTAACGCAAAAGAAGTGCAGGTTAAACTGTGCAAACAATTTACATGGAAACTACCCAAAGAATAATTTAAGTCTCATGTTGATCTACTATTAAAAAAACCGGCCAAGTGCGAGTGGGTTTCGCGCACGAAGGGTTCCGTACCATTATCTGTGCTCTAATCCTAGTATCGAGCAGAAAACAGCAAAAATATCACGGTTGTTATATATAGGTAATTATTTTATTTTGTTTTTACTATTTGCTGTTAAAGCGGCAATATAATAGAATATAATTTCAACTCTCTAGCTATCACGGTTACATACAGCCTGGTGACAGACAGACTGACAGATGGATGGATGGACAAACAGACAGCAAAGTCTTAGTAATAGGGTCTAGGAATACAGAACCCTAAAAAGAAAAAAAAATGCTTATTACAACTTAGTACCTATCGCACTCCTAACATTATTATAAAATAGATAACTTCTTTCAACCCGCACACAAAGATTTATGTCTCCGCTTCATTTCGAATGAACTCATCCACGCACACTAGGTTAAAATTTAAAAACCAAACCGCCCAATTTATCTAGGGCCGCCTCGTACCCCTCGCCCATACTTTAAGTGTACATAACTGGGGCAATAGAAGGGTATTCTAGAGGTCTCGTTAAAATGGGCATTGGATATCAGTTCTGCAAACTTTTCCTCTGCCACACTCCTCGATCTTATTGTCAAGAATTAAAGTAGGATTTCGAGTGTTTTTATTGCGCATAAAGTGGTTGGGACGTTGCGGTGTAAGTTATGTGTGCACCCCCGTTTCCCATACTTCGCTCCCTCCCTCTACGTCTTGGAAATGCTTAGTCTTGCTCCTATAGACATTTTGTTTGCCTTTTATTCTATGTTGCTTTCATGTGGAGAATGTATGGAGCTGGGCAGATATGTTTGTACTCGGTTCAACGCTATAATGGACGGGTGGAAAATGGTGAGTATTGAAATTAATGGTACCAGTTTATGTTTGAACGATTTTCTGTTTGAGCGGGCAATGGGTAGGTAGCTAGAGGAAGATCTTTATTGCGTCCAATAGTAAGTTGGTATGAATAGGCGGTGTTATTGTTTGAAAAGCGATATATTGAAGGCGATTTTCAGGCAGGCGAAAGAGTAAATATAAAAAAGAAAAAAAAAACATGCTGAGGTGAAAAAAAATATTAAGTATTCTAATTTTAAATTACTTGTTTGTAGGTAGGAAGATATCATCATATCCTCACAATATGTTATTATTTAGTAGGTAGGTAATTATGATTAGCATGTAGGTACTTTAAGATGATATTTTACTTTATGAAAGGATCCATGATCAGAATAATTATGAAGTTTTTTTTTATAACTTGCGTGCGCTTTATACTGTTCACCGATATAATAAACCTAGTTGCTTTTAACATAGTATAGCAAAAACTCGGATTGAAATTTAAATAAAACATTTGTGAATTGTTTAATGCATAACCCATACATTTGAATTTTCGAAGCAATATCGAATTACTACGACTACCAGTTGATTTAGCCTTTAGGCTTTAAGCAATAACGGAACGTAGTTCTGAAGCCATTTTTTAAAATTATGCTCTATATTTGTAAGGATTTACTTACATACTTGTCTTGAGTTTTCTGAGTTACTTATTATCTCGAATAATTATTATACTCTGTCAAAAATAGCGGAAATAGTTAAGAAAATAAAGGTACCGAAGTTAAGCTACATTCTCTGTAATCTGGCATTAGATGGGTGATCATCCTCATAATGTTCATTCATGTTTAAACAATAAATTAATATTAGACAATATCACATACACATCTCTGATTCAGTAATTAGTAACTAAAGCTTTTGTCACAGGAATGAGAAACAACGACGGTACCGCAACGCCCAGACCCAAGATACTTATACCTACCTTATCCGATGTAGGAGTCATTGGGGCACGCGCCTGAATTCAAAATTTTAGGGAAAATAAAATAAATCTATTTCCAAAAACAATATTAAAAAAATAAATAAAAAAGTTTTTATTGCTCAATATAAACTCGGACTCGTGTTAGGTACCTAAGTGTCTGGTAAGTAATGCATTTGTGTTGGAGACAACTTGCTCTTTCCCTAGACATTCAAACAATATTTCGAACAAGTTAACTAAATTTCACTGATCCCACACTAGGCTAAGCCTATCATGTAAAATTATTTAAGCTTTTATGAACAGCTGATCTGAAAAGCTAATTAAACCTTCTCTTTCTAGCATTCTAGCAAAGACCCCTACCAAACAGACAAGCATAAATGGTCACAAGCAAACAAAACAGAACGCATGGGTGGTTACAAGTGAAAAATTCCAGCGAGGGGAGGGTGGGACCAAAAAGTAAAAAGTGGAAGGAAGACGCGAGGAAAGAGCAGTCGGTCTTTGTGGACCACCCCTTGGTACCGTCCGCAGAAAAGTAGACACATTTGTGACAGACTATTTTATTATTTATTTGTTCGCTTGCTATTTCAACGTTGATTCTTAGAATAAAAGTGACAGTTGTGGCTCTTGCGGAAAGTCTTTGTCGATGGTAGTGCAATGACAAAAAAAAGAAAAGTGTCACTGGTTGACTTTTTGATCCCAGATCGACCAGGCATAAGTTAATTATTTTTACACGAATGAAACCTTAAGTTTTCAGTAGCGTCTCGTGTGCCTTGAATACCTACGCGTGAAAACGTGACAACTTGCTGAGTGTCACCTGGGCAGGTGATAAAGGTAACTTAAATTAGAGTTAAAGTAGAGTACATTCACATGGCTGATTTTTATATATATCATCATGTAGAACATTATTTAAAAGTAATACCTTAAGTGTCAGACACTTTCGATGGACCAGAGCTTATGTCAGATGCTTTAATGAACTTTACTTATATGTACTTATCTGATTTTTGGAAATATTATTTATTAAAATTTAGAATATTTTTCTAGGGTTTAATGTTTTTTTGCAGTTTGTACAAAACAGATACAACTTTGTAAAGCTTGATGTTGGGGAGGCGAAATTAAGAGACACTTTGTGTTGATTCATAAAGGAATGCACACATAGATGAGTCACGTAACATAGCTTTATATGTATGTATGTACAAGACTTATTTGTAGTACTTAGCTCAGAGCCATGTATCACGCTCTTGCAGTTTTATTTGAGAGAATAGGTATGATTACGAAACAAATAAAGAAATACACAATGACACCAATAAATTGATCTCTCTACTTTATATTTCCCTGGTACATATTATGAGCACCAGGCAACTGGGGGTGTCAAACCTGCACACCTAGGTCCAAGCTTATTAAGAAAAGTTAGTTTCCTAGACTGACCTAACCAAACATCGAATAAGGGACATTCAACTACTGCAGTGGCACAGAGATCAAACAATTTTTCAAATTCACGTTTAGAGTTTTTAGTAAGAAAATGTTTTAAGCTATTAGGTAAATACGTATGAGGTACTGAATAAATTGGGAAACAAACTGCCTCAGGTCTGTGTGTTGTAGTGCCGTCGTTGTTTCTGATTTCTATAACACAAATGCTTTAGCTAATTCTTACCATAGAATCTGAGCAATGCATGTGATGTAATTCACTATTTAAGTTTAATAAGTACCTACATGCCAACTCTGATCATTATATAATACTATGAAGCTTCAGTTTTCAACACACACTTCAGAGTTACCATACGACTTAAACCACTATTCCAACATATATTTTTTACAAATTAATTATCTAATAGGGTAGACCGAGGCGAATCGGATCACAGGGTGAATCGGATCAAATTAAGAAATCTGCTCATAATTCAAATATCGCATCCACATAGAACGCACTCAACCGTCGTTTTGCGTCTCTCCCCTCACCCCGCACCTCCCACCATAGGCAGTTTTTTGATCACGCTTGTGAATCAATGTCGATGCCACACGTCAGCGAGTCGATCGTTTGTGCATGTCGTATTTTTGGCGGGAATCTAAGTTACGTACTTACGATTTATTTGTGTCATATTACGGATTTGTGTTAAAAATCAACTATATTGTTGTATATTGCTAAGCAAGGTGTCTATATTAGAGAACTAATTCGCTTTTACGTATAATGTTAGAGGTAAACGTATAAAATATTTATTTCTAAGGTCTTGATTATGGGGCTAATCGGATCATGTCTTCAGGGGCGAATCGGATCACACTTTTAAATTAATTTATTACATGTCTGGGGTTACTAATTCATATTTATTCATTTGTAGATGGTTCGCAATTACATGAGAAAGGCTAATGCTAGAGATTGTTCTCAAGAAAAAATGAAAGAGGCTGTTAATAAGGTCCAGAACAAAGAACTGACCATACGTAAGGCTGCTGAGATTTTTGAAGTACCGTTCACAAGCTTATAGAAAAGAGTTTATTTGGCTAGGGGTGTTGTTAAGCGTCGGGGTGGACAGTTAACTTTGGATGAGAAAGCAGAAAAGAAGTTTGCTGAGCGGCTTTTGAACTTGGCAAGTCGTGGCTTCTAAATTACACCCAAAGCGGTACGTAAGTACGCGTTTGAATTCGCAGAACGTCAAAACATAAAATACAAATTTGACAGAAGTGCTGGTAGGCTGGCCAGGACCGGTTTCATCGTTTTATGCAAAAGAATAAAGACTTAACTATTCGGAAGCCTGAGGGTCTGTCAAGGATTGACGGTATGAAGAAAGAAAAAGTGGCAGATTTTTTTAAGTCTTTGGAAGCAGTAGTCAATAACAACAATTTAAGAGGAAGACCTGAATGTGTATACAATGTTGATGAAACGGGGATGCCGCTTAGTAACCGCTCACTTAACATTATAGCACAAAAAGGTGCTAAAGATGTTGTCATCATGACCAGTGTTGAACGAGTGTATGAACGCAGCAGGACAATACATACCTCCATTTGTTTTATTCAAAGGTGTGCGAAAATGTGACGATTTTCTCCTAGGTATGCCACCTGGTACTGAAATTGCCATGACAGAAAAGGGCTGGATCACTGAAGAGGCTTTCACGCTGTGGCAGTGCAATGTCTGCGAAGAATGGTTCCACGAAAAATGTGCTGATATGAGGGGGAACAAAGGATACTATATATGTGAATTATGTGCCGATGTGTAAGATTGATCTTATTATTATTTTTTTACTCATTCCAAAGCTTTAATGTTAAGAAATTTATAATTTAATTATATATTGCGTAAGATCCGATTCACCCCGACAATAGTGGCGAATCGGATATTTTTCATTTTTTAGTTTAAAGTAGCTGACTAACAAAATATGAGTCCGATTTAAGTTTTTAAATGTTTATTTCATAGCTGATTTGTACTTCTTACGTTTTAATAAAAAAAAATAACATTATATATCAATTTAGTATGATTTGCTCACCCTCAAAGAAAAAATGATCCGATTCGCCTCGGTCTACCCTACGAACAATGGAAAATCTATTGTTGGAACTCCGCGCAACGTAGCTCAGTTTTTAACGTGTGAAATTAATTTTCTGCGGCGAACTTGATTGGTATCATGTGTACTTTCTGTGTAAGTGGTTAAAAAATAGTTATTTAATCTCTACAAATTTTTTAAATAGCCTAGACTGATAACAGGAGGGCTAAAAATATGACTTTTCTATATTCATTAACGACATTCTGCCCGGAATCAAATTAAGTACGCACCAAAATATTTGAATAATAACATTCTTAATTAGATAATATTATAAACTTTTCCTCAAACATTTTTGAAACACTTCTGTTTCAAGCAGTTTTTAAATTATTAAATAAAACTGAGTTTGTCGAAAATCATCAATCATTGTAATCTTATAAAATTTTACACATATCCAAATTCAAAAAATGACAACAAAACTAAAAACAATATTTCAATTGCAAAGAGTTCAGCACAACTTCTGTAGTCTTGTGCTTTTTCTGTTGTACATTATTTCTGAACACTAAATGCAAAATTTCACTGAAAACTATATTTATATATATTAGATACATTATACATTAAAATCATTGAAAATATTCCATTGAAACAACATCTATCAACTCCAACCAATCAAAGGTCAATAGGAGCGTCATTTAACGATGAAACCGTAAATCTCTTGAGGCGACGTGTTACGCAACGGACAGACGAACATGACAAAGCAATTATGTTTTTACGAGCTGAATCAACGGCTGCATTCAAGTGGATGCATCCCGAGTGAATGCAGATGGCATGGGACCCGCTATAAAACGAAACGTAGTCTAGTGCCTTGAACGTCAGTGGGAGATTGTTTTTAAACTCGATTGGAGAATGAAGATCTCGTTTGAGAAATTAATTAGTTCTCACCACCGCACATTTTACGTAAAATCACGTGTCTTTTTTTTAATATATATTACACTTCAAGATTTACCTCATCCCATCTGATGTTAAGTGGTAATGAGGTCCTAGCTTAAGAGCCACAAGTACAGGATAATAAATGTATTACTGAACTTGTCGCCCTTATCTTGAAGGCTTGACCCCTGCTACTAATGTAGCACACCCCAAGAGCACTGGAAACCTTGCTCACACGCAGGAACACAACAACACCGGAGTGATTGTTTTTTGGCTGCGGTCTTCTGTAAGGTGGAGGTATTTCACCAGTCGGGCTGCTTCAGTTCGAGCGATAAAACGCTATGCCCTACCTCTCTTACACTTCTCTAACACTTGACATTAGAGGAATCATTGCATTATCTAGAGACGCGAGATAGAGTTCTTTAATACGAGTAGGTTGACGTTGTTATTATAGTATTGGACAATTATTGGACAACATCACATACATTGCTCTGATTCTGCGGTAAGTAGCTAAAGCACTTGTGTTACAGAAATCAGAAACAACGACGGTACCACAACACCCAGACCCGAGACAATACAGAAAAGTTCGTTTCCCATATTGACCCGACCGGGGAACGAACCCGGAACATCAGAGATGACGCGACGCCAAAGTCCGGCCCGCTCGCCTCTCTGCTATGGAGGTCGTCAGATAGTAGACCAGAATCAGTCGCCAGTACGCACCCGTACTATCCTCGGCCTTACCACTGGTTCTTAACCCTTTATACGGCAGAGCATGTTTAAATTTTTCATTGGTTTTCGACCTTAATTGAAGGAAGTAAGGTTTAATTTATGGTGGTCATATAGTAGACAGAGCCTTATAAAGGGTTAACACCTCTTAGTCACAGCGTAATGTTATATTGTCTAAAACCTTCTTAAATAAATGAACAATCCAACGCAAAAAAATGTTTCCGATTCGAAACAGCTTTTAACGTACGTAGTTCCTATAAGAACATTATTTCTGTACACAAACGATACCTTTCACCTGGTCGATAGTTTTTTTTCTACCTTTTATCTATACCAATATTTTTCTATATCTTGAACATTGTAACACTCAATACTTAAGCAGCGTATTCCCCGTTCACTAAACAAAATATGCTTATGAATGAAACAAAAGTGTTGCGGATGGCCGCAAATGTCAGGCGCGAGAATAGCGCGTGATATACGCGTGTTCGGCCCTGCGCGGGCGCACGTGTTGCGTCCGCACTTTGGTATTGCCAATTTAACCCTTTTAAAGCTGAATGTATACCATATTATTGGACCCGATAGACATCGTTCTCATAAAAAGATTTGGAATGTGACAGTTTTTTGTCTTTAGTCCAGGCTTCGTCGAGAAATGCCCTTACAACGAAAATATTATCCAAGTATAGCAAGTTTGCATCAAAAAGGTATTAAAAAAGGAGAGGCAAGCTCTACCTAGGAGCACTTGGGTCTGGGTCAAATTCTAAGAGCTTTGTTTAATTGATGAAAGCATAAACAAAGTACTAAATCAAACTTTTAGGACTACAAGGTTTAAAATATGGATTATTTATTACAAATTTTAATCTACTAGTTATAGTCCGCGTTTTTACCTGCATGGACGTTTATCACTGATGAATAAATAAATACAAGACAAAATCTCATGCTTTGACCTGGTCTCAATGTAAGTGGCTTAAGTAATGTTGTAATGGATGAGAAACTAACGATGCCAGCACTATACAAACTTAAATATAATAAACAACACCCAGATACACAACAAACACACATTTTCATCACACGAATGTTGTCCTGGGTGGGAATTGAACCCTTTATGCAATAGCTATTGCTGCGCTAACTATTATTCTATTGGACCAGTCAAGTCACAGCCTAATGGAAAAAAAACCTTTTGGCAATCAGTCCAGTAGTTTTTAAAATAATTCGTCCAAAACAAAGTAAATATTGGAATAGATATGGAAAATCTGCAATGATAAAAAATAATCTAAAGTTACACTTACTTCCCATCTATCTAGAAATGAAAAATTTGGCAAGAAACTAGATAGTAAGATATTTTCAAAATATCAGTCTATTACTGGGCTTAATGACTGTACAAAGCATTTTATCAGACAGCCAGCTCACAGCTTAAGGTAGGTATGACTTTTGAAAGGACTGAAATCCTCATGATAGATATCAATTCTTTAATTTTGCATGTTAGACAAGAAGACTTGATTTTGAATGACAAATAAAGTTCAAAGTGACCGCTATTCAAAATTTGGCCGTAGCCATAACAACTATTTTTTTTTTTTTTTTAATGAACTCTTTCCCGCGTTTAGCATAACAACTAAAATCGCACTGAAACCGTTAACCGCGACATGAATTTGACGCATATTGTCATTCTAAATCTATTTCACGTCCCAAAAACAATTTATCCTTCTCCTTTTTTACGTGGTCTAATAATCACATTGACGCCAAGCCGGGGTGGGCAAAGCGAATTATAATAATTTACTGCCAATTAGTCGACCCGTGGTCGTTAAAACGACCGTATCGTGTGCTAATGGCTTATGTATTTTAGCCACTGTTTATTATCGGATATGATATAACGCCGGCATTATGCAGTGATAAAGAGCGGTTTTAGGCGTCCTTGTTTTGGTTTTGATTTGTTAAATTCATTCGAGTCTGATAGATCCGCCATCACGCTTTTTAAAATTAGCTTTTTTTTTCTGGCGTGGCGTGATGTGCCGCTCATTATCTAAAGTAGTTTTAATTGAAGCTCAAATTAAGTTTTTTTATATTTAAATTGAAATGAAAAATATAAAGATTTTTTCAAACCTCCCAACTAATAAAACATACAAATTAGGCTTTAAACATAACCAATACATTGTACGTTATTTCTATTTCAATTCATATTTTGAGAGGTAATTAAATTTGATAGGATGTTTGTTGTTTGTATATAGTGGGAAATAATCAACAATTTGTTCATAACGGCTTAGAATATTCAAGCTTCCCTTAATCTAAACTTTCTCCCAAAGCATTATCACAATTTATATTCTTAAATCTAAGAAGGGTAAATGCTCTCATCTTTGATGAAAGCAAAATCAAACATGTAATCTAATCTTATTTGTACATAAAAATGCACGGCATTTTTTTTTACTTACAGTAGTATTTATTTACTGATCATTAAGCATTATTTACGTGCATAATAAAATTATTTCAAAAGAAAATAACCGCTGCAATGTCGCCGCAACTGTCTACAGCTAAGCCAACAGACTACAAAAAAATATAAAAACGAACAATTCCAAACACAAACTCAAATGTTTCACGTCTCGCTAATTTCAATAGAAACCATTTCACAGCTCTCGCGAGTGACAAACGCATAAAGTGCTTTAAGAAGTGACAGTGACATTTTACGGTCAAGCAAAACAAGAGTGCACAATGCATCGCTTGTTTAATTGAACGAAGGCGGACGTCTTACCTTGAACTAAGCTTTCCTTTATCCTGAATAAGGTACAGTATGCACTGCAAGCTATTATGTAGCGAGTTTTACTAAGCGATACAAGCTTGATATAGGGGCATCTTTTGTTTTTTTATGATCTGAATAGTGAGTTTTCAAAAATGAACTAAGTTTAGTTATTTTATTTAGATTGAAGAACTTTTACTGTGGTCCTGCGTCTGGGCGGTTTTTTTTTAATTTATTTTATTTAAAATCTTTACTGCACAAAAAAACTACAAAAGGTGGACTTAATGCTAGGAGCATTATCTATCAGTCAACCATTGGGTCATGCAGATAGTTATTTTACGGGTGTGGGTATTTTCTTAGTCATTTACACAATAATACGTTCCTATGTATAAACTTGATCCTTTTAAAATTAAGTGGTGTCAAATTCAAATGGATGTAACATTCCACAAAATACTTTTGTGAACAATGAATTAAAGAAAACCTTATCTTTTTTTGCTCTTTAATTTCATCACAGTGAGAACAAAATGAGCAAATCACACTGAAAACTCAATATGAACTTACGAGTATATTATATTAGTAAATGAAAGTTAAATTTACAGTAAAGTTATAAAGTCCACTATTCTTTATGTTTTAAAATTTAAAAAGATGTATATTATTTGACAACTGTAGTTTTAATTATTTTAGAACACACTATCTATCGCATCGCTCCCCAAACAACAAGACCTTTCAAATTCTTAGTCTTATTGGAAACCAGATTTAACTCAGACAATTGACTTTGTTGCCCATAAGTCAGACATAAAACGGATGCCAATGTCAGGCCTGATCTCATTGTGAGCCGATGGATATTAATTAAGTCGGGGACATTGTTATTGGCGGAGCAGATAAGCAGGTTTAGTAACGATTTTAGTTGGACGAGGGAAGAAATTAATCATTACTAGGTTTGTGTGGAACTTAAGTTACTTTACTTAATCTTGTTTTATAAATTAAGATTGCCTGCATACAAATTTCTTTTTAATTTAAAGAAAGAAAGAAAGAAAGAAAGAAAGAAATACATTTAATGACCAAACTAAAAAAAAAAAATATATAACCTACTTAATTAACATGCACAAATAATTTATGGTAAATTGGGTTCCACCTCGGCAATTGCTGCAACGGCATTATTTCTAACACCGCTACATCGCTGGTATTCTGGTGGAACCCAGTTGCTTGGAAAAATAACTGAAGCCGGAGCTTTTGTTATCTTTCCACGCAAACGAGTGACGACAAAAATCAAAAAATTACATCTAACGAGGAAAAAACCATAAAAATATAAAGCAAAGAAAAAAAAAGGGAGAAAAGAAACAGAAACAATGTTACTAACACGAAAAGAAAGTTGTCTATGACAGATTAAGCAAAACAAAAAAAAAAACAAAAAAATCTAAATCGTTATGGTTTCTGTGGTGGATCTGTCGTTCATTCAAAGCTGTGTATTTTTACTTTATTTTCAAGTTTTTTTGTATCGCATTTTCAATAAGTTTTTTAAAAATGTCTTAACCGGATTTCAAAGATAGAAAAATATCTAAGCAACGATATACTCGTATTGGTTCAACCACTCACATTTTTACAGTAAGTAAAATAATATACGTAGCAATACATTGTAAGGGAAGGTATGATTGCTAAGTTACTGTATATATATAATATGTATATATATTGTATTACAATTACTGTACAGCGTTCTTACGCTTATAAATATAATCGTCAGAGTATGAATGTCTCAAACTGTTCTCAAAATAAAAAATAAATATAATTTTTTTTTTCAAAATTAGATTGTATCTTTATTCCTGAATAACATGAGATACATTCTATCAAAAATAGTTTATACGGGCGAAGCTTAGTCACGGGCTCAAACTGATAAATAAAAAAACCGAGATGATCTCAAGTCACTGTTCAACGTGTATATCGTGCAAAGCGTGCTCAACTGTGCACGTTGTGCCCGGTCGAGTAGGACATCCTTATGGCTATGACTTGATAATATGTCTTGGCGAGCGCAAATTAAAACAGTTAACTTACGCAGATAAATATTTTGATTACTAATTCGTACTAAGTTAATGGAATCCAAAATAAGCTACACATACAACTAACAACTTCATTCAATGATGGATGTCCCAAGAGAAATCAAAAGGGATCGTCCTAGATTGTATTGTAAACGATGTCAAGTTGCCTAGGGATGCCAATATCAATCTGGTTCATAGGTTTTTTTTAAACTTATGTTTAAAAGGTCACAGTTAATATGAAAGGACAATAAGAATCTTATTAGATAAAATAACTTTACACAAAAAACAAGGTAGGTCAAATAAAAGTTATTTTTACCGCAATGTAGCAGAGGCCGTATTGCAAAAACAGCAGTAACTAACGGTCGGTTTATTTCCATCAATATACCTTAACTTTAAAGTTAGAGAGTTTAATATTAGATGTTTTTTTATTTAAAATGATTAGTATTAAGTACCTATACTTAACTTTTTAAAGCGATTCATTTGCCTACGATGTGAGCTAGCAACTAATCTGAGAATTCAAAATTACAGCCCGTCATTCAATTCAACAAAGCTAATCATTTGTGGTAGACAGATGTGTGATGGCGCTGTGGCTGCTATTATCTTTATCCCCATGGCACCGTCACTAGGCAATGAGAGTAGTAAGGGGGGTTTTGGTGGGTAGTCTCTGCTCTTAGAACGAAGGAGTCTCACACATACAGCAGTACGGTGCGTGTTTGAATCATCCCCCCCCCCGCCCCCTTATAATTAAAAACAGTTAAATTTCGTGTACAATTAAGTACCGCTTGCATATGTGTTCTCTATAGAGACAGTGGCTCACACGTCCGGAATGTTAGAATGTGATAACTTGCGAATGACTAGGCAGATGCTAGACAATGCCCTATGTTTAGCAGTGGACTTGTAGTGTAGGCTAAATACCATTGGTTTAATTTTATTATTCCTGTTGTAATTCTGCAGGTGGCTTTCTTATCAAACCATAGAGTAGAATGACGATATGATATTAAGCAAATTATTTAGAAACATATTAAGAGGGCCTAACTAAGCAGCAGTTATTAAACTGCGATATCATTTTGACAAGTTAAAATCACGTTTCACTAAGAAAAGTCACGGGATCTTGAAATGTCAATCCCATACATTTTAAGCTTTTACCTTCTTTTATTTTAACAGTTGGTTCTTTCTAAGCAGACCACACTACAAAATACGCTTTTAAGCAAATGTTTTAAGAACATATCAACACTGCCAACCCTAGTTTAGTTGAGACAGACATCCGCGTTTATAACCGGGCCCGTTTGGGGAACAGAGCTCGCTACAACAATGATCTCTTGTAAGTTCGTTCAAAGGGCGTCCTGTTGGAAATATCTCTCTTTAGTTAACGTTAACGTCTGTATTCATGCCTGGAGGTTTATTTCTTCTTTGTATTTAGTCAGAGAGTACGTAATGAAGAAATAACAAGTGCAAGTGGCATGAGTACCATTTTTTTGTTCTGTGTTATCTGTGGACTCACGCCTAAATAGTCTGGCGGTTTAAGTACCAGATCATAGTTTAGAAGTTTAGACGTGAAAGCCGGACATACAAACAGACAGACAGAGTTACTTTCGTATTTATAATATTAGTATGGTTAACTCAGGTTTGAATCTTGCAATTGGTTTGATGGTTTTAACTTTCGTAAAAGTCGCATAAAAATGGTATTTCTCAAACCTCTGAAAAACGTATTGTTTTTTCCTTAGTAATGTTCAGAGGTTGTAAAATATTGGTCTTTGTGGTACTTTTCCTAGGTTTATTGTTACTTAGGCAAATAAAGAAGATGTCAATGTAGTACATAGTTTTTAAATTCTGTTGGGGAAATAAAGTCGAAGGTAAAGCTGGATATTTAAGGGAAAAGTAGAGTTCAAAATCAAATTTACATCGTTTAATCGTTCATGGTTTGGAGGTTACACTTACATTGTAGTAGCAGGTATTATACTTCAATAAAATAGCATCGTTCACCAGAAGTTCAAATGACGAATATTGGCATCAGGATTTAACAATACACAGACTATAGTGTGAATGGAAAATAGAGCTTAACAATACTAAGGCTAAGATGCATTTTGATTTCCTACTAAAATGACTGACGGCCTAATATAATCGGGTTAATGCACAGATTGTTTCATTGGGAGTGATGTAGGCCACACGACCAATTCATTATTATAATTTATTCAAGCAACTGCAGATTATTATTATGTAAATAACTATAAATTGCATTAATAGATCTTCAGTTGAAAACATAATTGAAATGCATTACATATAAGAAAAGAGTTATAAATTACACACGGGTAGTGGTGTTGACGCCGGTTTAAATGGACAAAAGAAACTGTATTAGCGTTCTTAATGACTGGCTGTTGCCTGTGATTCTGGTAGCTTTAATCTTATATAATATAGATTTTCGTGTCACAATTATCGTTCCCGTACTCCTCCGAAACGGCTTGACCGATTCTCATGAAATTTTGTGAGCTTATTGAGTAGGTCTGAAAATCGTGCAACATCTATTTTTCATACCTCTTAGTGATAATTACTTAAAAAATATTTATATGGCAAAACAACGTTTGCCGGGTAAGCTCGTATAGGATAAAAAGTATTGTATGTGGTATTTTAGTATTTCTGCCAAATTTCAGCCGATTTGGAATCCATTCTGTAGTTTCTGCGTAATAGAATAACGAACTTATTACAAATTTTCGCGTTCATAATTTAGTAGCATAGTAGGATTTAGAACTACACATTGATAGAATTCACAATATTCACAAACGTAGAAACGTTTTGGTTGAAACTTCAAAGCAGGTAAAATATGTAAACGCCATCAATGGCAACAATACTCAAAAGAAACTGGTTCCTGATGAAAATCTCCAATGGGACTCCAAGAACTATATTATTGCTATGCTGAGCAACTTTTATTGATATATTGATAACTGATTGCTAGTTCGTTAAGTATTACATGCATACTGCATAGTGTAGCTTTCCTTTATACAAATACTTCCAACTGCTATTATATTATATTTATACTTTCTACATTCGCGTATTAAATTTGAAACTGGTCTTAAATGGTATACTAAAGGTAATAAATATTGATAGTCGCAAACTTGCGACTTGATTGAGATAGGCACCCTCAGCTCAAAAAATCTCGGGTTCGGATCACAATCGTGTTAATTAATGAAATTAAATGTGCTGGGATGCTGCCCTCAGTTGCTAATCGTCTTCTGATACTCATACTTCAAGAGTCAAGAACCTTTTTAACTTCCACTACAGAAATTTATAAAAAGACAAAACTCGTAAATATAAATAAACTCTATACCTATCACACCTGCATTTTAATGAATAAAATACTAAATGATAACATTCACATACAAATCACATTTAAACAAAAATCACATCACCACTATACTAGAAACAGAAATGATTTAGAACTACCAAAGATCAGAACCATGTACGGAAAGAGAAATATACAATTTGAGCGAGCTCAATTATACAATAAATTACCGAAATTTGTAAAAGACTCTGAATCTATTCATGTTTTTAAAAAGAGATTGATGGTGTACCTAGAATCTGTTGTGTAACTATGATAGATTGAGCCCATATTTGTACATAATAATAAAAATTGTTAAGTTTGTCATATTTAGTGTACTATGTAAATGTTCTTTTGAGAAATAAAATTCTTTAAACCGAACCTTCGTGTCGAACGAGTTGATTGATCTGATGGTCTGGTGCGTTTTTGATGTAATTTGTTAAAAAATCTACTTCGTGTTCTACGAGAAAAGTGCCACTAGATTTAAGTTTTAATTCTATGACTCTCCTCGCAAGCAATCAGGTGCATCCCAATAAATCAACCGCTGCAAAGTGTTGTTGCCTCGTAGATAATTCCATTAAATCATTTTGGAGCACTTAGTGCTGGCGCGGGTGACAGAGCGTCAATACCGATAGCTAGTACTGCGCGGGCGCAGTGTTAGCACGTATATAATAGTTAACGCGTCACCTGTCGCGGACCAGATACAAGCATCGCTTCCGCTTATTATTGCGTTACACAAAGCTTTGTTTGAAGTGTGCGTGGTTACTGCTACCGAGATGCATTGGCCTTTATTTTTTTGCTGATAATGATGACTGCTGGGATTTCGTTGCGACAGGGATTTTGCGACTTTTTTTGTATGACTTTCGTGTTGATTTGTACGCTGAATGACATAGTAGGTGACAAATAAATTTATTTATCAAGAGGACTGCATTCAAACGCGCATCGAGCGTCTAGCTTTTGTTCTTATAAACATCTTGCTTCAGACCCGATTATGGCTTGAAATGAGCTTGAACTGGATTGAGCTTGACCTCACAAAATCTTGGGAAAACCCTAATTGACGATGGCTGCAGATATTCTTTTCATCTTCATTGGACATTCGGGGGAGTGGAGGGCTCATACCCCCTAAGATTATTAAGCCAACTACTTTTGCTTGTGTTACCACTGTTGATACTGGTTTCCACAACACAGGTGCTGAAAGCTACTAGGTCAGGATCTGATCAATGTATGTGATCGTGTATTGCTTGTAGTTATAAAATACAGGTGAACTCGGACCTCGATGCAGATTTCAGTATCGTTTATTATTAATTTATTTATGTTATTATTATTTCTTTGTATTTTTGTCTGGAAGAGATTGCTTTCTAGCAATAAGCCGCCTAACGTGTACTTGAATATTACTGTAAAACCAATTTCTGTTCATTTTGCAGTGCAATAAAGTGTATCTATCTATCAATCGTTTCTTACTAACGAGCAACGCTTTGAAACCATTTTACAGTTTCGCACAAAGACGTCCTTCCAGCACACTCCTATCCCTGACCAATTCAAGTCGTCAGCGCTACAGTATTATCTGCGCACACGCATAACGGTTATGAATTATTGTGATCTATTCTCGGAGTGCTCTCTTAAGAATGGGAGACTGCTCGTGCTATACTCGTATGGGTCGATGTATTGACATCAGAGGGTAAGAGCGAAATTAGAATGGGAATGCACTGTCTGCCGACCGGCTTGTTCGCTAATGTATTGCTATTATGGATTTTGAAGAGCGTGTTTCTATGAAATTCGATTTTTGATGACAGTGAGGCTAAAATTAAGGTAAGCGTACAGGTTCTATGTCTGATTCTTATTCAGGTTTTGTAAACGAAACTTTTAGAAATTGACTTGGATTTTGGTGTGCTATGTTGACGCCCTTAGTCTATCGTTCGGCACCGTTCGGCATATAGGTCAAGGTAAAACCGTACTTTTTAGATCAGTTAGTTTTTAACTGTATTTGTCTGATTGATTATTATTGGTATTGGTACTGATTATTATTTAAATGTATTTTTATTGTTTTGTCGGTCGGTTTCAGAAATGGATACGTAATGATGACATAAATAGTGCTGTAAAGGACAGAACCTGTTGAATATTAAATTATAAGGTCGTTAGAAGGACTTAAATTAAAATTAAGATCTTAGCGTGCGGAAATATCTACATCTACCGTAAACACTTTCCACTAGTACAGTAGTGATACTAGTTACAAATTTATTACATAATTAGTTGAAAAGATGTTGAAGTCAGAACGAAATAAAATAAATTTTAGAACGAAAGAACCAATCTCCTCGACTAAACATGAACTCCTTAAACTGTCATTTCCTCATCCTTTGTAACCCGACCTTCAATAGCCGCTCCGCGCTCATTAACTGAAATAATGCGATATTTCAGGCGCAGACAATAATATTTTTTCAGCGCGCTGCCGGATGTTTTGTCGCAAAATGTCCGCGCTTCCGGCGTGCGTCCGCGCATGAAATCCCTGCGTCCGGTGCGCGTGCGGGTTCTTACACAGTATACATTTTTAACAGTCAGGAAGCACAACTTTTTTTTCTTCAAATTAATTTTATTTTAGTTTATTCAGATACTGAAAGTAAAACCCAAAATCAAAATATTTTATTCTTCTTTCTGGTCTATTTTATTGTTTTAATCAAATAAGGTACTAAAAGTTACTTGAACATTGACTTAAACAAGTCGTATGCTGCAAGTTCAAGCACAAAATATATAGTCCCTAGTATAGATCCACGTTATAAAAATATAATTCTTTTTTAATAAGGGACTTTATCTTTTAGAATAATTATATGTAGCATAGAACATAAATATATAACATTCAATAAAAATATTAGGATTCGTTTTTTTTTATTTCAATAACTTAGGTAGGGTAGGCTAAGCAGCACATTTTAGGTACATGCCTTTTAAGTTATTTTAAAAATGTAATGTAATGAATAGCGGAAGGTGCTGAATAGGTATTTCTACCTTCCGTACTGTCGCTATAAATTTGACTGTGATTTTAAGTGCGAGACAGGATGAGATGCAGTTGACATCTTCCCTTTTCGCTTGACAATGCTCAAGGCACGAAGTTTTGTCTCTGTAAGTTTGTATCCGTAAATATTCCAGTACATTTTCTTGAACATTTCGTTGTTGAGTGACATCGATTTGTAAACAATATTTTGGAAAACATGAAGTCAGGGTGTGATGTGTGAATACTTTCTATTAGTATCGGGCATTTGAAACTTAAAGTATTAGAGAAACAAATTGTTAGAGACTTATTGATAAGTGAGATGACCTGGCAGGAAATTATACAAAAAAGGTAATCAAGCTATTAAAACAACATGCATAGTCTTATTGATACTATTATTATAAAAACAGTAAACGTAAAAGTAAAAAATATGTGAATCATTTTCTAAAAAAAACATCATAAAATATTTAACTTAAAAGTTTCTATCAAATTCTTTTATGAAATTCAAAATGCACTTTTTCCTATAATAATGGTCAAGTAAAACATTCACCGGATTACTAATTAAGTCCTATCTTAACACAATCCCTCGTTTAAATTCACTTCGCAACATCACATTACTACCTGTTACTTGTTGCATGCCAGCAACGTGACAAATGTTCACGATCATCACCCCATTATTTGGGGTTGCATTGTTGGTAGGGGTGTCAAAGCCAAAGACATGTTGAAATACACACATCTTTCAATGTAAAAGTAATATTCCCAAAATTAGTTTAATAGTTACAGAATGACATGACGTTTACTAAATGATATCAAGATCTAAAATAAAAAGAAAACAAAAAAACTTGCTAAATAAAATACCTAAATATACCCTAAATGCTTGAGGTTCTAACGCATCTTTATTTTTTTGAAAAGCTTGTCAATTCTATAAGCATCCCAGGCTGTTCAAAATTGGTAGAAACAGGGGTCCAAAATTGGTAGAAAATGTTCCTAGCATTAACCGCAATCAAAAATCAACCAAAAAAAATCAAATGTGTATTCATTTCATCACTTCATTAGTAGGTTTTTATTTATTTAATGTTCCATTTCTACCTACCTTCAACCTATGATCATAAATCTAAACCGTTTATTAGTTGAAATTAAAGATACGATTAGATATTACAATGACGAAAGAAAAGCATTTTAAAAGAGATCGCTGTTGTCAAATCCAATTAGTCAATATAAAATGACCTATCTCCATTTTAAAAAAGCGTTTTATCTTATCCGCCTGCCATCTTCTTATCATAATTGAAACGTTATCGGAAACGGTACCAGTTCTTAAAGTTGAGTGATTTATATCGATCATTTGGTATTCAAATCAGTTAAATGTAAATTAGGCCACTAAGTAAGAATCACTTTTAGCTTTCATCGTGAGAATTATATTATATGGCCAACAATGCATTTGTAGCAAAGGTTTAAAGCTTTATTTTAACATTTTAAAAACAAATAAAAGATTTAAATATTTTAAAAATGTTAGCAGAGCGTTACTCACGTTACACGAAGGTCGTGGTTTCAAAAAAATATACCGGAAAAGATGTTTTTTAGTTTCTTTGAAACGAGTAAAGTTCTTTAGTGTTGCGTGGTGTACTAAATAATTAAAATCTTAATATATATTTATGGTGATTGCGACTGCCGTAGATGAAGATAAGTGAGTGAAAAATATATTTTGTATTGTTTTTGTACACACATTTTTTTTTATGAAGAGTGACAGCCCTTACAAACAGTAGGCGACGGTTCGCATGTTAGGTCCACTTGTTGCTCCCCTAACAATACCCTTGATAAATAGAGGGGAGAGTCGGGAAATATATTGATATTCAAAACTTACCAAATCCACATTTAATATGACTGCTGACATTGAGTGATGGAAAGAGCTTACCTGGAAAAAATAAAAACTTTTAGTCTTCCGTAGGAAAGTCAAAAGTTGGTCGAGCACTTTGGATTTTGTTCAGCCCTTATGCCGTGGGAATAAGTACTAATATTGAAATGTAACTGGTTCATTAAGATTTGTGTTTGACCGTGATTTTAAATTGTGGTTACTGTCAAAATGTATCCAGCTTGCAGAAGCAGCATGAAATAAAAATATAGAGGCAAAAAGCGGCTTTTTTCTAGACTTTATTCATTTTTATATTTAAATACAACATGTCAGAGTGTAAATGAACAAAATAAATATTGGAAAAAAAAATTCATTGGTCAGATTCTGTGGTAAGTAGCCAAATCCCTTATGGAAATCAGAAACAACGGTACCACAACACCCAGACCCTAGACAATACAAAAAAAAACATATTGACCCGACCAGAAATCTAACCCAGAACTTTAGAGATGGCTCGACACAAAAGCCCGGCCCGCACATCTCTGCTACGGAGGTCCTCAAATAATGTATTAACCGCCAATAGATTCTTGAAGAACACCAGCAAAAACAAACCCTGCAAACTTCTTAAATCCTTCACAAAGGTTTTACCCGCAATTTATGCCACAAAAACCACTATTCCTCAGTGCATACAATGCGCGTGGGCACGATACAACTCAATCGCTTGTTACCAGCTTGTAACCACGTTTGCGCTCGTAAACCAACGCTTTGGTTTTATCAAATAGCTCTTTTGGAGTTAACAAACACAAACCCATGTGCGAAATACAAGCTCCGTTTCTTAGATGTACATGAGTGGACGTGTTTGCGAACAAATCAGAGTGGAGGATGATATTTGTAGTTGCGAATGAAAATATATTTTTCTAGATTTTGCCGTGGTCTTTCCTGGGTTGGATTTTTATGTCCTTATACAAAGTTAGCCTGTTTTATGTTTCTTTACAGGTCCTGAACTGTTAAAATTAGATTAGGCCTGTAATATATATGAACACTAATATTGATAAAAATCACATTCACGAATTAACTACCTCGGTGGCATAGTGGCGATCAAAGCGAGTAAATCTCGGGTTTGAATTTTAGTCAGGTCAATACGGGGTACAAAACATGGAGAACATACATAGATTCTGTGCTAAGTGGCTAAAGCAGTTGTGTTCTAGAAATCTGTGACAATTACAGTTCTTTTTCCATATTGACCCGACCGAGAATCGATCCTGAGACCTCAGATATGACGACCTCAAAATCCGGCCTGCTCGTCTCTCAGCTACTTAGGTCTTCAAATATAGGAAACAAAATATTTTTTATCCATTTATTAATGGCAGATTAATCGTGTAAGAGACCAAAAAATATCTATCATGTTTGCTACAAAGGTCAAACGACCTGTAAAGCTTGCAAAAAAAAACCACAACCCATGTACTCATTATGTGAACTCATTTTATACATTTTTTTACGAATAGACCAAGCAACCATAAGTCCGATTAAACATCATTTCTAGGGTTGTCTAATTCTACACATAATGATGGTATTAAAACCATAACTGTCAGTACCACCAGTGGGCATAATTAACGCCAAAAATATCAACGCGGGTAATTGCCTTGGGGCTATTACAACTCATTTTCTAATCTAGGAAAATATACCTTTGCAAAACAACATAATAAATGTGCTGAAATATTGTGTAGAGACGCTGAATTGCGTGAGGTCGTGAATGTACTGCATTAGTCGTGAAAGTTAGGATTGTTGATTTATTAGGAAGATTTTGAGCCTGATTTTTTATACTTTATTAATTAGTATAAGTTTTTTATGCTATTCGAATAGGTATCGATAGTTATTGTTTTGCTACTAGGTAAAATCTTTCTTGAAACTTTAAGGAATTTTGAATGCGTTTAAACCTCTCAACTTAACACCCTGGGCGCCAAAATAGGTAGATTTTTTTTTATTTGCAATATCAAAATAAAACGAACGATATCCATAAATTAAAATAACCTTCATACCTTTCAGGTCGTAGCAAAAAATAATGGAATCTACATACATTTATTCTAATCGAAAACATTATATTGTCAGGTAATTAATTGCCTGCGAAACCTCTGGCAGACCTAGCATGCACAATATGTAATTTTTTTTACTTAGGATCATGAATATATTTCGCTAGCACACCAGATAGATCTATATCCACCAATAATTTTGCCACCTCTGTGCTACAAAGCGTGTCTCCCAACTTTAACTTCACCGACACATCCTCATTTCAATAGGTCACAAAGCTCACGTTACCGATAATCTCGGCATTGATAAAGCCTAGTAAATAAACATCGACGTAGACAATTATATTGCTGATGCCAAAGCTGCGTGCTCGCACGACGTCGTAAACAGCCGACCAGACACGAGGACACGAGACGGGCCATCCTTGAATCGGCGTCTTAAATCAACGGACCGCCCGAATGGCGGATCTATTTGGACTAAGCTAAAAGTATATTAATACTAACCTTTTAATTTCTTGGCCGGGTAAACGAAGTGGCATGTATTACGTCTTTATTTTAGAGTGTATCACGATTCTGTTTGCATCCGAGACCTGGAATTACTTCGACTATGGTCCAGATTTGTCCGGACTGGTTACTACAAACTTCTGGACCATCATGAATAGCCTAAAGATGAAGCATGGAATTATCATTTTTATCGGACGATTAGGTGATTCAAGCATGTTATGTGCAAGGTATATATACGGACATAGTAATATCACACTGAAAACAATCAAATCAAACAATATTTTAAGGACACTGTTAAGCTTTTATTTTTAATTATTATTTCTACATTGTCAGTGATCACAACCCATTTAAAATACATATTTAGTATTTATCTAACCACGTCATTTATCTATCTACCATACCTATATATTTTGCGCTCATGTTGGTGTGGTCCAACATAAGAACTAGCTTTAGTTGTAAGTATATTAGAAAAATATTTTAAAGTGAAACAAACGCATTCTACAATATGATAAGAATCTTGCCCGAAACTTGGTTTTCATGATAAGGTATTATGACAGAAGGAGTGAATTTCGAAAAATAAGTTTATATTTTATAAAGGAATAATCGAGGTAAATGTTTTCTTTAATATCTGCAGTTATTATTTCATTTAAAAGATGTTTACATAATTTTACGGTTCTACTCACGGTTCACGAGAAATTACAACAGATCCTGAGCATTTCATTGCAATAGTTTCGCGTGTGTAAATTTTGCTCACGACGTGTAATGGATTGTAAAGTGAAGCGACCATTACGGTTTGTGGAGGCATTTGTATTCTAATGGTGGTATATTGTCTGCGTCTTTGTTTATTTTATGCCGATGAATTATTGGAGCTGAAGATTGCCGACTAGCCCTATATATCTCTTGTTTAGTGACTTTACGAAATCTTGCTTTGGTTCGTCAAGTAGTTTTTAATGAAGGCTTTTATAGATTGAGATAAATTCTTCAATTTAACGTGCACCATACCTCCATTTCAATTTAAAAGTTGAAGAGTTCATTTGATTTTTCCCTCAGAAATGAACCTCGTCATTAAAAAGTATTATGATGATTATCAGCATTATTAGCTCAATACACTTTTTTTAGTAGATAAAGACACTTTGTGTAAAAAATAACCATTAATTTTGAAAAAAGAACATGATATTGAAAGAAAAAGGAAAGGAAAAGTTTAAAGCATTAGTATATGTTCAAAGTTTTTTTGCCTGCACTCAGTTTACAAATGTTTTCAACCAGCTAAGATTAGTCTTATCTTCGTAAGATCACAATGCCTTCGCAAATCTGCAAATCGGACGATTGTTCCGGAGCACGGAACATATCTGAATGAATCTCGCTTTCATTGATGTGATCCCGAAATATCCTGCGCGTGAGTTGATCTCGGCTACTGACTGTAGACTTATGAACGGTTCGGACTGCACATTTCGTAAATTTATCCTTTGAGTATTATTATCTCAATATTTTTTTATTTCGTAATTCCCTTAGAGTTTATAATTTTTTAAAGTGTTAGTCAATATTTTTTGAACTTGTGATACACTATCACAAGTTCTTTTAAAAACACTTTATCCGTTATTTAATTTATTAAACAAAATATATTAATCGCAACACATACATAATGATAAAGGAATGTAAATAAAATTCTCTGTCTCTTCTTGACATTTGTTATACCTATGATTACTCTTGAAGATAAAGAGTAAGGATTGAAATTGAATAATGTATTTTTCAAGGTGATGACTGACTGAACTGACGGAACTGAACTGACGGTGAGGTATTTTATTGGAATACCAAAAAACATGAATTATTTGCAATTGTTTGAATTTTGGAAACTTTTGACGTTGCTCTGCACCTTTATCAAATTTGGGATACATTTATACCTTTGCTTAAAGATGTTATTATTTTTATTTTTACTGCTTTTATGACAAAGGAAATTTCTTCTCCTTTCGGTGTTTTAATTTCTTTTTAATACAACAGTGCCACAGCTGACCTCATCGCTAAAACATTAAGATATACCTCATTACCACATACCTACCCGAGGACTGACAAAATTACACTCACTCACTAGTTGGCTCAACTTCCATCGGTATTGCAATACGAAGAAAAGGACCTTTCATTCAGGGAATTCTCTCCAACTGACAGGGACAAAAATATACCAATAATATTAGCACGAAAGGGATACCAGCTGTCCTTAGTTCAGTTCTTGGCAATTGTCCACCGGAAGGCGAGTTTGAGCAAAAAGACAAAGTGGATGAACCGAAATACAAAGATACATACTCCATTGAGTTAGGTGACGAGATAGGTGTGTAATTGGCTCTGAGAGGTCAATTTATTGCGATGAATGAAAAAGACAATATACGAGTGACAATAAACTTGGAGATTAAATTAGTTATTTTTGGTGAGTCGAGACTTCCTCGGTAACTACAATGTAAGCGCTAACATAATCGGCAATAAATTTAAGTCAAGTAATTTTGAACGGTTGTTTCCAGCTTTATTTGCGAATATAAAAGTATGAATCAGAAATGAAATAGCGGGAATAAAAATACAGTAATCATAATTAACATGATTTGAAAAAACTTATTACTGCTACCAAAATTTGAATCCGTCTTTTTTTAAATCCATCCGTAATATTTTTCTAATCAGTTCATGAGTTCTAACATATATCAGGGTTCTGTATATTAGGCTGGTAATGCTGTGGTCTTCTGTTCTCAACAACTCAACAAAATCTATGATCACATGCCATTATTACTAACATTTAGTACAGTAATTTGCAAGGACTAAAATTTCGTAATTATTCAAACCTTACTAAGCTTGATACAAGGATGAACGACGAACATGCCATTAACATTCTAAGCTCATGTAGCTACATTTATCAATACCATAACAGTCCCGCGTAAATCGTATGTTCAAAGGCGATTTAAGGTACAATCAATCAGGCTTTGTACAACAACTCTATGGAATTTTAAATTGGATTCCTGTTAACAATGCGCGGATTAGTCGGCTTGTACCTTTGTCTGCCACTGTACTAACAAACCCTATGCTGAAAGTGTTACTTCATTTACAACCTTAATATGCAATGTACACAGCAGCGTTTGTACTGTCTTTATTGTTCGTTTTCATACGCAGTGGTCAATGTATGTCGATATTTGAAGTGATGGCAGTGAAACGCACGCGTAGGGTGTATTTAGTTTTAAAACTGATTGTAGTTTTTAATAGTGTTAGGATTAATGATATTTACGAGAATTTTCTATGATGTGCCTGGAATGTTTTGTAGCGTATGTGAATGGATAAAAAAATTAAATAAAAATACAACGTATCTATGCCACCTGGTACCTAATTTTTTTGGTAGATAAAACTGTTTAATAGTTTTAACGGTTCTATCTTCGATCTTTCAGTTCAAAGTGCCTATTTATCTGAACACAATCAAAATTAATGTTTTGTAGGACTGTGACAACTTGGTCATTAACTTGACTTATTTGTAATAAGTAATAAATAATTGGTAACAGTCTGAAAGGCAATCATCAAATATTGTTCAAAATTGATTCTCATACATTACTAAGATTTATCAAAACACAGAAATAATATCGCGTCTTGATTTCTAGGCAATTGGTTTTGGAGGTTTAAATACACAGAACTGTTCTGTGTTTAAAAAAATAATTAGAGGCATCAAAGCATGTATTTGTTTTGTCAAGTCTTCCAAGAAAAAAAATTAAATATAAATAAATTTTGATAGGACGCCATCTAGGTCTAATTAATCAGAGTTTATATTAACCGAACGTTGAAGCTACTTAAATTCTTGTTGCTTCATTATTACCCATTATAAACGCAAATGTAGGTGTATGGATGAAAGGATGGATGTTTTTTCCTCTTTTATGCAAAACATTTTGATTCGATTTTATTAATATCTCACAAAGATAGATGCCAATCACTAAGTATCTCTTAATATTATAAGTGGATGCTTATTATCCTAATTAAATGGAAAAAACAAACAGACCAGTACAACAAAACATGTTTTGTACATTTAGTGAAAGGATCAATACTATTTGGAAAGTAGTTCGTTCGAATATGTAGAAGCTAAAATTTTTGTTCCAAACTGAAAAAAATAAGTAATTTTTTTCTAATAACATAACACAAACACCGCAGTGATAAAAAACGCCCCAGGTTCGAGTCTCGTTTGTGTAAAAGCTTTCGGCCAACAAACTCGTAGTAAAATGTTATGGGCGTATAAAGACCCACAATGCTGGCACTCGTCTCGATTATCTCCCGGGTTTGTCTGTTTTATAGCGGTACATTTTTATTTCTTTTCGATATTATTTCGCGTATTTTTTCTCTTGAATATCGGCTACCGGCGGGTGGCGATGAAAGGCTAATGTGGATACGATTCGTATACTTAACTATTTTGATTTGCATTTTTAGAGGATAGTTATTTTGTGAGACACGATTTGTAAATTGAAAACAATATTTCGTTATGGTAGAGAACATGTTGTATGTCACGCTTATTTTTTTACTGCAATTGCAAAGAACAATACAAGTCAACCTAAATTAGACCCTAAACAGGGTAAATAAAACATGATTTAAAATAATCCGTTACATATTTTTGCAAAAGATTTTAAGATGCTCTTTTTATTTGTTAGTAGGTAATTTAAGTTCAATAATACAAAATTAAGTACATACATTTTAAGGGTCTATTTTATATTCCACCACTGAAAAAAGGAATTTATTGAAATAAAATTATCATTGCAACTTTTTTGAAATGACATTTCACGATTCTAGTAAAATACACAAAGCCGGGCTAAACTGAAAAATATATTATACCTAGACTTTTAAAACACATACCTATATTTAAAAATAGTAAATTAAAAAAATCTGACCATTTGACTTTTGAAATGTATATCATATTAAGAGTAAATCTAAAAAGCCTTATCCACAACACTCCAACAGCATATCGCAATGTCCTCTACAATACCACTCAAACCTATCGGGTATTTGAAAAAAAAAATGTAAAAAAATCCCCTCTGCCCATGAGAGCCGTAAACTAAGCCCGTGCCAATTAAATATGAATGCACTGCCCTTCTCATTATGGCGTTAAATTTTAGCCGGATACCTACCCTCTTTTTTTGTTTATATTTATTGTATTTCGAGCCTCCGTCGGGACGGTCAGTTTATGAATTATTGAGTACGGAGGAGTCATGTGTGTTTGGTTACACTAACGTTTTTAATGAGATTATTTTCTCATTTGAATTGAATAATCGAAACAGTGTGAGATATGATTTATTTGAAAGCGCTTGAATGATACCAAATCAATGGTAGTCGTGAAAACAACCTTACAATTGGTAATCTTCTAATTGGTTTATTGTAAGCTTTCGTTTTTAAAGGTGATTCAATATTTTAGGAGAATACATGTTTGACATATACAGCTATGATGAGATGGGATGAGAGATAAAAGTACAAATATTTCGATACTTTTCATGAAAAATGCGATTTATCTTTCAGTCAAGGTTATATGTGTAAAATTATTTTATTTGTAATCAGCTATCTAGCTTGAAGTGAAAATATTTTTTGCTAGCGATAAATCACCAGCACCATCATCATCATCACCAGAATGCAAGAATATAAACACTATCTAATAACTAAATAACATAATAATTTTGTATAATGTTTATATTCTTGCATTCTGGTGAATTAATCTGCTCCTCAGTTAAGTATTTTCATACAACAAACGACTTGCATTTAAATGGTACTAAAATACTCTAGAACTAATAACATCGGCGAGTTATTACAACGTAATTATTCCTATTGATTTCAATGTTAACAAAGATACGAAAATAGTTATCCCATTACATATTTTATTGCTTTATTCCCCTAATTGCACACCCACGCTCTGTAGATATCGTTTTAAATAGTCACAATTAAAATGCCTCAACAATCCAAAACCTGTATTTGCTGCGTCTGTCTAGCTGTGTTCTTCCCATTTGTAAACTTATCTTGAATTGCAGCGACGTCCATTGAGAACCTTATTTCACTAAACACAGAGTTGGTTTTACATTTACTCGGTAGTATCCATAATTTTGTTTACGTACTTCAGGATTGTATATCACTAAAAGCTTCGCTTTGTTGTAACTGATTCACAAAACTAGCCAAAAAATATATATATCTATGAGCAATATCCAAAGGTTCTACAAATCAGTTTTTATCGTTTTTGTTTCTTTGTGGATTTGATTAAAGAAAAAATATGAAATATTTTTTAAAACTCCTTCTAGAGTAACTCTCACTGTCAAGTGAGTTTACAAATTAGGACAAATTTAGTATTGTCTATTTCAATTTTTTTAAAAAGGGTTACGTTAATATGCCTTAGGTTATGAACATCTGACAAATAGGATAAGACTTTCGGCCACCTCCGTAGCCTAGTACCTCCGTAGTTCTGCTTTTTGTAACACTAGTGCTTAAGCTACTTACCACAGAATCAGAGCAACGCATGTGATTTTGTCCAATATTAAATAGTTATTGATTTACTTTTAAAAGTGCAACAAACGTGTTAAACATCATCATTCACCATCAAGTGAAATAGAAACTAAGTGTTGTTTAATCATTAAATAAAAAGCTGTCCTACGCTAACTTCGAAAACTCCTACATTTTATAGCTACTGCCTCGCTCCCCGTAGCCACATACCTCTCAGACGAGATACATAAGGGCGTCATAATTGCGAAGTGAGACAAAGTCGAGTCAAAGGCATTGTAGCTGCAAAGCCACAGTCTCTTAAACATTCAAGTTGACGTCAACCACACTTTGTCGTGTCGTAATTATGTGACACTCGCAGGGGCGCTCTACAATGCGTCTTGCGGGCGATAAGTGTCCCGTATATTCATTAGTGGTAGTTTTAAGGGAACACGCAATAAGGCATTGGATAGGGTACCTACGTTACTTAACATTTCTGATTCGTTCATCGGGTAGATGATTAAAATTTAGGACACATGTTTTTTTTATGTAAACAAACAAATACTCAAATTTATTGCGATACAATTAAGTACGGCGTTATTTCTTTGTACAGCTTTTTTTCGAAATAGTGATATAAACACGCTAAACCAAAGTTTGTTGCTATCTTCATCATCCATTTTTATTTATTTGTTGATATTAAAAATGTGTTTTCATTGCATGTTGAAAATCTAACCAACGCATTAGCTAGAATTATTATTTTTTGACCGATTTTGACCAAGCCATTATCCCCATTAGAAAATGTATGACATGATAGGAAAGTCGTAAATAAATGTTCTTCTGATATTTGATCTCTAGTTAACGCACCTATATATTTTATTAGTTATTTATTTAGTCCATCAACAATTGCTAAACATGTAAAAAGTTACACAATACCTGTGTTAATTCTTAATCGTATTTAGAGCACAATCAACGACAGCTTTTTTTACGAAATATTACAAAAGTAGTCGTCTGAAGCGCAAAGGACCCTCAGAATGTTTCCAAGCAGTGGATGTTAATGGGCTGGTGATGCAAATAATGATTCCAACTATGCATCTTAAGATGAAGCAACGTTCTTTGCAACAGGGTAGATAAACTGACTTAAGTACCTACTGAAAGGACTTAAAAATATATCGTAGAACTGAACAAGGAAAATTACTTTTAATGAGTACTTTCACAAATGTCACAGTCTTTCTATAGTTTCTACAAAAACCTTTACCAATTGCAAGTAACACCAATCACCATTGTCGAAGTGTCTTTAATTATCTATAATTACTGTACACCAAAGGTGTCAGTCGTGGAACCGCCACTACCAATTATTGGGACAAATGTACGGCAAACTCGTTGTTTACTGAATTTATCTTTTAGTTTTAATTGGGTACAAATAACAGATATTTTTAGAGGACTTTGTTGGTTGACAGAAAGCCTAAAGGTACGTAAATAAGGAGTATTGTGCTGATACTAACATAATGAAGTCAAACAAACGAGAGTTATTAAAGTATTTATTCGTTATGCCAATCAACAGTACCTTTAAAGAGTTTCCAAGTCTTTTTAAGTACTATTTGTAATTTTTAATGCTCACTTAAGTAAATAAAAGTTAAAATAAAAATAAACAAAATTTAAATTCAAATAACGCATTCAAAAACTGCTCTGAAACAGATTCAGAAAAAAAGAAAGACGTTATGTATCTATTCTTTTTATAACTTTTAAAAAGTGCCAGTGTTACGTTTTTCTGTCACATTATTATCCACTTTTAAAAGTTGCGTTACGTCATTAGCACAAACTTTATCAATAAACAACAGCATTTTAAAAACAATTTACCTCGCCTAAACACAATTACGCCGAAATTTACGGCTTCTGCCTAAGAACATAATAATTTAATACAATGATAATTCATACAAAATATGATCTTAAAATATGAAACATCAAATATTTAAAGAAAGTCACGTAGAAAATAAATATATCAAGTAGAGGGATTACTTGTAAGTCTGATTATGACGCGAGGTATGACAAACTGCCGAATATTGGGCGGCTGATTTTTATTTTTAGTCTCAGTAATTGTATGAGGAGATATCATTGGTATTTTATTGTTAATGTGTTTTACGTGACTTTGGAGAAACTGCATTTAGATGCAAGAACTAATTTGGACTTTGTTTGCATGATAATGTATTTTTTAAAGTTATTTTTTATCTAAATATTCGTCGTATCTCATAACACCATTCACAATTTTTTTATACGTCTAATGCACTGTAAGAACGCCATAGCTGACACATAAGTCTCGAGTTCGATTTTTTAATTAAATAGTACTTTATTAACTAGCGTCCGACCGCGACTTCGTCTACGCGAGTCTTGATCTTTTCTATGGTGAAAGAATTTTTGAACTTGTTAGTTTTTTACTTTATTCATTACAAACATACACAAAAATACAAATTTTCCTTCTTTGTAATATTACATAAACGTACTATCTGCATGACCCAACGGTTGACTGGTAGATACTGCTCCTAGCATTGTCCACCTTTTGTACTTTCTATGTGCAATAAAGTTTTAAAATAAAAAATTTCACTTGTTTGTCATTTATTTCATGAATTTTTTGGTTACGAATTGAAAATTGTCAGTACAGTAGTCGACAGCATGAATTTAAAGCAAAAAAATGTCGCGTACCTACCATTTTTTTTATGTTTTATTTCCAAAAAAAGGGCCAAAGAAATGATTTGAAACCCAACGCTATCTATTGATGGGAACCTTGGGATGACATAAATAAAATATAATCGCCCCTTTATAAATGTGTTCTTTTATTTCTTGCTCTCTAAATAAGTATTTTTCGCTAAACAATGTATTGATTTGATCGACAAACTCGGTGGCGCAGTGGTTAAGGTAGGCGGCCAAAGCGCGAAAGGTCCCGGCTTCGATTCCCGGTCAGGTCAATTGGGAAAACGAACTTTTCTAAATTGACTTGGGTTTGGGTGTGCTGGGATGACGCCCCCGGTTAGTATCCGTCGTCTGGTGCTCCTATGAGCACATTGTACAGACAACTTTACTTACAAGGGTAAACCGGGTGATTGGTGTGATTGTCTGGCGCATTTTTTTTAATTTATTTCATTGGTGCAGGGCCTGCGGTAGGGCAGGTGCTTTACTTTACTTTACATTACTGCAATGCGCAGAGGTATGTCGATTGCGTACATGCTTACTAGCGTTTGCCCGTGGCTTTGTCATCTCTCTTCCTACCGAATTTTATCAAAATCTCTTCAGTAGTTTTTGTGTGAAAGAGTATCAAACATACAACCAGATATTCATACATTCAGAAATCTTATTCATACATCCAGAAACGACCATATATTCGCATTTATAATATTTTGCTAACTCGTATTTAAATCGGGTGGTAGGTACGTCAGTTTCTTGCTTTAGCTAATTAATATTCTGAAGAAGACAGTAAGCTTGCCGTATGCACTCATCAAACCGCAGAGAAATTGTTTTGTCTAATTTGTCTATTTCCAAATGCAATCATATCTATACTTCTATACTAATAGTGTAAAGCTGAAGAGTTTGTTTGTTTGAATGCGCTAATCTCGAGAACTACAAGTTCGAATCGAAAAAATATTTATGTGGTGTATAGTCCATTTATGGAGAAAGGTTTTAAGTTATGTAACATTAAACTGCGACCAAAAGGACCGAAGAATCAGTAAAAAATAAAAAATCGGGGACACGCGTGCAAAGCTGTGGCGGACCTGTACTAATTTAATAATCTTCCTCTGACAGGTAATTTTGAAGGCTTTCGTATTTTAGTTTAAACTAGTTTTACATAAATAATCTGTAAACACATTACCTGATTTCATCAACATCGCACAATGAGGAGTACGTGTGTGTTCCCAGATCGATTGACATATTAAAGACAAGTGAAGCCATAGAACCAGCGTTGGGACCTCAAAATTAAAAACTGTAGAATAGGGAATTTGTATAAAAATATTACATTAAATTTCTTTATCATAAAAAAGTTTTAAATGATTTTGAGTAAAACAGAGTGAAATTTTGATTTAAGAAAAAGAGGCGTTATAATTGCACTGGAATTATTTTATTTAAATTTATTATTATGTGATTTAAGTATGTTTTGTTTACAGAACATCTGCAGTAGGAACCAGTAGTAATTGTTTTAAAATATTGTTGTTTTAAAACAAAATGTTTAAATTATGTTGGTTAAAGATTAAATTTTAGTCCTGTACAATAGTATAATTTAGTTTTTAAACAGTTTTGTGGATATTTTTTTGTTTAAATACTACTATTATTACTTTTTTTTTATATTGCAGTTCAAGATTGACCTCATCCCACCTGATGTTAAGTGGTAATGAAGTCCTAGCTTAAGAGTGACAAGTACAGCAAAATAAATCTGTTACTGGACTTGTCGCCCTTACCTTGAAGGCTTGACTCCTGCTTCTAATGCAGCACCCCCCAGGAGCTCTGGAAACCTTACTCACACGCAGGAACACAACAACACAGAAGTGATTGTTATTTGGCTGCGGTCTTCTGTAAGGTGGAGGTATTAGACCAGTCGGACTGCTCCAGTTCGAGCGATAAATCGCTTTGCCCTACCTTTCTTACTTATTACTGGTTTTTTCTTGCCTGTATAAGGACAATATTATTTTCTTTAAAAAACCTTTGATGATTTTTTTATTAAACACATATTAGTTTTAGGACTAACTCTTCACTTTCATTTTTTAAAGGAATATTCTTCAAAATCAATTGTATATATTTAGAAGATTTTTAAAGAAAAAGTATTGTTCTTCTTTTGTTGCTAGTTAACTCTCTTTGCAATTTACAATTAAGTAAGCAGTCAGAGTTGTTTGCCGAGAAGTAATTAACCGCTAAGGACGGAGTAAGTTCACCTAGTAACATCTTACTTGAAGTTCGTAACATATTATATACTTTACAACAAATAAAATAACGTACAGGGAACACAATATTAGCCACAAAAATATGACAACTTCATTTTAAACGGTTTTTAAACCAGACGACAGTATCCTCACATTTAGTGACCCCACCTTATCTCCACAAGGCTTCCCCCTGTTAAGGGGTGTACACACGAGCTAATGTGAAAACACATTAATCATTCAGTTTTATACAAGTCTGACTTTGGTTTTGTCGGTCGTGAGGGGGGTATGGGGGGGAGGAGCGCGTCAAGAACGTGATAGTATCGGCATCTCGCGTGTACTTTGTGTTGATGTATGGGAGATCTAAGTTTACCTTATGAGGTTGCTATATTTACGGACCTCTTTGTTGGATACCTACTGACTCACGTACTGATGATGGTGAGAAGTATGGAATGCTCTTACGAATTAACAGCTAAATTTTTTAGGAGGAAAAAGCGAGATTATTATATTATTTAGTAAAGAAATGCGAACAAGAACTAGCAGTCGACATCGCTTAAAACTATACAGATAGTTACAGATAGGTACTACTTGTAGTAAAAGGTGGAAATTGTATTTTTGTAGGTGAAAAATTATCTTACAAATTAATAGAGGGATTTAAAAATTTCATTCCCATCTAAAATGTCACATTATTACTAGTGATACCTATAAGATGTCGTGGATCACACTTTACTTTTCACCCTAATCTTTTGGGTTGAGTAGTAGATAATTCCAGTAGGACTAAAGTCCGCTTTTTGTTCTCATTTTCATATATTCATTTTTATATAGTATGAGATACTTTTTAGAAGAAAACGAAGCCACACGAAAGGCTAGTCTAAAATAAACCATATTTGGGAAGGTAAAAAATTGTGATCTTTACCAGGTAATCGTTTCCCGTAGATATTAAAGCCCAGACAGAATAGTTTCTCCATATCTTCCGTCTCTACCGATATTTTAACTTAAACTAAGTAAATAACTAATAAAACATAGCAAAGATAAATCCCGCTTTCGATTCAACCCGCGAGTCACGATGGCCGGAGCGACCCCTCGTTACAATTACAATAAATAATAGTGGACGTTTTAGTTAAACAGCCATTTTATTGCTGCTGGGGTCAAGTCTTGATAGCTGACGAATTGGACCGCACAGTACTTGCCCTTGGGCCAACAGCAAATGTTTGACAAGCTTGGTCGTGGGTAGGGTTGCCACCTCTTTTATCCAAATGAGCTCAAATACTAAACAACATCATATTTGGCAGAGGGCACTTGTCGGGGGCTAAGAGGCAAAACAACAGAAAAATTGCCTTTGATAACATGCGGTTAGTTGAAAGAGCAGCACGCGCAATACCGATCGAGTATAGACCGAGATCGAGCGTTACACTGCAAGGGAAAATTACATTTGTCTATTCCTTTAAACTTCACATACACTGACCTGATCTAAAAGTAAGTAGGTTAAGCACTTGTCATGTGCAGACGAGAATCAACGGTGCTACCTACTACAATATACTGGTATATATAAAAACGATCAAACATATAACATACAATATAAATTAAAAATCAAAAACATACTCATTAAACCGTTTAAGTTAAATTAATGTCAGAAAAATCTAATCGCGCAAAATAATGCATTTTGGGCCCTTAATTGTTAATTTAAAGGACAAAGTACAATTACCTAAATAACGCACAATACTTCATAATAAAGTACAAGTAGCAACCCTAGTCGTGGAACCGTTTTGTTGAACAGTGTTGGCGCATTAGGTATTTTATTATAATCATTATGTTCAGCCTGTGACGGTCTTTTTGGACATAGGCCTCTCCTATGGCACTCCATGGAGCTTTAGCTTCTTCATCTCTCCTCATCATGTCATCGTCCTGTGCCATTCGAATTCACACCATCAGAAAGCTTGTTATGCATTCTCGGACATAGTTCGGACTTCAGTTCGGCACCAACGCGCATTTGGGTAGTATGATAATTGAGCCAGTACCAGTTCTTGTAAAAATATACATCCAGTTGGCTATTCTTAACAAACATTTGGGCCAACGTTGGTCGGCGTCCTCCGCCGCAATCAATTGTCTTTGGTCGGCGACATAAATTTCGCGGCACTAACGCGTCGCTAATTAACCCTCAACAGCGCCAGGCCTGGGTGTAAATCACCCGGGCTGGGAGAATTCCGCGCTGTCTCTAATGGAGGGCCCCGTGCAGAAGTGTGTAAGTAAATAATTTAAATAATAAAACATACAACCTTAGTAATTGGCTGCATTGAACTCTAGTCGTTTTAGGCACAAAAAAAATCAAAAAAAATATGTCTGTAATCATTATCAGCTCCGTAAAATACCTTCTATATTTTCTACGCCGTCTGAAAGTAATTTATAATGTACAAATTTAAATACTACATTCGTGACTTTTAAAAATAATTTAATCATAGAAAGGGCGTATCTCTTTGTATTTTTCCATAGGTTATTTTGTGCTAAAGTAATAATAGAAGAAATAACATACCAACCGTTCTCCAATCGTATTACCATTTTTATCAATCTCTGATAATTTTACGTAAGTTTATCCAATCACACACACTTAATTTGGTTTTCAGTAACATAACGACCACACCTTTAAACACAATTTACCTACTTACCTAACAATAAAGATATCTGTCAATACCAATAAAATCGCATATGCACTTGGTGCTTAAAAATAATGAAAGCAAATTCGCAATCCATAAAAGTCACAAAGAAAAAGTTGGGACGCATGTTTTGTTTTGAGCTGGCAAATTTGCGGCTCAAAAACGTCAGCTCGATATTTTATTGTTATAATAAAATTTGGCGAAATTATTTGGCACTCGTTGGGGTCTGATTTACGCGAACGGGCGGCGCCTCGTTATGCGAGCTGTTTAGGGTTATGCGGACAAAGGATTCGCAAACATTGTAATTTATGTCAGAATGGAATATGGTAACGTTTCATACGGTTGACAGTGAAGTGGATCTGCCACCAAAAGTACTACGACACTGTTATATCAAGGAGATTATTTTTTTTAATTTCTTGAAAAGATACTCTTATAGTCTAGACTTTTAAATTATTTCATAAATAGCCACAAATGATTTAATCGAAGACCAATGACAAATAGGCCTAGCATGCGCAATACGTAAACTTATCGCATGAGACGACAAAAGTTTCGTTACTGTTGATTGGCTAATATCTCGACGCACTCGTATTGTCAGCCAATCAGCAGCTGGCGCACTGACTTCAATCGATTTTGACGATTGTTAAGAGCGCGATATAATTTAGTCGCGTGGCACATGCTAGGCCTGAACGAGTGTAATCAAAGACATGTCGTCAAAGTAAACATTTGCAGTCCGACATTCGTTGTTATGCGTACGACATAAGGGCGGTAAATAAATTAGAAAGAGTGCAGTCTGATGTACTTTTGTATGTACTAGATCTGCTCGACCTCGCTTTTGTGATTTATTTTAATTGACAATGGGTTTCCATTCCTTTTTTGTGTTCTCTTTTGCTAGACTAATCAGATATTATAATAATGTATAAGCTACTTTTCTCCTGAAGTGTAGCGAACAAATACGCGGCCAAATTTTACTTTTGTGTAGGTATTTCCCTTCGTATTGTTGCTGACTAATTGCTACTGTGCAATGCAAGGGTTCGAGTGTTCATTCTCAAAATTTAACCGAGTCACTCTTTCTTCAAAATCACTTTACGATATTTCTTTACCGTTTTGTTTACGCGGACGTACTTTTTCCAAGAACTGACTTTCAACAAATATTGTCAGGCTTTAAATTGAATGAAAACTCGATTCCATACACAGACAAGAAGTTTTTAGAGTATGAATAATGTGTAGTTTATACAAATACACTTTTGAAATACGAATGTAATATATTTTAATCTTACTTACCTATTGTTTTCGATCTTCTAACTTTAAACAATATTTTCTAATATAAATAAAATAATAAATTAATAATAACCAAGTTAACCTGTTAACCAAAAAAAAATGTTAGTAATGTTTAAATAAATAATCATGAATTGAAGTAGATTTTAAATATTTTTAGCATGGCAAGCACTTGCTTTTCAAAATTATAACTTAGTTCTAAGACACAACGCTCGAATTGTGAATAGAATATCATTACATGCTTTTGATTGTACTGAAACTTATTTTTTATAATAATTACTGGAATTAATATTAGGATCCGTATGTTTTTTGTTAGGTACCACTTGTGAGCAATTCATTTTGCAGCGTTTTTCCTACTATCAGAATTAGTTCAACTGAAAAAAACCTTTACCTTTACACTTCTATTAAGCATCTACTGATCCATTATCATTTTAAAATTCCACCTTATAAAACAGTTGCCTTTCCACAAATTTCCTAGCTCCACGTTAAATATTCGTAACAATTCTTACTTTCAAACTTAACCTATTACTGACGCGCCTCTTTGCATTTCGCAAATCATCGCATCTAATTAACAGTTGCTAGGTGTTTGACTAACAAAGTGAAGAAAAGTTAGAAGTACATTACAAGAGCTGTGTAGTGTGTAGTATCGTTTGTTATTTCTATTGTCACAGCTTGGATGGTCTAATTGGAGACCTATGACGTGATTGCAACATTGTGCGGTTTTATTGCTTACAAATGTGATAATAAAGCCAGTAGGTGACATAATCTGATAGGAGGAAACTGCACTGCATAGTGTTATAGATTTGCATAAGTTATGTTTGATCAAAAAGCAATCGATTAGTTTTATATAAACTGGTTTTATAGTTGAGTGTATTGTCGAACTAGACAATTTTATGTTAGTAGAATTTTAGGGTCAGTTGCACTTATTAGTTTATTTTTATTTTTTATGGACTCTGTCCCGCGTTTACAAAAAATGCAGTGTTTCCGCCAATGTCAAGTGTTTAGAGAGACACGTCAAAAATAAGACTGCGCGGTGTAATAAGGTATTTCTTTCTTTATTGAGATCCTCATTATGTAGCTAAAACAAACACGAACGACACATTAACATTGAAGACAATACAACGATTATGTAATAAGGATAAAATAAATTAGAAATTTTAATCTAATATCACACATATTAATATAGTAACATAAATATTTTATCTTTAGAGCAAAAAAGAGTTAGAATAAAGTTAACAACTGCACTTAACTGTAATGATAACGGATGGTCTGACAGCTGTTAAAATTGTCATACTCCATATACTTTGTGAAATTTGACCAACGTCAAATAGTATATTATTGTTGCAATTAAGTTAGTGTAACTGACACTTGGTGAATGACATAATAGAGCTGTCGCAGTTAAATTCCAAAAGTTTGTTAAGTAGTTGCTTCAATGTCCTACTGTGTGTAGGGCTCAGGCTTTCATAATTAAAATAAAATCATTGTTACAAGAATGGGTAGTTGTTCAGTCACTAGCTTAATGCAGTTTGGTCATCAGTGATCACCTGATCACAAACCCGAGGTACGAACGACAAAAATCGAAACATGGTTTGACATGGGATCCTAAGCACTGAAATCAAACGAGAGTAGATACTAGCTATTTTAGTTGTTATGTCAAATATAAAAAATATGTAGTAGTTAGGTGAAAATTGTTAAAACAAACTTTAGAAGTGTAAACACTTGTTGAAGTTAATGATCAAAAATTTTAGATTAGAAATCAGAAAAAAACACACTATCTTATCTTGACATTGATCTGATTCTGTTGTGAGCTTAAGCACTTGTGTTACAGAAATAAGTTACAGAAACAACAACGGTATCACAACACCAAGACCCGAAACAATGTAGAACAGTTCATTTCCCATATTGGACCAACCGGGGATCGAACCCGGAACCTCAGAGATAACTGATAAAAGCCACTATGTTACAAACTGGTAGCATTATTTTCCTCGGCTGTAGTATTAAAACCTACATAAAGAATGTTGACATAAATACTCCAATTACAGATTAAAACAACATTTCAAAAATAAAACTTAATCCCAATGATAGCCCAAGAAAGCTTCTATTATTAATTGTCCGAAAACTTGTTATTTATGGTGTGATGCTGGTTTTGTCTGCCATAGACTAAAATAGATCACGGCCCACCCATAGAGAATAGATACAATGTCGTTTAGCTATAAAGTTAAGTGGCAGTTTTCGTATTTTATCGCCTTGGCTACTTGTAATTCTATACTGTAGGTATTAATTTGTGTACACGAGACATCAAAATGTACATAATATTATAATAAACCTGTGTGAAGTCTTTGTTTTTAATGTTAAGTAAATGCGGTGTGGAGTTTGATGGTGTCATGAGGTTACACGTTCTAGGAATTATTTTAGTTATTGCTAAAAACTGGTTGGTGAGAGCGTGCGACCAGATAAGATTCTCTTTTTTAGGGCTACGTACCTCAAAAATAAAAACGGAACCTTTATACATTTTTTTTAGTGTCCTATGTTCAAGACTATTTCTCGCACGATTATTCGATTGAAATAAATATCACACGCCTGTAAGTGTATTTTGAGAGCTGTAAGTAAATCAAAGCTTAGTTCAACGCCATCTAATGATAAACTGTTGTTGCGTATCAAAACCAATACAAGACGAGAAATATTCGGGAACTAGAGCTAGAATTTATACACCACAAACTTTTTTTCCTTATTATGAAAATGTGATTTATATGTACCAATAAAAGTAGATAAACACAAAGTTTACTCTGACTTAGGTATTCACGCAGGATTACATATAATAATTATTAGCAGGTCGTGTTAGAACTAAAATGGGAATAAACATTTTTAGCTAAACCAATTTATCTGGATAATCGACCTTCAATTTATCTGGATTGCCATCATCAGATCCTAGCGTCCGTATTATGGTAAGACTGTTAAAATGTTACTTTTCTAAAAAAAACATGAAATCTGTTCATAAACGTCCGTTTTGTGCGATCACATAAAAATATCAAAACGAATTGAATTGAAAAATCAATTTTTAAGTCGGTTACAAACGGAAAGAATCATTAACAAATAACAAACTAGTGTAATTTTAAATCAAATTTGTTATACCACAAAATCCAAACAAATACAGTGATAATGAACATACGAATACGTGATTCATATATGTATGTATGTAGTGCCGTTTAAAATTTATTTAAACGACCAATTTTGAATAATTTCCGTTGTTAGCGTTTATAAATGCAATGCCATCCATATCACTAACACAAGTTTGACATTTGGCAATTATGAATAATCGCTCGTATGCAAAAATTAGTCCCACAAATAAATAATCACCACCGCCGCATTGCGAAATCATTCTTAGTAAATCTTATTACGTGTCCATACAGTTCAAAATCACACGTTCAATGGTATATCAGTCTGATACGTTTGTATATTTCCGCTACCGAAATTTGTTTCAATCTGTAACATTATGTTCAGGAAATCCTCTAACACGCTACTATGATAAATAGCTTCTTTTACATTTCAAAAATCGACGTCGGGACAGTGGCCCGGACAGTTTTGTCATCGCTAAAAATATTACAACTATGACATTATTAATTTGCTGGTTGACAAAATGCGCGTCGTTAGTATACTTGGCTTCTTTGAGTTGAATACAGTCTTATGGTTTAATAAGTATATTTTTAATGTTAATTTTTGCGTTCAATATTGGCCTTTTCCCCTTCGATTTCTTTCGAACGCGGTAGTAAAACTACTACCGAGTAGTTTTACTTCAATCTGACAATTCATAAATGCATTTGTAAAAGTTTTATTCATCAAGCATTTTTTATTCTGTGTTTTACACATTATATTCTCCGTTAATTTAAATAAAAAAACTATACTAACCGCGACTAACGGATAACTCAAACTCTAACATAGACAGATAGACATGCAGAACATTGAACTGATTTGAAATCAGTCTCTCTTTGGATAAAGGCAAGTATCTTTAAGGTATTTTTGAAAATACAATGAGCGCACTCGATCGTTTTCGCAAGCGATTGCTTCTTGGTTTGTTTTTTTTTAACTAAAAGTGAAAAGGCCCAGTTTTTTTAACACTTATTTAAAAGCAAATAAAAATATACCGGTATGTTAGTTGCACCGTCAAAGCAATTTGGATTTGAACTGAACATTATAATATGACGACGATAGACTGTATCCGACTATCTTTACATCATTTTATACTTTTTCTACTATGTACCGTATGTAATGAAAGCTTGGTTTTAAAGCTTTCATTACATACGGTCTACCTTACAATTTACTCGGGACTGTACATTCGCCGTCAGATATATCGAAGCAGACAACATGACCAAATACTTCTGAACAGTTTAAAATGTCAATAAGTTTTATACACTACAAGTTACCATTAATATTTGAACATTCATTACTACAGTAATATCTGAGCAGACAAAACAATAATATAATAATACCTTACATCAGAAAGACATCCTTAACGATCATTATTATTTAAATAAATCACACAAATTAGTACGTCTTAGTTTAATGTTAATACAAAAACAAGTACAAAATATCTTGCGGTTTGAAATAATTAATGGTTACAATTGAACAATTCAATTAGCAGAGAAATAGCTGCAAAATTTTGCGCGGGTAAATTATTTCTACTAACAAATGTCCTGAATTAGAAGCAGAATCAGTGTAAATTTACATTATGAAGTGGTTACACGATCAAGATTTGCTCACATTGCCTAAACAACGAATGAGATGTACCTATTTACAATGAGATCATGAAGTAATTGGCTATTTATGAATTTTGACATCGCGTCTTCTTGAAATAATTTTGAACTAGCTCGAGGTGAATTGATGCTAATTTTCATAAACACTAAGACTTGAAGTATATTTGGAATTGTTGTATATTAATACAGATAATTTGTAGAAAACGATTATAAACTTTTAAAGGTAAAATTAAAACATGTCAGTGATAATTAGTGAAGGTACAATATTTCCTTTCCCAGTTTTATTGTAACGCAAATGATGTACCTAGAAATAAATTGCGTTTTATAGCACAAATCTGAAATTTTTCCCGCTATTCCAGCTCAAACTTTTAGTTAGGTACTCTTCTGATTTCTTTAATTTGCAACCTTATGTTGATGACAATAATTATGTTTTTTGACATGAAGCCTAAGAGTATTGATTCATTTGTTTCCGCTGCATGATACATTTAGTGACTATGCATGTTTTGCGTTCATTAAAACTGTAAATAGCCTATTTTGAAATTAGTTTTTTTAATAATGAAATATCTGTATTTGCTATTTGTTCTTGCAATAAGTCGTTGCTTTCTTTTAATCTTCTACGTACTCTGATTAATTCTTATCATTGTAACTATATTCTTCACCTGGCTTATTTGGTTGTTTGAACTAATTCCACAATTGTTTTCTTATCAAAAGAGGCCACCGCATGTTACGGGTAGTCATAACTGGCTTGTTTTAAACTTAATCTAATTTCGACAACCTCGGTGGCGCAGTGGCTAAGTTAGGTGGCCAAAGCGCGAATGGTCCGTCGTTCGATTCCCGGTCAGGTAAATTTGGAAAACGAACTTTTCTAAATTGACATGGGTCTAGGCGTGCTGGGATGACCCCAGTTAGTATCCGTCGTCTGGTGCTCATAGTAAAAGGGAAAAACTTAGTTTGAGACCAGTTGATTCGTGTGATTGTCTGGCGTATTTATTTATTTGTTTAAATAAAGTGTTTTGGTGTTACTGGTTTGTAGATGAAAAGGTGCTATACTCAATTTATTTCGCAAATATTTTTCATATTAGTTGTATATTACAGTCGAGTTACTTTTTGCGAATAAATTATTCATCTGCCTACATACCGCGGGTGTCAACAAAATGGTCGTACATTTACAATAGCGCAAGCACGTGTCCGATCAGTTAGTGAGAGCGTTCACTAAAAGATGCGCGCGCGCATCACTCTGCCGCTACAACCTTGTTTATAAGAATGTTAACCGTGTTTATTTCTATGGCGACCGTTACACAGGATGACACAAAAGAAATAACAAAGATGTTTTTGCTTTTTGATTAAATTTTTTGCAAAGGACTTTTTTTACTTATTATGAGAAACTGATTATGAGACAACTGTAGATATGTACAAATTGGTTTGTTTTTGTGTTGATTACACCAGACTATAAAATTTAAGATGGAAATCTAATGACGAAGTATGTTGAATAATGGGTTTTCAAAAAAAATACTTTAAGTGGCAACACTTTTACTTTTTACACTTTTTAACCCATTCAGAAAGATTTAGCATTAGAGGGCATATGATGCGCCGAAGATTTCGACCAACTCACTGGAAGCGTGGCTTATGAGTAAAGAGGGACTATATTTTGGTGTTAGGTTAGGTTAATTTACTACGTAACTTTTTACACAAAGCTTTTCGAAATGTGGCACTTACCAATAAGTCGTTTTTAGCTTTTTAAATAAAAGCATGTTTCATGCTTAGTAGCATTCACTCAGCTCTTCAGTTGTTTGATACGTTTGGACTGCTATATATTTAAAAAAATCTTAATACGAACCTTAGTCGCATTTTCAAAGTGTGTTCACAAACCGTATCACCCTGTAGAAATAGATGCGGAACGGCATCTTGATAAATACAGGGCGTGCCGTGACAAATGGTAACAGAGTGTTTTTATGTATTTTTAGCCGTAACGCCGCGGTGTGGCCGCTACGTACTAATTGGACGCACAATGCGCGCGCGCCACAAAATGACGGCTCACTATTGACACAAAATAAATAAATGAGTAGTCAATTTCAAGAATCAAACGAATAGTTCGAATCGTACTGAGATTCAATAAATCACGAAATCATTGGCATATGTACGTTAGCTTTATTGGCTGATCTTCATAATTATTATGTAGGTAGGTACCTTTTAATTGTATTGGTTTGTTCATAAAATCAAAATAAATATACAATAACGTTGTCTCTTATCGTCAAATCATGACTTAGCAAAACAAAATAACTAGGTACGCAGGTTTCCCAAATGGAATTCAGAGGAAACATTGTGATGTTGACTTCTCTTACCCATAATTCTAATATACCTAACATTGCCGTAAAAGATTTTGAGTTATATGAAAATGAAAAATGAAAAAATGATTATTTACAATCACAATGTTACATTTTGCCGCCTATTAAGTACCTATGCGCAGATACTTGTGCCAGGAGGTCCCGCTCTTCCTATAACTAGGTTGGTATTTTAGGTTGTGATGTGTAAATAAAAATAAAATATCGTAATTATAAAGAAATAATAACAATAATAAAAGGGGTTTCAGTTAATCTACCTGTTTATAGAATAACTAACCACAATAACAGGAACAAAATAATTAAACCTTTAATATAATTTTATTCTATTTATAATTTAATTAATAAATAATCCATATTATCAACGCTTTAACGAATAACAATTAGTTCTATGTAAACATTTAATTGTAAGCCTGTTAATGTAAACCTACTGTATGTATGGGCTTTATTGTATCTTCAGTTCATGAATTTTCTAGTATCTTAGGTTGCAATCCAGTCAACATTCTTATTTAATCCCATTTATGCTTTGTACGCTAATATTTCACTGTAAAGTATACGCAAAGCTCAAGTAAGTGATCCAATTTATTTAATAATTATTTTAAAATTATGACAATACAGTCACGATGAGGAAGCTGGCAGGTTAGAAAATCAGGCAACTCCAGACTGATGTCTGACAAACCAAATACACAGGAGACAATCTCATGATGAAGTCGCGACGCAGAAAGAAATTAACATTTGACATTTCGTTTAACCAATGTCATTGTCTTGTCACGAGAAAATTGTCTTTGTTTAAAACGAAAATTTTGGTATTTTAACTCGGATGAAAAGTTTATTTTTATTTCCAACTAGTTGTGCCCGCGACTTCAATCGCGTTGCCTCCTGGTTTTTTCCATATAAATATACTTTCATGGTCGGTTTTACTCTCTTCCTCCCTTATTTTCAAAACAAAAAGTAGCCTATGTCTGTTCTAGAGGTTTAACGTATACCTATACCAGATTTCATCAAAATGGGTTCAGGTATTTAGGCATGCAAGTCGGACAGACAAACAGACAGAGTTACTTTCACATTGATAATATTACTATGGATTAAAGTCGAAAGTTATTATTTTCTATTTAACGCATTTCGCCTAGTTCTTATTAAAATTAATCAACTGATATTATTTTAGAAAAAAAAAAGTGTGTATTATAAATAACTATAAAATATTTTTCTGTAGGGAATGTCCATTTCAGCTTTTTAAATAATATTTCATCCAATTTAAAATCTCCCAAATCGACGATACATTTATCCGATAATCTTGCTATATTTTATATAGGTACAGAATCAAGAAATCTACACTAAACACTTTCGCAGCGAGTTGTCACAATACACTCAGCTCTAAAATTTCCCCACAAAATCCAGCACTATAAACAATATTGATTTAAGCAGAACATCGAATGACACAAAAGGGTCCACTTTGGTAATAGTAAATTATCAAAATTGTCACAGCCTTTAGCGAGCGCAGTATTTTGAGCGAGCAAGTGACAAGTAACGACTAGGTCGGACTAGTTTACCATAAAACTAGTTAGCTGACAATAATGTAGGTGTAGGCGGTATTAGAAATAATGGCGACTGGCAAGAGAAAGGCGTCGTGATTATTTTATTGCTATTCTGTTATTATAATTGTGCTTTCAGATATTGTCTATGTTTATTAGGCACGAATCAAGATGTAGATAATTTATATTTTCTGACCGTTATACAATTAGGAATGAATCTTATATTTATAAACTGAAAAATATATCGGTACTTTATCGTACCAAAAAACAATCGTAAAAACTTCTTGTGTCAAATAGAAATGAAAATGCGCACATTTTGAGCATATTAGTATTAAAAATTAATTAATTTAAGGCTACTACAAAATTGATGAAAATTTGAATGATAAATAGGTATATGGACATGATTATGTGCTTGCTGGCACACCATTTATTAAGTTGTGTAGTCCTAAATATTACCAAGATAAGGATAACTACTGAGATTCCTGCCGGATTCTTCTCGGTAGCATTAGGTTCCAAAGCGGCGGTAGCTTTTTCAATTTTGGTTTATATTCGTTTTGCATGCATAAGTGTTACTTGTAACCAACATGATTATGATTACGAGTAATTATTTCATAATGAGGTATGTATATATATTTTACTATAAAGTGTCTGAGAGATTTTTAAAGTCAAAGGCAAATATTTATTTATTTGAGTAGGTTACAAATAACAATTACTAATACAATGCAAAGTGATCCCTCCATCCTTGATATCATGCCATTATGGCAATGCAACCATAAAAAAAAGTAATCATAAAATCACAGTCACCTAGTAGGTACTTTGGTTTGGGACCTTTTCTAACTATCAATGATGGTTATGAAGCCTAAACACCTTTACCAAGCTTTCGGGGACTTTAAGGGGAGCAAAAAGTAGTGGAATTAATGCCACTAAATTCAAATGGGCACCCGTCTACCATTGAATCGGAGTTACGTGGTGTTCTCTCCGCCGCTACCGCGTCAACCTCAGTTACCGAATACAGTATCGTTCGCAAACGGTCCCACCTCGCCCGCAACAGTAAATTGAGCAACAAATCTCCGGTGGCCCAGATATCGAGTGTTTGTCGTCGGTTCTTATTATTCTCATACATGTTTGACGTCTATTTTTCAACGCTCTTCAATATTTTTGACCGGCTATTTTCGTTGCAAGACCGCCTCCTTCGTTTGCTCAAAGATCAACGGCGGGGACAGAACAGATGGGACGCCGTTGCGTGCCTGTACTATTTTTATTTTCAGTCACCAGTTTACCGTCACAAATTTACATTGGCAGGAAAGATCGTTTTTGTTTTATAACTGATGGTAATTTAAAAACAACATATTTTAACTAAAAGAAATGAAACGTTGAGGCATCTGTTAAAATGTTAATTACGTCAAAAGGAAAAATAAAAAAGTTACGGAGAACGTTGGGCGTAATTAAAAACATACATCAGTTTTAAAACAATTCTAAAAAAATCCTACAACGAAATAATGGTTTGGCATTCTAACTCAAAATTAAAAACTGGGACAGAAAAATTTCAGGTTTATTGATTAACAATATTATTTCACAAAACTTTGTTATCATCACATAAGAAGTACACACAGCGTTTGTAAAGTAAACAAAATACAGGCAATATTTTTTTTGTACTCTCTTTAAAAAAAAGACTACAAAACGCGCTGTCTGCGCCTTCGTTAGTCTACATTTTCACACGTCAGTCACAATGTCGTTTTGTGGGCCATTCTACAGCTCTTTATTGTCGCTTGCCCATTGTTTATTTTAAACAATAACTGGCTATTTTATTGCGGTGACAATTTTAACGATTATAAACGATGGCGCATGTAGACAGTGTTTTTTTAAGAAGATAATTTTGTTTTATTGTCTTAAAAGCTACTTAGCCATGTCCGCACGGTATTGTAAATTCTAATTTTATTGTTAACTAACTCGTAAATAATTATAAAATGACAGTAACGTTGGACTTGCAGAAGTTATTTTACTGTTTTGTTTTAGAAATACGGTTTTGGGATTAGTTAATTTTTTTATTGTGGGTCCGTAACATTGATATAAAATTGGTTTATGAATATAGTTAATATTTTTTTTCCAAAAATATCTTGCTTGGGAATTGTGGAAGTCGCTTAGTAAATTTATTGACACTATTTAAAAATACAGAATTCATTAATTGCTTTTGTAGTTAGTTTGATTTTTTCAAATGTCTTCTCTTGCATAAAATAACGTAAGAAATATTTGTAAACAAACGTTTTCTTATTGCAATTATTTTCAACTAACTACTAAATTACAACCAGTTGAAATTGATTCAAGGAATCCAAACATTAGACGCGCACCTATCTGTTAAGAATTAGCGAGAATAACAAAAGAAATCATATCATTTAACCCTGTTGTTGTGACATCCCACTCTATTCTGGTATTCAAGGAATCACGAACAAATCACCACCTGTCAGATACGTTAGCAAAGACCGAAATATCGCAGCCATTGTCTTAAAAACGAGAGACAATTCAATCTTCACTTTTAAAATATCTACTGATATATTCTCAGCTTTTTAATGGACGGTTGATTTTTTTGCAGAATAACTCTTATCTTGCACCAATCGAATTCCATCTCTATTAGAATTACAATAAGGCTTAGATTTGGTTTTACAAGAATGTTATATTGGTTGTTTTTCTGTGTGATTAGGATAGAAACAATGTATTTACTATGACAATAGCTCTGGGCACGTTGACAGCTGATTCTGAAAGCTAAAGACAATGGAATTTTCAGACATGCCACGGAAAGACAAATTGCCTCGTAATCTTCATTTAAAGTGGTTAAAATACCACAAAGATATCTATTGTTACTTATTTCTTTAGTGAAGAATGTATCAGAGTCATTATTTAAATTATATTTTAAAATGTATTAGCACTGACTAGCATTTTTTACGTTGGTAGGTGTATTTAACGAATAAATCCTATTGAAAGAAAATTTTCCATAATGAAAATAAATTTATCTCATTGATTAATAAATAAAATAGTCAGACTCTCAAGAAAGAATTGAGAGTTTGCTTTCCAATCTTTTCGCGTTTAACCTAGATTAGGTTAAACGCGAAAAGATTTATAAAAAAAATAACTGAAATAATCGGTTTTTTATTCGTTCATTTCAATCAATATTTGCAAGAGCCCCGATAAACACATGCAAATAACTTCCCATCTTGAGGGAGTAAAAAAAATATGCATTTTACGTGGAAAATAATATGCTTTTACATATGTAGATGCCCTATCTTTCTTATATGTTTAGCCCGACTTGAATAATTAGGTTGCTTTTCTGATTTTGATCACCAGCTTAAATGAGTTCATTAATCTAAACAGCACAGTGCCGTTCATGTTTTAATATTGTAAGCCTTAGGCTAGTGAAATAAATTCCTGGCTTTTAATAAAAGTAAATTAGTTTCAAGTCTAGAGCGGAAACGGCCTACTGTTCCTCATTCCATTGTACTACTGGACTTCTAAGCTAAGCATGTAGAGTCCAATTGAACTTTCGGTTTAAAAAATAATGCCGTTACAGTTTTCGGCTTTGTTTCGGTTTAGACCGCCTGCAAAAAAAAGTTACTCTTATTCTGTTCAGAAAATCAAATAGTATTTTTTTGCTTCAAATGCTTAATTTAAGTTTATAAGTTTTAGTTTCGGTTTTTGAAGATTTAAGTCAGACAGTGCCAGGGAATTTTTACAAACTAAGTGATTCGTTGATTGAAAGAAAGAAAGAAAGAAAGAAAGAAAGAAACATTTATTATTTCAAAACATCACAACATTGTCACATATATAAGTACACATATACAGAGAGGAGACAAACAAGAAAACAACAAAAAAAATATAATAATAATTATATACATACAAAAAAACAAATCGTGACAATTGACTTTTTGTTTTCCCACAAAAATTTCGGTTTCACTTTCGGTTTTTGCTAGTTTCAGCCAGACACTACCGCCGATATTTATGAATCAAGTTATCCGTTAAGCTGAGTTATTGCGTTATCACTTCTGTATAATTTGAGCGTTGCGCATGAGTTAGGTTAATGTGACTTTTAATTTTTGTTATTTACTGCTTTTGTCTGCATCACCCGACTGCGGCGAGGACGGTTATTGTGGGCCCGACAGCGTACTTGTTTGAATTGTTTTGCTTTATGCGAGGATCAAAAACGACGCGATTGTTTGTCACGAACCTAATTGGGTGTTTTATGGAGTGTCTTTGCAATAAAGTTTATTTATTGCCGATTTTTGTCTTGATGTACGCGTTTTTGTGGGACGTGATTCATTTTATTGAGGTTGGCTGCAAACTAGGGGATTTGCGGCTTTTGTAACGATTTTAGTCGTTTCGACAGAACTCCTGGCATTGCAACTATGGGTCATGGGTTCGATTACATACATATAGTGGTATCAGTGTTGGTTCTAGTTTTCATAACACAAGTGATTATGCTCCTTACATTGGGATCAGAACATTGTTTGTGATGTTATATCAAATGACATGGGTACTTTTATACGAACTCTTTGCATTGCTAAAATAATAATATTTGCGATAAAAGGGTTCATGAAAAGGGTTGAACTAACGCTTTAATTCCTTTAATCGAATTGTCGACATGGACATGGACGACATGGTTTATTTTCATGGGTGCAAGGATAAAAAATTAAATGATTACTTTGCCTTTATTTTTATTTCTTACCTAAAGTAGAAGGATGCATAATGTGACATAAATCTCCTCCCAAGTCTTCCACAAGCATTTGACATTGTACCTTTTGTATCCATTGTTACCGTAAGGAGAAGATGGACAAATGATGTTATTAGTAGCACGTCGGAATACACACTTTGGACTTAAGCCGTTAACAGCCGTTATGTAGTCGTAATAAGAACCAAAATCGAACTGAAAGTTGTTACCTTCATATGCTTTTCACCGTACTACCTACTACTGTGACAACATCATCTGTCTATCTTATGCAAATCCATGCTATGCTATGTTCCGTTTCCTTCACTTATATTTAAGAGAGGTAGGGCATAGCGATTTATCGCTCGTTCTAGAGCAGCCCGACTGGTGAAATACCTCCACCTTACAGAAGACCGCAACCAAATAACAATCACTTATGTGTTGTTGTGTTCCTGCATTTGTAATGAATTAATTTAAAAACTACTATGCCGATTTCAAAAATTATTTCACCATTGGAAAGCAACACTCATTTAGAGTGACATAGGCGGTATTTATTGCTAGAAAAGACTAAATCCACGCTTACAAAGTCGCGGGTCCTTTATAAAGTAGATATTATATTGCAGTTCCAGTAGTAAATAACTACATATCATTTATTTTCTTTGTGTACCTTTTTTTTCCAAATATAAGTACTAATCCCTATTAATATTATAAATGCGAAAGTAACTCTGTCTGTCTGTAACGCTTTCCTGCTTAAACCTCTCAACCGATTTTTATGAAATTTGGTATACGTATACGTTTAATCTCAAGAACGGACATAGGCTACTTTTTATTAGAAAATAAGCGGGGGAGGGAGGTAATACCACCTTTGAAAGTTTATATGGAAAAATGTTTATTTTTTAAAGTTAGAGATATGAAATTTGGCATAAATATAGCTCGAAACTTGGATTAAAATATATACTACTTTTAGTTTCAAATATTAGGGGAGAAAGGGGTAAAACCGACCATGAAAGGATATCCACGCGAACGAAGTCGCGGGCACAGCTAGTTAGTACTAAATCACAGTCACCGTTCTATTTTCCAATTAATACAGTAAACTCTTGGAATAATATACTGAGAATTCTTGTTTAGACAAAGACTTATTTGCTTCGTTTTGAGAAGCGACTAGTATTCGGTAATCTAGTTGAGATTATAATGTCAAGGCGATTGTCACCTAGAGTTAGGGGTGTCGACAACAGTCTACTTTGATCATTTAAAATAAATTAACGGGTCAAAACGGTCAGGTGACCACGGTTGGTGCAACCTAACCGAAACGTCGGGCAGTAATAAGTTCGTATTAACTACTAAATAAAAATGATGTCGCGTTTTGACCCGTTAATCTTAAAGTTTATATAGTCCATTTTGGTGATTTGTAACATTGAATTAAAAGGATAAATAATTTCACTGCCACCTTTTTGTTAATTTGGATGACATAAATACTGACTGTAAAAGTCATTCAAGTCAAAATGGCTCACTTTTAATAAGTGATCCATTTGTTCTTAAACTATTATTTTTGTTAGGTTAGTATTTTTTGATGCTCTATTAAATAGAACATAATAAAATAAGCTCAAATGGACGACAACCCTAATGTAAGTATACTTTGACACATTTCTAGTACGTGACTGCAATGTTTACGTTAGCATACCGTTTCGAATGGTAAAATTTTGTCAACTGATCTATACTTTTGTATGTGGGAATAAAGAAAAGTTAAAATTAACTATGTCAGAAATGAGCTTCACTTTTTCAGATTGACTTCTAGAATTGTAATCGCTCTGGATTACCACCTTTGAGTTACTACAACATTTTATACAGACCGTTAATTACACAAGGAAATGAAAATGACGAAACAAAAATCAAGCGTAGAACATTTAGTCGAATGTACAGTCCGCAATATAAAATCTATAAATACTTTTCATTGCAAGATTATGACTTTTATCACCACGATGTGTTGAAGATATTTTTATTAAAACGCTTTAAAAATACAAATTGACGTCGGATCGAATAAAACGTAACACAATGCGATAAATAAGAGTATAATTAATAGTTCTTTGCAACAATTAATTGATGGGTTGAAACTATATATTACAATGGTACAGAGCTATATATTCGAGAGCATTGTTGACGTCAGGCAAATGCTCCGAATTTTTTTGTAGTCTGCAAGAGTAATAACTCTTGTATAATGTGACGCGCCGATTTTAGTTAAGACGAATGTCTTTTTGTTTTTGCGTTTTTGTGAAATCAAGAATGTATTGTGTTTTGGGAGTTTAAATTTAAAAATTAGGAATTTATTTTGTTTTTTTTTTTTATGTGCGTTTAAACACAAAAACATTGTATTTTGTCCAACAGTGCTCTTATTTTGAACCTGTACTTAATATCAAATAAACTTATCTTTATCTTTATCTTTATTCATTTGGGTTTGAAATAAAATCCGTTAGATTAATGATTTATAATTTATTATTTTTTTATAAATCTTATAAAAATACATTGTTATACGTAGTAACAATTCTAAATTTAGATAAACGAAGAGTATGTACAGTCAAAAATACGTCTGACTATGCATTTCGGTTTTTATAGCGCCCTTTTATTGTTGGAATAAGAACTTGTATTGAACTAATTTTTATTAACGTGATCTATTTTTGACGATAGCAATGTGTGCGGTTGTATGTTAGTCGACACCAGGCCATCCTCAACTTTATTCATATTTAAAATAAAATATTTTAAACTTTAAGTGTTCGCCGGTATATCCGAAAATTGTATTTTTATCATATGTTTTATGACGGTAATAGACTCCTCACCTTCCCCTTAACCAAACTTGATAACAGTTGCATTCTAGTAATTAATCTTATTTCGGAGCGAACATAAAACGCGTTTGGCTGCGCCCGCGCACCGCGTCCATCTTGCTACGCGTTGTTTGTGTATCGTCGCATACCTCATCTTAATTTATTTTACACACCCGACCGCATAATAACACTATTTCACTGTATTTTTGAATTTTATTTATTGTTATTTAAGCGTTTGGCCGATTAGAAAATAGTAGAGATTCAAAAGCTATTCTGATGTTACGCAATTTCAAATATAATCTAATGACTGCTTTTTCTCGTAGTGGTGGCTAGACTCAAAAACCTGGACTTCATGGGGTCAATTTTCGTGGGAAACACTTTCACTTTGTGAGCATTTCCCAGCTTAGTTAGGTCATTGCAGATTAGATACACCTGATTGGTCTATAATAATGACGCTTCCGTCTGATAAAACCGTAGGTTCTGACTGTGATTCAAATAGATCTGATTCCTTTTATGACTTGCGAAGGTCAGACAGCAATTATTCTAATGTTATAACTAAGCTCGTTAAATCAGAATCAAAGTTGTTGTGGACCACGGGATCTGTAACTTAAGCACAACTATGGTACATGCTAGGAGAAAAAAAAATATAATCTCATTTCCTTTTTTTCTTTTTTTGAAGAAATCTTTCCCTTAATATTTATAGAAAAACGTATTTGCCGACATTATTCAATAATAATATAGTATTTATCTTTTTGATGTAATGTGCATGCAATATCATTCTATCTTAATCTGATAAAATTAGTCAAAGGCAAATAAACATTTTGAACGTTAAATGAAACCGATTTATTTGATAGATTTGAGTAGGCCACTACAATGCCTTTTCCACAAAAAAACAAATTTGATAGATTACATGGTGACTACTATTTTCACTGGAAATATGACAAAGATAAACAATTCAAGACGGTAGTGATTTTAGTTTCCAAATTGTAAGAAATATGTTTTACAAGAATATGCAAGAACTTCTTTTATATAAAGTTCATAAGGAAAATCAGGAAATATTCATGAAAGGTGACAGTCAATTACTGCATTACTTAAATTATCATGTGCGTCAAAGACAACAAATTTATTAAAAAATACTAATTTTTAACACGCAAACGAGCTGCGTGCTAATTTTACATTTAAAATTGCCAATTTTGAACAAATATACGACCAATTGACTTCAGTGGCTGGTTTTGATTAAAGAACGTCATGTTTATGCTTTATTAAAGAAAGTTTATGCGAATGAGTGTACTTTGTTTTACATTCTAATTTAATATGGTCTGCCTCGAATTTTTAATTTGGTACTTTTTGCATTTATTGAAGAAAGTTCAAAATAAAATCTTGTAAAAGTGAGTCAACGTTCTTAATGTTTATTTTTGGGGGTAGTTCTTGCTAATTGTTGAGACAGAGATGTATTGACCTTATAACTATTACATGCAGCTGCATAGACCACTTAATCTTTTGCGAAGTTGCATAAATAAGATAGTTTAATAGGCGCAAAATTAGTTCAATTTATTGTAACTATATCTGTGTGTCTGGCCGGTATCTTCTCTGTGGTTATCGGTTCCGAACTGGAGGGCGATTCATTTGTTTTATGTAGAGGTCTCATATCTATAACTGATCTAATTCGAATCGAATCGAATCTTTAATAATAATAATCTTTATTGATACAAATAAAGGTACATATTTTAGCTTACGTAATGTTAGGTTTGCCGATTTTTATGGTGTATAAATTTAAAATTATCTGATTTCTGAAGGTAGCATAAAATGTTTTAAAATATCGTTTCGGAACGGAAATTCTCGACCGTTGAATCGAGCGTTTAAAATGAAAAGAGGCGAATCGAGTCATTCTGGTCGGAGCGCCGAAGGAGAACGGACGTCTCTGGAGTTTGTACAATGCTGTCTGAGGAAATAGAAGCTTTTGGAAACTGTGTAAGTGTTTTTCTGTGTTCCTATTCCTTGTGGCCTTTATTTAAGGAGTGAATTTTACTATATCTCAGAAGTGGTATGATACCCTGCTAAATGTCGCTATACCCTCAGTATGTATGTGCGTGACCCAAATCCGCAAGGTCATGTGGCGGTCACCACACGTGTGACTAAAATGTTGGTGGGATAAAAATTTGCAAACTTAGTCTACCCCTTGTGTAAGTGGTAAAAGATTATGCAAAGTCAGTGGGCGGTCACAACACATGTGGTCAAACTTTATGTCGGTGCACGCCCTGGGTCTACGGGGGCCAAAATTTTCTTATTTTTGAGCTACGACGGACCGTTTTCGAGAAATTTGAAAAACAAAGTTACAAAATATGAGTTCACTTTACAAAGTACCTAGAGGTTATTAATTCATAAATAGTTTACGCCTGGGTATACTTTTGAAGGCCGACGAATGTGTCGTGTAAAATATTACTGGTTTGGTACTACAGTTCAAATATTTTTCAGATATCGAATCGCAATCTTTCAGGAGCCGGTTGTTAAATTGTTTTAGAACAAAATACACAGTTTTGTTTTCGAGTTTCAGAAAAGCTGTGGTTACCGTAGCCGCAGCAGGCTAAGGAGTGTAAATCGCGACCAAGAGCGTGTGGTCAAGCCTACTCGAACAAGAAATTGCTTTTGACAACGAGCGTCAACGGCTACGCATTATGGAGGACGACCTCAGGCGTGAACGTGATTCACTTCACCACATGGCGTAAGGACAGGAGCAACACGGACGCGTCTATCGAGAACGTAGCAACCGGGAAGACTGTCGCTACGCTAGGGCGGAGTTACGAAGATCACGCACCAGTCAAGGCATCACCAACGGTGCACCAGCACATCAGGATACACGGTCAGAAAGTCTTACTTTTATGGCTAGGGATATTAGAAATCTAATTAATTCGCTAGGTCATTTAAAACCTCAACCCCAGACGACAGCAGTGACTACACAAGTACCCTCGAACAGTATGATAAAAAAAAAATATATATATATTTTACCAGTCTTGACCCTTCATCGAAAAGCCAGCGTATAGACGTTTGGCCTAAAAAGATGAACGAGTGTGCCACTGTTTTCGGCTGGACTACGATTCACTTTGCAATGCAGAGGCTCCAAGGATTGGCTAAAACTTGGTGTAAAAGTCTAAATTCAATATTATTTAGTTGGTCTGAGTGGCAACAAAAACTTTTAGAAGCTTTTCCGTACGAACAAAATTATGGCCAATCCTTGGAGGATATGTTGAAAAGACGTAGCCGATATAATGAACCTCTTGAAGTATATTACTACGAGAAATAAGCCTTGTTGAACCAATGCGACAAAGAGTGCGAGCGTGCGGTGGATTGTATTATTTATGGATTGAACGATAAGACAATGCAATCTAGTGCCAATGCGTTATGCTGTTTTTGTCTCGATCAGCTATTACAGTTTTTATGTCTAATAAAGAAGTTTCGCAACCATTTTACCGTGGAAATTATAAAGGAAGATCCAATGATTTTACGATTAACTCAGTTAGCCATCAGTTGAGATTAAAGGCTAGTACTAGTAGTAATTCTTATATATTTTGTTATAATCGTAAGGAAAAGGGGCAACCATTAAGTGTCCTAAGTCATTAATGCAATGTGGAAAATTTCGTAGATTTGGACATAAAACAGACGATTGTAATATAAAGTCAGGGAATCTTTCAAATAATTATAATGCACCAGTAACTAAAACTATGCGCATACTAAGTTCAAATGCAAATGCAAAGTTTATCAAAGAATATAGGGTAAACGGTATATCAATGAAATCTTTTATAGATTTTGGTAGCTATGTCACACTACTTACTCGTTCAGCGGCATCATCATTAGGTTTTACGTACAGTGTTAGCTCCGTTCCAATTCAAGGCTTTGGCAATGGAATAGTTTACTCTCTCGGGTCGTTGAACATTAATTTGAATATAGATGGTGTTAATGCAGGACTAGCGTGTCACGTTGTAGATGACAAACTGTTAGACTTACTGTTACTAGTGAGACAAACCTTCACTGAACAGGCGCACATTGTAGTACATAAAGATGCGGAGAACTTAAGATTTTTCAATTTTAGTGATGAATTACCATTCTCGATATCTGACAATGCTGGGGACATGGCCATCGTGGTCCAATCAAAGGAAAATATCACGGTTCATGGACCAGCCTCGATTAGAGTTTGCGTGAATATCGAAAACGGAGATATCTTGTGGCATAGTAAAGTTATTGGAAAACCAAATAGACAGACTTGTATCAATGGGGGAGTGAATAGCGTTAAAGAGGGGCAGTTTTTCGTCTCTATTACACCGTTATGTAATCCCTGAAAATTTTGAGCAATCCTTAATTGGGAGAGGTACTAGGGTACAATTTGTTTATTGCGTGAATAAGCTTTCGACGAAATAAACGTGACGTTAGCATCGACATTGATAAAATTCATGTAGGTGACTCTGTAAGCGATTTACAAAAGAAAAACTTAGTGTCGTTACTTAACCGATGTATACACTGTTTTGCATAATCCTTGGGGGAGCTGAGATGCACTCACGTAACTGATATGCACATAGGGCTGAATAGCAAGCAACCAGTGGTATATCGTCCTTACCGGTTGTCGCATAGGGAACGTCGGCAAGTTAGAGGAATGGTAGGTGACATGTTGGAATTCGGGGTCATAAGAGAATCTGTTTTGGAATATGCAAGTCCGATAGTCCTTATGCGGAAGAAGGATGGAAAGCCTAGACTATAGACTTCTTAATTCCCTGACAGTAAAATAACGATACCGGAAGCTCGTGATCGAAGACGAGTTCGCGCGATTATCAGGACAGGTATAATTTGTAACGTTAGATATGTCATCGGGCTAATTATCAGGTACCATTATTAGAAGAATCTAAGCATCTTACCTCCTTTCGTTACCCCGGACGGTCAATACGAATTTAACCGTATGCCGATTGGACTTGCCAATGTTGACTGTAGTATGTTTGCTGAGAAAATTTCGTGTTTATTTGCCTGAGTTAAAATTCAAATTGTGACTGACTGTAGTGCCTTACGCACAACGTTTTCCAAGCGAGATCTGATCCCTCGAGTAGTGGCTCCTATTACGGGAATTTGACTAAAATATAGAATATAGAGCGGGGACTAAGATGGCGCACGTTGATGCATTGTCTAGGAATCCTAGTAGAGAAGAAGATAGCACGGTTTACTGTGATGGTTTCCCCAATGTGATGTCCATTAACCAGTTAGATTGGCTACACACCTTACAGTTAGAAGACTCGGAACCTTGTAGGATTCGTGATATTTTAAGTTCAGACTTAGACGCTTATGGACTGGCAAATATTAGGGAAAACTATTTGATCAAAGATCACAAACTGTATAAGTGTGTAGACGGAGATAAAAGTAATCTGAGATGGGTAGTACCAAAAGGGGCACGATGGCAGTTCTGTCTGATGAAGCATGATGAAATTGGACATTTTAGGTGGAAAAGACTCTTGAACATATTAGGAAATCCTACTGATTCCCCGGAATGTCCAAGTTTGTCAAGAAATATGTTCAAGTTTGTATCGAGTGTGCATATGCCAAAAGGTTAGTTCAAACGAAGGGCTCCTACACACAATAATGAAAGTAGATGTGCCTTTTCATACAATCCATTTAGATCACCTTGGGCCTTTTGTGCGATCTAAGCGAGGGAATTCATATACTTTAGTTATAGTGGACGCATTTACAAAATTTATTTTTACTACGCCGGTACGCAAAACCAAATCACAAACTGCAATTAAAGTTCACTTCTCGTGCATTCAAGCGTTTTTATGCAGACAAAGATATAAGGCATGTTTTGAATGCCGTTGTAAGCCCACGTTCAAGTGGAATGATGCAATCGCACAATTTTGAGTTCATTAACTGCACATAACTTAAACTTTGATGAGAGATATTAGGATGACAAAGCGGGTAAGGGTCAATGGGGTATGAATAATACCTGTCAGAAAACCACAGGTAAAGCACCAACCGACATCATGTTTGGAGTGTGTATGAACGCAAAAGTTGATCCCAGATTGAATGACGTAGTTAAAGAAGCTCATGAAAAGACAGATTTGGTGACTATCAGAGAATCAGTTAAGGATAGGATTGAAATAGAGCAAGAAAAACAAACATACAAAAAAAAATAGCTTCATTTGCAAATGACGAAAACAGCAAAAAGCTTAGGACACCTTATCAAGGCCCTTACAGAGTCGTTGCGGTATTGGGTAATGATCGCTATAGGGTAGTTTCTATTCCGGGACTTAGTGGCTCTTGAAATAAGTGCAAAACCGCCGACGCTGCGTATATAATGTTGCCTTGGGTCCACGTGGCCGCTCTAGGAGTTAACAAAGGTAATGAGAATAACTGTACGGAGAAGGGTGAAATAGAAATCTAATTTATGTAACTAATAAGCATACAACCAGTGATTTAAACTATGCTCTGTGACACTGTTTTTACTTTTTGTTTATTATGTAAGAAGGAAATACGTAATGATAAATTATGGAATCTAAATATTTGTTAAGCTTATATTATCTTATATGGTGATAATTAGTTCCTTGCTCTCATGTCTACTAGACAACGAAACTTATTCCACGAAATCGGTGTTAGCTTTCACTCGTATAATTTCTTTGTATATTGATTGTAACAGTTCCTGGGTAAGTTGTGTTAAGAGTTAATTAATATTGATTTAATTGTTAGTTATAACAGTACAGAGGCCAGCGAAGTTCACATATTGTAATTAGAATACCACATTTATTTATTATTTTTATGGAGTATTGGTAAAATATGATTATGAGCTAGGAACGTACATGAGTTAATGAAACTTATCTAATATCTGTAACTAAGAGCGAATGTAATTATTTTAGTTGGATACATTGATATTATTATGGATGTTTACATGACTGTAAGAAGGAGGGTTTACAGTTCATTATGGATGTATACTATTTATTATTATTATGTTTATTATTCATTTACATGACTGTAAGAAGGAGGGTTTACAGTTCATTGTGGATGTTTACTATTTATTATTATGATGTTTATTATTTATTTACATGACTGTAAGAAGGAGGGTTTACAGTTCATTATGGATGTATACTATTTATTATTATTATGTTTATTATTCATTTACATGACTGTAAGAAGGAGGGTTTACAGTTCATTGTGGATGTTTACTATTTATTATTATGATGTTTATTATTTATTTACATGACTGTAAGAAGGAGGGTTTACAGTTCATTATGGATGTTTACTATTTTTTATTATTATGTTTATTATTTATTTACATGACTGTAAGAAGGAGGGTTTACAGTTCATTTTGGATGTTTACTATTTATTATTATGATGTTTATTATTTATTTACATGACTGTAAGAAGGAAGGTTTACAGTTCATTATGGATGTTTACTATTTATTATTATGATGTTTATTATTTATTTACATGACTGTAAGTAGGAGAGTTAACAGTTCATTATGGATGTTTACTATTTATTATTTTGATGTTTATTGTTTATTTACATGACTGTTATAAGGTGGGTTTACAGTTTTAAGATTAGAATGGTTTTTGTAAAATGACTCGATTGGCCGAATGTTAGGTGTGCATGAGGACATGCACAATGTCAGGATGGTCGAATGTTAGGTTTGCCGATTTTTATGGTGTATAAATTTAAAATTATCTGATTTCTGAAGGTAGCATAAAATGTTTTAAAATATCGTTTCGGAACGGAAATTCTCGACCGTTGAATCGAGCGTTTAAAATGAAAAGAGGCGAATCGAGTCATTCTGGTCGGAGCGCCGAAGGAGAACGGACGTCTCTGGAGTTTGTACAATGCTGTCTGAGGAAATAGAAGCTTTTGGAAACTGTGTAAGTGTTTTTCTGTGTTCCTATTCCTTGTGGCCTTTATTTAAGGAGTGAATTTTACTATATCAAATTACAATTGAAGATGCCATTAAGTAAGAAGAAAACATTAACGTCTGCGCTAGTTTACATAGAAACTGTGTGACAAATGCCAATTTTTCTTCCACAGTTTACACATGTTGTAATTTAACAGAACCAAACACTTTTGTTTTAATAATTAATGTTCTCTAAATAGAATCAAAAATATTTTTTCCAGTATTATGTGTGTGTGTGTGTGTGTGTGTGTATTGTGTGTGTATTGTGTGTGTGTGTTTGTATGCGTGTGTGTGTGTGTATGTGTGAGGTGTGTGGGTGCGTGCGTATGTGTATGCGAGATAAAAAATCTGTTTTCAATATTTAAAGTTCGCTAGTACGGCGTAAAGTACTATTATAAATAAAAAATTGATTAATAAAAATATTTCTCATATTCATAGTAAGTACATATACTACTGAATAAATAAAACTGTGTACCTTCCTTCCTAACAAATTTCGCCCGAGCTATTGTTTATATTAGGTAATTTCACGATCCCATCAATAACCCGGTGTGCGACGAATTGTGACGTAGCGGTGACGCAATGACGCAATTATTGCGCCGATCCATCATCTCTGACGCGCAACACCACTCGATAATTTCGGGTTAAGCATTTTGTTTGAGGGCGGATTAAAACGAGGGGGTGTGAACAACTATGTATAAACATTGCCGTTATTATTAACGGTTCAGGAAACAAGTTTGCTCTTGGTTTACACTACATATAGAGAAATAATTACCGCAAAATTATGCAAACTTTGTGTTGATCAAAATTCGATTGGTAGATAATGCTCATAGGCAACTTTATTTCTTTGGAACATGGTAAATAGTTATTAAATAGGGCTTTAAAAGATCCCAAATAAAAAAAAACATTTTAAGAATGAAATTACGATATTAAGCAAATTGAACTTAAAGATTGCTTTATTTGTTGTAGCGCATATAATTTATTTGTTTGTCTATTGAATTTGTTGGTGTAGCTAAATAAAAACATTTCAAAAAATACTTAGGTAATGGTGTCTTAGTATGTTTTTACACAAAATGGTATCCTAGCATTTGTTGCCCCATTACAAAATGCGCCCAACCTCAAAACTCTATTAAACTCTAAACTGAGACTTTTCGAAAAACAAATTATCCCCAAAATTCCGACACAATAGCGTTTTCCCATAATAGCGGGGACAAAGCGCCCCTGGCGGCGGGTCGCGTAATCTCTATTCAAGTCGCCGGCAATCTGTCAAGAGATGGCGCCACAATAGGGGATTAGCGGTCGTTATTACGTCACCTTTGTGGTGCGAGTCTGTGTTATGATCGAGAGCCGGGAATATTAGGGATTATGACAGCCTCCCCTTTTCTTTGCGTTGAATGGGGTTGTGTGGAAATGCAGAAAGTTGTAATCGAAAATTATTTTGCACTATGGTCGTTCCACACTTGCATTTTACTTGAAATAGAGTATTTAATGTTATCACGTGTTTTGATAACGGCAGGAATTCCATCAAAAAATGTTGTAAGAAAGTTAGTGAAATAAATTTAATTTGGTACAATTTTTGTTTTGTTGAGTTTAATAAGTTGTGTTCACACAATAAAAAAAAATACTGTGGTGTGAATAAGTAGGTTATTTTAGAAAAATGAAGAATCTAATCTACATCAAAGAAGTTGGTTAAGTATAAAAAAAACCACCAGCTGATGACACCAAACTAGATAAGAAAGTTTTTTTTTTAAAAAGTCCTATTTGATTTTCGAAATTTATGTGTCAATTATTAAATATTATCCTTTTTGTGCCTTGTTGTGATTGTATTTTATTTACGAGGCTTGTTACCTCATTTTCCATCACGGCAGCGGCAGTAGCCTCAATAAACTTGTCGGCACAGCGCATTACCGCAGATATTGGTTTTCCTCAAATTTACATCAAGGGGCTTGTTATCAAAGGGTTTGAAGGACTTTGTTTGACTGTTGTGTAACAATCCGCCTGTAGTTGAGGGTAGAACGGTATTTCAGGCTGTACCGTTTATTATGGGCTTTTACTTTATTATTGAGCAGGAATTTATTTGTTTTTAAGTGTGGTTAGAATGGCCGGGAATCGGTATCAAGCATTCGCGTGTAATATACCATTACAGATAAGACAATGAGCATTACATTACAATACTATCCCCTGACCAAGGAGCGTTCGCAAGTACTGTAACATTTAGTTAAATTTGCGAGCTTTCTGATCTAGTTGTTGAGTGTGGAAATATTGATTAGACATTGTATCATTACAAGGTGCGTATTGTAACGCTTAGTTCTCCGCCTTTTTATTTATTTATTTATTTATTTATTAAAAGTACATGCTGGCTTACAGTTATTAACCAAAGTGTCAACATGTTAATCAAAAAATACACAATTACATAGTGAGTCATACAATTCATATCAATATAAATGTCAAATAAATATTAATTAATTGGTTACAAAAATTGGCTGATGTCAACACATTTTGAATCATTACAAAGTGCGCATTGTAATGCTCGAGCCTGCAACGTTACATTGTGCTACACATTACACGTAAATGCTCCCGGTAAGGGATTACCTTCAGACTAAAAATTAAAAGCTGCCCTATTCTGTAATAGTATACTACATGTTTTTTACAAATAGGTGCAAAATATTTGGTTCATGCATACTTTATACATACATGTTCAAAAAGAGACATTGTAGTGCAATATGGGTAGTGTTATCGCTACAAAGCTTATAAATACAAAGTATAGTGTAGAAGAGAGTAATAACAAAAAGCTCCGTGACCCTCTCAGAAAAATGTCTAAACCACAATGAGCGCGAGGGCTGTAATAACTCCCGGATTACGCCGTATTATTGGCAGAGAAGAGTGCTAATTCTACGGGACTCTTCGTAAAGCTGGTGGTACACAAGTGTTTTGTTAAATATAATTTCTTTTATCAGTGAAATATTTTCTGACGGATATTCATATTGATTTACTGTTTAAAATAATTTTAACGTTTGATGTTGCTTTGAAAAATAGTTTCCAACTTGTAAATGATCACTTTTGATATATAAAAATGTAACTGATATATAAATGTGAGCTTGGTTTGGGTCTCTCTAACAATTATAAGAAAACAGAAGATGATATGGGGCTTTCATTATATTAGTAACAATAATAAAAATAATCAATAAAATTACAAGTAATATTCATGCATCCTCAAAATTATTATATACCAAAAGGAAAGTAATTATTTCTTGTATTTTTTTTATTGAAATAAATTTAACTAATACATAGAGGAACAAATAAACTTAAGAGAACATAATATACTTAAAAAATAACTAACTTACAAAATATTTAACCTGAAATTAATAAAAAATTAACATTTGAAATAAACAAAGATGGTCCCTGTGGTCAGGTATATATATATATATAACTTCACTTATTATTTAAAACAACTACCTCATAATTTGAAACCTATGCAGACTGAAATAATTCTACAGTAAATTTAGTTGCTACAGATTGTGCATACTGACTTGTCTAAATAAAAATCATTAATTGAGCTTAGTTTTCAATGGAAAGGCTTTTGAAGGATATTACCGCGTTAGTGTGTAAGTGAGAACTAATGTATTATTGATATAGTTGTATAGCTAAATTCCTCCTAAAACCTTGCTAAAATATGTTTTAGTTTATTCCGGTTAGTGAATAGGTAAGTTATCTGCACATTTCTTAAAAAATACGTGACAAAGTACTTGTATATGTATAGTCGGAAGTTGGAGAAGTTTTTAGGCTACTACAATATCCGCTTTCTATAAGCCGAGCTTTAATGGTAATAAAACCACACTTATTAAAATACGCTCTCGGTATACCCAGGTCGTTAGCCAAAGCAATCGCTCTTAACGACACAATACGTAAGCTAGAACGCGGGAGCGCGAACAAGCTTGATTAACGCAGAGTTGCAAGGCTTCTGAACGAAAACTTACCTAATATCTTCTTACTTATACTTTACAGATGCGCTTGTACTATTTAGGAGGGCTTATTGCTAGAAATCTCTTCCAGACCTTCATAAAAGATTGTTTCCCTAATTTATTTCAAGTCAATGTGATTTTAGTCACATTACATTGGCTGTAAAGTCCCCTTTTACAGTATTTTTTTGTGTTCTACTAAGACTTTTCGTATTTGTCTTTACTAGAACTACTTAGAAAAAACATAGATTCCAGTAAGCGTTAAATTCAATAAAAAATCTGAACTCCTCTTTCCCCCAGTTCAAGATAGACATTCGCATAAACGACATATTGTAACAGCATTTTAATATTAAACCTACAAATCAAAATTCAACGTATTTTTTAATAGGGCGTCTCACGCATAAACTATAATCAATGCTCCTACCCAAAAATAAAATAAAAAAACTCAAAAAATCCTAAATCAACTTAAGAATGAAGCCACTAACCACGTATGTTATGTAAACACCCATGTTCTTGTCATCTATGCATGACAAAATTACATTATTTATAATGCATCAGAAGCACGAAAATATTGTTTATAATACTATCACGCCCGAAATTATAAGAAGGAAACATTATTTATTCTCGGGTTAAGCATAACAATCGTATATATACCAATAAAAAGTGTCACCAATGAAATAATTGGAGCGAAAAATTATTATAATATTATAAATAGTTTAGAGACTGGATATAATTTTATATGTCGTACGGGAACAGGCCGCGGCAGTAACTCATATTTTTTGTATACGCCGACCGTGAACCGTTGGTAGTTAAAATAAAGTTCATAATCTATTGATGACTTCCGTAGCGGAGAGGCGAGAGGACTAGGTTATCTGTCGCGCCATCTCTGAGGTCCCTAGCTTGAAACCCGGTCGAAACAAAACTAAAAACTAACTTTTTAATATTGTCTTGAACTCAAGACAATATTAAAAAGATGGAATTTCGTTGATTCTGGTTTCAATAGCATAAGTGCTTTGCTTTAGCTACTTACCATAGAATGCAAGCAATGTATATCCGAGCCAGATATTCATACTAATAAAGCGGTGTCTAGCAAGGTTTACCTTTATGTTATAAGTATTACACAGCTGATACTAACTAGGGACGTCAATCAAGCATACCCAAACGTAAGCCTAATTATAAAAAAATCCTGACTGAGAATCAATCTCTGGACTTTTAGCGGGTTGAACGACTACCATAGCTACTAAACCTAAGCAAGTTCATTTAAAAAGAAATAGCAGTACATTTTCACTAAGAACATAATATTTACAAGTAATGTTGATTTCATGTTCTGAACTTATCTTATTTTTCAGATGGGTTGAGATTTTTTACTTAATTATAATAGAAAATAAACTTGACTTTGGTGTCAAGTAAAACTGTCACTTGCTGGGTCAATTACTTAAATAATTGCCATCAAAACATAAACCATTAAAAGTCACAAAAAATAACCAAACCGCTAGGAAATATAAAAGAGAAATATGAATATTTTTTTTTTGTGTAAAAATGACAATAAATTGTAATTGTGTCAATTGTGGTGTTAATCTTTTAATTACCTACGGTATCTCAACGACCAACTTCCATTCGTCCAACTACAAATAGACAAAGATTTTATTGTACTTCATAATAAAATAATTCATATAAATAAAATGCGTGTTTATTTCGGATCCAAAACTACAAGACAGTGCGCGGATAATTTTATAGTTTTATCGGCGTTGGCTGAAAATATCAAGAAAAGGCGTTCACGGCCGCGATTTATAGCCGATTTACTCTCTGTTTCCGCTCAGAACAAATTCCATTTTTTTTCTCATTAGCTCCGATCTTGGAATGATTTATTAATTAACTTGGAATGTTAGTTTGGATTTGTGGAAAGACTGGCATTATTATATTTCATCTCGATTATTCTTGATTTGATGACTCTCAGTTCAGTAGGGACTAAAATATCTATCTACTTACTTTTATTTCATTGAATGGTCCGGTAACAGGCACAACAATTGGTTAATGATAAGAAATAAAAACATCGAATATATTGAAGCCTAATCTAGCCAGAAACGTCAATCTCAGCAATTGGCTCTATTTAACTATCTTTACTTAAGTAAATCCATAAAATTATGGGAAAAGAAAAATGGTCCTACCTTTAAATTTTTTTTTTAATATTTACAGATAAGTTTAACACATTAAATACTTACATATATAAAGAACTACCTTCTACACACCACATTCTCAAACCACCTCATGCGGTGTGTGCCACAGAAGCTATCAATATTGTTTTTAATATTTATTTTTCTTAACACATTACTTTATTCAATATATTTTTAAATAGTTGGTAATTATGTTTGTTCTTTGCTGTTGGATGTAATTTAGCCTCTTACTTATGGTTATGTATTGTATGTTGACTCCCCACTATTGGGGAACTTTGCTAGTGCGAAACTCACTGAAAAGCTATTTCACATTTTCTGTGAAATAAAGCATTTTAGGATTTTTTTACAATATTTCATTTATGCGGTTTTTTTTATTAATCTGTAATGAATTATTCTGATTCTTTTCCGCTTTGCATATAACACTGGGCTAAGTTGTAGCTACTTTGATAAAAAAATAAGTGATTTGAACATTATAGTGGCATTGCAGCGCAAACATGCGAAAATGTACAACAGATTTTATAGTTCAGATTCGTTTTAACAAAATTAAAGAATCCTATTTAAAATAATTTATCGGGTCAAAACGCGACACCATTTTTATTTAGTACTTAATACGAACTACTTACTGCCCGACGTTTCGGTTAGGTTGCACCAACAGTGGTCACGAGCTGTTTAAAATGGAACGCGAAAGTTTATAAAGAAACCTAATCAACCCTAAAACGCTTGTAAATACAGTTTCGCCTCCGAACATAATCCGAAACAAACACAATATTGTGTTACGAACTACTCCGTCGCCTAATCTCTTAGATCACATAAAAGCAGAATATTCGCGCAAGTTTGATTAGATTGCCTCGGTAATCCGGCAAAGACATAACGCGAGGATCAAGGGATGTGCGCCTGAACAAAACTGGTCGACTTGTGTGAACTTCAGATTGGAATCTGATAGACGTTGGACGAACTTGTAGAATGTTTAAGAGTTAATGTGTATTAGAGTTACGCTTGTGTGATTAAATGAGTATTTTTACGATTATATTTTGACGAAAATGAAATTATTTTTGTCATGGCTAATTGGTTTAGCTACCATAAAATTATTTGCACGTAATTGTTTTCCTACTAGGGCCTTAACAGTAGTAATTTATATAGACATTTGTAATTTTGTCATAGGTAAATATATTTCTTACATACTGTAAAATAATATCTGTCATAGTTATAAGTTTCAACTTGTAAGAAATAAAATGTTCATATTATTACACTATTTACTATTTTGACACTTAAAATACTACAAGAGTCTGAGTTCTGAAAGTAAAGCTATAATATTTTATTTCAGTAGAAAATCGTATTAAGCCGACAATATTAATATTACGTATGTACCTTAATAAAACTTATTACACAACATATTTTTATTTCACAATAGAAAAACACCTTAGTTTTCATCTTTTCAAATTACAGTTGAAGTAGGTACGTTCAATTAAAAAATATAATAATTAGGAAAATTTAATAAAAGTATAAACAGTTTGAATTCGAAGAAATTTTAAAAATATGGTTATTTTTTGGAATCCCCCACGGGATGCTAACCCTTCGAGTGCCTGTCAAAAATAAAGCTCATAAAATTCAAATTAGCGTCAACCCTCGTTCTTCTTAGGCCATTTGAATTCATAAATATTACGCTGCGAGTGAAAAAAACAACGCCGCCAAAAAGTACCCCGACAATTAACAAATCGGTGGCAGTTTAGGGTTAATTTTAACCGTTTCCTACTTCGGGACCGGCTGTTCCTTTTTGTTACAGAATTAGTGCGGTAACCTGAAACGATTTTTGAAACAATAAATAGTGGGTGACAATTAAGAGAAAAAAAATCAGTTTGGTATTGTAGCTATTAAGGCAGTGGTACACATGTATTGTTTTAATTTTTTATTTCAATTATTACTCAGACACACTTCACGGATATGTATTTTATAGGTATTTTGATTTCGTTAACTGTTTAAGCAAAAAAAAAGCATAACTATTTAAATCAATTACAATTTACGAATATAAGTATAAGTTACTTGTGCGTAATTTGTTCAAAATAAATTAGGACATTAAATTTATAAGCTTTGTGATATATTTGAAATTTTTATGAATATATTTCACGTTATAATTCGGGGATCTTAAAAAATATTTGAACTATTACTACTTTTATAAAGCAACTTGCGATATTAACGAATACCCCACAGATGACATGCGATGGACCTGCCTTATCGTTACGAGTATAAGAAATGAGGACTTTTTTATGTTTCAATATTATTAAAACTTGACTTTTAATCAATTTTATCTTGAGAGGGAAATGTTTTAATAATAATTTGCTCTTTAAAATTGGTACAACAATTAACAAGATGTTATACAGTGTATCCTAAGCCCTAACCCGTTACTCGAAACTTTTACAATCACAACATCTGTTTGTTATACATTCTATTTCTGTACATCCGAGTGTTTTATCCGTCCCCTGTCATTGTGGCTCAATTAGGAACTCGCATTTCGTTTTTAATGGCCCACGTTATATTTCAATCGTATGCCCTCTCTGGACGCATTAAAAGTGGTTTTTTAACGTAATTATATCTCTAATTGAGTAATTTATCGGTGTGACGCCAGCTTTATTCCCATTTTATGGGTAGTGTACAAGTTATATTTGGCAGAGTTTGGTTTGGAATAAGCTTGTGTTTTTTGTCAATGTTATATAAAGGAAGGTTTTCGACATTATACTTTTATTGAAATACCAATTTATGATGTTCATAACAATATTTACTCCTTTTTTTTTTAATTTATTGAATTTTATGAAGTTTTTTAAAATTATTAATCATTTCCTTTTTATATTGTAAAAGGTTATATGATTAAAGTAACAATAATATTTTCTAGCAAAACACATGCGGTTCTCTCTTTTTCCCTTGTCTCTGTATTATGGTATCAAGGTGGAGATATCTCCATTCTAACAAATAAAATTAAAACCAATTCGTACACAACAAAGCTTTCGACGAAAACAAAAAATTCTTCCTTAGTTAAAAAAAGCAAAAAATAACTTTCAATTAAAGGTACATCATTTTGTTTTCTATAAGCTTGTTTAGCGTTACATTAACATTATGTCATAACTATCCAACACAGCGATACTCTCGTAAAGTTACAAGTACGTAGCTAAGAAGATAGTGTCTTACAATTCTCCAAGTAGATATCAATTACTAAGAAGATTGTATAAATATTTCCGACCCAGCCGCTATCAAAAGAGGCCATTTGCATACCGCACTGCATACAAATGCAAAGAAGAGTCATATCATTGCACGGGTTAGATCCGGCCCGAGCGCTTATACGAAGTAGGTCGCCGATATTGCTATCGGTCGGAATGTAAAACTGCACTTACGTTTACATAAGGTCTTAACGTGGTAATAACGCTTTAAACTGAAGACACATTCTCAAATATATTAGTAAAAATATTTTAATGGATGATGATGATGATGGAAGATGGACCAGTAACTAAAATTGTTTAGCTACTTGCAATAGTCTTTGCATATTAAACGAGTAATGATTATTTTATGTAAAAATTACGGGCAATACTTACTGTTCTAAACCGTTATTTTATCTTTTATTATATTTTGTAAGCGCGAGTATTACAATTTTAGTAGAAAAATCTGATATCAATATTAAATTCTCTCATAAAATCACTACTAGACTATTTATACCCTATTGTACGTCAGTTACTAAGAAGATTGTATAAATATTACCCGCTATCAAAAGCGGCCATGCATACCGCACTGCTTACAAATGCAAAGAAGAGTCATATCATTGCATGGTCTGATTGCTTTTATAATGTAGGTCGCGAATATTCCTATTGGTCGGGATGTAAAACTGTACTTACACTAGTATTGCTTGCACAAACGTGAAATAAACACTTGCAAGTATGTGAGAGTCTTAGGGAGAAGTTTAGGTCGTAGCAATTATTGTACGCTTGCATCGGTGATGTGAGTGTACAATGTGCACTTTCGTTTCGTAGTTTAGGTGCTTATGTTTTTATGCGCTATTCTCGTAAATTTAATAAATTATGATACGGACTAAACCAGGATATTGCGCTTAGTAAACGTGTTGCAGAAAGAAGACGATTTATAAACTCAACTTATTTGTTTGTTTTTTCTCTGCATCTTGTTTGTTTCTTAATTACTTTTTAGTTTGACTCATACTTTTAATGTATGATCGAAGTTATCGAGCGTGATACTGAAACCAACTGAGCGTGAACTGCCATATCATCCTTTACTTATAATTAACAGACATAAAAAAAGTTGTGGTGGGTCTAAGATCAAATAACGAATCAAGATCTGTCATCACTCGCAGAATAGCTAGCTCATTAGTAATATCTTTACCTTGAATTGATCATTCGATTAAACTAGCTATCGATTACAATAGTGATTTTGTGCCTCGAAAGGCATCGTCTTTTATTCTGGGCTATGGCCCAAATGGGTCTAGCTTCCCTTGTGAGAATTGCCGAGGTACGAGTATGGTGCCAGTTAATCCTACGTAATAGCTAGTATTATCTTTCATGATCATAGTTGTAAGTGTTCTGTAGCTGGGATACTATACTTTAATCATTCATTCCGTTTCAAAATTTAAAATTTACCTATGTAATTATGTATGTATATAACTTTAGTACTGTAACAATTTAAAAAAACGCAGAAGATAAGAAATAGTAAGTATTAGTAATTTTAGTAACAAATTAGTAAAACCCCAAGGGCATTTAGATCTCGCAGTCAATCAGACCCACAACAATGCTCATGTTTATTAAGGAAGCCTCTTAGATGCTGGGGCGCGATGTGCGCCAGACCCCCGCCGCGTGCGCATCTGATCGCGCTAACGAGCGGCCGAACAATGTCTCTATTAGCTTATTCTGGGCTAACCCTGCACTAGGAACTGGAGAGGTATGGAGCGGGACCCTAATGTAGATCTTGGAGTATCTATGCGCACGAAACCATTGAAAAACAAGAAAATAATATTAGATACATCAGAAATCACAACACAGCGGTACAAAGCATCACGATTAAAAAAATCTAAGAACGAGCATTTTCCTTTGCAATCGAACGATGGAGACTGGAAATCTCGCTAAGCGCAAATGGGAAGTGCTGTTATTTTCATATTGAAGATATCCCTATGTGTAATAGCGACTTTTTTCGCTTTATTTCGGAATAAATATATATCTACACCATCTTTAACATTTTAAAACAAATAAAACTATATTATAGTAAAGTAACTAGTTAACTATAGTATAGTAGAGTTTGCCTGAAATACAGGAATTTCCTAGTTCAGGCGCAAGTAAGTTTAAGTTCCTATGTTTTAGCCCTAAACAGTATGTTGAAATTAAGTGTTTAATAAATTTATTTAAACGTTTGGATAAATTCACTTGTATTTCGTTCTCGCGAGGTAAACTAAGGACATTGGCTTTTACGGATTGGTCGTATAAAAGATATTATGCCCAATGAGAACATCTATTGCAGGTGATTTTGTGTGGATCTAGGTAGCTTTCCGTGTTAATTAATTACTTTTATTACATTTTTCAAACCTAAGTCTTACAATTTTAGTACAAAAATCGGGTATCAATATTAAATTATCGTATAAAATTACTACTAATACACCAATTGTAGGTGATCTTGTGTGGAGGTAAGTAGCTTTCCGTTTCGATTTTTTATATACAAATAAAGAAAAGCAATTACATTCGTAAGTTTGACCCCGCTTATACGGTTTAATAATTTATTATGCTTTTCAAAATAACTTAACTACAAACTATCTTTAACGAAATAAAATGTAAGCATATAACATATTAAAAATTAGCATGAATAGAATAAATTTGGCGTCATTTAGATTTTTCAATAAATTTGAATTATTTTCGTTAATGTGACACCAATAATAAAATATTTGAGATGAAACAAAGTAGGTCTTAAACTATGTTTTAGATTTTACAAAATAATCTTTATTTTTTTAATAGACTAAGAATGAAAAAATTTTTATTGTTCAAATTTTATAAAATTAAACCAATCAAAAAATGTTTTCTTCAGAAATCTTATTAAAATATATGTAACAATATACATTAATTTATTCAAATTGATGATCACTAACGTTTCAAGGGAGATAGAAAACTTAACTGAACAATATTATAGTATGTACCCCGTTAAAAAAAATGTAAAAGGCACCAACTCCACACTCCCCACTGTCCACCGCTCGAGATACCCTCCCAACTATGCAAATAAAGTTAGTAGCAAAAACAAAGCGAGACACCGTAATTACACTTGGTGGAAAATTAACCGCATCGATAGGCGGAACATGCCCGCTGCGGTAATGAGTTCAGATATCCCGTATTTAGTGCACGCCAGTGTAACTGAGGATAGATTTTTAATTAGTTTTCGTAGATGCTGACTTTTCTTGGCTAACTGGGTGGCGGTTTTGTGGTTTTAATAGGAATGAGATAGCTTAACGAAATCGTAGGTTAAGTTAAATATATTGTTTGCAAATATTTAATTTATGTATATTGGAATTTTGTTATTGAATTGTATAATGTATTTGTTTCTTTACCAGTATTTGACTTTAAAGATTGTACTCAAATCAGATAAGAATGTATGTATAATTGAAAGAATTTATTTTTAAAATATTATGGCATTAATCATAAAATAAGAGCTTCTCAAAATCTTTGGTCAGTAGTGGGACGATGTGGGCTATTTTTAAACCACCTCTGAAATTCTAAAAATACCAACCCGCACATATCCACGGGCAAAACTTATCCATTAATAGCTTAAAGCAAAAACATGCACACTAAAAAATTTAAATACCCACATGGGATCGAAAACGGACCCAAACTATTTTGGTGGATAATTTATAAAATAAAGAAACGCGATCTTTTCTGCATGTGTGGGGTTGAATACGGCACATAAATCTGCGGCCAAAGGGTTGTAAATCTCGTACCCCTTCTTGGGGAGTGATGTACAACCACTAGTGTAAGTTGAACTACCCGCCCCTTCACAAATGCTGAAAGATTAGGTGAAACGGGGAAAAGCGATGCTAAGCTAAAGCTCTGCGTACGCTGGACGGTTCAGTTAAAATACATATAAAAATTTCAAGCAGCGCTTAAGATATGTTTCGGTTCACCCTTTCTAGTCGATTTTGTAAATTGATATTGGTTTTCGGTGGTGTTTATCTTGAATGTGTGAATTTTTAATTTGTTTCAATGTGGCTGCTATTTTTTCAGTACGCGAAGTATTTTAAATGCATAATTGGGATTAACTGTAAAGCGACATGTGTCATTTGTGTTAACATAATGTTAGTAGATAAATCAAAAGGGCATTAAGTAACTTAAACGCCAAAACGTTTATTAGAAATAGGCAAATACCCCAGAAAAAGAACACAAGGAACAAATATACATTGTTTATTCCATAATATGGTAAATTAATATTGAAGGGGTTAAAAAAAATAAGAATTAAACACATCAAAGTAATTGAAAAACACTCCGGGGTTTAATAACTGGTCTGGTCGAAAAACCTACATTTCGAAATCAGATTAATAATCTGACTTTAGACTTTTATTTATAACTTTTCAAAATAGCTTCGATTTAGACCTTTATCAAATAAACACTTAATTTTTAATACTGAGATTGTTGACTTGTAAGTTTTGACTCGTCAACACTTTGCTCCGTTGATTAGTATCAACATAATTGAACATTGTAATTATAATGTTGTATCTTCATGTGATCCTTAACAAAAAATAAAAACAGCGAAGTACAAACATCCGTTTTCATTGCGAGCGAACTCAAACCACGCTTCTCTAGAACGAAGGATATCTCCAATCGTTTCTCTATTTCCCAAACGGACGGCCCCTATTTTTTACTTTTTAGAGTTCCGCAGGTGAAAACACGGCAGCCATTAAGGTATTGACGCAGGTCCAGTGTGCGGGACCCGCAATAATTCACAAAGAAAGCCTACTGCCAATATGCTGTAGTGTTCGGTCAAAGATCAGGCAGCTTGATGGTTGAAATATTTAGTGCCCTTTACATATAGTTTCATAATATATGCGTAAGATTTAGATGAATTAAATTTGACTATATCCACTGATTAGATTAAATAAATCCTGAAATTACATTAACGAGGTACAAATTTTGTTTTTGTAAAGTTAATCTGATCCAAGGCAGATAGTACATGTCACAAACTTTGGTCTTACTTTTTAACTGAGTTACATTTACTACAAAAATATTTTAACAGTGCATTTTTTAGGGTTAATTTGAGTAAAAATGTTTTAATAAAAAGAATAAATTACTAACTTTGATACTACATACATTTCCATTAGATTACAATTTTAGAAAAAAATATATAACAAAGTTACTTTATTACATTTAAAGAATTTATTTTACTATTCACACCTTTATAATAATTTTTTTTCAAGAATTATTTTTTTGTTTGATTTTAAATAGTTTCCTTGGTAATGTTAAATAATAGTCAAGAATTACATTGAAGATAAGTTTAAAAAAGAAAAAAAAAATCATTATAATTTGTAAACATTATATTGAAAAATATTTTTTTTTACATTTTACGCCTATTTCAATAAATACATAAACAAATTTCATTAATGGTCACTGAACTGTCACCTTCAAACCCTTGACCTATCTGCCCGCGCCTACTCTACCCAACATCAAAGGCGCCGGCAGTCGGCATAATTCAAGGCAGATACAATAAAGTGATCGGTACTTTATCGACGCTGGGGGATGGATGCTACTTTATACAACACTGTCCATTTATATTTTACAATTTTTATTGCCCACGGCGGGAAGAGAGCAAGTGAAACGTTTCACTGATAGTGTACGAAGCCAAGAGATGTGTGTTAAGGTGAAGCTCAACTATCATAAAAACATAAGTAAGAGAGTTATACGCGGTTCCTATATTTACAAACAATCCGTTTAAAGTTACTGATAGTAATATATTATACAAGGCGTAAGCTAAAAACGACAGACGGGCGTCTGATTACAGCTGATATGAAAGGTAAATTATGGAACGGTATTAACGACTCGTAAACAGTTAAAAAAAACTGATAATCATTTTTGACACATTACGAATCGCGCAAAATTGGAACCGGGCATTAAAGATCCACAGATGATGAAACTAAAAATGCCATTCTTACAATTTTCAGATAGAACAATGCGTGCGAATAGCAAAACAATTATCATGTTGATTAAATAGTACGGATAACAACCCTGGTTTATCGGTAAAAAAACCATTACATCAGACGTCAATGTCACTATAAACAGTAAATCATAATGTGGTTTAAAAAAGGTTAAAATCTAAAAAGGTGCAATCTTGAACAATGTTTTTTTCGATAGCCTGTTAAAATGCTTAATTGATATAAAATCAACGTAGCCTGTTTGTTAAGGTAACACACAGGTAAGCCCACAAAATTTAAGAATTTCTGAAAAAAAAACGAGATTAAAAAATCGCTTTATTTCATACAATTTTGAACACTCTCGACATAGTTAAAATCATTTACCGAAATAGCCGAAAAAGTCATTTACCTAACGTTGGCGAGGCTTGATAGGCTCACTCTTTGGTATGTAAAATACACATGTATCAAATAACATTTTGCTATTAAGCTTTCTAATTAATTAATAACTTAGTGAGCCTTGACACTTTAATCGTAAGAATTACCTATTTAAATTAATATGTTGATAGATTTATTTTTATAAAGCATCTATAAATAATACAAATTTACAATAGGACCTAATTTATTACTCAAGATACATCGTTTTATGGCACAAAAGGTTATAAACATCCATCTTTATAACTAAGTGTGAAATATAGTTTAAATGACATCCTCTAACTATGACCATGATGTCATTCCGTATGTTATTATAAATTTATGTGGCTTATACCTCGTCTATTGTGTGAACTAAAATACGATGTTTAAATCAGATTAATTCACCGTTATTATGACTAGACTTTGACTAGAAACTCACTCATTTGCATTTACATCTGCTTTTAGTATAGAGTAGCGTAAAACACAAGTTATATACTTTTAGTTTTTAAAAGTCTCGGTTGTAGATCACAAAAAACTTAATAAAAATATTAAGTGGATGCTAATACTAACCTTGCTCATAAATTAGAAATTAAGCACACTATTTCAACAATACAGAATAAATTGCGTCTTCAAACTATAAAAAAATGTTTTTGTATTGGTCTAGCTATAAATTGCAAAGTGTTGAATACTAATCTATGTTTTATATAGTCTGGTAAAAACACAGTGAACCGCAGTTTTATCAGTATAATGTTCTGCATGATAATAATAAAGACAGAAGAATAAAAATGTCATTAAAATGTGGGTATCTTGTTGATCTCTCTGACCTGTAATTTGAAATAAATTAAAATTGGCTCTTATTTGCACACGGCGTTTACATGTTAAAGCAAAAAATACATATTACGACGAATAATGTAGATGTTAAAAAAATTGTCCAGCAATTTATTTGCAACTCACAGGTTATATTATATGGACTATTACTAATAATAAGTATAGTCGATATCGAGATCAGAAATAAATTTTCTTGTAGGTATGTGTTAACCTATGGTCTAATTTTCACATTGTCTAGATCGAATAAAGCAATTCTGGGGAAAAGTAAAGGACTTATCAAGTTTTATTCCTGGAAAAGTAATTGAACTAAATTTTATAATGTAAAGGAGTGGGAAGTAGTATGTATAGTCTTCATTAAATCTTTTTAACTAATATCAAAAGCTGAAACTCCATCGGAAAAGACAAATGCGATGTCACGGTTTTCTTAAAAATACTATGAAGTTGGCAAACATCATTAGTTCGTATGCAGTATCTAGTCATATTAAACCTGTCCAACTGAATTTTTAGTCAGATACTCAGTTTATTTAATGTAACAAGGTATTAAGCTGTTAACAAACAATATTTACCTATTTATTTCAGCATATTTGCTGAAGGTACACTTCAGCAAAATCATTTTCTACTTTTGTAATAGTGTTGTACATTTAAAAGTGAAATAAAAACCTATTTTCAGTTTATTTTTTTAATTACAACAAAAATTACAAAAAGTTAGTTTTGATTTAATTTTCAAATTATTTCTAAGCAGGTTTTCTATTCCACCAATCTTATTTTGAACTCCAATTCAAAAACAAAATTGGCCAGCAAATCAAAACCTGAGCGTTGACCTAATACCTTTGTATTGTGTGACAAAATTATTGGCTTAAAAGCGGATTTGACACACAACGAAATTTATAGAGGTAAAACACGATTATGTTAATATTATGAGTATTTTTTGGACACAAGTTTTTTCTCACGAAGGCCAAATGGCGACGAATGGTCTAGCTTAATACTGAGTCACTGACCTTAAGAGCTGGAAATTATTATGTAAGTGCTATCAATCATGATAATAGATAATATAAAAGCCTCGGTTTTTGTACAAATTATTATGGAGTGTTAATATTTTGAAATTTTGGAACATTTCAATGCCCGTCATAATTTTTTGCTGAATATTCTTGGTAAGATTTTTCTTATATTAGTGGTTCCACAAACGTACTTAATGATAATGACAAAAATATTTTGTAAAATAAGAAAAAAATATGAAAAATCGTTTTTTTTTCTTTGTTTAACCTTTCCAATGACTCTTCGGTAAATAAAAAAAAGTAATATTCCATTGTGTCTAGAATTCCGTTTTATGAAGTTTTTTAGTGCTTAATATCATAGAGTCGGTTAGTTATTGATTCAACTATAAATCTGCGGATTATCATAATGTTATGATCGAATTGTTATTCGTTCATCCTTTTAAAAAAATACCTACTGGGCGTCACTAAGTCTTCAAATACTCGTAAACGTATTTTGTTAATAATAAGTCTCAACGACAGACATCTTGGTAGCGAATCTTTTTGTATGGTTGATAATTGAAAAATTGTTCCTAGTTCTGGTTCTGATTTTATGGTTTATTCGATCCTGTTTTCTATTTTCCCATCTGTTCTGATTTTGTGAATTTTGTTATTTAAAATAGGTACTTTTTACGTTTAAAACTTTTTTTTTGTTGGAATAGGTTGTTAGTATGTTAGGTAGTTGTAAATTTTAGTGGTTAGTATCTAAGTAATTATATTCCTATAAGTTAATTATAGCATTATATAATATAATTTTATATATTAAAAGGGTTCGTTAAAAACTAAATTTTTAATTCCATTGACATAAATATTACCTATATATACAAATAAAGGTCATTAAACATACTTCTACAATTTAAATTGGAACAGTGTCTGTCGATGAAGTAGGAAAAAAGTACTATTTTTATTTTCTTATTCGTGGAAGTGAGTGTGAGAAAATTTGATAATTGCATTCAATAAGGCTTTAGTAAATCCGGTTCAAGCTTTCAGTTTTTAGTATTTACATTTCAAAGAATAGCTTTATCAACGCTTACTTTTTCTCCGTCCACCAAAATCTTTTACCCAAAACGATTTCTATAGAAAGCGGGAACCCACAAAGGCATGCCCACGTTAGTAATTAGCAAATGGCTAAAGATTGGGATCCGATGGATTGGGATTGGTTTTTTTGCCCTTTCATCCCTACTATTTGGCTAGTTCCTTGATGGAAGCGAACCAATTTTAAGGAGGAGATTTTTCGGCAGTTCTAGTGTACGGGAACCACAGTGCATTTTGTGTTCATTCCAGTGAGAATGCTAATAATTCACGCATATTTGTATTTACGTGTGAATTATTGAAAGTAAAATTTTATAGTGTCATTGCATAGTAGGATAAAAACAAAATTGTGATTGTCTGTTCGGCTCCTGTTGTCTAGTCTGTTGTTACCTACCTGCTGTGCAAAATACATTTTTTAGAAAAAGTCTCGTTTGTTTCGCCTGTAAAACCCGAATGCGAATAAATACTATTCAGAAATGAAATAATTATATGTATGTATTTATAATATATGTATGTATAACAAAAGCGGGTTGTCTTTATAAATTAGTTTGGCAAAATAAACTAATTATTAGTTTTATTTTTAATAAAATCACAATAAAACAATGGCGGTCTAGAACGACTTGAACGACGCACAGAGGGTTTAGTTGAAACTTTAATATGAACATTGATTTTCTTTACTTGTGCTGATCTTGATCCTATCCTGTCTAGGTTTATCAGAACATTCCTATGGGTTTTGATTCTCCTGAAATATGTCACAAAACGTCTGCAGACATAAAAGTAGGCATTTGATGTGTAACCTTCACGTGTTCTTCGGACGGACTGACAGACGGACGGAGAAAAATGTGTTTCTCTATGGGTTATTTTTATTTTTTTTAGGTACGAACATTTTTAATAAATATATAATAATTTACATAAACATTTGACCACATAAAAGTCGCTATAATCTCTACATTCCAAACTTATTTATACTAATTTACATACACCACGCTACATTGTAATCTTATGTAAAGAAATCTTTCACAACACTTAACACAAGTCACTTGTCGACCGCTTTTTTTATATCTCTTCAATTGTCTTAATAACCTTAACCGTTTTACTCGTAGTACCTTTTGCAATTTAAACTTATCATAAGAAAGTCTTTTTTTTATATATTGCACTTCAAGATTGACCTCATCCCACCTGATGTTAAGTGGTAATGAGGACCTAGCTTAAGGGTGACAAGTACAACATAATAAATCTGTTACTGGACTTGTCGCCCTTACCTTGAAGGCTTGACCCCTGCCACTAATGTAGCACCCCCCAGGAGCTCTGGAAACCATACTCACACGCAGGAACACAACAACACAGAAGTGATTGTTATTTGGCTGCGGTCTTCCGTAAGGTGGAGGTATTTCACCAGTCGGGCTACTCCAGTTCGAGCGATAAATCGCTATGCCCTACCTCCCTTAAACCTTACCTTACCTTACTAACTACTTTGACTCAAAGTATATACAACATTTTACAAACAATTATTACAGACTTCTGACAACGTCTCGACAGTCATAAATATCTTATTAAGACATAAACAAAACTATGTTATGGCTCCCTACGGAAAGACTATCCAGTTTTCTTTGAACTCGGAATACTCTTCTGTGGTAAGAAAGGAAAGGTCTTTAATAATGGTTACTGTTTGCGCATGAGAAAAATAAAATTGTACCATAATAAAAGACAGACTAACAAGCAATCAGAATGAACCAATCAAATAACTTTGTTGTCTTGCTGCTATAAAGCGTTTTTAGAAAAATAACGGTATGGGGTAGACCGGCCTTAATAATTTATTCCATTATCCACTTTTATAGTTCATTAGGCTATGTAATTGTTGGTTTTTGTAATCGAATCTGTGACCATTTGGAATTAAAACGCTGATGAAGGTAACCAAATTAGTGAATTTTATGAACACTAAAAAATATTCACATGATTTTACTAACGAACCAAAATATGAATGTGTGTTTTGTATGCTCATAAATTGTTGATTCAGTTTCTGTTAATATTATTTGATTTTTATAACAGTATTCAAGAAGAATTATTTAAGATCTTAATGTAGTTTTCTAATTTTAGATCCATTTAACATAATCGGTTTTTGGTTTTAGTGCTAGGTAAATGAATATTTTAACACTTACTAAATTTATTATTATACCTAATGATAAATGGAAAAGGTATTTTTGTAAATTGGTAGCAAATATCACCTTTAATCAAAGAGCTTACCTTTTTACTCATCCCGAGGGAGTCTCAAATCAATTTGTTGTTGACGAACCTGAAAAGAAAGATTTTAGTTAAATCGTATTTCTAACTAATAAAAGATAAAAAAAAAAAGCAATTCCATCTCAATAATATGATGCAATGGACCATATTTCACTACCAGAATCCAGTGTGGATTGAAGGAGACTTGAGTGAAAGCTATGTGACCAAACCTTAATAGGTTTGGTCACATAGCAATGACTGCCTTAGGTTCATATTTAGGGCTGAGAGATGGCTACCCTAAATGTGGGAATTGAAGGCCCTCACCCCTAAGCGGAAAGCTGCCGCTTAGGTGTAAAGGCCTTCCACTACCCTGCAAGCTTAGTGAAGATAACAAGGCCATTTGCGGCCATCATCTATAGTCAGATAGGAGAAAAAAGAAGGCTCCCACATAGTTTCTTACTACGTTTTATGATTAAATCGGTAAGATGCAAATACGTACCTTTGAAATGAAAATTAGGGCTAAGTTTAGTAACCAATTTACCTTAAAGCGCAAAAATACGTTGAAAGCGTGAACTTTGATCTCAATAAAATAAAAATTTTGGTGTTGATAGTTTTTATGATTGAACAGGCTCGGTTGTGACCCTGCTCACTGCTTTAGAGGTCGTGGATTTGAATCCCACCAGACAGTTATGAATGGGATGAATATCTTGCGGGCCGATGCTTACGGGTAGGATATTACGGTATCAAGTCCGTTGTCATCGGGATTTGGGTTCCTCTCTTGGTTACCATCCGACTGGGAGGGAGGAGCCAATATAGGTACTGTGCTTTTAATAAAAAAGCCTGTTTTTCTTTATCGTGTCTAGTTGTATCTATGTCTTTACGTCCTGTTTTGTCATGGAAAACGAACAGGTGCTATTGTACTTTCGTTGTTTCTGTAACATGCTTTATTGCTTACTACAATGGATTAGAATTAGAACAATGGATGTGATGTTGTCTAATATTTATTAGTTTTTTTTATGTATTGTGGTGCATCCTTCATTCATATTTTCTTAAAACAACTACCTTTCTCTTTCGGAGCAGATCAATGTACGTAACGTTGTCTTTTAATTAATATTACCTACATATGCCTAATATAGTTAAACATCTATTTTGTGCTAAAAAGTTAAAAACTAACCAAAATCTCCACCCCAAACAGTTTGTCGTGCACCCGCGTCCTTTCCCACACATTACTCGAAGTAATCACACATCAATAAAAATCGCAAGCAAATCCTCACTGGAATAGCACGTGTGAATTCTGATCGGGCTGCCGATTCCTCTGCAAGATAAAAGGCGGTTGGTTTTAAAAAGAGCCTGAGATGGCTGAGAACAAAGGGGCCGCCTCTTTGGCGAAATTCGCAGATTACTGAGGAATCCGATAAACCAATAACGCGTATAGTGGGGGTGCAATGGATTGGCTTGCTGGCGAATTAATTTAAGCAAAATTTGCGGATTTATATTAAAACTATATGAGATACTAAACTTAGTTACATAATTTGGTTTCAATTATGACCATATTAATACATAATTTAAATCAAAATGCTTAAATGGATATTTGGCGAAGAAGATCATTAAGTTTGTTCTTAGATATATGATACCATTTTTGATAGAATAAATACTACCTAGTTTTGTATTGAAAGTCAAGCATTATGATTTTTTTTTTTAATAAGTTATGTAGGCGTATTAAATTGGGATTTAATCCAAATATAGTTAAAAATAATAGTATGTTATTCTTGATGTTTTAAGATTTAAAGAGGAATTCATTTAAAATATTATCTTAAGATATTATTAGTTAATTCTTCAAAAAAAATAAAACGATTTATGGAACTATAAAGCTACAATAAAAGATACGGTATAATATTGTAAAAAATCATTATCATCAAGTTGATAAAGGTAAGGTACATCTAATTGTTGATTTATTCATACTTGATTTTATCAATCATAAATAAATACATCTCTGAATAAATGCGCACTTTATTATAATCCTTCTATTTTTATTTACATTGGAGAGCTAATAAGCATATTTGGTGTATGGTTTATTCAAAACATTTTTAAAAGCTAAGATGATTGAGTTAAACGTTAAACATTTGTTTTGTTTGAACTTGTCTGAAGAAGTTTCTAATTTACGTTACTGAATACTAAGAACAATTTGAGCGGTCATATTGCTTTTCCTTATTATTCGGATGTAAATTGTTACAAACATTTTATAAATTTATATTGAAAATTGATCAAGACCGAGAGCTTAAATAATCCTAGTTCATAATTGATTCCAAAAAAGTAACAACAAAACAGTTCGAGCATTTGAGTCCAATTACTTTGAACAATTTACATTTATCGAAACAATAAAAAGCAACTGTCCAGTGGTGACCGACGTCAGTATAAAAGACAAAGTGTCAAGATGAAAGGCGCCGCCGCCGATTGTCGCATTGTATCGTCACTCGTTAGTCCGGCATTATCGTAGCAAGATTTATTTTAACGATTAACTGTAAAGGCCTAAGAGATACGCTTATGGAGGTAAATTAACGAATTAACTCGTATGCTGCCAGGGTTGTTTTTAGAGTTCCTATTAAAATAACTGTAATAAATTAATCATAATCACTCGCCAATAACGCTGCGATTAAATACAAATTTTAAAGTGAGTTTGGGAGGACAGTTTGCAATTGTTACTTGGTTTCAAAAGTCATAGTAGGTATAGCTCTTTAGCCATGTTTTAATGTTTAGTAACATAAAAAGACGATTAATTTTAATTCAATGCCCAATTAATAGAAAGTGAGTTAATTTTAACCACGTTACCTCAACAGAATCCGAGTTAACTATACATTTTTTAAACCACAAATATATGTAGCTTTCAAAGTTCATGTGGGTACTACACTTCAACATAGACCCAATGATAGTTCTGCTTGAAATCTGCCCTGTTACACCAAATAAGTTAAAAATGATGTATTTGCATTATTATTTATTCCTCATGGGGATTGCATTTTGCTTCTTTAAAACTTCAATTTATGTCTGAACGAAAAATGTGTTGATTAGCGACGCGCTCAATAATTGTCTGGAAAGAAATGTATGAAGTTATCGTCATTGTTGCACTAGAAACTTGAAAATTATAATAATATGTTTAAGTATAATTAAAGTATAGTTCAAATATTGAAGAAATGCAGAAATTGGGATCACGGTCTTGTGGTGCATGATCTGTTCGCAGTACAACACTACAAATAGCTTATAAGACATAGTCGTAAGTCACTATTCCTCGCGGGCAAAGTTGCGGGCACCAGTCGCTTGTAAATTGGGCCAAGCGCCATTTCAACGATTAACGCTTATAGCTCAAGTCATTAAGCCGCAATCCGAACGTGTGTGTACCTTTACAATTTGTGTGTGTCTAGCATTGTTTCACTGTTCAATTTACAATTGTTCCACCGAACAATAGGGGGTATAAATTACGCGCCGAAATAGACTAGCTCAAAGCATGCCGACTGCAATTTGCAATGACAAGTTTGGATTTCGAAATAATATTGTGTAGGTTTCATTGTAACTAGTATTATAGTTAAAGAAACTATCGGTAGGAGTGTACCTTTTTTAAAATAATATTGTGAGAAGAATTAAAAAAATCTAGCGATTATAATACTATTAATGTACCTTTTGACCTTTTACTCGTGTAAATATGGTCTAAGGGAAAATATACAGACCGATAGTAATGACCTTGTAAAAGATCTTGATACTAGATTCAATTGATTTTGATTTATTTCAATGACAAAAGCATACAAAATTTGTTAACTCAGTCGTACTTAATGAAATTTTTAAAACAATATTAAAGATAGTGATTTTTGGAATACCTATAACTATTTTCCATGGAAACTAAAAAAAAAAGGTTTTTTTTAGAACAGGTTTATCAAACTATTGTAACAGAGAAACTACGTTGTATTTAACCACATCATAAAAATAATGGTAAGCTCGATAAAAACAATATGATAATACGAGACAACGCCAAGCAAGTAATTACATGGAATACACCTACTATTATAAATAGCTTGTATATGCAATTACCACTTAAAATACTTAATTAAAACACTGTAACATTTTATGCATCGTGTAAGTGATATATTTATATTCCAATAACCCTCTAACAATAAATAATAAACACGTTTAAGGTGTAATAACTGTCATAACACTGAACAAACAAAAGTATTCCGCTTAATACTTTAAGCAACAAGCGACATCAATTATACGATGTTATTAAAACATAAAAATTCAACTTTCATTTACTTGGCAAGATGTTATAGAGTCATTGTTACTTACATGGAACGGTTGCGATAAACAGTGAAGCAAATTGCTTCATTCAAAATAAGAGGTGCCAAAAAAGTAAGCGTCATTATGTGAAACTAGTGATGGGAAGGTGACACTCATTTAATTATCGATAACGGTTTGAGACTAAAAATATATAAATTAAAAACAAAATCGAATACATTAACATATTCAAGCAATGCGCGCTGTAAATCTCCTAATTTGAGAAATTATTCTAGAAACAGATATTTTTTAATTTCAGATAATTTAAACACCTTTGCCCTACTCTTTTGGGTTTTGAAATAAGGTATTCAGTGAAACAGTAAACTAGATTTGTTTTTGGACGTAGTGGACGAAAACAAAGGCTTTATTTTTTCTAAAAATAATATGCCTAAAAAAAGTAATGCACTTATTTTGTTTTTAAAAATTAAAAAATAATAATTGGACGAGATTGCTCTGATTCTGTGATAAGTTTCTAAAGCCTTTGTATTACTGATATCAAAAAGGACGTCTTCACTATTATACCTAGACCGGAGATAATCAGAAAAGTTCGTTCCCATATTCACCCGAACGGGAACTGAACTCCGGACCTCGGATATGACGTAAGGCCAGTCTAGCCCACTTGCTTTCGGCTACGGAGGTCATGTATATCTATGCCGACTATTTAAAAAAATCGTGACTTTTTTCGACAATACCGCATCTATACCTTAGTATTGTTCCCCAATGTGCGCACATCACTAAAGTATCCAAGTATGTAGGTTGCATCGCATTGTAAAATTTTATTATTTGCGCGAATTACACGTAATGTGAAGAAGACGTCGTTTAATTGTCACCTGGTTTGTTTTCGGCCATTTTGAAGTCCCTGGAAGTTTATTAAGGAATTACACAGAGTGCACTTAATTGATTTAACTTATAAGAATAACTGTTTCACTGGAAATTCTTCCGGAGAAAACAGAACAAATTAATTTTAATTATAATTTGACTTTGTTTTTAAGTTTTCATGGTTTTAATTATCAATTTGAAAAACAAACGTTAAATAAAATATTATATACATAGGTAACTTATCAAACTCTTGATAAAATTAACCCTTTAAAACCCAATGACTTATCGGTACATCAATACACGCTTGTTTTTTCAACTAGAGGTTTATTACTTTTTACCACGTTTTTACCACGTTTAAAAAGACACAAATAAATTAAAACCAAACGTGATTCAAACGAAAGTTTGCAATAAAAAAAGATTCTGAAAGTTACAAAACTGTGACGAAGCTTCATTTATCATATAGATAAACAGGACATGCTATCTACTTGTCCAAGAATTTATTCGAACAATATCGTAGCCCATAAAACTCTTCGCCCTCATAAAGATCTGAATTGATTAAAGCTGTAAATCTAATTTAAAAGTTTCTCACAGACAAATCAAAACATTATTTTAGTGATGTGGTTCGCGAGATTGAGTTACCTTTTTTGTTTTTGATTATTATTTTGTTGGCCCTATTCTTATGCAAATAGAACGAATAGCCTTTAAATGGGTAAGACGAATCGTTGTCTTGCTTTTATCGAGTTGAATTTGATTGTTCAAACGCTGTTAGTCATCAAAAGTCGAGTTCGACATCGGATACGCTTGCGAATTTTAAGAAAATGCTTAAATTAATACTTAACGTGATTAATAACAGTCTATAGATGCAAACAGATATAATTGTTATTACCCTTAAATAGTCTGTGACTTATTAAAACAATTATAGTATTTAAGTGAGAAAGGAATGTTTTGGAGATTACTCTAACATAAGTTAATGTATTATACCTATTCATTTATTGACTTCAGTGGCGTAGAGGCTGATGGTAAGCACGTAAAACGCGAAAGGATTGATTCTACGTTGCGTTAATATGGGAAACGAAGTATTCACAAATTGGTTGGGGTCTAATATACTGGACACCTCTAGTCACCTCACCGCCAAGGAAACAACTTAGTTCGAGACCAGATGATTTGTGTGACTCGCTGGCGCATACATTATTATTTTTATGCTTTGTTAATTGGTGTGTTAATTAAATAGGTTATAGCATAGCACAATTAATTAGGTTGGAAAACAACTAATATGTCATCTGATTTGAAGTTATCAGTGTCGCCCATTAACATTAATAAAAACTTAACAAATTTATCAAGAAAGCAACGTGTAAAGAGTCCCAGTTGAGCTTGACTTTAAAAATGAATAATAGGGATAACTCAATGGTCCCCAATTTGTAACACGACTTATTTTGAATGTCATCATAACATTCCATAACAAAGTTACTTAATGACGTTCCTAATTTGAAAAGCTAATATTTTATCGACTTGTTAATTTATATTTGAAAATTCAGATTGAAAATTCAATTCTAGTTAAAAAGAAACAGGATTAGTTAAACATTAAACTATCGCTTATCATAAACACTAGGTTTAGCTAGTTTTATGTAATTCTCTAGCATTAATTTACGGCTCGTTAAAATAAACCTTACCTAATTGATGTGCGTTCCGGGTAGACTTACTTGCAAAGTTGGTTCAGGAAATTAAGTTTTCTAGATAAAGTCAGGTAACAGGTCTACCTAGAATTTTATCGGATATCTTATTTACCATTCTCCGATAGTACAACTGATGAAAGAGCTCAGTATACAATTTACTGTTGACAAATTCATCAACCATAAGAAAATCATACGAATCTGCCTGTATACCAAAATAAATAGGTAATTGTAATTATTGTAAGTATTATAGCGACCTCCGTAGCCGAGAGGCAAGCGTGCCGGACTTGGCGTCGCGCCATCTCTGAGGTTCCGGGTTCGATCCCTGGTCGGGTCAACATATAGGAAACTAACTTTTCTATATTGTCTCTGGTCTGGGTGTTGTGGTACCGTCGTTGTTTCTGATTTCTGTAGCACAAGTGCTTTAGCTTCTTACCACAGAATCAGAGCAATATATGTGATGTGGTCCAATGTTTATTTATTTATTGTACAGCATCTCATATTGCTTCACACGCTTCTCGATTTTTCTACATTATTCGCCCCTATTAATCACAGCGTGATATTTTAAAGCATATATCCTTCCTCGATAAATAGACTATCCAATCCATACTAATATTATAAATGCGAAAGTAACTCTGTCTGTCTGTCTGTCTGTCTGTCCGTCTGTTACTCTTTCACGCCTAAACGGCTGAACGGATTTTGATGAAATTTGGTATAGACATACGTTGAATTTCAAGAACGGACATAGGCTACTTTTTATTAGAGAATAAGGGGGGGATGGGGGTCATACCACCTTTGAAAGTTTATATGGAAAAATGTTTATTTTGAAGTTAGAGATATGAAATTTGGCACAAATATAGCTCGAAACTTGGATTAAAATACAGACTACTTTTTGTTTCGAATATTAGGGGAGAAAGGGGTAAAACCGACCATGAAAGGATGTAGTCCACGCGCATGAAGTCGCGGGCACAGCTAGTATAAAATAATTTATCAATTGATTACTTCCTGAGATTTGTACGTTCAAACAAACAAGATCTTGAGCTTTAAATTATTTATTTATTTAATCATCAAAAAAGAAAAAGATATAGAAGACAAAAATGCACCAATTTTAATGCCTATATTACAAATCAATTATGCCTTAACCCATCACTAGCTAGTCTAAAGTACCTTTTTAATTAAACTAAATCTCAAATGCGATTGGCCGGCCCTTCCTTAGCGGCCCTACCAAGACGAACCGTTTGCACCAAACATTAGTAGCGACGTTTATCCGGTAATCTGTATTTCTCCCACGGTTCATATCTCTGCTCAGTTTACAGTTTGAGGTGTATGTAATGTAATTGATACCTATTATAACTTTTCACCACTATTTACGCAAATAAACGATATTCTATTCTATTCTATTCTATTCTATTATAACTTTTATTTTACTAAACCGGCTTTTATACTTAATGTTTCTGAGAGCTTGTTTAACCTGCTCCTATTCTTTAATTTTTAAAAGCCTATACAGATATTTATCTTTTAAAATTAAAATACTTACGAATATATTGTTATTATTTTGATATACTGTTAATAGGATTTAGAAAAACTTTATTGCACAAAAATTTTGGAGAAAAAATTGGTTTTACAGTCAATTTAGGCAGTCTTATCACCTATTATTAGGCAGTCTTATCACCTATTATTAGAACGATGATTTGACTTTAAGGATGGAGGCCTTGCATAATTTTTTTTTATCCAAATCTGATAATTAGTTTTGCTTAAAAGAGTATCATAGATCCATCTATACAAAAATATTGCGTTTTTAATATTAAAGCGAGGAATTGCTGGAAAACGTAATATTTTTCCTATTTAAAATCGTAAGCAGTCTCACTTATTCTATTTTACCGACCCTACGCCTCAAGTTCCATAGTAAGGGGTCCGCGTCGGCGCCGGCGCATCACAAAGCGATTGTTCTGCCCGATGACAACCGCATTACTTCCAATTGCATCCATTAAGCGGTTCCTAGCGTTTTTATTGTTGCCCTCGGACCGCAAGATTAAATGAGCACTTTGTAAATACTATGAGGGTTATTGTTAGGTGTGTAGCTGTTAATCTGCTCCGCTTAAACGAGAATCGATTATGAGAAGCAACTCGCTGGTCTTTTTAATCGGTTCATATTTTTTATAGAGTGGAAGGCAAATCGCAATTAAATAGAGGCTGCCTGGTGAACCTGCAATTGTGAAGGAGAGTACTTGATATTACGTCGTTGTGCGGTAAAATTTGTCTACTTTATTGATAACAACCAAATCACATTTGGGGATCGAATCCTTCACAAGCCCAAAATCTTTACCGCTTATCTACAGAAGTAACCGGTAAAACCGTACAAAAAAGCTTTTCTGACTTATGACTATTATTTTTTAGCGGTGAGGCAACATAAACAGATATGATCTAATTAAGCCTCTCGTTGATTGATCTACTACGTTACAGCAAGAAGACACAAAAGCAAGCCAATAGGTACAGCTATTAGGAAAGGAAAAATGCCGTCAATATAGTATTGCAGAACACACAAACAAATCAATATCTCAATTTGAGAACAGTCAAAGCCGTTGTATCACCTTTGCACTGGGATTCCCCAAAGCGAAACTTTCAAAAATCTATTTCCTGTCTGGACGCGTTTTCCGATAATGGCGTCGCACAGTTTCCGGTCATTCTGAAAGGCTATTATTTCCTAAAATGGAGGGAGGTTTGTGTAGATTGTTTGTACTTTATGTAGCTACATAAAGTATTTAAAGTCTTGGATAAGATAGTTCATCAATTTTTTTTTAAAGATGCTTAAATGGTTTTATGCAAATTTAGGCCAATGATTGGTAATTGCAATGTAGACATATTATGTACCTATGTAGAAAAAACTTTGCGTAGAAATACTTTTTGAGGAAAAACTTACTAAAGGTACGAGTATATTATATTTCATTGGTTTTAAAAAGTTTTATGTGTTCAATAGTGCTTAATATTTTGCTTGTAATAGGGGTATTGACTTTTTTAAATACATGATTTTTTTACCATTCACGATTCCTATAAACATTTTGTAAAAAAAGCACGTTACAATTTCACACGTTCAACAAACAAAAAAAAATCGTAACAATAAAAAATATAACATTAAAGATAATTTGAAAAAAAAACAACATAACCGTTGTAACACAAATTCCTTTTTCACGGCATTTTACGTCAAAAATAGGCGACAAACCAATTTAATATCTTAAGGATTTTTATGAAATAAAAGTTTCCCTATATTAACAAAGGTGGCTTTTGTGCTTTGTAGCAAAAATATTTATGATGCACTAGGTTTCAACAGATCTATACAACATATAACGTTCATCAGTACAGTTCATTAAAACATCTAAATTGCTTAATTACTTTATTGGCGCAAATAACATTTTACAACAATGCCAAACAATAAATACTGCTTTCTAATAAAAGTCAAAATCAATAAAGCTATCTTGTTAGCATATATATTAGCACTCCAAGCTATAATTGTTAGGTCAACAAATAATAACTTTAGTTTGATGTTGAAACGCATATCTCATGAGCATTATTTACATGTTTGTGGACACCACCCGTGGACGCGCATACGTGAGAAACTCGACAAATTACTGAACAGTTTTTATTTGTGGTTATTTAGAAACCAGTTTAGGTCGACCTCTCTTTGCGGGTACTCGGCTTAAAATAGATGAGGACCGAACTCTAAAAAATACTGTTAAGTTCTAAATCTTTAGTGTTATTCGTCGTATTTAAAGGAAAATTAAAAATAACAGCGGATGATTAGCGGTGGCGATATGATCAATCCTTATTTATATTTATTTGATATTAAGCCTTTATAAGTTTGTTGACGTTCTTTAATTTGTCGTATGTTATTCTTGTACAACCAGTATGTTGTCTTTCACAAAAAATATATAAATTAATGTCTTATACTTAAGAGTTTTTATTTTTGCAAATTATAATTAAAATGCTCTGAAACTATTTACTATTTTTAGTTAGTGTTAGAAGTAATAGAACTACGACGTCACAAATTGATATTTTTATAGTAAAAATAGTGTTTGATGGGTATTTAAAAGTTTTTGATTTGACTATACAGTCAACATCCGTATTGTTTTTTCATATACAAGTTCTATGCTTTTGCATAAAATAGGCCATATTTTGAATACTTTATATACGCGTAACATCCTCCAGTCTTACTTAATGCAGCTCACACATTTTCACTAAAATTCTGATCACATTTGATATTTCATTAAAAATTGTGTAGTGAATATATTTAAAAGAAGTCTGCACATTACAAGAAGAGACATGGAATTATTTTTTAAATAGTTGACAGTAGTTTTGTGAACGGGAATTCAAATACCTATTATTATCATCATAACTAAAGTATTTCTTATATTGCGCTTCATGATTGACTTCATCCCACCTGACGGTAATGAGGTCCTTTTTTTTTTGACGGGGAGAAATGCATTGACGCACCGTACCGCCACCCTGAGGGGGGTGACGGCGTGTGTGGGACTCCCTGCCCTGAAAAGGGCAGGACTAATCTAACTAAAACTCCCCGGTGGACCTCATCGCCTTAGTGGCGGCATTGTGGGAGATTAGCTTAGCCTTTCCATCCACAGCACCGCCGGCGGAATGGCCGCTTAGCTTAAGGGCGACAAGTACAGCATAATAAATCTGTTACTAGACCTGTCGCCCTTACATTGAAGGCTTGACACCTGCTACTAATGTAGCACCCCAGCAGGAGCTCTGGAAACCTTACTAACACGCAGAAACACAACACTGAAGTGATTATTATTTGGCTGCGGTCTTCTGTAAGGTCTTCAGTTCGAGCGATAAATCGCTATGCCCTATCTCTTATAAAAGATAAAACAACTGGGTAATTACAACTACTATTAGATTCTCTAACACAGGTCTATATTGAAATCATCCGATTCTTTTAGCTCAATCTGTTCTGGTCCCAAATTTGTAATGTGCCTACACGGTTCATGATAAAAGAAATGAATAATCAATACGGCCTATAGGGGGTCTTTAATTAAATAATTTTCTTGGTACACAAACTATCAGCGTGGTGTTTACCATACAAATTGTTTAGACTAATGGTTATGGGTACTGTGAGGTATGGTGGCATATCCATATGAAATTCGATATGGAAATAAACGAGATTAGAACAAGTTATTAATGGCTTATATTGGAATTTTTGAGTAGTAACGGCTAAGCCTCGAGTATACGAGTGTTGGCCCAAATTGTTTCTATGCAGAGAAAATTATTAATTTCTACAATTTATTGGAAGCCGGGTACTAGCGTCTTCTTTCCCTGTTTAATGATTCGATGCGAGTAAATAATTTCTCAATGTGACAAGTAATTACCTTCCGTTTAAAAGATTTGGTAGTTAACGTAGGGAATTAATTCGAAGACGTGAAATATGCTTATAGTAGGCTTTAAATTGGTTAAAATTTGATGAATTTGTTCCGTGTCTGGGTATTAATAGAAGGAAGCTTTAGAGCCTTTGGTTACTAGGCAAGTGACCGATTTACTCTTGAACAGCAAAATCAAAATCAACAGTAAAAATTATAAGCCGCTGGACACTGTATAAACACATGAATTCCTTCGCGGAATAGTGGCGAAAGGCTCGAAAGAGGTTGTGGGTTCAAAATTTTACTACCGAATTTGTTGCTGAAATGTTACTAATGAGAAAAAAAAATATGCAAAAAGTTTTTAATGCCGGCAATACGTACCTATATATATATATAGAAGCTAGTTTAAGTAATAGCAATTAAATTCTGTGGTTGTTATCGGTTTCCCATTTCCCCAGGGCGACGTAACAAGGCGATTCAATCTCAAATATTTATTTATCGAAGTAGGTTGCATTTAAAACTTTAAAATCGTTGATTACAATGCACAGTGTTCCTACTTCCGGTTCGGAACCTGTATCTTCCGAGAAGACACCCGTAAGAAACTTGGTAGATTAGTTACAGTAGCTGTATCTAACTTATTGCTATGTGTAGCTGACTTTGTACCAAGTGATATAGTTTTGTTTTGATGAGTGATGAAATAACTAAGTACTCAATGAGAAAGAAAGGAAGGGTTCAGTTAAGGTATTCCTCACTCCTTCGGAGCGGGGAATCCCACCAACGCCATTGGTCGTCCCCACGGCAGCGATACGGTAGGCACAAGTATTTCCGCACTTAAAAAAAAATCACCTACTAAACGCATCTCAAACGCATAAAATTTTCCCATGTCAGGTGCAAACTTAGCTCTTAAAAAAGGCTATAAAATTAAATATTTAAAAACTAAAGTTAAGCTATAAATTTTAATCTTATCGTGTCGTTAAAATTAAGCTTTTTATTTAATAGACATGCCTTTTAAGATTGTACAATTATAATTAGATTTGTAACTGAATAACTTTCAGGTTTTATTAGGTACTTTGAAAAACGTTAAACAAAATTAGAAATGGTGAATATGTAATGTTTAGTAAAGTTAATAATTAAGATAAAAGTTTAGAATTTTTGATTAATCTAATTAGTAGCATTTTATTACTAAAAACTAGCTAAGTCAACAAATGAGTTAAAATATGATGACGTGAAGTAATAAAGACGTCTATTCTTAGAATAGTCCAACAAAATTAGATTATAAGCACGTCGTTTCATTTTGAGATAAAAAGACAACTTCAAATATTAAGTGGACATGTTATGTATGCCTTTTTAAATACTGTTAAATGTCAATAAGCGATTTTCCCTTCAAGAAAAAACAACTTTGAGTAGCCCGGTAGAACAATGGTTAGTGCTCCTAGCTGAGAGAGCTCCTAGAGACGTGGGTTCGATTCTCATCGATGGCACCAGTATAGAAATGGCAGACGTGTTGTAGACGTCAACTACATTTTTAGTATGATGATCTTATGCCTTTAACAAAAGAGCAGCGTAAAGTTTAAAGCTTTAATCAGACGACCTTTTGCTGTACTTGAGACACTTGCAAATTAATGTTTTACTTACGATTGTTCTCGTCAATGTACCAAGGGCAAAGCATGTTTGTATGCATTTTGATATGATACAAAACGTAAATTGTAACAATTGTTACAGTTGTTATTGTTATTTGTTAGTAGTTATTAATTAATAATACCATATATTGACGACCTCCTAAAGGCGAACGGGCTTAATTACCGGTTCTATGAAACACATACTTTCCTTTTATTTCGGTTTTGGGTGTTACGGTATCGTCTTTGTTTCTGATTTACTTACCACAAAAGCAATTGTATGTGATGTGGTCAAATATGTTTATATTTTTTACTATATGCGTCTCTCGATTAGTGCTAATGCCAACTACATAACGATATTTGTTATGGCAATTGATGAGATGAAAGCGCAATCTCTCGGCAACGAAAACAGCTTGTTATGCATGTATGCACGTACTTGCATCCTCGCGATCCCTGTTGCACTCCCTCCCTGTCTGATAAAAAGGTTGACAAAGGATATTGTGTGGAGAGGCCTATTGTTTGTTTTAGCGGCCGCAACTGCCACAAAGCACAGTGACAAGTTGTTGACTTGTCCGCTCGCTGCGTGGCGAAAGACACTCTACAAAAGAATATTATCAATACATCAGTTTATTTAGAAGTATGAAAATAAAATAAACTTACAGATGTTGGTCATAATATAAGATCCAACTGTTGTAGATAAGCTAAATCCATGTTTTTGTAAATAAATAAATTAAAATAGTTACAAAAACGCTTTATAGTACCTACTAACAAATATTATTGATGTATCAATTTATTTAATGGTGATATCTTTGATAAAGTCGAATACAATACTCCTAACATTAGGTCTATTTTTGCATTGAGTTTTTATAAATAAATATAATAAAATATAAATAAATATATTTACATAACATATATCTCCAAAAAATCAATCAATAAAGAGAAAAAAACAATGGAATTCATAAATATAGTGTATTTTTTTTATAGTAGCGCAGTATATTGGCTCCTCCCAGCCTGATGGTAAGCAAGAGAGGAACCCACATCGCAATGACAACGGATTTGATATCAAAATATCCTATCCGTTAGCATTTTTGATTCCAAAATTCAATAACAAATACGCTAGTCTTTTTATTTTTGTCATCTGTCATGCTTTGAAATAAGTAAAATATGGCAAAATGAAATGGTGTTTTGATTGCTATAACCATTGTTGGACAACATCACATACATTGCTCTGATTCTGTGGTAAGTAGTTTAAGCACTTGTGTTACGGAAATCAGAAACAACGACGGTACCACAACACCCAGACCCAAGACAATATGGAAAAGTTCATTTCCCATATTGATCCGACCGGGGATCGAACCCGGAACCTCAGAGATGGCGCTCGCCAAAGTCAGGCCCGCTCGCCTCTCGGCTACGGAGGTCGTCCATTACGCAGATATACCGATTATAATTTGTAATTTTCAGCGAATCAGTGTTATACAAATAATGACGTTGTCATTTAAAAACACAGAGTGCAAAATGCAGCAAACCCTGTTATTTTGAATGTATGTTAAACATCATTATTAAAAAAAATAAAGCCAAAGTACATACATATAATAGTACATAATATAATACAAATCAATTCTTAAACTTTATAACAACAACAACTTTGTTTATTCAAAAGCACTTTCCTATTCTATTAGGGTAGTGATATAGCCTAATATATCCCATTACTGTGTTACAAATACCACACCTTTACATATAATGGCATAACAATATCAAAATAGAGCATATTACTATACGGTGGTACAGTCGAGAACAATAGCAAGTTTAGTGGGCAACGGGCCGAGATTGCATTTGAAATATTCACAAACTCATTCTGAGCCCGCCTGCCCATAACCCTGTTAAACCTGACGTTATCCCTTAAATGCAAACGAAAATAAACTCTAAACTGCGGTCATAAGAAGTATCCCTAATGTTTATGTAATTTGGTGTTAAAACGTTTTGAGTGATTTTAAATATATGCATAGTTTGCGACCCGCGATAACTTAGGGCAGTGGCCTCAAAGAATTGATTCGGGACGTTTTTGTTTACACAAAAAAATAATTTGTCATAGTTTTTATGCTAATATTAAGTGGTCGTGGTTATATCGTGTAATGGTTTGAAAATGTGAGAGGTTAACGCTACGGGTTAATTGATTGTTTTAGAACGTAATAGGCTTCTGTACTATAGATCGCTGGTTGTGTTTATTTTTTGAAGATTAATTTAAGAGAGATGCTGTCATGTGTCAAAATTAAGTGTCAAATTTGTTGCTGTATTACATCACTAGCACAAAAACGTATAAGTATTGTACGAACATTATGTAACTAGCTAGCGGATCTAACAGTCATCTATAAATCGAAAACATAAGCATGACGTCATATCGATATAGGATCATGCACTGGACAATGGTTAAGACAGGTATGGCATAGCTATTTATCGCTCGAACTGGAGCAGCCCGACTGGTGAAATACCTCCACCTTACAGTAGACCGCAGCCAAATAACAATCACTCCGGTGTTGTTGTGTTCCTGCGTGTCAGTAAGGTTGCCAGAGCTGGGTGGTGCTACATTAGTAGCAGGGGTCAAGCCTTCAAGGTAAGGGCGACAAGTCTAGTAACAGATTTATTATGCTGTACTTGTCACCCTCATTACCACATAACTTCAGGTGGGATGAGGTCAATCTTGAAGTGCAGTATAAAAAAAAATATCTTTCAATTGTTTCAATATTCTAGTGATTATACTATATGGCCGGCGTATATAAATAATTATAACACAGAACGGACAACGATCGCGAAAGTATGGATGTATTTTTGTTATTTTTTTACACAAAAACTACTAAAGCCCGGTTGCAATATTTTAAAAACGATCCATTTTTATCACCAATTGTAATATTTTATACGAGGCGTAAGCTATTTTATTATTATTAGGGGTACTTGGGGCTATGCAGTTCAGCGAACTGTGGTCACTGCGACCTGTTAGATTTATTGTGACTCGCCACCAGTTAGAGTAACTCCTTTAGCCGGGTCGCTTCTAGGAAGTCTAGTATTTTCCTAGCTTTCAGGGTTTTTAATTCATCCGGTTGGGCTATATGTCGTCCCAGGTGGATGCTTCGTTTGTGGATCAGAGATTCACAGTCGCATAGGAGGTGAAGAGGTGTTTCCTTTTCCTCCTTGCAGAATCTGCATTCATCAGAGTCACTCAGCTTCATATGAAACTGGTGTCTTTTTAGTTTACAGTGTCCAGTCAAGGCTCTAACTAGCGCACTGGCCCTAGGCCTGCTAAGTTGTAGCAGTTCTTCGGTCCATTTGCGCGAGTAGCCAACTATGAGTGTTTTTGAGTGTTCTAAGCCTGGTTGATTTATCCAGTATTTTTCCGACTCGACTTTTAGTTTTTCTTTTAGTAGTTGCATAGCTTGGTTCTTTGAAAAGCCACAGAATGGTTCTGGTCCAAACTGTTGGAGGCGTAAGCTAAGACTGTAGTCGGTTAGAGAAAAACGGCTAGACATTTTTGACACATTACGAATCGTAAAATATTAAAACCGGGATAAATCAATATTTATGAATAAACACAATGAGATACATGATGAATATTTACGATATTTTTATTCCAAAATAACGCTAGCAAAGTCGTAGACAACAGCTACCTAGTGATAAATAAATACCTATGAAATGGACAAGCATTCAAATGCGCATTGTGGCAAGCTACATGGCTGAGTTGGCAACTTACCTAAGACCCGATTATGCTTCAAAACGAGTTTAAACTGGATCATTGGCCTCCACAAAATCCTTGGCAAACTGTAAAGTACTTGTGGTTTATCGTGAGTATAATTCTCATGTGACATCTGAAGAAATAGGTTTAACTAAAAATTGCAATATACAAATAAAAACGACAATAAACAAACGTGTTACGGTTGGTCACATATTATTTAAAGTACAACGGTTTTAATTAGGTACCGTTTTGGCTTTTGGTTTCATTTGAAAAAAGTAACGAACCAACATTACAATTTTGGCACTTAGGGACGGTTTTTTTTATTAAAGGGCTCTTTATTGGGCAGATTATTACCTACAAACTGTACTTTTTAAGATATTTTTTAAAGGGTACAGTCAGCAATTTTAGTTCGTAAACAACTCTGTACCTTGTCACATTAAGTCACTGTCTATCTGGCTTACTCAGTTACGCGGAGGTTTGGTAGGATAAGGTACTGAGATGTAAACCAACTAATGATGCTGGCTGTACGTGACACAATTGGTTTAAAACTGTATGCACCCAGTTTGACGACCTCGGTGGCGCAATGGCTAAGGTAAGCGCCCAAAGCGCGTAAGGTCCCGGGTTCGATTCCCGGTCAGGTCAATTTGGAAAACGAACTTTTCTCAAATGACTTGGGTCTGGGTGTGCTGGGATGACGCCCCCAGTTAGTTTCCGTCGTCTGGTACTCATAGTACAAGGGAAAACCTTAGTTTGAGACCAGGTGATTGGTGAGATTGTCTGGCGCATTAAATTAGTAAAAAAAAGGTTAACAAACTCATATATACGCCAATCTAGACTTAGATAAGTCATACATAGTCGTAAACATAGATCTGAGTATATCTACAAGTAGAACATTTTTTTAGTACCTATGAAATCTACTCTTAAATTATTTAATAAAGTACTTCTACATTTAGCTATTTATACCTCCAAAGCAGTTTAAATTTCAATGCCCGCATAAATAATTCTCTAACAATTTAGAAATCAACCTCAATGTCCTACACATATGTAGAGACAATTAAATAAAGATTATGCAAATCATTCTGTTGATTTCTATTAGCCTGTCGAGTACAGACAGCGAGAGGAGTGAGTTATTTTTTGTTTGTTGAACAGATTGATATAGTTACATAAACATTAATTTTTGTTTACTTTAAACTAACAAAGAATTTATGCTTTTTGCATTTGGTTCAAAACTAGCAGCCCGCCGTGGCTTTGCACGCGTATTATCCCTGCTTTTCCCACATTTTCACTGATTCTTTGCTCATTTGGGTCGCAGCGGAAGGTTATTATGGCCTTTAAGTTGCTCAATAAATAGGCTATCAAGCACAAAAATACGCGCTTAAATAAACAAACTTTTCAGCTTTTATGTTTAATATAGATATTATTTTGACTACTCTTGACCAACGATTGGGTAACACCTACTTTAGCAGGAGGTAGCAAGTAAATAACAATAAAATTGTCCCTAGAGGCATGTTGATTTGTCAAATTTACTTAAAATAGCCTTATGCTTCATATTTTTGTTTTAGAAAGATATTGTTTATATAATTAATTAAAACGCGATTCCTCAGATTTTTGTTCTCTTGACTGTAGTATGTCAAAAAATTAATATAAATACACCCAATATTTAAACTAATGTACTTTATGACTATTTATATACGTTTTCATGTGAAATGTTATCACTCCTAAATCCCTAATGCAACAAAAATCCATTTGCAAAAAGCAGCATGCTTAAATAGAATTACCACTACATATAGGGAAAAAATACGTCATTTGTGTTCAAAGGTAACATTAACTAGCTAAAATGATTCATTAAATACTAGAAGCAGATACATTTTAATATTTTTTTTCTGTTTCTAATATTTAAAGTTTGTTAGTATTGCGTAAAGTACTATAAGAATATAAAAAAACGATTAAAATGATTCCATCAACCTTCTTATCAAAACAACATACGTTTGGCCACTTTCTACCGCCACTGTACCCAGCTGTCTAACACACGGTGCGGCCTTGACACGAATCACATTTGCAAGTTCCACCAGCGTCTTATTCATTTATCATCTAGTTCACTTGACTTACACATTCACTCACCCGATAACGTGTTGCCTATTTAACTATTCGTTTACTATTGTTATGAAAACTATTAGGTATTATTAAACTGGCTAAGTGCGACTGGGACTAGCTCGTGAAGAGTTCCGTAACATTATTCGTTGGTATCGAGCAAGAAATGGTAAAAAAATTACGGGTGCTGTATGGGAGCTCCCTTGATTTTTTTTTGTTTTAATTATTTGTTGTTATACTGGCAATATAAATACATGATCAGTGTTTAATTTCAATTATCTGGCTATCACTGTTCTTGAGATACAGCCTGGTAACAGACAGACAGTGGAGTCTCAGTAAAAGAGTCCCGTTTTTGTCTTTTGGGTACGGAATCCTAATAACCACCTTTTTCACGGTATTTCGGTATGAATGTATCATTGATGTTGAAATAGTATTTTTTTATCCCAATCCATTCTATGCGTGAAAGAATAACAAATATCTTAAACATTTAAAATAATTTAACAGTTAAAATAAATAAACGGGTCAAAATGCGACACCATTTTTATTTAGTAGTTAATACGAATTACTTACTGCCTGACGTTTCGGTTAGGTTGCACTAACCGTGGTCACAATCTGAGTCAGCTCAAATAAAAATGGTGTCGCGTTTTGACCCGTTTATTTATTTTAACTGTTTAAAATGGAACGCGAAAGTCTTAAAGTTTATATAGCATACATCTTATTTTACATTATCATTATTTTACATAAAATACAAATTAAAATACAATATAATTTAGTAGTTTATGCCCTAAAAAGTTACAAATATAAATCCAGACATCCCGACATCGACACATATTTACAAAATTTCACGTTTATCAGTGGTTTTTGCTTGAAAGAGTTATGTAACCAATTCCTTTTATTCTTTTAAACTTTTGCGTTTATATTAAAATTATAGCCTTATTCTAATGAGTTTGAATTCGTTAGAAGTCCGATTTACACGAAAATATATAAGAATTTATTTTGGGCGCAGTGGCATATTTGCGTAGGATATAGAAGAAAGAAAGAAAGAAAATAAATTTATTGACATCACAAAATATACATACAAACACAACACAAGACAATTAACAGATAAATATTATTATAAAATATCTTGTGAGGCCAATTTGGGTTCCACCTCAGCAAATGCCGCTACGACATTTTAAAACGCCGCAGCAGCGCTGGTATTCTGGTGGAACCCCTTGCTTGGGAAATTAGCAAATGCCCCGGCTCTTGCTAGTTCCCCACGCAATCGAGAGATATGAATTTGAACAAAAAAAAACAATTTTAAAAATTGTTATCCTTTCATGGTTTCCTTTCAATTTACACAAGTAGTCGTAACTTTTAGGAATAAGCATTAATTTATATAAATATCTCAATTTAATTCAATAAACTGCAGTAATCAATGTTTAGTTAAAAGTTACTTCATTATTTTCCTAAAAAAACATTGTTAAGGAGAAGTTTCTTTTAAAGCGTTTCCTAATAGATTGATAGCAAACGCTCATTCAGAAATTGTTTCTATCAATAAATTGTCTCTCTAACGAAACGATAACATTACGGCTGCATTTTCAAACCTATAAATAAAACAAGTTTTGTTATTAGGACTTGTATCTTTGACAGTAAGTTACAATATAAAATTGGCGCAGGTTCCCACACAATATATCACATTCGCCGAGCTATAACATATACGGACGTGCGTTTCTAAATTGCTGATATCATATCGCGACACAATTGTTACTTGAAATAAATTATAAGCACGATATAATTCTAGTCTAATAGTGCTGCTAGCGGTATTAGCTACCCATAGTCGTAACCACCTAAAACGTACTGCAATTTTACGTACGTTCTAAGATATTTAAGGTAAAATTTATGGATTTCGTAAATTTTTATGCTTGGATAGACCGTATCTTTTTGTAAAAAAAAATATATCTTTCAATTTTTTTGATCAAAATTTTCGATCAAATTCAATTTTATGACTTCTATCAACATACATTTGTTGCATAATAAGTTTTAAAACAATATTAAAGATATAAGAAGTTATGAAGTTGTTAACAGATAATAAATCACTATTTTTACTCATCGGAGAGATAAAAAGTAATTAAAGATTTAAAACTAACAAGATATAGGTTCTTGGTGAAATATAGTAATTAGTAAAATGCATGTCACTATACTGAAATTTTAGCCTGTCTGGTCAATGCTTCAAATAAAGGGGAAAAAGTATGTTTGAGGACAATATTTTATAGAAAAATCTTAAACTGGGACACTGTCTTCACAAAATTATTCAAAAAGCATATTAAAGGTCAAAAATCCACTACGCAGCGGTGACAACACTAAGCAAACAGTCGGGTCAGATCTGGCACAGACGCGAGTGGACGCTGCGCAAGTGCACATTGTTGTAGACTGCGCCTTAAATCGCATTAACCAACCTAACACTACAATCGATTTCAGACCTTACTTCTTGCACGTTTAAGTTTGAATTTCATTGGGATTATTACCGGAGTTAAGTGAAATAGTGTTGTATGTCAAGCTATTGTTGCGAAAAATTGATTTAGTATTACATCTGTTATAGCGTAGCGGTTTATTATAGAACTATAGTCGAATAATGTTTATGGCTGAAAGGGGAACAGGTGTGAACTGTGAATTTAGAAGGTAACTGTGCAGTGGGGGTAAAGATGTCGGATGTAGTGGCGTGGGCAGAACCCAATGTGATTGCGTTGGACTAATTGGACTTGTAATAGAGCTTTTGATACGATTAATGATATTGTGGACATGAATATTTCACCTGAGAAATTTGTGTGGGACACTTTTGGTCGTGGTGTTTTAATTTTGAATGGTTTAGTACCTATAAAGTCGAAAAGTAGACAGTCAATAGTAATAGTGTTTAATTTAATCAGTAGGTATTCAGGTGATGACTATAATATGGGAAGTCTGGTCTTCACGACACAGGGAATCCTAGTGTGAAGTCCAGCGATACTGTTAAGTTATTGTATAAATGAAGTAACCTAAATTTTGTAATAACAGTAACTAAATGTTGTACTCTCTTTATTGAACTGAATAAAACATTTTTATTTTTTATTTTTTTTTTATAATTTTCATTGGATTATATGAATTACAAACACCAAACACTCGTGATCTATCATCAAATTTTATTCTTTCTTACACAAAATTGGTAGAAATAACGAAATCGTTAAAAAAATCTGGTTGTCATTTAACATTAAAAAAATACATAAGTCAGGTATTTTTAATTTTGGGAAGTGTTATCGATTAATAGGATATTTATTGATTATAACTCTTATACTCATACATCATTCATATCCATACAATTGATATTTTGGCATATAACAATCACTTCGGTGTTATTGTGCTCTTGCGTGTGAGTAAGGTTTCCAGAGCTCCTGTGGGGGTGGTTCATTTCTTGCAGAGGTCAAGCTTTTAAGGTTGGGCAGATAATCTAGTAACAATATCAATACTATCGATAGCCGATCGATAGTATAGTATAGATAGCCCAGGACCTGGTAATTATGAAACCATTAATATCAAAAATATTAATCAGTACAATCAATTTACATTGAATTTTAAAAGTATTATATGTAACCTACTTGAATAAAAAAACATTTGACTTGACTTCACGATCAATAGATCGATCGATCATAAGAACTGCAGTATTTTATATATAAAATGAAATTCCGTGCCGCTGTTTTTCAGGGCAACCCGGGTTTATTACAATTTGCGCTGAAAAATTTGAGGCATTTATTAATAAAGGTGCGTTCAGACTTGGCAAATACGTCACTCACGCGTCAGCTCACCAAATCTGGACGCATCTTTTGACTTTTCCTCAGTCAATTTAAGTTCAAAGGTCATATTAAACACGCAATATTAATAACACTTCTATTTGTGTGAGCCTCTTGCGATCAAGGCCCATCGGTCCTGTCTAATTGTCAGTTCTTCTATTGTTTCTCATGAGCTTTCAAATCTATCAGACGTGTGTTTGAAGGCTGATTGTCAGGCGATTAAGATCTAATGCTAGGGCAATAAATTTATTACTAATCATAACAATCAATTAGGAAGATTGCAGATGATTGGTACACTCTCGGTTCAAGTAGAGTTAAGAATATGAGGAAATGTCTTAACAAATGTATTTTTTTAATAAAGGCTGTTTATTATTCACACTACTCTTTTTTTAACACAAAATTCATTTCCTCATATAAAAAACTTAGTATTACGAGGCTACGATGTATATTTTTAAATAATACAAATAAATAGAGACAAGTATGATGATCGGTTCTTAAATCCTCGACGTGTATTCGCTAAACGACTTCAAAAAAAGAGGATGGCCTTAATTTTTGTGAATCAATTTTGTATTTTTGTTGAATGTTTATTTTGAAAAAACTAGTAGTTACGCTCGGCACAAAACATACATATCATTACCAGTGCTTATGGCCTGAAATTTGTAAAATAAAAAGTACGTTTTTTTTTAAGTTGTACAACATAAAAAAACGATTGATTGTTATCAAAACAAGCATTAGAATTCTATTTAATTCATTAATAGTCTGCGCTTTTCTTAGGTCTACATTTAATATCTAACAAAAAAACCAGTTATCTAATAGCAGAGCAGCCTCGATTGTTCGTCTGTCGCAACGAGAGACGCGTCCGAGCTGTGGGCGAGTGTTGCGAATTGCATCTACAGGCTGCTGTCTTACAAATATATTTATTAGACGCCATTTTGGTTTCTGTTCAGTATAGTTTCTTAAAAGATAAAAATATAATATATGTATTGTTTGGTAAAGGTATTTTTAGATTACTTACGTGCCTGTGTGATTTGATCTCAAATTTCGATTGGCTCTCTTGGTTAGAGGTACTTTATCATTATCGACTAAAACTAAAATTGTAAATACAATAAGTTTTTTAAAAAGTTACAATAAAAATATTTATTTTTTAAGTAAGAAAATTCATAAATGATTGGTTAATTAGCTTTTTTAAATAAAACCTAACCCAAACTAACCATTTGTATCACATCAATTCATATTATATTAAACACCCAAGTATGATAAATATGATAATCAATAAATGATTACTCAATGGCCTAATGATTGTAATGGGTCATGATCTTGATGTTCTTGGTTCAAGTTTGGGTTTCTGATCAACAATTCGCCTACGGCGAACATGGTAATTAGGAAACTGTCCCTTGCTATAAGTATGACTTGATCATTATGAAAGAGGCCTTTAACCCGTTAATTGAACAACGATTCTTTTAAACAATATATAGCTTGGGCTAACTGCTGTAAAGTACTGCTAGTTTCTGTACTTTGTTTTGGAATTCCACATCAGGTTAATGCTGCTAGATTCTTAGAACAGAATAAAATTATGAATCAACACAATAAATACACAATGAACGCCGTAACAAATCGTAGCGCGATTTTCTAACACCCTGTGCTCAGAGAATCGCGTAATTCGAGACAGGTTGCTCTACTAAACTTCATTGGCGAAATAATTTATTGTGAGAAATCAATAGCGGACCAGTGCGATCATTGGGTAATGCTTGCTTGCTACCGAGTGCTGAGTAGTCGACTAGTTCTTGTTTACGCAGCGGCTGGTTGAAAACGTTGGGCCAATTGTTCGTTAATTTAAGACAAAGCTAGAATATAACGGTCTAAGTTACCTTACAGTTTACAGTTTTGCCCCTAATTTTAGGTTTAGAAAAAAAACGTTTTTCTGCTTTTTTTAATATTTAAAGTTTACTAGAACGGCCTGAAGAATTATAAAAAAATATAAAAACACTAAACTCCAAGGGGAGATGAAATATTTCTGTTTCTTTAAAATTGTTTGAAAGGAGTCAAACAAAAATTGGTTTACATTTTACGCATATAAATAAATACATAAATAAATAAAAATTGGACAACATAACATACATTGCTCTGATTCTGCGGTAAGTAGCTTAAGCACTTGTGATACAGAAATCAGAAACAACGACGGAACCACTACACCCAGTCCCGAGACAATATAGAAAAGTTCGTTTCCCATATTGACCCGACTGGGGATCGTACCCGGAACTTCAGAGATGGCGTGACGCCAAAGTCCAGCCCGCTCGCCTCTCGGCTACGGAGGAAGTCAAATAATTTCAAAGTAAGGGCTCAAACATCATATAATCTAGAATCGATTACTTTGACATCAGAATGTTTACCTGATACATATCCACCGAAAATTATTTAATAATTTACACCTCAAAGCAGAATATTATTACCTATTTTTTTTGTTAGGCGGTAATCAAATCCACAACCCCTGACTTCAAATTAAAATTACTACCAAACACGATAATGAGAACGAAATGTACTCGTATCTACTTGATTTAACAGTTATATGAATATAAAATATTCTAAGTCTGTAGGCTTTTCAATTATATTTAATCTACTTTCAACGGAATTATTGAGTTTGAGGAGACTGTAAACAAACACATATATGTATCAATAAAATACGTCTAGTTTTAATTTTTTTTAGTTGATTTTTCATTCGCGCTTTGAAGAACCACAAATGACAGTGAAGCTTTCTATTTACAATTTCACTACCAACCTACTTAGTACGTTTTAAAGATAATAAAATGTATTCTCACTTCACCTTTCATGAATCAACAAAAGGTGTTCAGTTAATACGAGGCCAAGATACCATAGCATAATAATATCTAAATTAAAAAGTAGCAATTAAACATGTCAACTGACCGACAAGAGTCCCGTTAAAATTACTGTCCTCAGCCACAAAAAAAAACAACAATTCAATTTTAGGGTTCCGTCACAAAACTTTTGAGACTGAATCTTGACTATTCCAATATAAAAAGCATTTATCATACAAAAATCTTATTTTTAAAACTATGTTTACTAAATATAGGTAAAGGTAAAGTTTAAGTGAAATCCCCAAAAAACATCCTATCCTAAATTGCACATTAAATAGACTGTGATATAATCTTTGTTTTGATATAAATACGTTAGTTGTGGCTTTGCTGTGCAGTAAGTTTATTTAATGTACAGATTAAATTGTTTATTTAATGAAGATAAAAGGTACATACGGAAATTTAGATATTAAGTACTTCGTTGCTTACTGTTCTATATTCCTATCGTATTCGTTTTTCCAAAATTTCAATAAAATGTTATTTTAAAGATTTTACATGTAATATCTGCCTTTTAATATTAACTGAATTAATTAACATATATCATTAGAACTTATTTGCTTTTGGAAAGCACTTTAAGACGTTCAGTAGTTAGTATCAGATCAGTATGAAAGCTCAAAAGCTCTGTTACATTGGTCAGTCATGTTTTCACACATAATAGTAAATTTACAATTAATTTTAGAGACGAACTCTCCGCATGATAGGTAAAAAAACAAAGTTCAAAGCCCTATAACGAGTCCCCAATACACACTTGGCCATTTTTAATTTATTCACGGGCAGATATAAGGAACAATCCATCAGCTCGGCGCCTCTGCGGCAACCATGATCGATTGCTTGCCGCTCGATTATGACGGACATCGATAATTAATCGAGAGAGCGACCACAATCGAGTGACGTAACAGATGTTTGTTCGATTGTCCTCTGTCGATAGCGTAAGCCGCTACTTTCTCACACTTCTTGAATCGTCTATTAATATAAATAAAACCGTACATTTACAGTTTTTTTCCTAAATTTCCCTGTTTCCTGCGTTGGTATAATAAATACGGACGTGTTTTTTAATTCTTTTAATAATTAGCTACGTTTACCTTGAGGAAGTGGGATTTTAAGTGACAAGTAAGTATGATACAAATAGATATGAAACCTTTCCCGAAAGGACTAGATTGGTTAGACCTCAAAACATTAAAGTCATTATACATATTTGTAGAAAAAAAAGTATTTTCTTTTTATCCCAGTGCTTGGCACATGCAAAATCTCTCTAATAAAATAAAAAAACCAAATACGCTCTTTGATATCGCAACAATAATTAAAAATAAATTAGTATTTTCTTTGAAAAATGTAATGAGTTCATTGCTCATAGTTTACCAAATCTTTACTCAAGATCAATATAGTGATTAGAACCTATTTTGATTCTTTCAAAATTTGATAGGTACTTTCTTTTAAAATTTTATCTTACGCCCACAATCATAATACGTACATAATACAACGTGTATGGTACGTAGGTGCGGTTGGTGTTGAATTCCTAAATCGCTTCGGTCCCTACCTGCCATAGCATATTACCATTATCATAAACACCAACATTAAGTTCAGAAATGATATACCGCGTTGAAATTCTAATAAAAAACAAAACGATCATGTAAATGAATAATTCAGTGCTCAGAGATTGTTTAAACCTATATTATTTATGACAAAAACACTGTTTACTTTGAGTGTGGGTGTTAAGAATGTTTTGTCACCGTTGTTAGGGATGTCGCGGAGGTATATTACCGTAGCCGAAACTTCCGATAGTCCTGTAATTTACAAGTTATGGATTTTTTAAAGAACCTCCTATTTGGATAGGAGTGTAGCTTGAACGTTATATGTTATTAAATGTTTTAAAATCTAAGCCGAAATTTAACTTCTTTCGCACCTGAGCTTTAACAACACTTTAACAACGAGACAAGTGCGAATCATCAATCGACTCATAATTACTTAACAAGCCATAAAGAGGGCTAGGATGGAGGTTTCTTTGAAGGATCACATATGAAATAAGTTGATTCAATAAGTTCAATTGTTCAAAGTAATTGACGTAGCCCAAATAATTGGCAAGCTGAAGTTTTAGTTGGTTAGTACTGTATTTCTCTATAACTGATTCTAACTGCTAAGAAATTAAAAAATAAAAACCACGACTTGGCAAATGTAATGTAGGACGCCTATAGCTTATTGCAGTCACAATAAACCCCAAGTAGCTGGAAGCTGGTAAAGCCCAAACTTAATTATGGTGGTAGAGAGGCCTTATGTTCAGCTGTGGACAAAGATCTGACGATGATAATGTAAGGAATTATATTAATAACCAAAATTATCGTGTGTTAATCCAACATAATTTCAAAAATGGAACCGAAACCAAGACCGATAAAAAAAAATTCACATATCTATAACTAAGACCGAAATTACAATTCAATGACATCTCCGATTGTGGTTACGTGAGGACATTTTGATGTTATTTACGACCATTTGAACAAGTAATTGAAATCAGTTAAACAAATGCAATTCAAGTTATGCATTATAATGATTTTGAAACAAAAAATATAATACGAAATGAGTTGAGAATTTAAACACAATATTTTACATACGCATTTGAGTAGAGTTAAAGTTAAAAATCACTTTTAGTAGCAGTCTCTTGAACTTACTGGTTTTGTCTACAGTGAATAATCTACAATTAAGTTGACATTATCAAAAGTCACTGGTCAGTTATCAGAAATCGTTAATATTGACATAAGTGGGACCCGTTCAATGGATGACCTTTTTAACAAAACTAAAATACATAATGAATGAATTTTAACAATGTATTTAATCAACCTCTGAGGCTAGAAGATTTATAAATCAATTTTGTGAAGTTAATAAATATGGAAATCAGCATTTGATTTAAATTGATAAAAAGTTCGTGTATAATTTGAATAATAAAAGTAGTAAGGTGTGCAAAGCTTATCCTCATAATGACCAATTATGAACAATGGATGCCAATCCGTTGTTTGTTATCAAGGATTTGCGGTTAACATTAAAAACTTGTTATAACGCAGTTGGGTATAGTATCATAAGGGAATACGTCTTGGGCACATAAAAAGACGCTTGGTGTAAAACATTGAAAATAAATACAAGAATGATCCAGTAAATTTATGTTATTCATCACGCAATAAAGTTACAATGAGTAGTATAATGAATGCATTTAAAACTAACTAAACTAAACTTGCTAGGAAAAGAAAATAAATTATCCTTCTTCGCTTAAATTATAGCTTCTCTCTTGAACTATTATTAATGTGATAAAAATGTATATGGCGTCATTTAATGTTTGTATAGGTAAAACTTTAAATTATTTTTATCAATTATGATTAATAATAATAACCTTATCACTAAGTTCATAATATTACTTTGAATCAAAAACACATCTTGTCTTTTTTTATATTATCTACTATATTGTTATTTTTATTGGAAAGTTTGCAAATACTTCATGATGTTTTTTTCATCTGGAACTAAACCCATGACTCTTTTGCAACATTTTAGGGCTTCAACAGCCAACAATAACATTTTAGTATATTAGTATTATTTATGAAACACGTTGGTTTGAGGTCAAACAACAATGGTTCTTGAGCACAATGATCATGAATTTGGAAATAACGAATTTAGCGTGTAGTCTAGGAGCTTATAATTTTATGATCTTATCATTAATTTATGATCCGTTGTAAAATATTGCGTTGGTATAAACTTAATTCTAAGTGTACGAAATCAATTTCCAGTTATTTGCTAGTTTTGCTTAAGTGTTTTAAATATTTGTGTAAGCAAATGCAATTATTATTTTAATTATGAATCTGAATATCGGATAGTTAGGTAAAAAAGTTTTTGTTTTCAATCGACGACCTCGGTGGCGCAGTGGCAAAAGTAGGCGGGCAAAGCGCGAAAGGTCGCGGGTTCGATTCCCGGTCGGGTCAATTTGGATAACGAACTTTTCTAAATCTACTTGGGTCTGGGTGTGCTGGGATGACGCCCCCAGTTAGTATCCGTCGTCTGGTACTCATAGTACAAGGGAAAACCTTAGTTTGAGACCAGGTGATTGGTGTGATTGTCTGGCGCATTTATTTATTTTATTCAATCATTTAAACGTACAATAAAACCTCAATAAACAATGTGCCTCTCGTTAACAAGTGTGGTAACTCGCTGTAACAAATTTAAGTGAACTATTTAACCGTGTCATTATTTAGTCACATTTTCACGGTAAATAAGTAAGCGATCGTAAAACGATACTTAATATTGATAAGCTATTAAAGCACCTCGGGTTAAGTTACGTAAGAACAAAATTGCTTATTGTACACGCCTCCACGGTTGATTAATGAGGCATCACTTAGTGAAATAACTTAATAATTGATTATGCACTAGCGTCAGTTGGTTCAACATTTAGAAACAAAAATGAATATTTTAAATCTTCATATTAATACAATTTAAATATATACGATTCATGTTATTGCTGTTTATGACTGTACGTTGGTGTTACAAACAAATTGCTTTTTGAAATGATGAATGAGTTATGATCAGGAATATAAGCTACAAGTCAGAAAAGTTAAGATTTGGACTGTTTTTCGATAAACCAATCAAACATTTTGAAAAAGATATAAAAAAAAATATATCATATCATATAATAGAAATGTCATATGATAATAAGAATTATAATATGACATTTCTGCTTTTTGGTATTTTTTTTTAATTTTATTGTATACTTTTCATAACTGTTCTGATAAAATGGAGCTCATTTAGTATATCTTAATTCATATTTTCATGGAAACTAAATTATTCTTTTAACCTAGAAGTATACAAAGTCATGCGTACAGCAACCGGCTAGATAAATCATCAATTTCATTCGTCCATTACTTGTTTCAATAGTCATAAACAAAACTTATTATCCAAATAGGTATATTGCTAATCGTTTCTTTGGAAATATTTGATAGAATTAATGACCATTGCAGTGTGATGCGCACGCCTGGCCTATACCAATCTATTCTTGATCAATCCTTCATTGGTGATTGACAGGTGATGTTTCTATTCAACCTGCGCAGTGTCAGCGTATCGATATTAATCGTTTATCGATAATATCCATAACAAAACCTCTCGAATCATTATTCATAGTCATCACTCGAGTAATTACCTTTTGTGGTTGGAAGTAAAGCTCAAAATGGGCTGGGGAGGGTTGCCGAGACTTTTGAAAATGGTAAAAAGTCAATGGAAATTTTGGCAATGTAGTGATCGTTAAATGATTAAGCGATGTGTGATGAATAAATTATTAACGCCACATCGAGTGAAATCTGAATTGATTAACGTAGACGGATTGTTTAGAAATTGGCATATCACATTTGTACCGGAATTCAAATGAGCCGTTTGGAGCTATGCGGAGGCAATGACTATTCAATTTTATAATTAAAGAAATTATACTTTCGCCTTGAACAAAAACAATTCTAAAATGGGATGTATCTACCATACGGTAGAAATGTGACTTGTTTGAATAATAATAAAGAGATGAGTCTTGATTTTTTTACTGACGCTATCTGTTGACTCTTTTTTGTTTCTCATTAGGCTTTTTGAATTTTGAACAACTTTAGTTGCCGGCATTAAATGTTGCCGCAAATCTACGCTAATCTGGGAGCAATTTAGTAGCTCTCGTACAACTTAATACATTGCGATTGCCAGTTGGGGAAGCCGGGAAGTTTATATATTGTATGTTATATACACTTTCATTTCTACATTGCAGCTACCAAAGTTTTCAGTATCTGCAATCAATAGAATATAGTTATGTTCGTTCAAAACTAGGCATTCGAGTTGTTACATGAGAAGTTCCATCGAGATCTACAGAAACGACTAAAGTTGCTACAGTTGCTCCCTTTGCAAAGCGATTTTTACTCTTATACGAGAACAACCTAGAGAGGATTTAATTAAATGAATCTCAACAAGAGTTTAAAGCTTTTTTTTATTATGTTTTGTATTGATATTCTTATAAATAAAAATGAATCGCTGTTCGTTAGTCTCACTAAAACTCGAGAACGGCTAGACCGATTTGGCTAATGTTGGTTTTGAAATAATTGTGGAGGTCCAAGGAAGGTTTAAAAGTTTAGAAAAAAAAGGCGTTACGAAGTTCGCCGGGACAGCTAGTAACAAATAAATTGTTTAGCCTTGAACTTTATGACAGTGATATGTTGTTTGTCCGCCATCTGGCATTTTATGGAATAAGAACCGCAAATATTTAATTGTAGACATCATGCTTTATTTAATAATCTTGCATGTGTTAAGCGAAATCAAAATAGTCACACCAAAACCACAATTTCCCGTACAATGACACCACACTACTATTAGACAAAAAAAATGTAAAGTCAACACTCGAAAATCAGCCATGAGAATGTCCCACTCATGTTACTTGACCTTTTAAAGTAACATTTTGCATTGTACACTTTTGGCAAGACCAAACATTGGACACTCGAATACTTGTTCAGTACCATTGACATATATTTTAGGATGTTTCGTGACTATATGATTTTTAACTCGCTTGCGAAGAAAATGGCCGTGCTTGGGTAAGTTTTGTTTTGTGATTGATTACGTTGACGTCAATGATTCTTAATTTAGGTACTTTGATAACAAGATGTACTAATGAAACAATTTCGAAACGTTTATTATTGTTATTAGCAGTATTTTATGTGTTAAATTAAGTAACGGATTATCATGGCTATTTTTTATGATATGAATATGAAGTAATTCTCGTTTGCTTATTCAAAATAATCGTAATTTCAAGCTTTTACTCGCTCAAGCAAACTTTTTATCTCTTATTAAGCAAATGAATGGATTAAATAATATTATTGAGCCCAAGAATATCATTGCGTTAAACATTTTATAATTCATACTAGAATTAAAACAAGGATACGAAATATCTTTCTTTAATAATTGGCACTATTTAGCTTGGTTATAAGTTATGATTGAAAATAAAATTGTGTTGTATTATTTTTATTTTTATTCGTAGAGCTTTTTTGCCATACACCATTGCCGTAAAGATAAAATTAATTTGATAAAATTAATTAATTTGAAACTGTATTAGTGCCATAGAAATGTAAAAATAATTTTGTTTCGACCATTATTAAAAATTAAAACGATTCATAATTTCTATGAAGTCATGCGTCTACTACCGTCTTTCTCCTAGCTATGGATCCATTACAAAGCCTGTTGTCTGCTTTGACTTTGATTCTGTTTCAACGAACCTAGTCTTTCATTATGAGTCATTGCCAGCTGGTCTCCGCAACTAAAAGAACATAACCTATTTGTATCATAATATCATCTGATGACGATGGACGATTCCAAGTGTTATAAATGTAACATATGTACTTGAATAAAGAAATATTTCGTTGATTGATTTGATTGATATGACTTTTTTAAACGAATTTATTTGACTTAACAATTTTACTAAGATGACAACATTACACGTTCAAAATTATGATCAAACTTGATAGTACACATATCCTTTGTTCTTGGTAAAATAGTACAAAAGTACAGTGAGAGTAGTTTTATGTTACCTACTCCAGTAGGTGCAAATGCATTACTGGTAAACAAATCCGTTGAACAATACTCGTAGCTACATAGCAATTACGCAATAAATAGACAAGAAATCACACAAAACCAGTGCCCATTTCTGTCCGCTTACTCCAGGCAAACAACTTGGGGACTGCTAATCAAACAACAAAATTGTGTGTTCCGACGCCATGGTGGGCCATTGTTGGACCACCGTGTCTCTTTGTCCCTGGTGTTTGGACTTTCACGAATTAACAAAAAGACGTGAAAGGTACAGTTTTTGACGTAAACGTTGGTGAAGCCGTATCAAGTTTATAGGTGGAATCCAGTTTTGTTTGTTACGTGGTTTCAAAGAAATTACTGAGGATTTCATCATGACGGTGCATCGGTTTGTATATTTGGTCGCAGTTTAGGCCTAAGCTTCGTTGTTGTATAGGTGAACATCCGACTACATTATATTATAATGACCAGGGACGTTAATCATTTTAAGAGAGGCAGGGCAAAGCGATTTATCGCTCGAACTGGAGCAGCCCGACTGGTGAAATACCTCCACCTTACAGAAGACCGCAGCCAAATAACAATCACTCCGGTGTTGTTGTGTTCCTGCGTGTGAGTAAGGTTTCCAGAGCTCTTGGTGGGTGCTACATTAGTAGCAGGGGTCAAGCCTTCAAGGTAAGGGCGACAAGTCTAGTAAGAGTTTTACTATGCTATACTTTTCGCCCTTAAGCTAGGAACTCATTACCTCTTAACATCAGGTGGGATGAGGTCAATCTTGGAGTGCATAATAAAAAAAAAATCATTGATCCACAGGGCCATTCCAATGATGAATCAAAAGTCAGCACAACTCTAAAGAAGCAAGCTGATTTCATTTCGAAAGGCCAACAAAAATGCAACTATCAATGGTCCATAATAATCACTGCTAAAAAGTAATGAAAAAGAAAATCCCAAGAATTGAAAAAATACTTTGGTACTGGCACTAAAATTCTTCTCTAGATCACTTCGATGAGAGTTGGGAAACATTATTGTATAGGTTTGGACTATTGTAAAGTCATTCAAAATTCTAGTCTGGTTCATAAGTGTACGGCTAAAAATGAATGTTACAAAAGCACTTGACAGACGATACGTATGTACCGGTGCCTACTCAGCGTGAGCTAAACACGTAAATTACGCGATCAGAGTAGCCGCGTGTCTATGTAATGTTTAAAATAACATTTACAATCACTCTTATGAGATGTAAGGCTGTGGCTTAGTAGAAGCGTGGCTGCTAATTTAATTTTTGCATTCTATTTAATCGAGCATCAAAAATACTAACTTTACTAAACCTAAACAATTAAAGTTAACCTACAAATTGAATAAGGGCGATTTGTAGCTCAGTCAGTATTTCTGTCGCCCAAATTAACAAAAAGGTGTCTGTCATATATATTTCTTTATTACGTTTTATATTTTTGGTTTGTAAAAATGAACATTTAAAACTTGTTATGGTGGTGGCTCTAAGATGACTTACAATATTGATTGCAACCCGGTCTAAATAACGAATAAATTTCATCAGTCACCAATAGAACGACTTTTCTATTGATTTTATGTCTTTTCAATTTCGGTGAAGTCTAAATGTTGTGGTACTGAGCGTTGTCGTACTGTCGTCTCTATTTCTTGTAACACAAGTGCTTTAACTACTTACCACACCGTCCGGAGCAATATATTTAATGCTGGCCAGTATTCATTTATTTATTAAAAATTTGTTTCAAAACTAAATATTTCTGTTTAGTTATAAGTTAGATCATCAAGAATTATAAGATACCTACTTCTATCAGGTCAACAACTAAAATACATTGATTTTTAATTTACCTGAAGATAATGTAATTCAAGAAATAAAACTTTATTAATGTTGCACGGCCATACCCATTTCTCGCCATCTACTATTTCCTCTACCTTAAGGTTGTCTGGAAGAGATCACTTTCTAGCGATAAAACCGCCTAAATTGTACTATAATCAATCTGTAAAACCTATTTCTGTAAAGTTTTGTGCAATAAAGTATATCTATCTATCTATCTAATGTAAGTAGCTTTTAGAAAGGCTTATCTTCAGTTCACGATAATGGGCTGAGGATGATTGTATCTTTGGGATTTAGTATCTTTGAAGAGCCATTGTCGCTATCACACTACGACCTCTTTGATGCCAATGTAAAAGAAATACGTAGTGCCAAAGCACCGCTACTAGGAGAACAGAGGTAAACTTCCGTGTCTTCGCCAGTCAAGCCTCATACAGCCTGTTGCCGGCCCACACACACTGGCGCAAAATAAACAACAATAAGTCAGCACTCAATGCACAATACAAGTAGTACTAAAGTCCAGAAGTTTGGAAGACATTTGTCTAACTTTGTTGACTTACTTAGCAAACCACATTTAATATTTAAACAATACGATTGCTTTTTTGTTTTTTTATTGTTAGATTGCTTTATATATTATCACCTGATAGCAAGTGGTTATGATGTCACAACTGAATTTCATTAGAGCAGATAAGCCCATTCATAATGTCTTAAAAAACCCAAGTCGAACAACCAGAAATACAAAAATTTGAAGCAAGTTCTATTAAAGAAATGCATTTCATCAATGATGAAGTGAAACTCTGTGCAAACTGTCGGAGTTAAAACTATTGAAGGGTGGAACTACTATCTAGCCTAGACCTCTGAAATCGGCATTGGTAAAATTGAGAAATTCTTAGAACAGGGATAAGAAACAATGAAAAAAGTACTTTTCTATATTGTCTCGGGTCTAAGTGTTGTGGTACCTTCGTTGTTTTTAATTTCGGTGCTTTAGCTACTAAGCACAGAATCAGGATAATGTTAGAGATATTATGGTCTAATAATTATTTTTTATGAGTATGTTCTCACAACTAAATCTACATGCAGCTGATATTGTCTGAAGACATTAAGACCAGAGTAGGAAATTTGATAATAATAGCAGAGAGTAAAACAATTACATCTGTAGTATATATCAACATTGGTGTTTTATACATACAAGTAATAAAAAGTTCTTCATCCTCGCTATACAACATGATTTAGTCCCAGCTTCCAGACTCAGAATATTTATATCGTGTTAAGCGTGTTCAAGCAGAGGTCACTAAGCATTGTCTTGCTACAAAAAAGCGACGGCTAGTGACCAAAGCAAGGTGACCCCCGTGATGTTTGAGCGAATGTATGATGGTTGCTTCACTCTTTTCCCACAGCTTGATCGATCACGTCAGCGTCATAGGTGCACCTACTTCTCATTGAAGAGTTTTCTAAAAATAAGTCTCAACAATGGAAAATGTGGAGTGTGCTCTTCTAAAGAACAACTACTGAGTTTCTTGCTCGATTCTTCTTGGTGATAATAAGATAAGATCATCGTTTTATTTAAATGTGTAATACAAAACATACGCTGTACACAACTTATCTTCGAATTAGGTAATTATGTTTACATTTTAAGCTTGATTTTATATGTTTCGAAGAGATATAGATTTAATAATTGATGTGTGAAATAACAAGAAACAAAGTACACCAATATCACGTTAAAATATTAGATCATGGCCTTTTGATGTAGTGCTATATGTATATTCAACATCATTGCTGTGTCCCTCCTCCTATTTTTTACCTCCGTAGGTAAAAGGCGAGCAGGCTAAATTTAAGCGTTGCGCCATCTCTGAGATCCCGGGTTCGATTCCCGGTCGGGCCAATAAAAACTAACTTTTCTTTACTATCCCGGGTCTGGCACAAGTGTGACACAAGTGCTCTAGCTACTTACTATAGAATCAGATCAAAGTGATGTGGTCCAATATTTATTTAGATATACACCTCAGTACCTGATAACATTCGTTTTTTATAATGACAGGCGTTAAATAGCTAGTACCCTTTAAAGTGGAATCAACTATCACATAGTGCTAAATATGAACTTAATTTCGCTCGCAAGCCAATCAAATTACAACATATATTATATGAACACAATACATTACAGTAATGATATCTTTAACACACCACAACGCCCGTTCTCATGTGTCCAAACAAACTGGCCGAGTGAAACTTTTAAACCAATGTCAGAGGTTAAGCATTATCTTATGTTAATGCATAGTCCGGTACGGCGTAAATCAATTATCGTACGTGACCCGTGCAAGTTGTTGGGTTCAGTTCCCGGCGAACCTGTGCTTTTACACCTATTAGCGTTATGTAAGACGCGAATTATTAAGGTAGGTGCACACTCCCGTCCAAATTTCGGTAAAATACATTTTCAAGCTTACATCCAGGACTTTTACTGGGTAAATCACCAGTGTTACCTATCTATTAGCTGTCTATAAAGGCTATATGTATCTAATAATGTAGACAGAACGAAATCTTCCTCACGAATAACGAAGAGATTGAGACCCTATTACCAATGCTCATAAGGCTGCGTTAAGCCTGTTTCGGTTAAATAAATAAATACATGACAACATCACATACATTGCTCTGAATCTGTATCAAGTAACGTAAGCAATTGTGTTACAAAAATCAAAATCAACGACAGCACCACAACGCCCAGGCCTGACACAGTTTAGAAAAGTTCTTTTTCGAACCCCTGAGATTACAGAAAGCTCGCTTATTGTCTTTTACACGAATAAATCACAGTCTATAATTACGTCTATGAATTGTAAATGCAATGGATACACGCAAAAATCTTAACTTGAAATCAAAAAGTTGTAGATAATGTTGTGTTGTCTCAATTTAGTATACATCTATACCTACATATAAATTTAAAGTGTCTGTTTGTAATATCAAAATACCCGCTTTTAAGTACATGAATATGAATATATATATAAACCAAAATATTTTTTTACAATTTTCCGGTTGATCTGTGAAATGACCGATTTTGACGGGATTTTTACTGGTAGCTGATGTAATATGGAGTAACTAATTAACTTTTATTTTAGAAAAATAATAAAATTAAAAAAATATCGAAATCCTGTTGTCGAACGAAGTTGCGGGCACAGCTATTTTTAGTATCAGTGTAAACCCAGCATTACCTACCGCCAGAGGCTCGAATGATTAAAAGATGTTATTGTTTTAAAATTAGCGCGTCGAGATCGCAATTTTTGTATCGTATTATTAGGCATTTGAACTTTCTAATTCGCACCGATGTGGGATCGCGCTTACGCAAGCTCCTACTCTTGGCTCCGAAGTGTGGGTTTATCCTCCTTTTGTAATTTGATAATGTAATTTACGCCTTTGTAGTTTTTTGTTGGCCATTATGCTGATACGAGTGGACGGCGATTTAGTACGTCCGTGGGATGGAACTTTCAACTGATTACGCTCGCAAGTAAGTTACCAATTATAAGTTAAGTGCAGCAAAATATTTATTAGTTTGAGACACAAGTGCATTGCTTGGTAGACGCACCCGGTTCCTTATTCCGCATCTGATTGATAATACTAAATATCGTTTATTTTCTCTTCACAAAGGTAACTTTACAAATAAAACACAAAACAATATCAGCATGTACAATCACCTTTGTGAGAGACTGGTGTCCATACTAGGGTAAGGTACCTACCCTGTGTGACGGATCGCCAGGCCCTCACCCACTGATGTATTGGTGTAACGTATGTGTATTTATCATTCATGTGTATACATACATATGTTGTGTTGCATTGTTGATTATTTGGAACTTACTTTTTGAGGTTCGATTCATTTGAACTGTGCTTGAACTTAGAGATATTACACCACACTATCCAAATTCATATTTGATTTTACGACCTCCATAGCCGAGAGCGGGTGGGGTTCGATCCCAGGTCGGGTCAATAAGGAAATTAACTTTTCTGTATTTTCTCGGGTCTGGTGGCCATAAAATAGCTTTTTAAAAAGCATTTTAACGATAATTTGAAAAAATTATAAAACATCGATGTCACACAAAGTCCTATTCTACGGCATCAATAGATACCTTAAAATTATTTGTAAATAGGTGTCAATATCCTAATTTCAGTATATCTTCGAGTTAATGGATAGTAAGTTGCGTCCTGTGTAAGGCCATGTATACAGAACTGCAAAGAATGCGCATGCTCATGCCGTGCATAGTATATTTTGATGTCATTGCCATACAAAAAGTTTGCCCGGTCTATCAAATAGTAGCACGACAGTGAGTTCGCGCCTTAATGCAAAATTTTACCTTCAAATTACGTTCACATTAAAATAGAAGTCCAAAAATTATATCTGACAACTGACCGTCAATCCTGACAATTAATCAGTCACGTTACCAACCAAAGTCCAATTACACTTATTTCCACTGCTTACAAACTCAACGACAAGCTAAAACGCCTTTCGAAAAAACGAAGAAAAAAAAACAATCATTTCGTTCATTGTAATAATAAAATAATAGGCGTCGAACTTTTTATTCGGATGACTGTGTAAGTTCCTACTGTACGGTCAGCAGAACAGTGCGCGCGCCCAACAATGATTTTGTGATGACTCGGCGATTTGTGCGTGATAATCTAATTGTCAGATTGTATTCTGATTCGATGATTGCTCACGGCTTAGAGAGTAGCGTTGGTCAATAAACCAATAATGTTTTGATGTATTTTTGATTTAAATTGGTTTTAGAAAAAAACAATCAAATTAATAGTTAGTAATGTCGTTGTCTTGTTCCTTTATTTATGAAAATTTGTGTTTCATGGAGTGACTTTAGTAGATTTTCGCGAAATTTGTACAATTTTTATTACAGACCTACTCGCAACTGTATACTTATGGAAGAAAATTATCTACAAAACAATATTTAATGAAATTCCTCTTTAAGTCCAGCAATTCAAAAATATATCTACTATAACAGTCGCTATTATTTTTGCATCCGTTTAACTCAAATATGAACATTGACGATATATTTAGCGGCAATGTATCAGTATTCTTGTAAAATAAACGAAAACACTGCAGAATACAATGGCGTGTCCAGTGATTTATTTATTTATTTAAAAACTTTATTGCACAAAATAAAAAGTACAAAAGGCGGACTTAATGCTAGAGGCATTCTCTACCAGTCAACCGTTGGGTCATGCAGATAGTTCGTTTATGGGTGCGGTAACAGTAAAAATGTGATCAATCAAACATCGGCAAGAGGCAACACTATTCAATATTATCTACATTTACTTTTACATAATATTATAAATACCTCGTAACACACAAAAATGTCTGTCACGTTTTACTGTTGTACAACAAAATGCCAAGATTTTACAAGAAAACATATTTTTCGTATATATAAATGTTTCGTAAATTAAATATCGTTGTATCGCTTTTAGATTATTTTTAATTGCTATTTATGTGTATTTGTTTGTTTGAGTAATTTATTTTAGTTAAACTTCAATAAAAAAACTTTAGATGTTATTGTAATTAACTTAAAAATTATTTTTCTATCGCTACCATCGGCCACAAACGATTACTTAGTGCGCTTCAGACATCACCGTCGAATGTTTAACAAAACGAGAAACTATCGGTCATGAGCATAATGTGTTATTTGGCAACAAACGCCCAGTCCCGACTTATAATAATATTGTCATTAGCAGCCCACAGAATGCTTCGACGAATTTTTTGTACTATATAATCCGCTGCACAATAGATTTCGGGTTTATTGGGTACAAAATCTTTAATGACTTTTTGATTTTCGGGCCAATGAACTTGGCGTTCTTACGGCTAAAGTTCTTTTTGAATTTTGAAGGCTGCAGCAGTGAATACCATAAAGATTGACGTCAGTTTGTCAATCATATTGACGTCACATTTGTACGTACATGATCGGATGATCGGCATCTGTCTTATTTACTCATTTTACATCTTCAACAAGATATAATGGTGCTTGTCGTATTATGTCAACATCTTTATGCTACTAATACCAAATCTGTAGGATTGACTGTTCTGTGTTTTGTGTTTTTTTAAATACGTGCAATTAATTTTAAATAAAAAAATCAGTTTTCGTTTTATTAAAAACATTTGGAACATATAATACAAGTAGATAATTCATGTATCTTCTATAATTTGGATTTCCAAAAGAGAGTATTAACTAGATGGGTATAACAAAATAACGGGTCAGGGTCCGCTAGAACTATGGCTCTGTTTTGATAGGCCTGTTTTTTAATGAAGTATTTGTAAACTGACCTTCGCAATCTCAAGAGATACGACAACTATTTGTGTCATCTAAATGACTAAAAACTTAACGTTCTTATCCAAATTGCAAATACATCATTTTTGTCGGACAATCTTGTTTTTTCGTATTACATTTCAAAATTGACCTCATCCCACCTGATGTTAAATGGTAATGTATTCCGAGCTTAAGAGCGACAAGTACAGCATAATAAATCTGTTACTAGACTTGTCGCCCTTACTTTGAAGGCTTGACCCCTGCTACTAATGTAGCACCCCCCAGGAGCTTTGGAAACCTTACTTACACGCAAGAACACAACAACACCGAAGTGATTGTTATTTGGCTGCGGTCTTCTGTAAGGTGGAGGTATTGCACCAGTCTTTAAGTTAACTTAAAGAGTGCAATTTTATGTATAAAATAACAAGTTAGAATAGTTTTTTAACATTATTTTTAAATCTTGACAAACAATAAATACTATTTATGAATGTATTACCATACTAACTTTATGTTAACAGATAACTCATAAGAATCATTTAAAATCATAAGCCTCTCGCAAAAAATAAATGACAAAATACTTACCAAAGACATATAACTTGCTCTCACGATCTACATTATGTAAAAATTATAATAATTATAATTTATAATCATTTTATGCTAAAGTTGTTTACTTCTTCATTTTGGTCTAATTTACAATGTGCTGGTATGAAAAACGGTATAATCATGTTTTAAACACGAGCTGTTTATCTTAGTGATTTATCTTTTCTCAGAAAAGTAAAATTAACATAAAGCTTTTCCCCAAATCTTGGAGAAGCGATTTGCGGCTTTTTTTCATTCGATTCGTACTTATTTAATTTATACTACATGAAATCGATATGATACACGAAATAAATAAATAAAAATATTGGAAAACATATTATACGTTGTTCTGATTCTATGATAAATAAATAACTAAATCATTTGTATTACAGAAATCATAAAATACGATGGGATCAAAACGCTCAGATCTGACACTACCTAGAAAAGTCTCTTTTTTTCGTATCGCCCTGGAATCGAACCCGGCACTCTGAGGTCTCGGGTTCGTAGTATCCAGCCCGGTTGCCCCTCGACTACGTTACGGAGGTCTATAATAGTTTATGTAGGTACAGCCATCCGAAATATTAATTAATCCTAGTTAGAGGTTTCGAAAAAAGTTAGTTGTATTTTTTTGTAATTTAGTAATTTTCTAAAAAAGGTAGATAATTTTTATACTGTTTACTTATACGAGTATGGGTCAACATATAATTAATTACAAAAATAGCTTCTAGTTTAAAAATATTTCTTCTGGATGAGCGAATGATCCTCAAGCGTAATAAAATATTTTCGCTTCATCATCGCTCCTCCTACTGCTGCGATCAATAAAATCTTTTAATGCAAGGTCAGGTCTGCGAAAAAATTTCTATCCTAATTTGAATTTTAAAATAAGCTCAACGTGAAATATGATAAGATTCATTTTGCATAAATTTCGTCCTTAACGCAGTAGTGGCCAGTTAAAGTGATACAGCTGTTTAAATGGTCATTAACCACACTATTTAAGTAAAGGTCATTTAGGCCCGTACATTAGCTTAACGAAGAATAACAGACGATCACGAATTTCTTAAATTAATTTATGTAAATAGTGCCCTATGTACCGTTACTTTTATGTCTTATTAAACCTTTTTGTTTGCAAAACTGTTATTTTATTCAATTAACTGTTTGAAATGGCATATTTTATTCTGACTAATTTAAAAAGAATCGTTATTATACATTTTGCTCTTAATCTATGTTTTAGTATGATTGTTTTCTACCATTATGTTTCAATTTAAGCGAACTCATAATTTATTTTGTATTAAGAATAAATTTAAGTATATTTTTGAATAAATACACAATATAATGTTACAATGCCGGTTTGTGTTTAAGTTCTTGAAGTGAGTGTGTTACCTGTAACAAAAAGATACAATAGTTACTTATTATTAATCAACATACGGCTCGCATACAGGTTTGTTGCAAAGACTAATTCATAATTATAGATAAGAAGAGCGCAGCGTTATAAGCTTACTTAAAACAAAATACGAGCGTGAAATGCAGATGAAAGATATCAACAATAAAAATAAATGTAAACACGAGTACCTGTATTTACGTTGTTAAATCAATTAAACCAAAATATTAACCGTATGGACACATCGCCTTGTTCAGGATAGCAATCTTAACATAATTATAAATATAACATAGTAATGTTCTATTATTAGGTCTGAAACTCAATAAACAGTAAACACCGACTCCAAATTTCTAATCTCGGTGAGTCACCCTTACTCAATGACAAAGTTCCCATTCCACAAACGCCTGCCTATCCCCAGGACATTACTGGACCAACTAAAAGCCCAAGTTACGACGCCCGTATCTATTTATATAGTTTGCATAATCATAAAACCACAGCCATAATGACATAACTTATGCCTATAAACGTGTACAAGTGCGAACAGAAACTTTCATCAAATGACAAGGAATACGGTTGAGGGTAGACATAGTGATTTATCGCTCGAACTGGAGCAGCGTGACTGGTGAAATACCTCCACGATACAGAAGACAGCAGCAAAATAGCAATCACTTCGGTGCTGTTGTGTTCCTGCGTGTGAATAAGGTTTCTACAGTTCCTGGAGGGTGCTACATTAGTAGCAGGGGTCAAGCCTTCAAGGTAAGGGCGGCAAGTCCAGTAACAGCTTGATTATGCTGTCCTTATCGCCCTTAAGCAACCTCATTACCACTTACCATCAGGTAGAATGAGGCCAATCATGAAGAGAAATATAAAAAAAAATGAGTAAACTCAACTGTATCCTTAAAGTCAAAGTCAAAGTCAAAGTCCATAGTAAAACCTTAGGTTTAAGTACTTACGATGTGGATGCAAAATAAATAACTTCCTTTCCTTCGCACACGGCCCATAACCGTAGTCGTATCGTACGCATATCGTTCCCACAGGGTATGTTAGGCCACCTCCCACCAACGGCCTGAGCCGAGGTCTGAGCCTCACTGTGGGGCTCCCTCTATCATATTTTAGGGGTATCCGCTATCCGCTCCCCCAAAAGGCCGGTGAAGATGAATAGGCCTTCTGCGGTCTTTATCAGTTGGTCAGCAAGGAAAAAATAAATAAGACGCAACGAATCCGAGACCTAGTGTTCTACAAATACATTTCTTACGATTTGCTTCATCAACATTTTTTTGGGGACTGGTTTGAACATGTACGCGCTAGTAACGAAATAGTCGTACGCTCGTATTACGATAAGCTTACGCTACGACACCGTGTGCAAAGGAAGTTGCGTAAAGCATTTAAATTAAAAATAAATGACTAGGTTCAAAGTGGCAAACAGTTTTCCTGGTGATTGTACGTGCGGTACTTACGTAGCTACATCCTTAATCTACCTCACACATATCTGTTCGGTTTGCAAGTAACAGTAAAAGGAGCTACATGCAACTTATAGACTTCTTTCAAGATATAGAGAGGCTGGATATAACCGTTATTTGCAACATGTGTGGCGAATCCTTCATTAAGTTTTCAATTTTTTTTGGGTACGTGTAAAACTTTTTTCCTTGATAACAGTCGTTTTGAATTTTCCAGTACTTTTGCAAAAACAAAAATACTGATTTAAAATCCATTCTTTAAAAAAAATATCTATTTTTTTTTATTTTATGCCTGTAACAAATAGTATTTAAAAACCACGAATTACTGGAACCCATGGATAAAATTGTAATTTAGATGCATTTTTTATCCAATGTGCTGGATTGATAACTTTTTAACTGATTATTGAATTATAAAAGCGGTTAGTGATGTCATTAATCAGAATTGAAGACTATCAAAACTATCATATACCTAATAGATGTTAATATTAGTCAATTTAGTTGCATCTTAATTCGTATTTGGAAACATCATCATGCAATGAAATTCCATTGCCGAGGCAAAAAGCAAAATATATTGTAATTTGTTATAAATATGTAAGTACATGCAAGTAGACTCCCGCATTTATCATATTTGTTGTGTTACTACTATTTTCGTCTAATAATAATTTAATTAAAATGCTTCAAGGAGTAACTATCTTTATATCATCTAATAAAGATACTCCTTGTCGCATCCAGTAGTTGTATAAGGGTGTACGCACACTCCCGCACTGTCCGCGAAGCCACCTAATCAAAAGCCGTAGCCAGTCGTGTGCACTCGTTGTCATACTACTTTCTACATCATTTTTTACAAAGCCAACTCTATAGTGCGGACCACGCTTTACTCTCACGGAACTTGTTACGTGCTTGTAATGTCGTTAAACGGTTTCGTTGTAACATAATGCACACAAACTTGACATTTATCTGAGCTTTTAAAGGATATTGTTTGGTGTGTTTAATATTTTTGACGATAACTTTAAAGCCTATCATAACGTTTGTTTATGTGGGACGTAAATGTTCGCTGTGAGCACAAAACCTAATTGTGTTGTGAGTTAGTTATTTAGAATCATTGTTGAAATAAGACGACAGTTTTAGCTAACAGTGTAGGGAGATGAATGGTCGGAGGATTTAACTCGGTTTTTATAGTTTTAAACAGTTCTTTCGGAGTTTAAAAGTTATATTTTATTGGGTGCTTGAACTAATCACGAAATTAGTGCCACAAAAACGTAATTGAAACCTATCTCATGCAAAAATTGAACATCATCATCATCATTGAGCACACTTTTAAGAAATTAAATGATTCTTGAAAATTTTAAAATTAAATTCTACGCTGTGCTGTAATCGAAGTACCAAATTTAATGCGTTATGACGAGAAATATGTAATCTATAGAATGCATTGTTTTATTTTTCGTGACCGCTCTAAATAAATAAATAAGTAATTTTTTTCTAAATTGTATTTTACAATTCACAAAACCTGTAATTAACTGTGCTACTTTATTTCATTTGTATAAGCCTGCATATCCGTCTTGGTTTAACTTGGACGATTAAATTGGTCACTTATTCCTTATTGATTTTCATAGTGAAGCCAATTACTAATGAGTTTGATTCTTGGCATGATGCCGGAGTATCCAGGTCGCCATTCAGGCTTCCAACCATAGCAATCTTGCGAAAGCACCTAGGTCCAGCAACTTAACGTGCCTTCCAAAGTATGTGGACATTTACATATCGCCTATAAATCTATCACCAGGGAACAAATCTATCAATGTCGTTGTAGTAAACTAGTCAATAAAGCTAGACTATAAATGAGTAACTCAAGTAAGCTTGGTCATCTTTGGTAGTTTTTTTAGTTTGACGTTGAAGGTTGTCAGATCAACTATCTTTGTAATGATAAACTGGTAAACATTCAAGATATCATAGACAATTTGGTGTCGCAATGGGCTAAGAAGCGCCCGAAGCATAAAAAGTTCCATGTTCGCTTTGGGCTAGGCAAATCTTTAAATGTAACTTTTCAAAATTGATTTCATTGTGTATCTATACCTACTGTATAATACATTGACGCACGTAGATAGCATTTGGTTGAATACTTATATAAACTGTACAAGAGAATATCTTTGTATGATTGTCAAGCGTTTATTTTAATGTGGAAAAGCCTTTTTGTACAGTTTACTCAATTGATAGTTTCAAAGCTAACAAAAACATATCCTAAATCTAATTTTGGCTGTTTTTTTGGTAAAAAAAAAATAAGTTTTATTCAGCTTTGAATGAACGAACAAATCTGTCGATGTGCGTTGTGATAAATTAGCCTATCAAACTGGACTATGAATGAGTCACTCATGCAAGACTGGTCATCGCAGTCGCTTTGTTTAGTCTGACTTTTACTGGAGATTGTATCCCGAGTTAGAACGAAAGCTAATGAAAATTGTTGAAGTCTATCTTTGAATTGTTAATTTGTGAGTAAAGTAAAGAGGTGTTAGGTAGCAATCATGGAAAAGGCAATGTTTGTAAATACTGATGCAAAGTAGGTAATACAGTTTGAAATGTAAATTTATTCAATTTCATAACTAAGTTTTATTAAAAGGTGTATGAAGTATGATATTTTATCGCAACTTTCAAAGTTTGAACTTTTGTTCGTTTTCAAGGTCATATCCGTCAAAGCCCATTTTTTGGATAAAGGTATATTTTTCATTTCCTCTAGCGGTTTCAACCAAGGACTCAGAACTCAATTGAAAAGCAGCACGCGCAATACGTAACGGTCGGGGGTTTGAATCTTACAACGCAAAGGGAGATAAAAAAACCTGTTTCTTTAAACTATTTCAAGTTCGCTAGTTCGCCGTGAAGCACCATAAAAATATTTTGTGACTCTACATTTCCAATTTGGAATTGTCAATCCAATATTTAAGTAAAATTCCAAATTACTATCAAAAAAACAATGTGCCGGCCAGTATTATCTATCGACAATGAATCTTACACAAACTCCACAAAGCTTAAAGTAGTTCGAACATTTTTGTGCCCGACAGCCCGCCGGTGGTCAATAACTCATTTTAATTGAATCATTCCGGCTAATAGTACTTTCTAGTTGTTTGACAGTTCAGTCATTAGGTCGCGATAGAGACACATAAGTCAATACGTCCACTAATGGCTACTATAGACGATTGCTTGTTTTAGTAAATTGGTCAAGATTTTTTTGTCGTGCAACTTAAGATGGCCTGGCTCTGATGGGCTTGGGCACAATAGCACATCGCTTTAATAGATTTAATAATTTGTTTTAGTTTTTAACTATTTTCACATTGAGGTCTTTAATGCTGATCAAAGATGTAAGGTCATTCAAGTAGTTAACAATTATTTTAACTGAGTAAGCGTTTGTTCGCGACATTTCCTTATATAAGTACAATATTAATTTAGTAATTTGTATAAACAGTATCCCCACATCTTTCTTCTAAACTAAAAACAACGCTTTCAGTAAATGATTTTTTTAAAAGGTTTTAAATAAATGGATATTCAACTTTCTTTTAGGTTAGCTATTGCTCGTAACTTTATTTTTTTAACTAATGGGTCTAGTAAGTATGTTATATATTTATCTTGTAAGTTTCAACAAATCCAATTAACATTTAAGCTAAAGAATAACAAACGTCTACCCACCACGCAAAGTGCCGTGTATAGGAAAAATAAACAAATTATTAAATCTACCAGTTTCCCAATCAACTAGTTGATGAATTCAATAAATAACTGCATAGAAATGGAAACCGTTGCGCCCGCGCAGGCACATTCTAATTTCCCTGTTGTAATATCCGCGCACAGCGACAAAGTGCCGATCCCGAGATGCTTATCGCGGACAAATCGGTGTGTGTGTGACCAGCACACGGCGGTGAGAACCCGCCGCACCTGTATCAGCGACCTGCGTTAGTGATGGGACACTACACTATCGATTTATCGATGATTTGTTTCATCCAACTTTTGCCAGCCCTTTACTTTGATTCACAAATGTGACAATCAAAATAAATGGGGCAGCCAAGACGAGCAAGCGAAGCGCACGGACACTACCTACCTTTTCTTGAAACAAATAATTGAAAGAAAGACTTGAAAGATAGAAGCAAGTAATTTTTCTAGTTCAAATCCATTTCCGACGTATTGTAAGTATGAGAGCTTTAGCAAATGCTTGTAAACGGTGAGAAGTTTTAATTTATGTAATCACCAAATTAAGTTAATTAACGAAGGCTTTTCTTGTTGATGCTCTGACTTATATTTTTGAGAGAATGAGAAACTTTAACTTCCTAGTTTTAGTTAGTTTATTGGTATGCATATTAAATCTATTTATATATATATAACACCATTTTGTTTTCTAAGACTAAAATATTTGTTCTTCATCATTATTATTTGTGGTACACAAAGTGGGTGCGATTAGTTAGAATTACTTTTAAATTCGGAATAAATATGGTAATATTCATACACCGTATGTCTCAGTAAAATATAAGTAACACTACTCCAATATTACTTGGGGAAGTATGAAAATAATAAAGAAAAAAACCTATAAAGTGGTTAATCCAGTATCGATATTTTGTTATTCCATCGACAGTTCCACTTCTCTCAGTCTCACGCAGCGAAGCCCCGGTCCATCGGCCGCTCGCCCGACTCACATCATAAATCACCCACTAATAGCCGGCAAACTCACTCGCTAATCCGAATCGAACGACGCGGGACGCGCGTACGCATCGAATCGATTGTTTCAATTGTTTATCGATAGCCGTTGAGCGATGTCGCGGCTCTATGACGAGGATTCGTTTTATTGTTCATAACTCGATTCCTGTGCTACTAATAAAACTGAACCTTTAGTTTTGTAGTTTATCAAGCTTTGTAATAACTATTAAAATATCTTACACAATTCAGTTTCTAATTAGAATGTGAAACTTGCTTTTTATAATTAATTTTTACTTCTGTTCTCTAGCTTTTGTAGTAGGTAGTTGAGTTGAGATCTCATATTGTGTGTTGTTTTTTAAAGGATACATTATTTTTCTGTGGTTTATTTAGTAATGTAGTAACTAATATTTTTCTCGATGACAACTTATTTGGCCTGAATCACTATAGTCGACTGCTAAAATCCCTAATATCACCATTTATTCACTGGTTTTTCAGAGTTTACTAAAGTGCCATTATTTCAGCTAAATTTCTATTTATTAAGCTAAAATTCATACTATCCAGTATGTAAAAAATAATGTCAAGTTAGGAATTTTAACTTTGATGAAATTGATTAGATACTTGGATAAACGTAATGGGCAATAAAATAACATTACAGATTGTTTTTCCTCGATATACCGCGACTAAAGTCGCAGGCAAGTAACGTAAAACTTTAGATAAAAAATATTAACTACTACAATTAAAATGATAAAACATATTTTGTGTATAAATACGTATTTTATCAATAATGAACAATATATGGTATGTACGAGTAATTATCATGTTGACTTAACCTCAGCTGCCAAAGCAAAATCAATAATGAGATATGTGACACAATTTGCTTTCTTTCTTTCGAAAAATTGTTTAAAAATTATAAAAATTTGACGTCGTCGCAATGGACACGCACCAAATCGGGCATGAAAATAATTACCAACGAATCCGCTGCGATTATAATTGGCGGTTGTTACAAGAGGCGCTGCGGCTGGCACTTGCGCCTGCGCAAGTACTAACGCCGTGTGAATTTCGACTCTACCGCTTAGGAAATAAGGATACACATTAGGCGGAGGTGGTAAATCGTACAGTTACGCTATAAACTATCATTAGTGTGATGCGCGCTTTGATAGGAAATTACCGAGTTTTGTTTGTGGGTTTGTACAATTGAACGGTACAGGATGCTTCAATGAAAATGTTTTTTTTAAATGCTTGACATCATTCAATTGTAAAATGTTTCAACTTTTGGACATTTTGTAATTTTTGCTCTCTGATTAATTCATATGGTTTTTACATACAAGTTTAATTTAACAACTAAAACATTCATTTGAATCAGTTCGAAACTCAGAAGGAAAAAGCAAACCATGATGCAAATATTGAAATGGGATTGACCATCGAAGTGACTTGGGTTCGATTTCTAAGTTAAGTGGGGATAATTTAAGTATCCTGTATTGTTACGACACCTTTTGATTACGTTGATCAACGTAATCAAAAGGTGTCGTAACAATATAACGTATTAACTTGCTCATTGCAGGGCAACCCCTGCAATGAGCAAGTTAATACGCTGATAATTTACTTTTGCACAAAAAATCTGAAGTTAAGCTAAGAATTAAAAAATGTGAATATAATTTAAAGACAAATAATACGCCACCAGCCATTATGCAGTGCATTAGCACATAGCCACACGTCATAATGTATTGAATGCCATTTTAGGATATTTAAATCTTTGTTAGGAATAATGTTTTACTCGTACTTCAGGAAAGGGTTTGTAACGATTTACCCTATAAATATTTAGTAATAGTAGGTAAGTACATCTTATCAAGGAATAATTTTTGTAAAATCTTGAAAATAATTATTATTTGATACTGTTATCAAAGACTGATAAATTTTTGTGTGTCTAACCATCTCTTTTTAATTTGAAATTCGACAATAAAAGTATGCGATCCGTGATATTTGTTACATGTATTTCAAAATTTGCATTACTTAGTTAACTTAACACACTGTATATCTATATTTAGATCATACTACCAACTTTATTGCCATAGTTTCCAATTTGCACCGGTCAGTATACGAACCAAATTCTTAGTTATCTTCGAATCTCTGTGCCGCAGTAATGGACCATTGTGCCTTGTATTAATTACGTCATTGTTTTTATTATCAACAGTTTGGATATCCACACGTGTTCGGAGGGCAATTAAAGTTTATTGGAAAATTGTTTTAGCTTACTTTTAAGATGGGTGCGTTTTATTATATTAGAAATAATACAAAAGTATTGTAAGTAATAAATGGAACTTTCGTTTTTTGTAGATAATTTCCAGACAAACTTTAAACAAATGAGAATTAGGTTCTGTTCTCATTTGTTTTGCAGTTCTTAAAGTAATACATTTTTATAATCCAGTGGCCGACCTTATAAATTACTAAACGGTCAAATTTCAATATTTTGATACTTGTATTAAAAAATAACACATTAAAGAATACAAATAACAAAAACCAAATTTAAAAACTGTGTTTACGTAGATGGTGTCAACATAATTATGATACAGGTTTCAATTAAGTTCACCCTAAACTTTGGACCAAATACGCGAGCGAATTTACAGTAGTTTTTAGTATTCAGCCAATCATTTTGTCTTCTTTCTTTTTGTTCTTCACGTCTGAAAATGATGGTCCTTAAACCACAAACAATTTAAGATTTTCATGAATTCATCACCATCATTCTGTTGCCCTATTTCCAAATTATAATATGCGCTTTTTCCGTTCTTATGAGCAATCATAGAACTATCACACCCCCTTCATTTATAAATAATATTTGATGCAATTTTAACACATTAATTTATTCACAATATTAGTGACAGTTTGCGCAGCGATTTATATATAGTAAGTATCTTCCATATGAGGTCATAATAATTAAACAGATTGCAGACTTTATTTCAACAATGATCAGATTTCCCAAACATTAGTAAATAGTTCGTTTTAACTACTAAAAAATGTTTTCGCGTTTTGAACCGTAAACTTACCTTAAATATTTAAAATAGAACGCGAGAGTCTTAAATTTAAGATTTTCAAAATCTAGCTAAACGAATACATTCCGTAATAGCTCCAGCTTAGTTTATTGTCGACTCATGACATCACACCCACTCTCAAATGGAACCTAACATTTCAGCAAAGATTCCTACCAAGCCTAATGCGTTCCGAACATTAAAAACCCATTCAATTTTACTCTGTTTACATTTCCATTGTTTGTGTTCACTTGTGGCCATATTTTCTCCGCCAATACAGTTGTGGAACTTGTGGGTATAAAGCTAGCTGGATACATTGTGGTCTCCGCAATGGCCAGGTCTACTCTAAACATTGATTTTACGACACACAGGCACTTGACTCTGTGTGGTATTACGGATGTAAAGTATATGGAAGTGTCTGTTATGAGGTCTAAAGTTTAATAAGTTATCGGTGTTTATTAAACAAAGTCTGAGATACGAGTGTGCTACTGTTTTATGCTGCGTTGCTTCCAGTTTGCAGCCAGGTTTTATGTGAGAGTGGTTGCGTTTTAGTGCGTCTTTGAATGTTTCGGATTATCTAAAATGTTTCACTGCATTTCGAAATTACTGAAGCCATAATGCGGGGATCGGAATTGATTTTGAATGAGGTTCGTAAGCTAGAGCCTTCTGGTAAATTATTTCTCATATTACTTTGTTGCGAGAATTACGTTTGTGATAAGTAAATGGCTACATCACTAACTAGTATAAAACAAAATATATTTTAATATATATTTAGCTGTCTGTCTGTTTCTATCTATGTTTAGATTTTAAAATCTACGCAGTGGATTGGAATCTGTTTTTTTTTAATTAAAAGCTTAAGGTTCGTTCGCCAATTTTGATATTATGAATGGTATTGTGATATTAAAGCTGTGCAAGAAAGTAATGGATGTAGTTGAATAAAATATACTTTTCTTTCTCGGTGCCATTAATGATTGCCTATTTTTTTATTTACGAGGGGATACATAGATGTACCGTACCTGGGGTAGATGACGGCGTGTATGAGACTCTCTGCTCTGAGAAGGGCAGGCCTACCCACTAAAACCCCCCGATTGAACCTCATCGCCACAACTATCACATCACCACCGGCATGAATGATTGTCTAATATTTTATTCTTTGATGTGGTTAAGTTAGTTGATGTTTTTTTTTCAATTTCTAGTCCGTAGGTGTGGTACGTGGACATTAAGTACCTATCTGTTTTTATCACATCTGAATGTCACATCTAGTCTCCTTACGTCCGGTAACCGCAGCACTTGCGTTGCGGTACACGCTTCTATGACATCACGCCTTTGTCCGGCGGGAGTGGGCAGACAAAAGCTTGCGAGTGTGTGTCCACCGAGAACGTATTGACGCTCGGACTTCTAAACACGAGGATGGATATGCCGATGCTGAGGATACTGGTGCAAATTATAAATAAATAAATAAATAAATATTGGACAACATCACATACATTGCTCTGATTCTGTGGTAAGTAGCTTAAGCACTTGTGTTACCGAAATCAGAAACAACGACGGTACCACAACACCCAGACCCGAGACAATATGGAAAAGTTCGTTTCCCATATTAACCCGACCGGGGATCGAACCCGGAACCTCAGAGATGGCGCTCGCCAAAGCCAGGCCCGCTCGCCTCTCGGCTACGGAGGTCGTCAAAAAGTTAAATTAACGGAGACGCGTATTTTTTATTCATTATTTCGATTTGCAGTGTCAGTGTCAGCTAAGCATCAGTTATGTCTCACATGAATAATTGTTTTGGTGAAAAACAATAATGAATCCAAGCAACGAGCTTGATTGTTTTTTTTTCGATATCTTAACAATCTAATGCTATACTTTTTTGACTTTTTAATTTGCGACCTCCGTAGCCGAAAGCTAATAATGAATATGAATTTCTGTAAATGTTTAAAAAGAATCTTAGGTCGAGACCAGCCTAGTAAGCATAAGGTGGATAATTCTTAACAATACAACATTATTGCGTGATAAAGCGCTAGACGACTTTTAGTTTCATGTCAAAAATCTACTATATAAAAATAAGTCGGGTTTTCCTCCCTGACGCTATAACTCCAGAACGCACGAACCGATTTACATGGTTTTGCATTCGTTGGAAAGGTCTCGGGTTCCGTGAAGTTTATAGCAAAGAAAATTCAGGAAAAATTTAAACAGCAAAAAGCGGGAAAGTCCTCTAAGGCGAAACGAAGATCGCCGGGACCGCTAGTTATTTATAAATTACAATTAATTTAAAACTCTTACTATTAACTGGTTTGTAGTACGTAACAACAGGTAATCCTATTTCTAATAATATTATGCAATAAAAATGTTATTTTTTATCGATCAACCAGGTAGTTAAGTTTGTTAATGTAAGAGTAGGTATTATTATTATTTCTATGTATATTTTATATAATCCTCACATTTTAATGGTGTTTAGTTTATTATTATCTTAATCTTAATCTTAAATTAGAAATAAAGTTTGCTGGGTCTACAATTTCGTGCATCAAAGTTTTTATATCAATATAGACCAATGACATACGATGTAGTGAAATCACATAACGTTTTAGCTAAATAAATGCCGTATCCACGCCCTCAGTCGGTGACCGACTCCTGCGCAGCAAATACAATAGAAGCTGACAGCTGAAGTGGGCCGGTGTTTGCGCGAGCTGTTTGCTCGACACACCGCGCTTGCGTCACACCGATCTTAGTTCCGCTGCGGAGATAATTTTAATATTTAGAGTGATAATGTATCCTTCTAAACGATTTTGATGTCGGTAAATTGTCAGGAGATCAGCCATGCGGGGCTTGTTTCAGCAATCAGAGATTGGTATAACTTAAACAACAACAGCCTCAGGAGTTTCCTTCTATTTTTTTCTTTTCCGAATGGTTCGAAATGAAAACCTATTTACTTCTTTCATACAATACACTCATCTTTATTTGTGACATTTGCGACTATTTCTCAATCTACAAAGCATTTTGGTAAATTTTTGTACGTTAATAAATAGTATACCGTCTTCTAGATATAAGCATTACTTAGTCTAGGGCTAGCTAGTATAAATACTAGAGAATAAAAAAGTATTATCTGTAATAAATACTTCAATTTTTTTTACTAACCGTACTGTTTTTGATTTACGATAAATTTTAATTAACAATTATGAATGGTTCATGTCGCTTGAAAAAATAGTTCAGAATAATGATCCGGCAACCAAGCCCGCTGGTTCAGACTCTAGTTAATAGTGGTCTTACTCATCGGGAATCTCAGTATTATAGAACAGACATTGCCCATTGCCCTAAAAAGAACTTCCCACACCTCGCATAACAATTATAACGAAATATGTTTGCGTTCAATACTTCTAACTAATTAAAAATCACCTGTGCCAGTAAGTACAGTCAGATAACAAAGGCACGCACATACCGACATCTATTAGAGGCAAGGCATTCTCAGCGGGTCTGAATGGGGCATTAATATATCGGGAGGGCCATTAAAATCCTAAATGTCGTTTATCTTGATCGAGATTTATGATAAGTCGAGTGACAGGATTGAGATGCTGTCGAGTTTCGGTGGCTGACTTGAGCCAGCAGGGCTTTTAATTAGATAATAAATTATTAATTGCTTACTGCGATTGTTTTTCATATTCATTTATGTCGCTGCATTCATTGTGTGGTAACTGCAAGCCACGGTTGAGAGAGTAAGACGTTGTAAGAAATATATTTTACATGCTTTGATTATTGAGTAATCATATTTGGAGGTAGTTTTTAATTATCTAGCAGACCGACATTTTTAAAGAAACGTGTCATTGTAAAATTGATAAGGAATTGGAAAGAGACCTTATCACCATATTTCACAAAAATGTAGGTATCCACAACAGCCGCTGACAGGAAATCTAGACTGGTAAAACCAGTATATTTACAACCGAAAACTACTAGCAAAAATGTAATCACATACATTTCTCTTCCCTTTTCTTTCTTTATACAGAAAAATTACGTTGGTCTTAAAAATCGCTTCTTTGCAACAGTAAATTTACCTCAGCTAGCATATACACATCTAACTTGTACTATAACCAATCTGTAAAACCTATTTATGTAAGGTTTTGTGCAATAAAGTATATCTATCTATTATTAGGGTACTTGGGGCTATGCAGTTCTAGCAAACTGTGGTCACTGCGACCTGTTAGATCTATTGCGACTCGCCACCAGTTAGAGTAACTCCTTTTAATAAAATAATAAAATATCTATCTATCTATCTATACACAATCAACAATAATTTATTTAAATTTCTAGAAAGCATGTTCAAGAACTTTTCTTTATAAAAATTAAGTAGTTTATCGGTCTAAAGTTGTCTACTAAGTCCAAATCAATGACCCTAAACAAATACTTTGACTCCTTCAAGGACTTAGATCCTATTTCTAAGCCATTCGCACAACAAAAGAATTTGCATAGCACACACAAATCACTTCAATATTGCAATTCTTAGTGATTTCCTATTGCAATTGCAACAGGCTTCTCTGTCAGGCAAATTGACAGCCCTAACAAGGCTAAGTCCAAAACAGGTGGTTCATTGTTCTAGAAGAAGAGCTGATGAATCTGGAACGCAAAGATACTATTCTGATTGGTTTGTATACTATTTGTATCGGTAGCGTTTGCCAGAAAAAAATATGTTGATAATTCATTTCTAAATTCTAAGTAGTGGGACCTATTTTGTAGACATGCGCTCATTTAACCAATATTTTATTAGTATCGGAATTCAAAGACGTTATCATTTTATATATTGATTCGCATTCAAAATATTTACACTTATTTTAGGTGTCTGTATTCACTTTTTGTATTATTTATTTATGTCTTCGTTGTGCAAACAGTCTTTCAATATTGTGATTTTTGACTACATATATGGTCTACTAACCTGTGGAATAAGGTAGTATATTCTTCCACTGACAACTATTTTTATCCTTAATTATATTCGTTATCGAATAGGTTTAATACGAGTATATCATTATTATAAATACTTAGGATTTCTCATAGTTTCCTATTTTTTTCCTGTACAATTGTCAATCCTTCGAACGGTGCACCCCAGCTTCTCTAGTTCTTAATTGTTCCAGATGAGATTCTCTGATACGATGGCGCGATGGCCCACTGTGGGCTGTGGGACAGTGCCCCCGGGGCCGCAGACATATATTTGTCTTAGACAGATCATGTTTTTGGGCGGACGATTGTTTAAATGATGTCCGATAATGGTTACTTATGTTTGACTCATTATCTCTTAGTGAGATAACGGTGATTAAGTTTTTCTTTCAAACAGTATTAGATTATGCAAAGAAAAAGTGCTAAATAGGTTGTTTATTAGAGTTTAAGCAGCACTGTAGCCGCCATACAATAATAAGAAAAGTTGACCCTTGATTAAGTAAATCGATCATACAAAAACTGTAAATTAAACATATCTACTGTAAGAACCCATGTATTCAAAAGATCTTTATTGATTCCGAAAAAGAAGAAATTAAGTAAAACAAACGATCATCAGAGTAATATGAATAAAACTATTATACTTATTGATATTAACTTTGGATATTTTAGTGATGACAGTAAGCAAGATGCGACACAACATCTAATGGCCATAATTTGGTAGGACTACATTTTAATTCATAAATTGGTTAAAATATGATAGAATAGACATTTTCAATAACAATAAAAACGAAAATGTGTTTTAAAACCATAATCTACCACCGAAACTAACGATAATATTGATAACATACGAATTAGGGAATCGCATTGCCTTTATGTTAATTTTACATAATCGATTTAGTTTTAAAGCCGGCGAGCCAAACGCAGCATTATAATAAAATTAAAGTTACGACCAATAAGAAATAGTAGACCACCTGCCCAATAAATAGTTCATAAGTTAATAAAAGTTTTGAAACGAGTACAACACTAAATCACAATTAGTTCAATGTCGTGTTTTAAGAAGAGCGTTAATTAGAAAAGTTTGGAAACACTTCATTAATTGGCACACCTTAAATAACTTTAACACTTTATTATTCTGCTTTAATATTATTAATTTATTACATTATTGCCTATAAACATGCATGCAAGAGAGAAAGTGATTTAAATATGCGTTAATATGAATCAGCAACATTTAACACGTGGATTGAAGCGATAGGAATAGAAAACATGAATATAGTAAAAATCATTTTATAGTCGTAGATAAAAATTTATTTCTCGACGTAAGTAGAACCTTTAGATTTATTAACTTTCTAAGGAAAATTGCCACTAAAGCCTTGATCTTAATATAGTCGAGAACATGTTTTATTGCAATACACCGGTAAAGTGAAAATAATGGTTCCGAGATTCCTGTTCCTACATCCAAAAAATTTAATCATTAAATTGTTTGATTTAAGTTAACAAAATTAAATAGCAATAAATTGCTTATTAAATGCAAATAGACGTAATCCCAAATACATTTATGGAGCACAAAAAAACCAAAATAAAAAAAAAAATCGGTATTTTCTATTATTTTTTTAAAGGTTATAATAATCTATATGTGATATACATCATTGAACTGGAACTATCAAAAAATAATAAAAATACCTCAATTAGTTTTATTTATTTTTTTGTTTTCAAGTCCTTTAAATGGGTATTTGGGATTGCGTCTGTTTTACATTTAATGAGCAAAATATTCTAAAGTACCACACCGAGTAAAGAGTCTTTAACTGAGAATTCCCCTTGAACTATCATAATTTTTGGCGTCAGCACATAGACGCCCAGATGCGATTAACTGAAAAAAGTATAATTCCCAAATTAATAATATTATTTGGTGATGTGGTACCGTCATTGTTTCTTATTTCTGAAACACAAGTGCTTTAGCCATTAACCATAGAACCAGAGCCATGTATGTGATGTTGTTCAATGTTTATTTACGAGTATTATAGACTGATAAAGAAACAGAAAAATATCATGCTCCCTTGCAGCGTGGTAGCAGTTCGCGTAATGTGTAGATCATAGGTTTGTATCCCACACTGTAAGATTAGATATGTTTCGGTTTCTTTAAAACAGCGTTTTAACTTGCTTTGTAATAATAAAAATGAAAGTATATTCTTTTTTTAATAACTCTTCGAGGAAAACTTTCGACCAAACTACAATCTTTTGTCCAAATTGGTTTGTCGGCATTCGGTAGTAAAATCGTGTTAGACATTATTCTCGTTTCGATTTCACGTCGGTAAAGTAAAAACGTGACCTCGACTCGATTGATAGCAGTAAAAAGACAATGGCCGTAGTTTCTATCAATTTGGGAATCGTATCGACTTCTGTTTTTTAAATTAATCGATGTGGAATCGATTCGAATCGATGCCCGGATCGAATCTCGGATTGGGTATCGTAAATCGAATTGTGCTGGCTACCAAAGTGTATTGTCTAATAATAGCATCTGAAAATGGAACAGTAAAGGGTTTGTGAAACTATTTAATATGGCAACCACAATTAAAATGTGACACCACAATCTACCTTTATACTTCAATAGGTACAAATAAACGTAAAAATACTTTTAATCATTAGGAAATTGGTAACTACTAAGTGGTTTTATTTTAAAACGTAATTTTTGACAACGTTACATACCTACATTGATCTGTTCCTAAAGTAATGAAATTACGCTAAATTTATGATTAAGTAGCTAAGGTGCTTGTGATACAGAAACCAGAACGTTACCACAACACCCACACCTGACAAAAATAGTTTTCCACATTGACACGACCGGGAATCGAACCCGAGACCTCAGAAAGGGGGCGATGTCTCTGTCCGGCCTGCTCGCTCAGCTGTGAAGGTCGTGATCATTAACAGTAATCATTTAAATAATATATAAAACACATTTTAGAAATGGAATGGTAGGATGCCACTGAAATGCTAGGAAACGAATGGTTGTAAAAAAGTTTTTTTGAAATTTAAAACAAAACGCACATAAAAAACTCTTGGCTCACTCACAGTAACACAGTGCTTTCTATAGAGTGGACAAAACGAATTTCCCTCTGATTAGGTTATTTATATGGGCCGGTCAGACAGGTGTTTGGATCAAACGTATACAGGTTGCTCATAAATAATACCTATTGTTGTACAATTTAAGATGTTTTGAAATGTTATGATTTTTTTACATCACTACTACAATTATTACGAGTATATACCCTACCTTATTGTGTGTTTCTACTTTTTATACTCAATATTAATTTTTTTACCAAAAACAAATGAAAAATAAAAAGTGTAGCACACATGTAATTTAGTTGCGAACTAGTTTAAGGCAAATGATAAAATTCTAATAATAAGTAAAGTCTAAATATATTAAGTTAGAATTAAATACGATTACTTTACATAATTTCTGATACTTTTTACGACTGATTAAAGTTTTTTACGTTTAAGCTTTAAATCGTAATCTTTGGTTTATTCATATTGTCCATTCCTTTCTTTAACTTTTGATGTTTACTCCTTCACTAAGTACAATTTTCCCTACTTGTTTGGCAAGACGTCAAAATGTGACGTGTACGTTTTGCGCCGATATAGATCTGCGTCTGGAGTTGGTCTTATGGTCCTTATATAGTTTTATGCAGGCTACCCACGCTACGCACGATGTGTCACGATGATGTGTCACCAATTGTATAGCAATAACGTCAAAATAATTATTCCGTTTACATGTATCTTCTGCGCAACTCTGAGACAGCGGTTTTATTCCAATCCTTAAAATTCAAAAATACTTTTGTTATTTTATCGTAACACATCCTGTGTATTAGTTCGCCGCCTAGAGGAATGTTATTAATTTGGAATTTGTTACAGCCTATACTTACGCCACTCGATATCGTCGTTAAAGGCTACATAAATATGAATACATCAGTCTGTTGTTTCGTTGTGTAGAGATAGCATAAAAGTTATGAAACAAAATTTAAGTTTTTAAAATTGTTAAAACCCTTCCAAAAGTTATAAATAATGAAATTAATTTTCAATAGTAAGGTAAGCAGTTCCTTTCATTAAAAAATAAAATTATATTAAAATGAAACCTTTACTTTTGCATTTTATTAAATATCAATACCAATTTTTAGTAATGTTTGTTTTACGAGTATCATGAATTGATGATTCCATAGTAATCTGGGATACTTTGTTTTGGCAACCAAAGTGAATGGTGATTTTTAATTTTCAAGTCGATCTCAGAAGTAGTGGCTCAGTGGTAAAATAATCGGAGTATGAAATGTCTAAGTTCGAGTCTCAGACCATTCAAATTGGAAAAGAGCCTAAACTAACTCTTTCAATTAGTGTCTGTCATCTTGTACTTATAGTACAAGGGAAAACCCTTATTTGACACCATTTGATTAGTGTGATTATAGGGCATTATTTTATTTATTTTTAATCATAAAAAATTCACGATATTGCATGGCATTCTTATGTAAGAAAAGAAAACTGGAGTTTCTCTAAACCGATATAAATTGTTCATTAATCTGATTTTAAAAGTGTGAATATGCTGACTGTACCCACTGCTGTGGCATAGAAATTGGGTGATTATTGCTTTCTACAAGTTTTGACAGCTCTACAAACGTAACTAAGAACGTTTCGCAAAGCTTTTACAAGTTGAGTGGCTAGGCTAGTAGTAGTGAAAATAAACATTGTTTTTGTTCTAGAAAAGTAAAGGGGGAAAAACAGTTGTGTCCGTTTGTATTGGTCTGGGCCACATCAATTGATTTTCTATAGAGTTCCCGCGGGAGTGAACTTTTTATGTGTTGATTCCAGTTTTGATAGGATATTATTGGGATAAGCACCTGAACGTTTGATTAGCAACTTTATTGTTGGTTTGTCCAAATCACGAATGATCAGCTGTTCAATGAGACAATATGACATTCAATTTGCTGATCTTAAAGTAGGTGATAAGTTTAAGCACTTGTATTCTTAAAACATGAATTAATAGAAATCAGAATGTATACTCTAATACATTTACAAACAGACACTGAAAAACTCACCACAGAAATGTTTATCCTGAATTCACGACCTTTATTTCAACTTTCCCTAATGATTCAATGGGTCGATTAATTGTTATTATTTTTATGAGCCCTTACTCCTGTCCTATAACACTAAAAGTTAAGACGGCGAACTCAATTATTTGCTAATCCTTTTACTTAACGCTTTCATCGCAACTACATAGTTGTCAGAGGAATGTAATTTCCCAACAAAACTCTCACATAAACTTTGTTAAACTTGTACTAAAGGGAAACATTAAAACATAGGTGTCCCACATATCGGGTTACAAGAACCGTGACTAACGCAGACATGTGGGTACATTGTCTTACTGGTATTTTATAATCGACGTTGGACAACCTCGGACGGAGAGGGAACTAGTGACCTAATAGGCTAATAGTAGTTATAATACTTCTTTAGTAAAGTATATCTTTGGAAATGGCAAGTCAAATTTTGACGTGTCCTTAACATATTTTTATATAGACACAGGTGTTCGGTATTAGGATGGTCACCGCCTGCCTACTGTTCATTTTATATTGCATCTGGGGCTTAGTTGCAACAAGCAAACACTTTGCGTATTTCTGTGTTTTTAATCCTCTTGATAACTTTATCCGAGCAACGAAGTTCAGAAGCCAGTGTTGCTCGAAGATTTTATCCCACTAGTATTTTTTTATTTCATTAATTCGTTATTTTTTAACTATTCTCAAATAGTTAACGCGACTAGTTACTACTTGTTTTATCTAACCCAAAAAAAAATCTGAATTATTTTACAGCAGTTTTCAATCAAATGCCATTAGTAAATAAATCAGCTCTAATGGACTTAGTAAAAGGACGCATTGAACAAAAACCTTAACGGATACCTATTAAGATATTCTTAGAAAAGGTTGTTGAGCTAACAATGTCAAGAATCGCATTCGTAATCATGACTAACGCTTGAATTGTTTAAAGTGAACGGGTCATCCGCTGAAGGTAACCGCTGTGTTTTGATAGAGATCGTTGAGTTTCTTGGAAATTTAATGTGTGCCAATTATCGCATAATGATGATCGTATAGCTGATGTTTCACAACAATTCATTTATATCTTTACAGCTTCCTTTCTATACATCATCATTTCAGCCTGTTACTGTCCACTGCTGAACATAGGCCTCTCCAACCGATTTTCAGTGGGACCGGTCTATCGCCACCTGCGTCCAACGAGACCCAGCAATTTTTACTAGGTCGTCGGTCCATCTGGTAGGTGGCCGTCCCACACTGCGCTTGGTGGTACATGGTCTCCACTCAAGCATTTTTTTGCCCCATCGACCGATCTTCCGATCTTCGTGCTATGTGGCGAGCCCATTGGCACTTCCGCTTACTAATCCTATTCTATACATAGTCCTCTGTTATATACTTAAATGCACATTTTAGTTATGGCGGAAATATGACCTATCCATTTGATTAAGCAACTTAATAGTATACTTAATACACTAGATTGTGACTTTGATAAAGGCTACTTCAGAAACGAATGATAACCTGCGCGTTTTATTTTATTTTTAACCCTTTTTTACCTATTTTTCTATTGCTAGTTAGGTTTGATGTTAAAAGCAGTCCCCGGTGAATTTCGAATACCTATGTAAAATAAGCTCCAAGTCATTTTACATCTTAAAAAAAAATCGCACTCGTGTCATTTGATGAGTCGCCTCAACAAAAATATCATACTTACCCTACCACACTCTCTAATCGCACCCACATTTATATTTATACGTAACCGAGTAGGTACATCACTAATTCTTCGACAAGACAGATTATTCTATAGAAAGCGACAAACAGACATTCTCGCAAACTGGTGGAAAAATCTTGCTCTAACGCAAGAGGAAATGGCGCAAGACGCGGCCGAAGCCGGAGGAAGACATAAGTCGATTAATATAATAGATTAAGAGGTTCTGAGGTTGGAGTGCAATAATGACACCAAGCTATAATATGTAACGAAAGTTCTTTAAGTAGAAGCAAGGCGGTGAAAATTGAAATAATGTTTTGTGTAGGCAGTGTTACTCCCCCTCTACATTGTGGGGGCTTAGTAATTTGGTGACCCAGGAATGAGGTTGGCCTTGGTGTCCAGTAGCTTAGCACTGCATTTGCGCGTAGGTGGGGGCCGTAGCAGTCCCCACCACATTTTGCGTAGAGAGGACTGGGGTCCAGTAGTTCTACTATACTTCTTCTATACAAATAAACAAACGATTCACGTTTCCTAAGTGCGCCACAGAGAACCGCTTTACAGCATGCCTAGGAGTATCCGCAAGGATGCCTAAATCTTCCTAATCTTCTAGAAATTTCCACCAAGAGTGGAAGGTAAGTCCACCACATTAGGCTGCTTTGCAAAAAGTGACGCCGAGGTCCTCCAAAAAAAATATGGACTCTAAATTGATCTTTAGTATTGCATGCACCTCACTTCAAAAACCCTTATTCTAAAAGTTCCAATTGGCCATTGTAAAATGCTGCTTGTGAGGTAAATTCAATCTGATCGGTTTTCCTCTCGCAATGAATGGAGACGTTGGACAGACCTGTTTTTATATAATTACGTTTCCTGGTAAAATTGCCGCTGCCTGTTATACAATGAGTGGTTTTATATGCCGTAGCTGTGACTCAATGCAATGGACGAGTCATTAAGAAATATTTTTAAGATATTAATTCTTGAGTTTTACTGTATCTTTAAGGTTTAGGAACAAAATTTCATCTGGTTCTATGTTCGAACGGTAACTAGTTTGGGTCCTTTTGTTCAATTTTTGCTGGTGTAATGTTTTTAGTTTTCTCATCGATTGGACTATTTTTTATCAGAAATATAGATAATTAATAATATATAAAGTGCATATAAACCTAAACATAATGAGATAGACAAATTGGATATGGATAGAGGAATGGCCAAGAAATGTAATGTCTTATTAGAGTCGCAAAAATGTCGTTCATAGTTTTTTTTTTTTTCATTTTTTTTACGCCCGACTGTTTCTTTTCTATTTCCAATATTTCATTTTAAAATATATAATTTCTTAAAACTTACTTACTGGCCAGTCAACCAGTTTAACCAAACACGTTATGTTCTTAACAGTCGCAATCTAATCATTTGTTCTGTTTCCTTACACCTAAACCAGGTTTATTTAATGCGAATGCCGCACAATAATTTCGCCCGTCGAGCGGCGCCATCGGAGCGGGTTGCTGTAATCGCCGACATCCGAGTTACGCGGCTGATGTGCTTGAACCGATGCACTTTTGTATTACAATAGATAGAATTTTATTTACTTGCTAGATACTGTATAGCTGACGGATAGGGCAAAGATGTAATAATAACCTATTATATAAAAATATTAATCGCAAAATGTGTTGGTAAGCGCATAACTCGACTACGCTTGGACTAATTTTGACAATTCTATTTTCAAAATGTTCGGTGAAGTCCAACGATGGAAGGAACAGAAAAAATCGAATAATTACCGGAAAATCTCTAAAGACAGTCCTTTTATTTTTTCATTACAAACGTTTTCTCACTAAAATTTTTAGAGTCAAGATTTGGAATGTGCCGAATCTTTTTGACAAGACCAAGTCTGTCGGGTCCGCTATGTATATTAATGTTCTTGTTTTGTACAAGAGCGCGAGATTCGCACTTGTAGACAACCACACCAAGAGTGGTTTGCGAGGCCTTATGTTTAATTTTAAAGATGTGTTGTTTGATTTATATTAATAAATAATAATAATAAAACTGTAGCCTAAGACTATGTGCACAATTAAAAACAAACTGGAATTGGGATAATGACTCTTTAAAAAAGGAACGGTATTTTTAATTCGACGGTTAGATTTTCGAAATACAATGAAAACGTATTTTTGAACTCAACAAATAATACAAGTTTAAAGAGAGGTACGGCATAGAAATTAATCGTTCGAACTGAAGCAGCCCGACTGGTGAAATGCTTCCTTGTTACAGAAAACCGCAGCCAAATAACAATCATTTTGGTGTTGTTGTGTTCCTGCTTCTGAGTAAGGGTTCCAGAGCTCCTGAAGGGGCCGCTATATTAGTAGCAGCAGTCAAGTCTTCAAGATAAGGGTGACAAGTCCAGTAACAGCTTTTATTATGCTGTACTTGTCGCCCTTAAGCTAGGATCTCATTGCCACTTAACATCAAGTTCTATGAGGAAAAAGTTAATTATAATACAGCGCATCAAAGTTCAGTGGACGGAATTTTTTAAATTACTAATTCTTAAAACCTGTGCGAAGAAGTGAACAAAATATGAGCCAATTGAATTATTATTTATTACACACGGGTTCTAGTTTACGCTACATAGAGTGTTGGACATTATTATCTGTCCGTAGAGTGGGCGCCGTCCGCCCGCGGCGCGCGCGCAGTAATCGTTGACATCCGAGTTACGCTGCGCCGTCACACTTTTACTTAGCGTCTGTTTTTATCGACCGTGGGTAAAATTAGGTAAAAACTCTTTCAAAAACAAGTCTTTATCAATAATTTACGACCTCCATAGCCTTTATTCGCTGTAATTAAAGTATATAATGTGTTCCTATCTGTGCAGGACGGCACTAGTCATTAATCATTATTGTACATAGCCAAAAATAAACCTTGTTTTCGTTTTTTGTTTCATTACCCTTAATAGATAGATAGGCACTAGTTTTAGTTATTTGTAAATACTTTGTTGTTGTTTATTTTCTCTTTTAATAAAGACCGACTCCTCTCTGCGGTATTGCTCGGGGCAACGCAATCATATAGGACTGTCTCGCTCGCACACTATAGGTCTCGCTCATACCCCAAATTCGCACGGGGTATGAAACTGCTCCTCCCAATAGGCGCTAGTTGCGCTCACGGAACGCAAGATATAAGTGCGAGCGAGCTCAGTCACGGCACGCTTCACTTCGCTCTACGCTCCGAGAAGAAACCCTGCAAGAAGAAGAAACCCTGCTAGAAGAAGAAACCCTGCTAGAAGAGGAAACCCTGCTGGAGCTCTGCCAGACTGCCTGGCAGAAACGACCGCAGTCAATATAGCGTTGCGTTGCGTCGCCAAATACCGTAGAGGGGGGTCGAATTCACGTTTCGTAAAACGAGTATTATTTGCCCCCTCTCTGCCTCCCTATCCCGTCGTACTGACCGCTTCGGGCCAATCCAGCAATACAGAGTGCTCCGGCACATTTTGGTCCTTCGAGCCGGATTCGTCACGAAGAAATAGAAGATGCCAGTCACCAGATCGATGTGCGGTCGAGAAGGGCGCTCGAGGCAGGCGAATGAAGAGCCCGCCCCGGCGTCTACGACCGCCCAACCGCCGCCCGCCGCTGCTTTAGGAGCCACAGAGCAGCCCCCACGAGAGACTTCCGTGCCGACAGAACAAACCACATCGGGAGTTACCGTCTCGTCGGGAGGCTGCACAGAGAGTAGCAACGGGACCACCGGGACTGACACCACGACGGGATATACAGAATCGACGCAACGCACAACGACGACAGAAACTGCGGTCACAGAGACGACCCTGACAGCGTCACATACAGAAGCGGAAGCTATGCGTCCGCACGCCGCGGCAAATACAGTTACAGGGCAAGAAGAGCCCTGCGCCGTCAATACAGTGCAGGGGGGAGGCACCCCTTGCCCCGCAGAGCGGGAAAAAAGGTCCGAGCGGGACAGGAAGTCATCCAAGAGAAGCCACCGATCGAAGCGATCGTTACGTCTCGCCCGGGCCAAGGAAGAATTGCTGCGACTACAAGTCGAACTCGCCGCAGCACGCGTCACCACGTTGGAAGAAGAAGAAGACACCGACTTCAACGACGACGACACCGTGACGACGAAGCAAGAAACCACACGTCGTGTCACCGAATGGCTTAACGAAAGCCAACCACAGCTGGCCATCGCCGACCAGCCGCACAATCCGTCGCCGCCACCGTCTCCGCCGAGTCAACCGCCATCAGAACCGAAGGGTTTGAAGAACAACAACGCTCACCTGCCTACCGCGGTGGGACCAGCAGTCATCGTGCCACAACAAGCACAGCCCGCTACCACGTGCGCCCCGCTTCAACCCGTCTCAACACCGGCGGGAGATACCGCCATTACCGTCAGACAGCCGCAACACATAGATCTCACCGAACTGGCGAATGCGATTGCGCTCGCCGCCAAGGCGGGACACCCTACGGCGATACGCATTCAAGAACTGCCGAGCTACAGCGGATCGTACCAAGACTGGCTGACCTTTCACGCAGCCTACCGAGAAACAGCGGGCGCCCACACGGACACAGAAAACGTGGCGCGCCTCCGCCGCAGCTTGAAAGGGAAGGCCAAAGAAGCAGTAGAGAGCCTCCTGATATACAACGCGAAGCCAGAAGAGATACTGAAGACACTCGAGTCACGGTTCGGTCGCCCAGATGCCATCGCACTGTCAGAGTTGGAGCGCCTGCGCACATTGGCGCGCCCCTCCGACTCGCCTAAGGAACTCTGCATTTTCGCGACACGGGTGGTGAACATCGTGGCTACACTTCGCGCATTGAACAAGATCTACTACCTATACAACCCCGAGGTCACGAAGGCGACAATAGAGAAGCTGTCGCCTGCGATGCGGTACAGATGGTTCGACTTCGCGGCGGAGCAGACTCAAGATGAAGCGGACCTACTGAAGTTAGCTCGCTTTCTTCAAAGAGAAGCGGACAGATGCAGCCCTTACGCGCAGCCAGAACAAACAACAGAAGCGACGGGGGGCCCGCAACGTAGGGCGTACCAGAAAACCTACGCCGCTACAGAACAGAAAACGTCACAGGAATGCCCGCTCTGCGATAAAGCGGGACACACCACAGCCGCTTGCAAACGGTTCAAAGAAGCGGATACCGACGCCCGATGGGACTTGGCCAAATCCAAGTACCTCTGTTTCAAGTGTCTCAAGCACAGGAAGAAAAACCACAGCTGCCGAACGAAACCATGCAACATCGACGGTTGCCCGAAGCTCCATCACACCATGCTACATTACAACAAGCGCGACGCAGAACAGAAGCCCGAAGTCGTCACCTCTACGTGGACCCCAACCAAGAATCAAGCGTATCTCAAGATAGTACCGGTCCGGATTTCCGGTCCACGAGGCGATGTCGACACGTACGCGCTACTCGACGATGGCTCGACGGTCACCCTCGTCGACGCCGACGTAGCGAGACAGACTGGCGCCAAGGGACCGCTCGACCCGCTCCACATAGAAGCAATCGCAAAGACGGAAGTCAACGCTACGGGGTCGCGACGAGTCACGCTCACACTGCACGGAGCCGCGGGGACCCAAGATATACAAGCACGCACGTTTAACAACTTACGACTCTCAGCCCAGCGGATCACCGAACGCGACTTAGCCGGCTGCGACCACGTGAGAGACATCGAGTCACAGCTGAAGTACGAGAACGCCACGCCGAAGCTGCTCATCGGCCAAGACAACTGGCATCTGCTAGTCGCCGCCGAGACGAGAGAGGGTCAGCGACATCAGCCCGTCGCGTCTCTCACACCGTTGGGATGGGTGCTTCACGGTGCACATACGCGCGCGCTAGGACAACGCGTGCACTACATCAACCACTTAGTCGACGCGGACAGCAGTATGGACGAACAGCTGAAGCATCATTTCGCACTGGAGTCACTCACCATAACACCGAAGCGACCGCGCAGCGATCCAGAACAGCGAGCGCTCGCTATCCTACAGGGGCAGACGAAACAGAGAGAAGATGGGCGCTACGAAACCGCATTGCTGTGGAAGAACGAAGACGTCGTGATGCCGAATAATTACGACAACGCGCACAACAGGCTGCTGAGTACAGAAAAGAAGATAGACAGAGACCCGCAGCTCAAACAGAAATATGAAGAACAGATGAACGCACTCGTCGAAAAGGGCTACGCGGAGCGTGCACCGCCTGAAACGACGGGAGACAGAGTGTGGTACCTGCCACATTTCCCCGTGATCAACCCTATGAAACCTGGGAAAATCAGGATCGTCCACGACGCCGCCGCCAAGACTAGAGGTGTATCACTCAATGACCACCTGCTCACGGGACCCGACCTGCTGCAGTCACTTCCCGGCGTTCTCATGAGGTTCAGACAGCATCAAGTCGCAGTCACAGCCGACATAGCGGAGATGTTCATGCAAGTCAAGATACAACCACAAGACAGAGACGCACTGCGGTACCTTTGGAGGGGCAACAAGAGAGGCGATCACCCACCGGAGCAGTACAGAATGACGTCACTCATTTTCGGGGCGACGTCATCTCCAACGACAGCCATCTACGTCAAGAACGCGAACGCGCAGAAGTACCAGCAGAGTCACCCTGCCGCCGATGACGCCACCAGAGACACGCCGCACGCGCTGAACGCCGAACACCGCTGGTTCCGGGGACCTGACTTTCTACATGAAGACCCATCCACGTGGCCCGCCGACAAACCTACGCCCGTGATAAAAACGGGCGAAGAGAGGACTTGTGTACTAACACAGAAAACACAGACTTCAGTCCGGAACGCGGTGCCCGATAACACGCGATTTTCTAAGTGGGAAAAGCTTCTAAGAACCACAGCACGGGTGCTGCAGTTCATTGAACTCTGTGGGCGAAGGAAAGAAACCGTCAGCTATAAACGGACGAGAAAAAACGTGGAAAAGGACCCCGGGTGGAAAAGGTACCCACAGAAGATACCCACAGTAAGGCGAAGCCCACCGGAACGTAAAGATGAAAACCAGACAGATAAGTACAAACCGATAAGTGCGGCCACACTCAGAACAGCTGAGGCCCTTCTCGTGAGAGCAAGCCAAGAAGACTCCTTTGGAGAAGAAATACACGACATGCGTCGCGGCAAAACTGTGTCGACACATAGCAGACTGCGCCCTCTGTCGACAGAATTGGTCAACGGCGTTATCACCTTGGTAGCGCGTATCGACGCCGCCGACAACATAACCTACGGAATGAAAAGGCCACCAATACTCGACGGGAATAACCACATTACTCGGCTCTACATGGAGTACATACATCGACGGCTACAGCACGCCAGCGTGGAGGCGACTATCAACGAGTGCCGCCAACATTATTATAATAATAATAATAATAATAATCCTTTATTTCCATTCACAATGACTTAACATTACAGAGTTCTATGACAGTTTTATACATTGTAAGTTTTTAGTACGTATAATGCAATGTTACCAAGCCAAAGTGAAAGAGCGGAACCTATACTAGGATATCCTGTGCTACAGGCTTCCGGCCCCCCTCTTCAGACCTTAAGTACAATTTTTATTTAGAATAGACTAATAAAGAAATATTAAAAACAAAAAGTTAAATAAATATTATACAAACTAATATTATATGTAGGAAAAACATACAGTAATACTATAGGAGACAAATAGGAATTTGAGTGTTGTGTGACGTTTTGGTGTGTGTCTGTGTATGTGTGTGTGTGTGTATGTGTGTGTGTGTGTTTGGAGGTTTGTATGTGTAATATGTGATGTTCTTGTATGATGTTGGGGTATATACTGTTATGATTGAAAAGTATCTTACTGACTTATTTTTAACATACTTTCAATATCCTCATATTCTTTTTTCTTTAGAAATTTCTCTACAATCTGTTTACATCTAAGATGGGTTAAAGGGTAAATATCTATCATTCGATTTATTTTGTTATATAGATAAGGACCTAAAAAAATTTGTTGATGTTTGGCGAATGGTGAATACGATTTTTTGGATTTAAATATTATGTCTTTTCTTCTAGTTTTAGGCGCATCTCTACTATTGTAAGAAGTTTTAGAATGGTAAAATAAAACTGTCTTCAGAATATATAACTGTCTAACTGTTAAAACGTCAGCATCAATATAGAGTTGCGAGGTAGAGTATCGGTAAGGTTTAAAAGCGATAACCTTTAGTATAGCTCTTTGGGCTCTTTCCACATTTAACATGTGATTTTTATATGTCCCTCCCCATGATAGGATACAGTACGTAATAATCGATTGACATAGGGCAAAATATGTAGTTTTAAGTAGTTTGTAGTCAGCGACAGATCTTAGCCGTTTAAAAATATATATTAATTTACGGATACGCTTAGCTAATATTTCTGTGTGTGTTTTCCATGACAAGGTGCAGTCTATGTGGACACCAAGATATTTTATTTCCTTAAGTTGTTCTAGTAATGTACAAGAACAAGATTCTGATTCAACGCAATTGTGAGCTTTTAACGTTAAGTCTGTCGGCTGAAGTTGTTTTAGTTTAGTGAAAGTAATATACTTAGTTTTGTCTATGTTCAGAGTGAGAGCACTTTCTTGAAGCCATTTTATGACACGTCTAATACCAGATTCAGATATATCTTTCACTTCGTCCCAAGTCGATCCATGAAAGACCAAAGCTGTGTCATCCGCGAACGCAAATATTTTACCACTATCCAATGATAAACTACATAAGCTATTAACATATAGAGTGAACAATGTCGGGCCCAACACACTTCCCTGAGGCACTCCGTAAGATATGGGATGGAAATCGCTAACAATATCTCCCATCTTTACACACTGCTGCCTATCATACAGATAGCTGCTAAATAGGTTTAGCGCTATACCTCTAACTCCAATTCTCTCTAAGACATTGAGTAGTCGTGGAATAGAAACAGTGTCGAAAGCTTTTGCTAGATCCAGAAATACCGCTAAGCATTTATCCTTTTTTTCTAATTTTTCAACAATGTATGTAGTTAGATCATTAACAGCTTGTTCAGTTGACTTACCCTTAACAAAGCCGTATTGATTTTCTGAGATTATTTTAAATTTATCCAAATATGAAATCAGTCTTTTGTTTATTAGGCGTTCTAGAATTTTGGATAAAGATGGTAAAATTGATATCGGTCTATAGTTACTGACACTATGTCTATCCCCTGCTTTATGAATTGGCTTAATCAAGGCTTTTTTCAGGGTATCAGGAAATATCCCTTCTTTAAAGCTCTTATTGCATAAATGAACAATTACTGGCACAAGACTCTGAGCTGCTCTTTTATATACTGAGATTGGAATCGAGTCTACACCCGAGGCCTGACTGTTTTTGAGTTCGTGGATTGTAGTTAATACTTCATTAAAGTCCGTTTCATACACAAAAAATGAGTTATGTAAACTTCTTTCATGGTAATGATTTTGGCAGTTAGTAGGTTCAACGATAATTTTTTCTGCTAGATTTTTGCCTACATTTGCGAAATAATTATTTACTTCATTTGCCGAGTCTAAGGGGTTTTCTTTAAGACATGAGAGTTCTTGATATTTATCATCTGTTTTAGATTCTAACTTTGCTACATTTTTAATTAACTCCCATGTTTTTTTTAGATTATTCCGGGCTTCATTAAATCTGGTTTTATTATATGAGATTTCAACATTTCTAAGTAGATCTCTGCAAAAATTTCGGTACCGTTTATAAGTGGTTGTAAGGGATATATTTTCTGGATCCTTTTTGGATTCGGAATGTAATCTATCCCTATTTTTTATACACCTAAGTAATCCAGGTGTAACCCATGGTTGCAAGAGGATTTTCCTGTGCGGTGTTTTTTTAATGATCGTATTTTTGCGAATAGTATCCGAAATTATTTGTAGAAATGATTCAGTGGCTTCATTGACATCACTGAATTCAAAAATGTCAGAGAAATCAGTATTCATTAATTGTTCATTTACCATGTCATAATTTGTAAATTTTTGTATTTTTTGTGATTTGCGAACTTCTTTTTTATAACTTACGCTAAAAATTGTAGAATGGTGGTCTGTTAGTGTAGTATTAAGTACAGCCGTCATAATCTCGTGCTCTGATTTTATTATAATATGGTCCAAACAGCTCTGTTCTCTTGTGGGAAGCATGTGTCCAGGCATCAGACCATGGAACGCTAGAATGTTATTGTAATTATTAGTGGTATTATTGTCGTCCAATATGTTGGATTGGATACTCCGCCTGCGACCGACGGCGCGGGCGATACTACACAGCTGTCTACCGTGCCGCATAAGAAAATCTTCGCCGCCTGTGCCGCCCACCGGCAACCACCCACACAGCAGATTAGCCCACCATCAGAGACCCTTCACTTACACCGGGCTCGACTACTTTGGGCCGCTAACGGTCACCGTAGGGCGTGCAACGCAGAAGCGATACGTTGCACTATTCACTTGCCTCACCACGCGCGCCGTCCATTTGGAAATGGCGGGGTCACTTAGTACGGACTCCGCGGTAATGGCTCTACGTCGCATGATAGCAAGACGCGGGTGCCCAGCCGAGATATGGTCAGACAACGGCACCAACCTCCAGGGGGCGGCCAAGGAAATCAGACAAGCTGTCGACAGGGTAACGGAAGAGGAAGCAAGCAAGAAAACCATCAGTTGGCGTTTCATCCCTCCAGGGGCGCCTTTCATGGGCGGCGCCTGGGAGCGTCTCGTCCGCAGCGTCAAGGTGGCGCTCACCGCAGTACTACACGAGCGACACCCCTCGGAAGAAGTGCTCACGACGTTGCTGATGGAGAGCGAATACACCGTCAACAGCCGGCCCCTCACACACGTCTCTGTGAGCCCTGAAGACCCGGAGGCCCTCACACCAAACCACTTCCTCCTGGGAGGGTCAGCGCTGACACCACCACACCACGACGCAGGAGACATCGACCTCGTCGGGCGCGCACACTGGCGCACCTCTCAACGCTTGGCTGATATGTTTTGGGCCAGGTGGCTTCGTGAATATCTGCCTGACCTCCAGCACCGGCGGGAGCCCCACGGCAAGGGCCCTGCAATCAAAATCGGCGACGTAGTGCTCGTCGCGGACGGCAATCTCCCTCGCAACATATGGCCACGAGGACTAGTGACCGCCGTGTATCCTGGACCAGATGACGTCATCAGAGCAGTGGATGTACGCACCAACGGCGGGACCCTCCGAAGACCCACCAAGAAGCTCGTCATTCTGCCTACGGATCCAGCCGCCCCGCAGCAGACACAGGAAGATGCGACGACCTAGCGGACGACGCACGGCGGGAGAGATGTGCAGGACGGCACTAGTCATTAATCATTATTGTACATAGCCAAAAATAAACCTTGTTTTCGTTTTTTGTTTCATTACCCTTAATAGATAGATAGGCACTAGTTTTAGTTATTTGTAAATACTTTGTTGTTGTTTATTTTCTCTTTTAATAAAGACCGACTCCTCTCTGCGGTATTGCTCGGGGCAACGCAATCATATAGGACTGTCTCGCTCGCACACTATAGGTCTCGCTCATACCCCAAATTCGCACGGGGTATGAAACTGCTCCTCCCAATAGGCGCTAGTTGCGCTCACGGAACGCAAGATATAAGTGCGAGCGAGCTCAGTCACGGCACGCTTCACTTCGCTCTACGCTCCGAGAAGAAACCCTGCAAGAAGAAGAAACCCTGCTAGAAGAAGAAACCCTGCTAGAAGAGGAAACCCTGCTGGAGCTCTGCCAGACTGCCTGGCAGAAACGACCGCAGTCAATATAGCGTTGCGTTGCGTCGCCAAATACTGTAGAGGGGGGTCGAATTCACGTTTCGTAAAACGAGTATTATTTGCCCCCTCTCTGCCTCCCTATCCCGTCGTACTGACCGCTTCGGGCCAATCCAGCAATACAGAGTGCTCCGGCACACTATCAAATTTCTTTCAAATCCCTTCATGTTTTGCGTGACATACAGCCATCCCTTATAACGTTTATAATATTCTGGAATGCGAGTGAGAATGAAGTCACAGATTTTTTCCAGAGTGCGTTGTAAAGTAGGCTATATATGTATTAATAACGGGATCCATTTATTTTTTGTACAATATTTTAAATAATTAATAGTTAAAACTTATCTAAATAAATTTTGACACAATCTCAGCCACAAGACCATTGGGACGGGAAATCAGATCAAATACATATTTTCTAAATATGCACTATACTAACCCTATCCTTTCATTTACAAGAATCTTGAAATCTTAAGAATAATCAATCATCTTGAGAGTATGAAAATGAAAAGTAAGCCACTGTTTCTCTTTTTTTACAATTCGTTACTAGTTTTGATGTAAAAAAAGTTGTATGTTTATTAAAGAATAATGTAAGTAACACTCACAGTTCGATCAATTTAAGGACATCTATAAGTTTATTTACACTTCAAAAACGCAAATTCATGATTTATAAATAGTAAACTCGTACTGCATCGCACATCGGTCGCTCCCACATACGCGTTATCACATTTACCGTATACCCACAACAATGTGTACTCGAGTGGCCGGCAAGTGGCCCGGCAAGTGGCCAGGCGAGTGAACTGGAACGCACCGAACGGGACGCGAAAGTGGCGGAGTGGCGCTGCCCCGACAATTTCTATGAAAATGCGCTTTGCTTGACGTACAATTGATAGAAAATTACTCCTGGCTACCTACGTGCAGTCAACCGGCTTTAGGGTTGACACTAAGATCATAATCACTGTAATATTTATTTTATTAGTGGTTATTTCTATCAAGAGTTGTACTCTCGTGTGACAGGCTCTGCTTCGTGCTATATCACTACTTATTTATCATTGTAAAGCTCCAAACGATTTTTATTATTTTTTAAATATATTTTTTTATTTTTCAAACAGCACACACAACATGTTCAGTCATATTTTTTAACATGTGTCTAAATTTCAATTAATGATCAAAAACACGATAGACTTTGCACTAACCTTAAGTCGTTCGCATAAAAAGTGTTAACCTTTATGTGTTGTTGACCGTACTAAATCAAGGCTTCTAAAGTTCATTCGACAAAAAATAACAGATTTAATAAACCGCTAAGATATGCAAATAATAAACAACGAAATATTACTATAATATCACTAAAATTTAATGTATTTTAAGTCATGATGTTGTTGAAAAAATTAAAAGTAAAAAGAGTTTTATTTCTAAACTTAAACTCTTATTTAGACTGTTTGCTCACACTAAAATATGTATTTCGCTACTAAACATCAGAGAAATAAGTAGCAACCTATATTTAACTATTACAAATATGATGTCTGGTAATCTTTAATTATATGTTAGTAAACAAACACCTTAAAACTGTATATATAATACTAACTTTGTTATCCTTTTAGCGAGAAAAATATTACCTTAATTGTTAATGTTGTCGACAGCCCTGCTTTTATAAGAAAATATAGTTAGTTACGTAGGCGACGCCAACGGTATTACCTGGAAAGACAAAAATAGATTTACTGAGGCGGCTAATTACGATGGAGCAATCAGATAAAATGCTACCTTAGAACTTTAAAGAGATAAATAGAAATATATATTTAGGTAGGTATTGAACAATAAATATAAACATTTAACAACATAACATAATGAGCACTGATTCTGTGGTAAGTCGTTTAAGCGCTTGTTTAGCAAAATCAATGACGCTCCTTTAACACCCAGACTTGAGACAATGTAAAAAAGTTGCTTTTTTCATATTGACCTGACTGGGTATTGAACCCAGGAACTTAGAGATGACGATGTGCGTGACGACGACGTCCGGCTTGCTCGCCTCTCGGCTATGGTGGTCGTCACCGGATCTTAATCTTGTATCTCTATCTGTCATCAGAATCTATTCAGTAGTTTTTGCGTGAAAGTATCACAACCATACATTTGTATTTTATTTAATACACCGGCAAGCATTTGTATGGTTTAAGGTTATAATAATATTAAAAATTCTACGTCTGACTACTGTTGCTCCGTAGTTAATACTGAATACATTCCAGACACAATACTATAAAAATGTTATTTCGTTTTTCCTTTAATTTCTTTTTACCTTTTTTTTACTAGTTTTTTTAAGTTCGAAAAGTTTTTAAAATATTTTCAAATACTCGTTTTAAGCGTTAGATGTTATTTTCTGTTGTTACCTCAGTTTCCTACATATTTTGATTTAATAACTTAGATATGGTTTAAAAGATGTTAAATATAAGACGGCAATTTAGCAAAGGAGCCATCCTTGTTTGTTTTAAAATGTTTTAAATGTTTAAGGTGAGACTTTGTACTTCCTTATTTGTTCTTAGATCTTGGTTTAAAGCAAGTATTTTTGTTAATAACTAATACCAAAATCCCATCAAATGCTTAATTTTACACGTACTTATTCGTATGTATAGCCGTTAAACCAAACTACATCTGCAGGTGTAATAAACAAAGATTTTATTACGACACCATTATTAAAAATAAAAGAGCGCCGATTTCACATACCGATATCTTTTCTTGTCTATCGTTAATTCATTACACATGACAATAAAAAAGTGGTCTCAGTCCCCGTCGACCTGTATGAATGGTCGTAAAAAACGTATAAGTGTATAAAAACCGGATAAGTGCGAGACGAAATGTTGTTTGCAGTGTTCCGTACGCTCAGAATTAGAGCATTCTCTTTCGAACTAATATGATTTTTTTTTTGTCTTTAAAATCTAGTGGAAGATATTACCTTGCTCGGCCAATATTCCAGTTAAGTTCAGATTAATTAATTAAGCTTAAATAATCGCATCTGATAAATATTCTTCCATAATAATGCAATAATTTAAACTAAATCTAATCCAATTAAAGTGTATACCTCAAACACCACAGTTTTATGCACAATTAAAATTATTAGTAACTTATTTAGCCAATGTAAAGGTAAAGCATTGTCATTTAATATCTAGTTATAAATAATTTTATATGTTTTTCGATGTAACGCGCATGAGCTCTCATTCGAATCTCAAACTTTGTTTGTGATAATCATGAATTAGTTTTTTTTTATCTCAAAGTTACTCTCAATGGTATAATCGAAAACCCCTTAAAATTAGCTAAATTTGGGTGATGTTCCTCATCACTAATTAAAATTGTAAACCTTAATACTTAGGAACGGAATTACTATCTATCGTTCCAAAATTTAGAAAAAAAAAATCAATTAATGTACTAGAAAGAAGAAAGGATAGGAAGACTCCATAATATTTTTTTTGGTATTTCACATTTCAATACGGATCTCTAAAAAAAGCTAGCGGTCCAGATTGACATCTATCCGTTCGTCCACCGCTCATGGTCGGTTGGGCAAAATCAGGTATTACAATTAAATTAAAATCACTCAAGAGTTACAATCGATAGTAGGGTCAGAAAAATAACGAAGGCGGTTTTTTTTGAGGAACAGGAAAGTGTGGCATTGTTTTAATTGCGCTATGAGGTCAATTAAAAACGCTCTTAATCACCTACAAAAAATACCTGTTTATCATCTTATACAATAAACATGGAATGCGTTAAGAAAATATACGGTGATAATGAAATAGCCTAATTTTTTGCCATGAGGTGCATTTTTTTTTGTAATTCAAAAATAAAATTCTGCCTCTTAAAACTGTCTAAGATTTAAATTGGTTGAAGGCTTATTAGAGATATTTAATCATAATTATTAAGATTTTGACGAAAAGTTACATATTAAAATTATTTATTATTTTATGTACCACAAAATATATTAAGCCCATTTTGTGGTACGTAAAATAATAAATGAGCATTATAAAGACCATTTTGTAGATTTTATATTATGAAATAATTAGTAGTATCTGGTTTGGATGTGGGTCGATTATGCTATTAATATCAAATTGCTTAAAAAAAAGTTCAGCACCCTAATATCCCACTGCAAAATAAACCCCTCGGTCATTGAAATTACGAAATCATTCAAAATCAATAATTCGAAAAAATAAATTTAAATGTAGTTGTAGTAAAAGTGTTTTTATTTAATACTAAAAACGTACTAACGTTTAGTGTAAGTTAAAAAATCCCCTAAGTATTATTTATTTGCTGACCTTACCAAACAAATAATTAATGCTAGAACGATTCAATTGAATCCACGGTATGCGTATGTTTCCACTCATTGTGTCCCACTATCTTAACCACTTTCTACGCTATAGGTGTCGCATTGCCCAATATCAGTGGCTTGTAGACAATCATTCACTAATTTACACTCCAAAACCGCAACCCATCAACTCTCAACTCTATAACAAAGACAATAAGATCCGAACTCAACTGGAATGTAGGACGGTAAAAAAAATGCAACTCTATATCTTAAGGTCTGAAACCGAATTAAAGTCATAGATCGATTTCCGTAGATAGCGTTTCTAATTAGGCTTGGTTCTGTTACGCAAGCGGTAGTACCGTTGTGTAGGTAGTCATTGTTTAATTAAAGATATCAGTTTCTGACAGATGGATATACAAGCGTGTGAAAATGTCTACGGTCTTTGGAAGCTCTGGGATGCGTTATCTGATCGGCGATGTAGAATAAAATGCTTGCATATTTGATCCGGCTGAATGATTGTATGATTTGCTGGCTGTGGCCGTGACTTCGGAAAGTCACGTGAACTAATTGTAGGTATTAATTCACATCCGAGTATAAGTAGAATCTTATGGTGAAGTCATAAGAGCCAACATTTTTACAGTTTACTAGCTTTTACTAACTGCTAGTTATTTCGTTCAGTCGTGTGAACTTATAGTCGTCTATAAGTTCATATATAAATAAATATTGGACAACATCACATATATTGCTGTGATCCTGGGGTAAGTAGCTTAAGCACTTGTGTTACAGAAATCAGATACAACGACGGTACCACAACACCCAGACCCGAGACAATATAGAAAAGATCGTGTCATATTGACACCCGACCGGGGATCGAACCCGAGACCTCAGAGATGGCGGAGATAGTCAAATAATAAATATATATCTATGTTCATGTATTTATTTATATATTACTCGATATCTGTAGAAATACAACGCTGCAATATATTTTTAAATGCACAGTTGTGATTTAAAAATGACACCGGCAATACAAGGCATAAAACATTTTTATGATACTCCTTTGTGGGAAACCTACACAATTTTTTGGAGCTTGATTCCATTTAATTTTTTAGCATCATCTCTATTTTTATTTTAAATAGTTGTTTCAAGGTTCAATAGAGTTCAATAGAGTTCAATAGAGTTATATTTATTTTAGAAATAGAAACTAAACAGTTTAAAAATAAATATGTAGCTAATATTTATGAATGTGATGTCAAAAATACATTTCTTTATAAAATTACATTAATTAACAATCTCAGGCTACAAGATGTAAATATTTGAGCTCTTATCCCGTTCACTTTTGAATTTTTAAAACATTATTATAACTAGCAACTGTACCTGGAATAACCCTGTTGATTCACCTGACAGTGTGGTTTTGTACATGTCACCCACTAACAAAGTCATTATACTTAGTAATTTATAGGTATTTCTCGATATCCAAAAATACCCGGTAGATAAACGAATATGCAAAAAGCCTTATTAGCCGCTATTTTCTGTTTATAAGCTAATTTATCGATGTTTATAAGAACGTCGACAAATGTACCTACACACGTATTTTCCCTGTGCTTGGGACATTGACCGCACTGTTACCACAGTAAAAATATGAATTCGGTCTGGAAAGTAGAAAGGTCTGGCTGAATTTTTAGATAAAAAATTCAAAAAAAACTTTTTTTTGTTTTTATAGCGTATTGTATATTGAAAATAGCGGTACGTAGGTATTTAATAATGGGCTCTTTTAACTTAATGAACAAAAAATAAGGAGCTCATTGTGTTTTGTTTTTTAATAAGGTATATTTTACTTAAAAATCACAGCTCACAAATACAATAGAGATGCGTTTGTCCTTTGTTTTGAAGCTAAAGACAAGCTAAATTAATTATAATCCTTTAGAATAATTCTTATAGGTAAGAAATTTTATCCTTGGTTGTTTTTTCGATGCCGGAATTTTCCAGCATGCGCGATCCAAGGCCCCGGGGATAATCCAGATTAGAGATGTAATAAAGTATTTTTGAGTCCGTAAATTTAAGTTTTTCCCCGGTATTATAATTCCGAGGAATAAGCCAGGATCCCTGGATATCAAAAACCTAGATTGGATTCCTTAGCACCAGTATATCGCCCTTAGCACGAACAAAATGGTAACTGAATAGTATTTTATTGTAACAGTTTTGTATGGCAATATCAGTAGTAGCGGTACTTATTACCACGGCAATACTAAATTTTCTATAGTTTTTGTCGATACGTAATTCATTTACCTCTTTGTTTCATCCTAAGCTTACAGAACTGTGTTATGTCTCGTTTTTCAGACTCCTGCAAATTTTGGATTGTGTTATTATTATCACATTCGAGATAAGTATGGGGATTACTCATATCGTGAGGGAACTTGCATGTCTAGGAATGAACTGTGAACTGCAGACAATTGTCTGGTCCCTTGTTCTAGGGTTATGAAGGTCAGTGCCAATCGTTTCTACGTACCGTCAAAAGCTCGTCTGAATTAACATTTGACTTTGCATCATTCTTAAGTCGTGTGAATAAGAACTAATACCGAACTGAAAGTTAACCTTGATGTGCCGTTAACAGCCCCTACACCAAATGGTACATGCGCATTTCTTAATAAGTTTTAAGTAAAGTTTTTTAAAGATTTCCTCGGAGAAAATGTAATGCATAAATAAATAAAATTGTACTTGTGTCATCTGTAGGTGATTTTTGTTCCTATGCAGTGGCAGTTCAGAAAATAAAATTAATCAGAACTAAAGAAAATAACGATTTGGAGGGTAATCAAAGAAACAGTTAGAAAAGCTAGTTACTTATAAAATTATTGCATATTTCATTCACAATTTTATAAAGTTGAACATGTGGCGTGTAAAGTTGACTCTCCTTTAAGTTTTTATAAGGAATACATCTTGTTTTTATGAGCCAAAAAATGTTTTTTTTCTTCAAGGTTTGTTTAAGCAAACAGACACAAATTAAAGCACCATTCCAGTGAGGATCTTTACCAACCAACCTTTAAGCTCATGAGCCCCGACACTATGCCCATTGTATTCTCGAAGTCTTTTATTTCAACTTTCATTCACAACGCAATTATCCACACCAAAGCAGCATATTACCATACTGTTCGCTACCTATAGAGCAATTCCGTCGTGATACGAGTCGATTTGCGAAATAACTGCTTTTGCGTAGTCAGTTATTAGAAATAACGGTCAGCAGAACATTAGCAAAACGCCTTTGGGAGCTATTCCGATGAAAGTATTTAAATAACTGATATTACATGGTAGTGTCTTGATTTAATAATACAGCTGGTGATTGACAGGCATCGGTGAATAAATTGAACTCTTACTTTATTTATGGGTTGGGTTTAGGGTTGTATGACCGGTTTTTGGGAGCAGCTTCTTGCTATTTTCGGCCTCGTTACACTTTTGCGAGAAACTAACAGTAATACCTACTATGCTGTTACAATACACGTACATTATAACTTTAGTAGTATAAGTTAAAATTAAATGTGTGTCATAAGGACGGCACAAAGTCAAAATTGTTAATAATCTGACATACCGTTGATTGTACCATTAAAATGAAAAATAAATAAACAAATGGTGCTATGAAACTAATTTTCCACGTTTTCTTTTCATTGGACACAGTTAAACAATCGTGTTTTATGATCAAAACAAAAAAATCAAGTTTTTGTAAAATTTTACATAATTTATTAAAAATAAGTATTTTATTTCAAAAATAGGTACAATGTTATTAGTACCGACAAACTTGGTGGTATGCAATGAGAAAACGACGATAAAAAATATTATTTAAGATATTTTTTTACTTAATAATATTTTAAACTCCTCCTTATTATAAAATACAAAATTGCACTAGAATAATTCAAATGTATATTAAGAAATTATGTACACATTGTGTTTTCATATCCAATTTGAGCATTACAGAAAAAGTAAGAAAACAAAATACAAAATAGTAAAATAGGAAGGTTAGTATCTACGGGACCCGACCTCTAAGCCTGCAGTGCATACTTTGTCTTATTTTTTGCTGCTATCGGGAAACCCGTTCGGCCCAAATTAAATCAAACGCGTAAAATGGGCGGTTTATTATCAGAACGGTTGTTTTCATCTAATTGACATCACAACGCTTTTAGTCAACTGGTGAATCAGACTGTGCCTGTTGCGAGCGGCTTCCGTGAGATGACATCGAGATTTATTTGCTGAGAAACTATTTTTTGTTCTGCAATCAGATCGGTATAGACTTTTGGTTCCAGTTTATTTTACGGTGGATTCTGCTCATTCAAAATCGAGAAGTAACTCGAAGCGACATTTTTGTGTGATTATTCCATTGACTCAGTTTTACTGAGCACTACGGCGTCAAAACAATGATCATATTCATGTTTTTGACTTCGGTTTTTCGTCATTAAGATTTTGAACGAGCTAAGAGGCTTCTTTATTAGGATAAAGGCATCTATTTGCATTAAGCGCATAAAAATCGTTGAAAGGTTATGGTCATAACCATGGTTGTTAGGCAAGGATTAAAGTTTTTGGACATTGTATACTACTTCAATGTGTAGCACATTGGAGTATTTTCAATTGCGACTTATTTGACTTTCAATAAAGTGTGTCTTTTATTAACGTTTCTTCATCACTTTCAATTTGTTCACAAATGTCCTTTATTTTTAAGGTCTTTTTTACACAATTTGTTTTAATATAGAATCAAAGTCCAGTTAAAATTTAACACCCTGATCTGTTTAGTATTTCCTTGTTTTTGTGTCATGAACAGGTGATCGACGGTTAAAATGTATTTGCGATGATTATAAATTCTTTGCTTTATTGACCAAGATATCTCAAAACAGATAGTTGAAAAAACAACAAACGTCCCACTTTTGGCATCAATCGACAGGATTCTTTTTTCGAGGCCAGCTATCAATCCCACCACATCTCTCCTCTTCACAAAAAATGTCTTACTTTGGTCCTCACTAATTAACGCCATTCGATATAAGTGGCGGTGGTTATTATTGCTAATCAGCTAACTGTACACACAAAAGGACAGACAGACAATAACCACTTGTACCGTGTACTTGCTTAGTGTTAATTAATACATACGTTATTGCGATGTGGCGTGGAGGTATGAAGATATGAATGCGTTAGCGGCTGGATGCAAAATAAATATGGTATTCGTGGTATTTGTTTTAATTGTTGAGATGGATGAAGCATTGTCATCGGTTTTATTGAATGACATTGTTTTAAAATTACTTAATATATAGTCGTTGAAGTCTATAAAATTGAACTTAAAGGGATTCACAGTTAACAGTATGTTCACATTTCTCGTATCAGTTTAAATCTAAATTTTAAAGAACTTTTTAAGAAAATAAGTAAACATTCGTAATTATGGCAACATCTTAAACTTATTTATAAAATCAACCAAGCCCGATCATTCATACTTCCTTAAGTATATATATTGTGAAAGCTGTTTTAATAATCAACATTACTGTAAATTATTGTTTTTGCCAATATAAATGAAAAAAAAATGATTGCGCTTGTGAAGGACTGTCGACCGAGAGCTGTGAAAGAATTAAGAAACAGCGCATACCCAAAAAACCTACAGATCAAATAAAAAGACTTGATTTAGTGTGCTGACATTTCATAGTTCACCTCGTACGAAAAACAGTAATCTAGAGTTATTATCGTATTACAAAATTATTACGTCTGAACAGGCTTCCTGACTTATTTATATAACAGAAATCAACCAAAGCTAACTTCCGAGGCTTAGCGTGATAAATACGAGTACCAGGTCGAAATGGTCAACCATACAATTAAGCACACGTAGTCAAATATCTGATACATCACAGCTTATCGCAGCCATTATCTTCAGCCGTGGTGTGAGTTGCTTAATTTAGATATCACTAATGAACCAATAGAAAAATAAATTAACAAGAAAAGAATTTACGAATATGTAGAAAGCTTGAATAAAATTTTAGGTCAAAATAGTGGTAACACGGCTATTAACAATGTTTATTCGTTTAAAATTTTCAAGTGTAAAAATGTTTGTAGGTCTCGCAATTGGATTTCAATCGAACATCTGTTTGTTACGCTCTTTCTATATTCAGTTGCTTTCAAGATAAGAGTCTATCTAAACAGTCTTTTATTTTCAATCGTTGACAAGTTCATCCTCCATTCTTTCTTGGCTGAGTGTCGGCGTCCGGTTGTCCGGCTGTCCAGTTGTCCGGCCGAGGCGTGGCACAGTGGTATCGGACAGCCGACCTAAGCGGATTAGTATCAATCACGGCACAAATTGGTGTTGCGTCACTGCTACCAGCGAGGATTAAGTCCGACATCTTTCGATTGTCAATTGAAACGTTGCTCAGTCGGACGTTTACAAAATCTGTTAATTGTCGCTTGTAAGCCCGTTTGATTTGTGTTTTTGTCGAACAGTTATATACTTAGTTCTGTGCTCATTGTGGTTTTTAACAGCACTTTTTGTCATTGTAACAGTTTCTTTTTGTTTCCCACGGGGATCGCTGCCGGACAGGTCTTTTATCATTGGACTTTCTAATCTTTTATTGTCTCTAAATCCTTTCTAGTTTTGCAAATTTTGTCCAGTTGATAAATTGATATTTGCTGCGGAAGCAGTTATTTGATGCTTAAGCTTGATTTCTATTAATAAACAGTTAATCGCTTAAAACTTAAGGAAGATTTTTCAACGGAAATTTGAAGCTTTTATTGAGCCATTGCTGTTCTATTAGCAACGAATGTTGTTCCGTTTTGTCTACTTTTTTTGTTTTATAAAATTATTAATATAGATATTTGGTTTTGTCAATTTATCATTTGGAGTGATCCAATGATAGACGTTCCTGTATGTTACACCAAGTGATGAACAGACGTGAGGTTGGGTCTGGGTGCCGCTATTGATTCTTATTTCCATAATACAAGTGCTTTAGCTACTTTAGAGTTAGATCGGTGTATATAATTTTGTCTTAATATATTCTTCATTTATTAGTTCTTTTCAAAATATAATTTTAAGACACTTAAAGTTTCCTCATTAGCCGTGACTCAAACGTTTGGACCCATTTGAATTTCTACAACTGTGCCAATAAATTTCGCACTGGTCTTCCTCAATCGTATCGTTATACCCTCTTAAGATATTACCAATCATTTCACATGAATTACAGTTATAAAAAGCCAGTAGCCCTCCAGACACGCTAGCAGCCATGGAACTCTTGTTTTGCCGTATCGACTTACATGCATCCATCTTCTGACCACCAACGCAGATCATGCCTACTCTATTAAAACATAGACAGTTCAAGAATTTATTACCACCATTCGTATTGTTTCAATTATAAATACCGAATTAAATGTTCTGTGGAGACGCCCAAATTGCCGTATCCTCGCGTCATAATTTAAAATAGCTTTCTATTGTATAGGTTATTATTTATTATGAAATATCAATAAGCTTTGGGTCCCTGCAGCTATAATATTATACGGTACTGAGGCACGCCTCTACGGTGTTACAAGGTCCATTATTTTAGTTTTCGATTTGATTTTAGATCCAACGGATGGCGAATCGATGTGAAAATTATAGACGTGTACCTTACAATGATCTTAGATGATATGTTCAGTGATGGTCAACTAGTACAATAGAACTTTCCCTGGTTAATTAGCGTGGATTTTCGCGAGAGCGCTGACGTTGTCAGTGATAACTTATTTTCAAGCAGCTTTTCGATTGAAGTTGAAGTAAGATTAAGCCATATATAGCGACTGACGACGATGAATACGAAATAATCAAAATATTATTTTATCCCCAAATAAAGTCTTAAGTCTCGGGCAATATCAAATGACCCAAAAGCGTTTGTGAAATAGGGTTTGAAATTGTTTACTGTTTATTTAAGTTTGCTTTTCAATATTGGACACGATTAATATTGTAAAAGGTGGCAAACCAATTTTTACTTTTATTGATGTGCTAAATTGCAAGGCAATGATGGCGTATAAAGCAGCCTACAAATACAGTAATTATCACTAAAAAATGCGTTATTTTGCTTCACACACTATTTAAAATTATCTTTAATAATGATATGAATTTTCAAAAGAGGTAAGTTTTATGTAGATACTTAAGAAGGCACTTTGGAAGCACTGCCTTCAAACTGATATTTTCTATGTGATTCAATTCTATTATGATGGATATCTCGAAATATTTCTAAATATCTTTAGATTAATGATCAAATCCTCTTATCTTTCTTAGCATTTTGTAGAAACGTCTAATAAGAAATCATTTATGATTTTCGTAAAGAATCTCAACCAATTCCCAGGTGCTAGTAGAAATGTATGTCACTCAAATGTATGTGTGACACACAGACATACAAAGGTGCGCGCGCGCATCTCAGGAACAGGTGTGAGGACCGGTCTTGGCGCAAGAGTAATCACCAAAGTTTTATTGTTTGTCCAAGATCCTCCATTTTTAACAAAGCCTACGTAATGAGGCAAATGAGATTTCGAAAGAGTTTTCGTGTTTATCTTGTGATATTAGAAGGAAGTGAAGTAAATTATGACACACTTTGTATTAGAATTTATTTTGAAGAATTTAGAATTTTAGAATATAAGATTTGTAGATACAAAAATAAAACTGTTTTTTTAAGAATAAATAATAGAATAGAATAGAAAATGTCTTTTTTGTGTAAACTTTTACAAAAGCATTTATGAATCGTCAAGTCAAGTAAACTACCGCCGTGTTCGGAATGTTGATTCTATCGAGAAGAACCGGCAAGAAACTCGGTAGTTACTCTTTTTACTCATAATCATATTTTTAGCTATTAGGTATTAGTGACGTTGACATGATTCACATTATGTGTAAGAAATTAATTCCAGTTATACCATTAGGTACATAAAAGAAGATATATATTGTAGCATCTCTTCAATTAAACTGGTGGTTCAAGATGTTTCGGATAGGCACTACAAAAATATTTTTTTATGTTGTGTCGATATTCAATAATATATTCGAAGTATTTAATTATTTTATGTGGCTAATCCATTTACAGGTGTCAATATTTCAACGATTACGCGGCTGTTTTGGTAATAAATGATGTTATACCTCGAAAGTAAATCTCCACTCATCATAATCTTAAACAGTGAAAACCATTCGTAATCTAATACATTTTTCACTAATCCCAAACGAATTGGTATATTTAATTATAAGGCATAGGTCAATCTTAGTATAAATAATACTTAACGAAATTTTCAATTACAGTAAAACCATTTGGTGGCAATCATAACATTGTAAGCATACTAATTTCAATATTTTTCATAACCTTTAGACCTTTCGCGCGTATGAAATGCTATTTTCAAGATAAATTACGTGAGAAAAAGATTAGTTGGCTATTTCTGTGATTAAATAAATTGGCTTCTCTTTGCCGCTAATCAGAATGGCTATTTAAAGATTTAGGTTTGATCAATATCAGCCGGCATTTAATTTTATCTGTCCGGTTTCAAATGTAAGCCTGTCCCTAATCTCGCGGTATCACAGATTAGACACTAAATTCTCGGCAGATGGCTTTTAAAAGTTAATCATCTGATAAACAAGCCCTTAGTTAGGCGGGTTTTGTGGAATCTTGTGTTTTAACGTGCCATAATGGAGAAACTGTTCAAAAATAACTTAGACTTTCAGAAACAATGTATTTATTTTACTTTAGATATTTTTTTCTAAGAATTTTTTTTTCTTTAATTATTTTTCATACTTCATATATGAGAAAAAATAGAAAAAATACAATATTTTTAGTGAAAAATAAGATACAAGATTGTGTTCTCATAGCATTAGATTAATGTTTTTTTTTTGAGAATAAATTCTTTAAAAATTATAACCCTTTATAATGCATCAAGCTTGTTTAGCTTAATTTGTTATCGACGACCCTGCAAACTATTTTCTATGATCGATTTTTAGTAAATGTTTCATTCAGTAAGGTCTGTCAGCTCAGTGAGTGTTTTCTCACAAACATTATAATTTTCAATTTGTTTTTGCATTGGTATATTTAAATTTGTAATTATTTCCGTTAAATAAGTGTCATAAAAATAGAACAGTAAATACTAAATAATAAGTTTCAATTTAATCATAATTCATAAATATTTTACATTGCTATATACGTACTTAAGCCATAAGTACACAAATAACAAAATTGTAAAACTATTATTACTTAAAACTATAAATAAACAAATACACACCTGTGCAACTTTATATAATATGAAACTAATTCAGTGTTATTATGACTCTTGAATATTAAATCACCATTTGAATTTTTGTAAAAACCTAACTCTAACAATTAAAGCTCTTCAAATGAATAATGATCAATGATAAATATAGCAAAACCTTCTCAATTATGTGCTAAACAAAATATTACTTTGGACTACACTTTAATTTGATGAATTATTTATCCCCGGACCTTATAGGTAAGGTTACCACATAAAATATTATCGAGTCGGTATTTTAAAATATTGTAATAATCTATAGGCTTGCTTGTCAATTAAAAAGCTCTGAACATCGATCGTTGAGTCGATACAAGCAGGAATCGATACATCGATGCATCGAGTATAAAAGGCCATCTGTCTTTCTTAAGTGTCATCCGATTCCTATCTCTGGGAGATAATGTTTGATGACATTATTTTTACATGTTCCCAGTGAACTCTGACCGTAAGTGCGTTGTTATTTTTAATCTATGGGTTTGTTACGTGTCAAAATATTTAGCTTATGTTGTTATTAAAGCTTTAAAATATTTCAAGCACGCGTGTTCGAGATTTATGTGAGATTTAACACTTGGACTTCGGCTTATGAAGGAGTTTTTCTTTCTCGATTTATTTTGTACCATTACAGAAACATATTCAGAAGATTTTTTTATTATGATTCTATTGTTAATACAAAGATGAAGCAAGACGTTTGGATTTTACTTAACAGTTTAATATGTACATAATAATCGTAAGACTTGAGTTATTTCATTTAAGTAACACTAGAGTTAAAGAGAGTAAAAGTAAGTCAAGTGCAGTCACAGAGAATTAGTAGGACGGCCAATAGGTAACTAGAAATAGTAAAATAAAAGGGTTTAACACGCGTGCAATACTGCGGCGGGCCGCGAGTAGGTATACAGATACAAATAATTTAATTTAAAAGGTAACATAAAAGAAAATAAAAAAAAAATGAAATTATAAATTTAGAAGGTTGTTTTGTTCAAGTTGGATATACCAATACCATTATTTTCCCTGAGAATCTTATTAAAACGGGTGTTGTGAATTTATTTACAACTACACGTGTCAAATATTAAAATAGACGCTTACTATCAATAAATTGCTATCCAAAGACTATAGAAAACAGAATTCTCACACCAAACAAATTAGAATTCAAATATTTCATCTTTTACTGCCAATCGATAGGCAGAGATGTTCAATATTGAAAGTCAAGATATAAAACCCATGGTGAATGACATTATGCACGAATTCCAATCAATTCTATTGAGAGGCATGGTTGTAAAGTGTGTGATATACGAGTGGGTAACAAAGACTGTAATAACAAGGCTTGTGTGAATAAAGTCATTTTGTCAACTGAGGTCACCAGGTTCATTTGAATATGCTTAAATTTCTTCGGTGGCTTTCTCACAGATATTTTGCTTGTATTATCAGCCCTTCATGTTATTTTATGGCTAAATTACTAACCGGCTCAAGAGTTATGTCTGAGAATCAGCTAATTCTAATCAAATAGCCAAAACTAGAAATAGATATATTGCTTTTGATGTATTGCCCGTACTCGATGATATCACAAAAATAGGTAATAAAAGCTTTGATGATGATGTTATTGAATAATTACTACCTGAGATCAATGATAGTAAATATGTTTTGAACATCAAAACTATAACTAGTTAAAAATTGATTACTACAGTGCTATTTCTTCAACTATTTATTTAAATATGAAATTTAAGACTTTCGCGTTCCTTTTTAAGCATTACAATAGGTTAACGGGTCAAAATGCGATAATTTTCTTTAATACTACTAAAAATATTGTCACTTTTTAAACCGTTACCTTTTTTAAATGTTTAATTTGTTCAAATCTACGAAGTCAGCAATAACGGTTATATTATTATATATTATTAACGGTTATATATTGCTATCAAAATCAGAATCCGTTTCATTCCGTTTAGAAATCATTGTTCGCAAAGATAGTAATTCAAGAAATGATTGATTTAGGTTCCTGTTTATCGATTTGTAGAAGGTTTCGACACACAAACAGCCGTATATCACAGAAGTTCAAACAGCAACAAATAATTGTAAATCGTACTATTATTTCAGTAGCAATAGACAACAGCATAAATATTTCTATCCTGTTATTAAAACCTAACAAGTGAAACTGCAATAAAGCTTAAAACAGTTACGATACTTAGTCCATTACTCTATATGCCAACGTATCCTGACCTGTGAGATAAATGAAACTGTGGGTTCAAGAGGGTCAAAGATGTGTGGTCGTTATTCATCTCTAGCCAACCTAACTTGACCTCCAATGTATTTGGAATGTGATATAAGTAGAGTCCTAGATGTAATGGTCAGGGTACCGCAAGGAGTAATGTTATGCGGCAATGTTAAATCTAAGTTTATAACTGAATCTTCATTTACTGTCGCAAATGCAGGAAATGATGTATGTTTAGAAGGTATTTGTTTAAATTGTTATTAGAATTCTAATAGCTCGTCAGAGCACTGCTGATGGCTTTGTGAAACGATCATTATTTATCGACCTGACTCGTCCATTGCGGACAAGACACATAAACAAGCAACCACCCAAGCTATCGCTAGTTTGATTTTAAGGTAGATGCTCCTTTTGATATATAATTAATAATAATAAGATATTATATAATAAAGCAAAAGCTAGGTTAACAATCATAATGAATACACATAGTTAGTGTTAAATCAAAACCTGAGATATAGTAAATGAAACCAGACATAACTGTAACAATCAACGGTGACGTCTAGATCTCATTACGAAACTCGCACGCAAAATTACTGTGACCGCACGCAATAACCGAAAACCGTATGCGAATTATCAACTCACTTACCTGGAATGAAGTGTAATGCGGCTCTGATGAACGAGGAAGCAGCGAGATTGCAGTTTACAATGGTAATGGTCGCTGGCCACCTGCTAGAGCCAATTGCTTGCATGCTCGGGCACAAATTGTTTTCTAGTTTGCTGTTTTCATCACTTTTGCGAGTGATTTTGATGATTACGTACAGTTGAATTGGAGCGAGATAGCATTTAATTCGATATATACGATGACCCTTTCTAAATACAGAGCGCATAGAAAAAAATAGAGAGTAAACGGGTCAATGCCTATGAGCCGCGCGAATTTTCTTATAAGCCTTTTTCTCATTTACACAAGTATCAAGAATAGACGAAAGCAAAAATTTTGCAAGTCGAATCAAGGTAAAAAATATGAAAAAAAAATAACCCATAAAATTTTGCGGTAAATCAGCGCTATCTACGTTATCTGCTACAACAGCCTCTTCATTTAGCTTACACTCCAAATCTTTGAAACTATGTATAAATACTTTTGAATTCTAGTTTCCGCAAATATTTCATCCACTTATCATCGAAATTCAATACTCAATCGTTGGTACTTCCTAAACATAACCATGGCTAATCATAAATAGTTAAAGCCATTCAATATTGTTAAGCTCTAGGCAGGCTTGCAATTTTCTCTAGCAATGTTCTTTAGCCAGTCATCCCAGCAATCAATATTGTTATTATTCGTTTCCTGTTGTTATGTGGACTCCTCATTTGCCCAGCATCCGGTTGAATCAGCTTTGTTCATTACTACTACAGTAGATAAGCTTTCGTGTTTTGTCTTAAGGATATCTTTTGTATTTATTATTGGTAACAAGCTGTAAGAATATTGCCTAGTGCTTATCTAATAAGCACATAGATAGATGCACTTTATTGCGTGGAAAATTTACAGAAATTGGTTTTATAGGGATAAAGCCCAATTTCGATGGTCTTTTTGCTAGAAAGCAATCTCTTCTAGACAACCTTCAGGTAGAAGCAATTTTAGACATAAGTAATGCCTTGATTATCTAAAATAATATATAAAAAAATATACGGTCGAATTGAGAACCTCCTCCTTTTTTTGAAGTCGGTTAAAAAAATTCTTAAAAAAACATGCAATATTAACATTTCTCAATGCTACTGCCTTTGCCTTTAACTGAAGGTTGTCTAGAAGGTATCGCTGCATAGCGATAAAATCACCTTAAATGTACTTAAATTTGTCTGTTGAAACAATTGCTGTAAATATTTTGTGATATAATTATAACTTTAAAATTGGGCTAGATGGAATCATAACAATCTTGAGGTTAAAAAATAAACAACTATTATGGTAATATGTAAAGTACATAGTAAGTACTATTAAACGACAAAGTATTTTTTATGCTAATCGTGTTTAAAGGCGTTGAAACTATTCGCATATTAAAAAAAGTAAGTCGACAAGTCCTACACCATTCAAACTTAACAATTTCGTGTAATCTTCATAATAAAACACTTATCTGATCACGAAAATCAAACCGATTACATTGCAACCATTCATTAAATAGAGGATCCGAGCTGTCATCAAGTTCATTAACAACTTATTAAGTTACTTAATTTCCTTCTGACTAATCAACTTTACAAAGAGAATTAAATAAATTATTTATGGAAAAGTTTAATCGATGCCTTTCTCACACTCTGGGACTGTAAGTGTATAGAGCGTATACGATTTCCATATAAATTTCCTGCATTAACACTTCGAAGAAATCTATTTAACCAAAGTGATCGTTATTCTGAATTTATAGAACAGTTTTAAGTTGTGTTAATGGTAATTACGAGAACCAATCAATGGGTCTACCGAATTTAACGGCATTTACAGCGAAATGTTATTTTCTACTTCTGTAATATTTTTAGAATTTAATTAAAATTAGATGTGTGAGATATTTCTTTTAGAACTATTTTGTTGGCTATTATTTACATTTTAACAAATTTTCATAAATTACAGACAATTTGAATGTTAACACCATTCAGAAATAATTTCAAGATCAATGTTGTGAAGAAGGACTCTACCTTACATTGGTCATATTTTTTGCAAATTTATTATCTTTTTGGTACTAATTTAGTACTAGAAAGTTTATTTAATAGTGTATTGACAAGTACAACTGTGATGTCAAGGTTTTTTATTACTATTTATTTTATAGTGTAGTGATAAGTACAACTGTGATGTCAAGGTGTGGTATCTTTATAAAAAATCTATGAAGGAATCAGTTTATGACAGGTATGTCAAAGTACCTGAATTGACTAGCCAGAAATAAAAATACCGATTGAGTGTCCACATTGCGTTAAAGTAAACGTATTCTATCAATTCTTTTAATAAAGTGTCATTAAATTAATGATTGACGGTAATCATTTTGCATTGATACATAAAATTCGTAGTCTTCACTATAACTCATATTAGTAGCGTGTGAAAAGTCTGTGCAAAAAAATACTTTCATAACAAATGAGATCCCACGGGCTTCCGCAGTCAGAAGCCAATACACATCAATACCTGTCCATTTGTCCTAACCGGTTGCTAGAAGAAAGTTAGAACTTGACACAGTAGTTAATCTTTAGTTATTTTATAACCGAGATGGTTCTTTTAACAAAAAATACTGGTTTCACTGTTAGAAATCAAACGCCTTTGATAAAGTACTATCTTCCGCGAAATCTTCTACTTTTTCTCGAAACGATTTGTCTTCAAAGCCGACGAGCTAGTAGGCATTTATAATTTTACGCTCAATTTGGAAAATATGAAGGACGCCTTTGATAAAGCGATCTAATATACGACCGTTAGAAAAATTTGATTGTCAGATAGATACATACTAGTTTAAACCTTTTATTTCGATAGAAATCTGAAATGTACCTGAGTAAGTATACAAGAAAAACCCTAACTACTAAAGTCAACTTGTGGCATATAATGTAATATTTTGTTATTGGGGTCCGCTACAAAATAATTAAAAAAGAATTCGGCAGACAATCACACCATGCTTTCCTTTTTCTTTTAATACAATACCCGAAATGCACGGATCAAAGCCAATAAAAAAAGTTACCTGATCAAGAGTTAAACCCGATGCCTTTGACTTTTGGTCGCCTCCGCAGTCCTCATGCTCTATATACATAACCAACGCCAATCTTTGAGGGCAAAGTTGTTCGTAAAAAATCATTACAAAGATCAACGTTAACCGTGGCAAGTGCTGCCCCTTCCCTTCGAAAGCTTCACGGGAAAAGGCTAATTATGCCCGAACTTGGCCAGTTTTTTCCCTGTCGGAACTCAAAGGCATCGCGGCGTCCCTTTGCGCCCACGTTTGTCATTTGACAGTTAACTTCTTTTTTTATTCGGTTACGATTGAGACATAACAATCGAGAACGGCTGATTGAATTGTTTTGAGAAAGATAAATTGCGTCTTTTTGTTTTAATTAATGGGAATGTATTTTGACGAGCCATTCAGCACTGAGCTCAATTCGATTGTAACGGGAGTGGCAGTTAAGCAGATATTTTTAAAGCCAAGCGAAATTTGATCTAACCAAAATTTTGATTCGGTTCATTTTAAAATACTTACCTATCACTTATTTTTGTAAAAAAGCACAGTTTTTCGTCACTTACATAATATGATAGGAAGTTTGAAAGCAGTCTATCCAAACGTCAAAATTAGATTAATAGGTTGAAATGTATTGATACCATACAGTCAAAAGCATGTCACAGTAAACTTTAATTTCCATATTTCTTTTTATACCCTTGAAATTAGGGCTTCTGTTTCTATATGAATGATTTTTTTTAGAAATTACTAACGACGACGTAAAAACATTTAAAACTATTTTTTAGTTAACACCATTTGCGATTGCCCTTTTAAGACCGGCTGGAAATAAATTTCTTATTCTTCTTTCATTTAGATTTAAGATAATTTGCAAAAACACATAACGTGTTAAACCGGAATCGATAGAAATCAGAATCCTTTAAACAGTGTCGTCTCAAATAACTAACTGAGAAATTTCCTAAATAAAACGGAACCATTTTTATAATGTTGTTTTTCTTCAATTAATAAACAGGACTATCTGATTATTGATCCACAAATCATAAGGTTATCAATCAGTAGCGGTTGCTGATTTGAATGCTGCTGCTAATTTCTCTTCGTTAATTTATAGCAAGTGACCTTTTTAATTAATTAGTAGGACTGATATGTTAGATAAATCAACAGAGTCGACGACAGGTGATGAAGTCATAAAAGAAAATGTGGTAATACCGTTTTGAGGTTAAAATGTTTGTATCTCTGGAAGGGGTTTCTCACTGAGGCACTCTTGTGAAATTGACATTCATATTTTACGTTCCATAGTTAGAATTAATATTCGAGTCTTGGTTCATGAATTTAATACAAATAATATTACTTTTTAAATTATCTTCATGTTTGCTTACCAGTGGTTTGTTTTCAGAGGAACGTGAGAGAGAAGAGTGATAACTTTCCAACTTATAGCATTTTAAAATTACGTCAACAAAAAAGAAGTGACGTCAGAATGATTAAATTTAGCCTTTAAAACCCACCTTCGCCAGTTATTTAATTCAAACCAAACAATACCTTTGTCTAAAGTTTTTCTTATTAAGTAAACTTAGTTTAATTAAATTTTGCCAAAATACAACAGGTACTGCTTCAAGGATCGATATTCGGTATATTTTAAATATACGAGATTTTATTCGTATTTTCAACTTTGTTTAATTTTGTAAATAAAGAAATAACGTCTAGAAAATATTAGATACTCTAAATATGTATATTTTATAAATTTTCCTGTTAAGTAGTTTTGAACAAACGTTTTAAGGAAAAATAAACAGTAATCTTTTATAAGAGTATGAAGTAATAGGTGTATGAAGTTATACTCTAACATTCCGATTTCCGGTCGGGTCAATTTGGAAAACAAACTTTTCTAAATTGACTTGGGTCTGGGTGTACTGGAATGACGCCCCCATTTAGTATCCGTCGTCTGGTACTCATAGAACAAGGGAAAACCTTAGTTTGAGACCAGGTGATTAGTGTGATTGTCTGGCGCATTTATTTATTTATCAAAACAAAAGCCAAATTATTAATGTAGACTACCAGTGAGATCCAAACTCAACCAGTTGCTAAGGTTTTACGGCTAATAAAATCGGAGTGCGACCGTTCAAATTCACTCCCACGCGGCATCGGGCATTTTTGAAACAATAGACCGCTGTAACATGTGACATTTGACAGTCGATTCGATAACGAAGCTTGTTATAAAGTGTACGTCACTTGATATTCACACAGATACTGTGACTTACACTTTTTGTCGCGGTAATGGATTGTGTGGGCTTAAATTGTTTTGTTTTGATCAACTTGACGCAGATGGTACCGGTGTTAGATACCAATGATGTGATTTTCAAATGTTTTGCAATGTTTGTTTCCAGTACTTGGTTTAAGTTTAATTTTCTTAGGCACAAGTATATATCCTTACAAAAATTTTAGATCTGGGACAGGAATAAAAGTATATTTTTATTTCGAAATTTAAGACAGATTAATTTCACTGTTTAATTATGTTAACCTAACATAAAATACTCAATAAATTTCCCTTCGTTAGACGTACCTACGTTTGAAACAATGAGAGAAAATATAATAACATTTAAATTGGAAATACATTATGTAATATACAATAATTACTCCCTACATGTGCTACTCATACTAAAATATTACACCATTAAACCATTAAAATTGTGTTATAACCAAACTAATACATAAACTCATCTTTAACAGTGATTTTTAAAAAGCAAACTACATATTTTAACCCGTAAATAAACTCTCTGCATGGCCTACGCGTTGACTGCTAGAGAATGCCCCTAGCATTATGTCTACCTGTTGTAATTTTTTGTGCAATAAAGTTTTTAAATATATAAATAAATAAACTTTTCACAAGTATTACTTATTCAAGTGTCGTTAAATATTATATTGTTCATTGAAATATTAATAAAGTAGGTATTCTGGAATGTCAGCAGAAGTGCATAACTTCTCTTAATATTTCTTACTATATTCCTAAGTATTACTCCAACTCATAACACCAGCAATTACCCATTGTGATATTAATTGTTTCCGAGACGTCCTACTGCGTGTAAATATAATGTCAGTCAGTACGAGTGATGGACGAACGTACACAGCCTCTCACCGTTTTGTAAGACGAAAGCAATGGGGTAATAGATACTTGACTAGCTGTTTATAGTGCCCGGATAGTTAATGGTATGTCGGAGTTCTAGGTTCGATACCCAGGACGACCAAAGTATGTTACGGTGTTTTCGAATATAGCTCGGATTAGTGCTCATCAATCCACATTTGGCAAGGGTGGTGGTTTGAATATTGGAGGGCTTTATCCTGGCGAGGAAATTAATTTCATGTTCTGTTTTACCCTCATTTCTTCTTATATTCGACATAAAAAGTTGTCCATATTTTAATCCAAGTTTTGAGCTATATTTGAGCTAAATTTCATATCTCTTATTTAAAAATAATAATTTTCCATGTACACTTTCAAGTGCGGTATTATCCCTATGACCCCTAATTTTCAAAACAAAAAGTAGCCTTTGTCCGTTCTAGTGGTTCAACGTATACCTATACCAAATTTCATCAACATCAGTTCAGTGGTTTAAGCGTCAAACTTTCGCATTTATAAAATTAGTATGGATAAAAGAACATCTTCAAAAAGGAGTCTGCCATAAGTCACCACACGGGAGCCACAAACGACACGTTTCCCTCATAATTTCCACTACTATTTACCCGGCAATTGTTTAAACTTTGTAGTAGCCGCCTCGACACGACTGGACCGTCTCACAACAATTGTAATCCGAAGTCGTGGGAAACAATAGCTCAATCATCGTAATGCGCAAGCACCTGTCGACTATGGTGATAGTTCCCACATACCAGCCCATCTTTAACACTTAAGCAACCATATCTTCAACACCAGAAAGTTCAAAATCGAAAGATGATTACGTCGTTGTTGTCCATACTACAGTCTACTTAGTATGTTTTTTCACAATTTGCAATTTCACACTATCCAGCTGCTTTGTTAGTCTAATAAAGGTGTTTAATGAAGTTCATTTGGTAAGCTTTTATGCGCTGCGAGACAACTGATAACACATTTTATGTATGTTTAAATCCTAGTCAAGTCAAAGTTCAATATTTCTTTATTTAAGTAGGTTATGTAAAACACTTTTGAATTGTCGTTGTCGAAGTGATTCTATATCTATTTTCTATATAGATTCGGAATCTAACCGGACACCGGTAAGAAATGTACCAACTATCGCTGCATTTAACCATAATTATATTAAAGAGAATGTAAAGACCCAAAGTGTATCTCGAATTTATATCATCACGTTACTTTTACGAAATAACGTAAAGACACCCCCACCACTTTCATACGCACTATCATGGTAAATTTATATTTATTTGTTGCAGCAAAAAATAAGATTTGATTGTATTTTAAAAACATAACTGACTAAATGAATTGACTTATTGTTTTATTATCGGATTATCATCATTATTCAATATAGTGGTAGTTTAACCCAGTGTTTTTTCCAAACCTTTCTTATTATGAGCATTACAATTCTGCTTTTATATTACAGCAAATTAATTATTAACGTTTGACATTGATTTAGAAAAAAAAAAACGGTTTTGTTTTTTTACTTTAAAAAGGAACTCGCTAGTTTATCGTGTCTAACAATATAATGTAATTACCATCGAGTTTAAACAGTACTGTTTGCGGCTGTCTATCACTCTATCGGGCTCTCAACACGTCCATATCACACGAGAACAATACGTCGGGCTTAAGTGATGATCAATCGGTGCGCACGATTCATTATTTACTCTGATTTGTCTCACGTTTTGTCTTGATCGATCGGGAGTTTAAAGGTCATTTTGAGTTTTGTTTCGTGATACTTTTAGTTTACATTTGAATATAGTTACCTAATCAGTACATAGTATAAAACAAAGTCGCTTTTTCTGTATGCCCCTATGTATGCTGAGATCTTTAAAAATACGCAACGTTTTGTATGCGTTTTTTTAAACATAGAGTACGATGCATGACGAAGGAAAAATCCATACATATTAGTGTACAGAAAAGCTGAACACTTCATTTGTATTTACTTGTACTCTTGCGAAGCTGGGGCGGAAGGTAGTATATGTCTAATGAAATGCTGTTTCATTAGAAATGTAATTATAGAAACGTAAAATTTTGACTATATATTTTTAAATTTTCGAATAAAGCCTCTAAAATAGATTTTTTTACATATTGAGATACGTTGAATACGGACGCGTAAGTTCAAACAAAACTTTTACTCTTAAAAACTGTCTTTATTTATGATGTCAACTGAATTTGGTGTTAGGTCAGAATTTCCAAACAACTGAACGTAAATAAGTGAAACCTTTTTTCTTTTGTTGTGTTCATGTCTTAGTTTGTAAGAAAATTAAGTTAGAAGATTGACAGTAGGTACTCGACAACTGCTTGTAATTGATAAAACGCTTTTAAGCTACCTAAGCATAACAACTATGCAATTCACGATTTTAGTATGATTCTAAAATACGATCAAAATTTAAATGATTACTGTTTAAAAGTTGTCATCACTGTAAATGTTACCACATATTAAAATTGTAAACGTCAGTGATTTATATCGAACCAATTAAACTGTAAAAAACTGCATAAATAAATATTGGGTCTACGCATTGAGGGTTCCGAATGTTTTTAAGTTTAAATAAGTTCGACACACGATTAAAAGCAATTGGTATGTGGCTTGATGGTAGTTTAAAAAAAAACACCCAAAGGTTTGTTTCCGATCTCAGTTTTGCAATAGTCAGAAAAAAACCTGTTGCAATCAATTTATCGGTGTTTAATTTACGATATTTTATAAAATGTCTAATCAAGTTAAATATAAAATTTGCCACGAATACCATTGTGAACTTATTATATTATTTGCATGTAAGTTAGGTTAATAAACAAATATAAGAATTTTTGCGTTGGTATCCTAGTTCGTAATTTTTGCAACGGTACTCTGAATTAAGGACAATATTATACGAACTAATTATTATTCGATTTCCTATGCACATTTAGTGAGACCATGCAAATCGTGTTTTTTTACCTTCAGATAAGGTCGGCTTTTTTACTTCGATGATACGATAATCGTGGCATATATTGTTCTTTAAATATAAAGTTCACTGTATTTATTTAAAATTTACTTATTGAGTAACATGATATTTGAAGCAATGTCGTGCAAAAAAAAATAAGTCGTCAACTTATTTTGCACAGAAAAGTACAACAGACGGACTTATTAACTCTAGTTCCCGGTTTTTACATATCTTTAACTTAGATGATTTTAAGAAACTTAAGTAACAATGACTTTAGTTAAACAAACTGAAGCCAATTTTTTGAGAAATAAAAAAAAACTTGATAAAGTATTGTTAACCGATTAAACTATGTATTAAGATGATAATTCTCACCTGACCTGATTTAAAAGTAAAGTGTTTTTTTTTCGTTTGAAGTAAATAGTATAGCTTGCTGGGTAGTAGAGTATAACTTTGAATCAATAGAATTGGAACAAGTTCAAACTCAGACTCAGGGCTTGTGCCTATTAGTCAATAGTCAAATCTTTTTATTAATATAGAGTACATCAGTAACACTTACGAATCATTTCTATCATAATCAAATGATGCTTTTTCCGGTTCAGAACCTATAACTGACGAGAACATATCGGCAAGAAACTAAATAGTTTTTGGACCGTACAACGTTTAAAGTAAAAATATATTACGGTATAAACCATAGCAATCAGCTTTATCACTGACTCTGACCAAATAATTTTCAGGTTTTGCTTGAACAAAAAACAAGGCTGTATGTAAATATATTAAAATACTACGCGAATACGTGGTTTCATTAAATAGTATAATATAAAATTATACAATAGTGCAAAGGCACATTATCAGGCCTAGCATACGCCCCGCGATTCAATTTTACCGCGCCCTTAACAAATGTCAAAATTGATTGAAGTTAGTATGTCAGCTGCTGATTGGCTGAAAACACGAGTGCGGTGTGCTAATAGCCAATCAACAGCATCCAAACTTTTGTTGTCTCAAGCGAGAAATTGGTCGTATTGCGCATGCTATGCCTGGATTATATAATAAGTTGTATATTGATCTTTATATATAGATTAGCAGATAATAGAAAAAAAAATGATTTCATTTACCTTATTTCACTAGAGAACTTTTTTACACAGCAATCATGTCGCCAAGATATATAACATTATCATTATAACGCGGAAATAAATAACAATCATACAAACAAACAGTAAACAATATAATTTCAAATCAGCCGTATAATAAAACACTTTAACCATATAAATAATTAAACCACCATTTTTCTTATGGCAAAACTGACAGACTGATAAATAGCGTCATTTCTGTGAGTCTCAATAATATAATTACATTGATATACGATAGATAAATACGTGATGTTTTCCTTATTGTTGGTAATACAATGGGCCATTATGGACTAAGCATAAGCTTACTTAAAGGCGCCTACATATTGGCTCGTTCTCTGTTGAAAAGTTCTTCATGACATGTTAATAAACTTTTAAGCACGATCAAAAATAATCCAGACTATACATTTTGGATGTTTTATTTTTATAGTGCTTGACGCCGCACTCAAAGTACGCAACTTTAAAAATTTTAATTATAAGTAATACGATAAGTATGAAACATATTCGGCAGAGGGCACTTACCGTAGGCTAACGGGTTGATACAGCAGAAAATTTCATCGCCTACGATAACTTGCGGTCAGCTCAGTTGGAAGAGCAGCACGCGCGATACGTGAAAGTCGTAAGTTCGATTCCCGCAAGGGGAGATAAAATGTTTCTGTTTCTTTATAATATACACTTTGGACTTTGCACCGCACTTATGTCGTGGGAATAAGGTAATGTTTACCTTGACGTCCTGTTGATCATATTGATACCATCCCTTGAATAATGGGTATACTCAATACCAAGAAGATACAACGTCCAGGCAGATTTCGATGATGGCGGTCAATCTCTATTTTTTATCTCTAAAAAGGCTTAATCGCCTATGCGATTATGTCCCTAGTTTTAAAACTAATTCTTATCCTAATTACATTACTTATATCTCAATCGTATTAGTTTGTACAGCGTCCTGGCTGAGTCCGATAGGGGCTCAGGGCGGCCAATCTTATTGAGATTAACTACCAACAAAGGAACATCACGCAAGAAAGCAGAACATTTGTTAGAAATGGGAGTTAATCATTGGATGGAGTTGCACGACCCTAAAATCCTCTCGACCGATCGCCACTACCATACAAGGATAGTACGTGAAGCTATTGAAATCAAAAAGTTCAAAAATTTCAATAGAGATGACGGATTTAAGTTATCATCAGCATGGAATCCAGTGATTAACAAATGTTTACCGCGGTTAGAACGATCGAAAAGAATTCCGGATACTGTCAGTGTAGAGTGTCGAAGTGACTTCAATAACATTTTGTTATGTGAGAATGTGAGGGTGGATCAAGATTTGCAAGATCCCCGAACAGACGAAGGCGAGCAAGTCCAGTCAGCTCGTGACCACGGTTGGTGCAACCTAACCGAAACGTCGGGCAGTAAGTAGTTCGTATTAACTACTAAATAAAAATGGTGTCGCGTTTCGACCCGTTAAAATATTTTAAAAACCTACAAAGTACTTAAGGCCCGAAAGTATATATGGAACTTATCAGAAGTATTGATGGAGACGAAACATCGATCTACTATGAAAGCACCTCAATACACAGACAAGTGAGTAAACATAATGGCATGTTTACAATAGTTGAACTCACGATCTGGAAGTGTTATGAAATTGTCTTGCCTTTTGTTGTTTATCAAGATATCTAGAATTTATAAACTAATTTATTATCAATTGTTTTCTGATAGCGATAAATACAAAAGTTTCCGGAGTCAATGGCTAATCTGGAATTGTTTTAAATACTATTAATGCTTAAGTCATGGTTTTGAATTCTGTGCTCGAATCCATAATGCTGATTTTATCGGATTTAAGACTTTTGAAACATTTAGAGTCAGAGATAAGAATTCCATTCTGAAATATTTTAAAATTTAGTTATTAAAGTTACAATAATATTAATAAAAATCTAATAGTCTGAAATCATTATTTCACTATTCTGAATTAAATGAGAATTAGTTGTTGTTATAATAAAGTATATTAAAAGTACTTGTTGTTACGCTATCGAGTAGTACTTTGAGATTTAACTTATTGAGATTCATAGTAAAAAATATTTATTGTTGTTTTTTAAATATTTTTATCTCATAAAGTATAAAGTATTACACGGACGTCTGTGACAATATATAACTACATAATTTTATTATATAAATACTATCTAATTAGTATTTATATAATAAAATTATGGTAAGGTAATTAAATAATATTGGTTATTTTTTTTGTCAAATATATTTGGATAAGAACGCTTTACTTATCTGGCTCTGCTCAATTATTTCTAGTGCAAATATTCAGTCACCTTTTCTACAAATCCAGTTAACAACTCGTTTACGTTCAATTGGACATACCAAATCCAGTCATAATTGTCGGAGTTGTTTAACATAAATAAATAAATCAGCAAGGAAATTGACGAAGCAATCCGATATGAGTTTCCATTCGTTACCGGCCAACATAAGAAACGCTCAAACCGTAATTCTAATAAGACCATTAGCTCAAGTCCTAAAAGCGAGTTAAGTTAATTTACAAATGGACACGGCATTTTAGCTTGGCTGCTAAATATGGCGGCACTGTCACTTCGTTTCGGACAAAAAGTTTTATTGAAATAGGAGCAGCGCATACGAAAATGGTTATTTTATTTTTGCGTGTTTAGTAATGTTAGATACAAATTAAACGGAATACTTGAGATACTTTATTAAAGTTTTAACGCATGTGTAATGATAATTATGGTAGACCGTATGACACTATTAAACTACTATACTCGTTCGGTATTCGTAAACGGAATGAAAACTTTGGCAATTAATTAGAGAAATAAACACACTGACATAGAAACAAAAGAAGGAAAAGAAGAAAACTTAAAAGTTCTTAATTATAGAAATAAAACCAAAAGGCCTATGGAGACCGGATCACAGCAGTCGCTATTATAATTGAAATTAAAGCTACTCATCTTTGTTCAAGTTAATTGTTGGATGATAAAAAAGTATGAAAAAAAAATTTATAAAATAATGAATGTCAACATATATAGGTTTATTTATATAGGTTGCTTTTAATAAATAGTTGTACCAACAAGAAAATTAAAAATATGCAATAAAAAACCGCAACAAGAAACTTGCGTACACCATGGTCGAACCAGGTTTAATAATAATTGGAAAACATTTGAAAGCATTCATTAGTTGTGTGAGTACCTTCCACCACTTTCCCGGAAACAAAAGTCAACATTCAGGCAGATCCTCAAAATCTTACATCCTAGACGCATTTCTTCGTTCGCGACGTCTGTCGACAATCAGCTAGGTTTTGCAAGAAACCGACGCATGCCCATAGACGTACGAGCCATCTAAAAAGTGGCTCGCAGCGACTAGCTTTAGGCCTCGTCTACACAGCAGAACAAATAGGCTAGCATATGGCCTTTTAAGCCTTTTTTTAGCCCCAAAAGGACTGCTTTTTGGGAACTAGAAAAACAATGCTCTTTACAAATGAGGATGATGCCACCCCATGTATGGCTGCTTATTATCAGCTTCATAAATAGGTTTCCAAATATTATGTTTGATCATGACTGACCCGGTGAAGCAATAGTATCCCCATCCAGTACAAACGTTCAAATTAATGTATTTAAGTATAATAAGTAAATAAATATTGAAAAACATCACATACATTGCTCTGATTCTGTGGTAAGTCATGTGTTACAGACAACACCTAGACCCGAGACAATATAGTTCGTTTCCCATATTGACCCGATCGGGGATCGAACCTGGGACCCCCAGAGATGGCGCGATGCTAAAGTCTAGACTGCCCGCTATAGAGATGGTCAAGTATTTATTGAGGTACCACTATTGGTTTTGGTTTAAATAACATAAGTATTCATGCTACTTATTCTGGGATTGGGTCATGTATAGGGGGGATTGGGGTAGTCCCACACGAAATAGTGCGTCAGTAAATCTCCTTGACGATTCAAACGTGAGATGGCAATTATACCAATATAACAGCCAACGTGAAATCAGGATCATATTCGTGGCTCAAGAAATAATCTAGATGAAGAGCTGCCCATTTAGGCTATTGCTACCGTGTACTCACAGCTTTATCTAACTCGATTGTGCATGCGAGCAGGACTACTATTCCGTGACTACTGGTATTAAGTATTCGAATCACTTGCGACTCGCTTCAGGGGTTGGGTAATACGTTTAAGTACAAAAAGGAGATATAATAGTTAATGTGGTCTCTAAAATTAATTAATTGAAAGTTACATTTAGAATAAGATTTTATTTTCATAAAATTTTAAAGTTAATTTCATTATAAAAACTCTTGTCTAATCAAAGTCAAATTAATATTTTTTATTCATATAGATTACATTAGTAATACTTATGAATAGTCTCTATATAAAGCAAATAAAGGTTCTTCTGGTTTGGAACCTATAACTACAGAGAAAATACCCCTAAGAACCTCAGTTGTTTTTTTACAAATAAAAACTAAACTTATTACTAATTTCGCACTAAGAACACAATTAGTTTGTCTATTGTGTTCGTAAGTACGAGTTTTTAGACTATTTTTTAATTATTTAATTTTGTTACCGCCAGCCTAAGACTATAGATAGGTATTAATAATGGATCACCGCGTTGTATGTAACTGTTTACAACTTCATAGATACTAGACCAAATTGGATAATTATTTTCTTTTGTTGTGTTTGTATGTACCTACTTGTCTTCTGTCTTGGGAAGGCTTGTAAAAAACAAGAAAATTGACCGGGACAGTACGCATGTGAAGCAACAGGCCACTACAACAAAATAAAAACAATGGCCACCTGCTGGATTATAAAGGATTGTCAACGTGTTAAAGTTGAGGAAAATTAAAAAAAAACTTTTGATTAAAATAAGATAGACTTAATTTAAAACAAAAAAATATCAAAAGCGGATTTGTGAGATCTTTACCCAAAGACAAGATAATTTTTCCAGTAACTCTATCACTGTGTTATTGAATTTGAAATAATAAAAACGAGCGCTTATTTGCATTTGTTGCTAGAATAACACACAGTTTAGTAAAACATTCAGCTCTTCAATTTATAAATAAAAACACACTATACTACTAAATATTTATCAACTCGGGATTTAACAAAACTAAGACAGTTATTTAAATTCTATTTTAAACATTTAAAATAATTTAATGGGTCAAAGCGCGACACCATTAGTAGTAGAACTATTATGATGACTCTAATTTACTCGTATGTTCCAAATTATTTAACACAAGGATCAGAACCACTTTCATTAAGATTTAAACAAAAACAAGAACAGTAATAGTTAAAACTCCCGCAGATCCATCAGAATCGAAGCCCCGTAGAATAGATGCAGTAATAACTACTGATAATGGTCGTATGATGAAACAAGAAGTTGATGAGAACACTGATGCATTATGGTCACGTAAAAGTAAGATCTATGGACCTTATTCGCTATAGCAATAAAGGTGTTTGCAATTTAAATGTCAGTGTGTGAAACGGAGTTTTGATCTACTCTCAATTTATTGTGGTTGGAAGAGCAAAACATTGGACGCCAGATCAACCTCTGTTAGGGCCACGAAATATGTTTTTCTTAACTAAGTAAAACTGAGTCAAATAAAGAAATAAATGTGCCAGTGAATGACACCAATGAACTAGTCACAAACACAAAAGGTGTTCCCTGATAATATTATTGAAACTACGGAGCGTGGTTGAACTGAAAAACGTTTATTGGTGCACAGATTAAAAAGTTACATACCCACACACAGATAATGTATGGTTTACATCAAAAGGATACTAGATGTCGCTGAGGCTCTCATATCAATTATTCTATTTTGTACAAATTACTAAATTTTGATAATTTGTACAAAATTCACATTGTTAAATATAATCAACTATAGTGTCATTTTGATATTTACACAATTTCGTTTGTTTAATAAAGTTCAAATAAATAGTTTTTATCTTAGAATAACAAACAAAATAACAACGTTCTTTTTGTTTCATTAAATAAGATCTCGCTAGGCTCAAATGGAGTCAAGTTATAGTGATAACGTTAAATAAGATCTTTATTTCAGTAGAAAAATCTTCGTGTGCAAACAAATCCACAGCTATATTTTCATAGACATATATAATATACTATTAATTAATCGGTGTCTCTATAACTACTTATGGTTTTTATTAAAATGCAAAAAGCTACTGCATCGAGAAGCATTAAAAATATATATCGAACACGTTCCACTTTAAAGTACTTATATTCGAAAAGCTTTTATGCGTAAGACAAGAACCTTAAAGCAGGCATAAACCGATATTAAAACATGCAATAAGTACAAATAAGTAAAAATCAACTCTGGATCACAAACAGAACAGAAACTAATAAGAGAAAACGGACGGCGAATAAGTGTGTATTAATAATAAAAAGGCAGCGGCTCCTGCGCGGGCGCAGCTATCTCCTTTATGAGAAATTATCGGCTTAAAAGTTTTTAAACATAGTGTTTTGTAATAGTATATGATAATAACGAGAGAGTATGGTTGTATGGACATTTGACGACCGCCGTAGCTGAAAGGCAAGCGGGCTAGGCTATGAAGTTCTTGAAGATTCTCGGCCAGGTGAATATAGAAATACGAACTTTTCTATAATTTCTCGGGCCTGGTAGTTGTGATACTGTCGTTTGTTATTTTAAAATAAGTGCATAAGGTACTTACCATAGAATCAGACAAAATATGTGACGTTACTCGATGATTAATATTTATTTAGATGCTTGTTTTTACTTTTTTTAATGCCAAATCTGAATTAATTTGTAAAAAAGTTGGTAGCTAATTAAAGTTATAAAATAACATAGGACTTGCGGCTCTAAATAATAAAAAAAAATGTGGCTTCGTAGTAGTAATTCTGATACTTCGTATTTTTATATATTTTTTTTAAATAGAATATAAAATGTCTCGTCATTCATGACAACATCATTTATAAATCGGCAATTTGAACAAACAAAACTGCTACCGCATTTGAAAGGTTGCATTTATGCAGAAAAACCAGAAATACACTATTTAGTTACTCTTTTCATAAATTGAAATTCAATATGAAATATCCCATAAATAACAAATATATTGAAACATTAACACAATGAACTTTAGGACTAGTATAAACTTAGTATAGACATTTAATTAATATTCTGATCCTTTTTTTTATGTTTGGGCAAGTTTTGATCTCAGGCACAAAGTTGAAATAACTTAGCAAAAGGCGCTTACAAACATATGTTATATAATTGTACAACTATTATTTTATACTGTACATGATTTAACCTAAAATACGTTTAATTAATAAGGACTTCGGTGGCGCTTGTGAAAGTGCAAAAAATCCCGAGTTCGATTGAAGGTTCGTTCAAGTTCGGCAATTAACTTTTATATATTGGCTTGGATATTAGTGTAATGGGTTGATACCCTTATTTCTTATAAAATACTTTTGTTAAAGACTAGTTTATTGATATGAGACTAGTAAATCTAAATACCGTATTTCGTATTTATTTAAATCGTAAATTTCAATCAGATTAAATACAAAGTCATGAACAGAACAATTACGTACTTATTTAGGGAACTTATTCCATTTTTTGCGTTTCGTCGCGTGAAATATAGTTCATTAACATTTATTTCAAGTTTCTCTTGCAAATTATATTATTTAAAGAATGTGTACAGAGCCTTATTTTTCTTTTCCGAAAACACCCCGCAACTTATTATTAAAAATGCCACCTTGCGAAACACCCGCTCAAAACACATTGTTAAAGAATTTATCTCGCTGTGAACTGTAAACCTATCATTACAATACCTGTTCCAACACTCGGACGCGGCCGTAATTGTGGAACAAAACTCGCAAGTAAACTGAGCTAAATCGGTTATTGGTTACTTGCAAAAATGTTCACATGTGGCAATGAGCGAGGTAGCTTAAACGTCGTACATTCTTCTCTCTTGGTTTAATTATGCTTTCTTGCTTTCTACATTATGGAAACAAATACATTTCTCAAATAATGCTCTTTTAATCTTCGTTCAGTAATTAAGATTAATAGCGTTTGTTATACCTATGTTCCTAGCTGCTAACTTCATTAATGCTAAAATTCTGCAAAATGTATTTGAAATTAAAATAAAATAAATAATAATAAATAAAAATACTTTATTGTCTTTTTAAACTACAACATTTGTACTTAAACTATCTTACGCTACACAGGAAGACAAAAGGAAGTGGTTCAGCTAATGCAGACACTAGTACTATTGTTATTTATTGTGACTTACTTGCTCTTTTCAGCTCTATTTATTATCTTTCAGCTATGCTTCAGGATAAGCATACGTAAAATAATCCTTAGTATTCCAAAATATGTAACTTTTATCATCACTGTGAAATATGCCATGATATGTTAAACCTAGTATGAAAAATATTGTTAAGAACAATCCACTGCAAAGCGTGACAAAACACAGTTAACGCTCATTTGTTTTGCTTCGCATTTTAAATATAGAAGAAATATATCAAACCAAAAATATGACACGCGAATGTTATCGGCGAGGTTTCAATTTACCAGTTCGATTATCGAAAAGAAAAAAAAGGCCGGTACACCTTCCGTGCGAAACGGAACGCGAGGGGGCGGCACGCAACGCACTCATTTTCCACTTTTGTTCCTTTTTGGGAGTTTGAATTTCGAATGTTTTTGTTTTTTCATCGACCAGTGCAGGTAGCCAGGATGTTTATTGTTTTAATAGCGTGTACAGGTTAATAAATAGGCTTGTTTTTAATGGCCAGTGCTGAACAAAGAAGTCGTACTGCAATTTATATTGCTTGCTATACAAGCGCAAATTGTATGCATATCAATCTGTATCTATACTAATATTATCAAAAGAAAAGATTTGTATTTTTGGATGATTGTTTATATTAACGAAATATAGGAAAAAAAATCGTATTATTATAGCTTTGTGAAATTAACGAACTTAAAATAGTATGTAGTTTTTAAGTATATTTGTTTCCGGCCGAAACGTATTTCAAAAATTATTTTGGTATTTAAAAGCTTATTTATCCTTGATTAATATAAGCAATACCACATTTTTTAATTACTAATTAATTATGTCTAGGGTCTTTTCTGAAACTCAGATAATAAAAATAAAAAAGAAGATGTAACAAAGTATCTTTACTATTATTACCTTTAATTTTATTAGTGGGTACCATGAAACTTCTAATCGGATATACCTAAAATCTAAATAAAAAATATGACTATTTTTGGTCAATGGTTGAATCAAATATTGAATTTAATTACTTATATAAAAATACGTAATCTTACTACAATTGCAAAAGTTAATTAAAAACGTCGTAGCAAGCCTGCGTCCGTACAAAAGACATCAACGTGCCGCTTATAGAATCAGTTCATTAATTGTTGGTAATTAGCAGATAATTGCTATATTAATTAAGCTAAATTTTACAATTTATAACAAATAATCATACTACTTATTGGTGGTCTTAGGTCCTCGTTAAAACATATATAATATGACTGCTAGCTAACAGATATACTCATTGGAATCAAGCTCACCCAAACCCAGGTAAACTTGGAAAATGTTGCTTCTTCGATTGACCTGGATTCAAACCCGAGACCATTGACTTCGTGTGTAAGTGAATAAGTTTTAATAAATAAAAATGGGTTCCATTTAATCGAGAATCATCAATAGGTTGGGCACAATTTTAATAAGTGAGCCACTTTACTGAATGAAGGGTTGTGGCTCAGTCAGTATTCTATCGCCTAAATTTATAAAAAAGTACCAGTTAATATTAAAAAAAAATATTTATTTGACAAGATCATATTTAATACATTATTCTGGTCTCAAAAAGGACGGAGGCACTTGTGTTACGGAAATGATATAATCAACGAAGGTATGATAATATATTTAATACTTTTGTAAACCTCAACACACAGAACAAACACAAATAACTATACGTATGCTTGTCCTAAGAGATAACTCACTTTTGTAATTTAATTTAAGTGTGAGAATAAATTATTTTTATATTTTTTTTTTATAAGTACCCATCCATCATTCCTATTCACAAAACTGAATTGGATTCGAATTCGTACTTTATATCTGTCTTAATAAGAACCATTGGACAGACACAAAACATATATCGTATTGGAATAATTTATGTCGTTTGTAAATCAGTCCTTTAACTCAACAAACAGGAGCGGGAACTATTGTTCAAAAGAATTTTATTTTTATTACGAAATACCAATAAAACAAACTAAGTATTTTTTATGATTCTTGTTCATGTATTATAAAAGTACATAGATTGTACTCTTCAGTTAAGCTCCTTGTGATACATGACATTACGTTTAACGGTCGTTTCGTTATAACAAGACAGTTGCGTTTTTATTAAAGTGCGTTCATAGTTTTCTTTGACTTTTTAACCGACTTCAAAAAAAAGGAGGAGGTTCTTAATCCGACCGTATATACTTTTTATGTAACATAAGACGGGAACGCGGTTGAACAGGATAAAAGTAACTTATGCCCGTTTCCTAATTTTAAACTATATTGGTTCTAACCTATGTTTCAGCAAAATCGGTACAGCTTTTTGAGATTTAAACAATATATCTAATACGACTTCCTTTTATATAGATGAGAAATTTAAAAAAACTTGGGCTGAGCCTCAATAGACTAACATAGATAAATATACGAAACACGCCATAAGAAACTGTATTTACATCGCAATAAAGACGTAGCTACTTCGAAAGACCAACAAAGCCTTTTCATACTACACACAGCTATCTTATACCTAGTACACACAAACAGGACAATCCTAGTGTTCATGCATTGCATCTCACCGCAGCTTTCATTCTATTCCAGTCCAGTTGCCATGGTTACGAAACGACACGCATCGCCGGCCCATCGACAGGTTGTAACAAAAGCCTTTATCTCAACATAGTACTATGATGTTGCTATTATAGTCCTTATAAGCCTGGGAACAGATCCGTGAGCCGACATGCAAAGGTATTGAAACAGAGAATTGGCTATTGGTGGGAATTTGTTTTGTAGTTGAAACGCAATCTTAATTAGTTGTCTTAAAAAGCATTTTTTGAATCAAAGAGTTAAACGGGTCAACAGTGGATTTTCAGCTATTTGTGTCTAACTGCTCCCTAGCCTCACTCAACTATAGTAGGCTTTTCCCTTTAAGGCTGGTTTAGTAGATGGTGTGCAAGGCTGGCGCCCTTAATGTCAGAGCTGTCAAATGACTTTTGACCAGGCTTAACAACTAAATTGAAATATCAGCCGAGACAGCTGAATGTGCTTTCAAAGCACGATTTAGTTTAGCACTGTCAAAACCCGTAATGCCAAATAAGTGTGAAAATCGTAGTGTTGTCACTACGTAAAATTATTCGATTAGAAATATAGGCTAAAGGTACTGATTTCATCAAAGAAATGTACTAACTCTCACCGGTGCACAGTTGACGTAAAATAAAAACTTTCTTAACACTTGGCATTGGTGGAACCACCGCGATGTCAAAAAACGTACGTACTAATTTTGAGTAATCATTATTGCTCGCTGAAATACACAATGCCTACGGCGTCCTTTTTCTTGGTCGGCCCTTGAAAATAAACTTTTATTTCAAAGTCGTAAGTAGCCTAATAAAGGCTACTTACGACTTTGTGATTGAGTATACACAGTTGTTATCACTTCTGCAATGTTTGATTAGAAGAAAAATGAAGTCAAGCCCCAACTACTTTGTCAAATCAAATGTGTCTCATCACAACGATTATGCTATTTTTGCGATTTTCTGTTCGTTAGTCTTTGGTTATACTGAGATACTATTCCTTTCCTATAAGGCTATTCAAATAAATTATTTGTATTTTCTGTAAATGTATGATATTTTTACACAGATGAACTCCGTTTTTATATTAAAACGCTTTCGTCTGCTTCTTCTAATAGTTATGCCAATTTGTATTTTGGTCTAGGTAATAAAAGCTAGATGTGGAATGAGTATTAGTCATAAGGGTAAACCTTTTTACATAAGTTATAATATCTTTGTATTATTTAAAAGGCATACACTCAAATTGCCAACAAAATTGTAGATATTGTTTTTTAAAAGTATGAGAGCTAATAGATACTTAATAAAACAATAAGCGTTTCATACTAGGATCTTCAGCCGACGGTATTATAAATGGGATATAATTTTAAACAATCAATAAATTGAATATATCCATTGAAGGAAAAAAATAACGTAAATATGCCATATACCCTGAAAATTTTAGATGGAATGTTGTGTAGGTATTGTGGAAATTAATAGGTATTTAAAACATAAAAGAAAAAACAAACGTTGTCTGAATAAAGTTATTAAGTTCACATACATAGATATAACCACCAAATACCAACCCAATAAATACATATTTCATATGCATATCTGTCATTCCTATTGGTGATATTATGGTTGTTGTGTTCTTGTTAAGATAACCGTTTGTTGTTTTCAATTATTTGCAAATATTTCATTTAATTTAGTTTATAAATTACCTCGTAATTTGCAAAAAACAACTAAACCCCAAACCGATTTCCTTTAATACTACAATGGTATCAACATACCATTATTTCTTTATTATATTGTATTATTATGGAAATGAAAATAAAGTAATTGATAGTCAACCTTACTGATAAGAGATAAGAGCTATATCAATGCTATAGCATATGCTTTGATATAAGCTTCCATCCTAATTTTAGCCAGCTTAAATTTCATATGGTTTTTTTTTAGTCTGAACTACTTGCAATCTTTGTTTTCTAAAACATAGCATACTGTTAAATATATGTTTCGCACTAGTTTTCCTTGATATCCTTCTAATAACGTAGAACAGTATATTCTAAAGCATACAAGAGGTTTTAGAAGTGAGCCTGTGAATTCGCAAATGTCGAATTTAAAACTAATCAGCTAATGAGCACCTACCTTAAATCTCTAGAAGTAAACAGTTTCTCACTTGATGCCACTTCATTGAGTTAATCGAACCACAAGTCACATAACAATGCACATACTATTGTATATTAAATGCACAGACCACAAGTGTCCACATTTATGTCAAGTGATACAAAAAAAAACTGTCTAATCTGTTCATCAGTCCACTTAGCAAGTTTCTATTCCTACCTTACCTAATTTTCACTTTCTACAGAAACTAATTCGTCAAGTTCATTATAAAATAAAACACTTTACCGTTACTTAACATCCACAAAATCATTTTTCATACAAAAGTCCATGGTGTTAACTTGGCGGAAATTAGATACATCGCGAATAAGGGCGCGTACGCACATGAGCGGGTAACAACCTGACCATAAGCTTGCGTCTACGCAACTGAAATCAACCTTGCAAGGCCCACTACACGCGTCCCGCTCTAAACCTCTATTTGGCTCGCTCTAGCGGGCATTGTGCCCGCCGACTGGCTCACACAGCTCAACAATAAATTACGTATAGGAATCTAATCAGTTTAATAGATGTGTGATTTTTTTCTAAAACACTAACCGCTTTTAATGGCGCTCTGTGATCGTATACAAAAAAACACCAATTATTGTAAAATGTTTGATGTACAAAGGATTCCGCTGGGGCGATACAATCGTTTACGGCAAGAAAGCTTTAACTCTGTGGTATATAAGGAAATCGCGTTAGTATTTGAAAGAAAACTTGATTTAGAGAAAATGGCTAGTAAAAATATTGTTTCGGTTATTTCAAAGGTATACATTACTTACTTTTCGCGACTGTTTGTGTTTAAAAATGTGATGTTGGAAATGGTTGATGCAACGCAGAAAATTAAAAGGTCCAAAGGATTTGTGGAGCGTTCGGTAAATATCCTAAAATATATAGAGTAAGTTAAACATTTAAAAAAATATCTTGAAATGCTATAGTTTCATTCACTAAATAGTTATTTGCAATTAATTTAATGTGTCTTATTTTATATTTACTTTCTTTAAATAAAAATTGCTACTGTGGTTAAGTAGTCCTAGGTTTGATACCCGGTTTTCTGTGCTTGAGTGAAGTATGTTTATGGATTTTGGGAACATTTTGGTTATTGGCCACCTATTTAGCACCTATTTAGCAAGTCTGGTGATTAATCCAATATATATATAGTAGTATCGATAACTTAGTTTCATAATGGAGGTCTTTGCTTTTTGCCACATTAATAATGCTGATCCTACTTTTCTTGAAATAAATTAAATGCTTAATATTTTTATAATAGTAAACTACATCTTTGAATAAAATGTACCTATATCTTGCCAAGTCTATAACTAAATAGTCGATACCATTGTGCAAACATCACTGTAAATTACGACATACTAATATGTTTAAATTAAAAATACAGACCAAACCGTAACACGCAATATTATTGACCTGAAAATTTTATTTATAGCTTTATACGTGGTTTAAATTACCTTTTGCTATTACACACAATAGTTATAAATCATCAATATTTACAAGTCAGCAGTAATGTATCAATCCAGTTTCGGTATCACTCTGGTAGGGTGAGCGATTTCAATACTGATTGCTGGTATCAGTTTAATAATGGTTTAAATCTAAATTGATGCAATTACCACTGTAAGTATAATGATTTACTGCAGTTTTATTTAGCTTACGGGTGTATAACAGAAGTTGGTAAGAAAAAAATATTTGGGAAAATTGATTTTGAGGTTTCACGGTTCTTGAAAATAAAAACTGGGTTATAAGTATTGTAAAGGTTTAAAATAATGTAATAAGTATTGAAAAGGAATAATTTTACTATGTGTACGACTCTTGATCAAGTGAAGTTGTATTTTTAAATCAGTTTGGTCTGATTTTTTAAGTAAACCTATTTGATATTATAACCAAGGGCTACTACATTCGGGGCTTCAGATCAGTGATAGAAAAAATATAATTGTAATTTTGCACAAACGTCTATTAATAGTGATTTATACTTCTTTATATTTTACAAATAATTATGATAACAACAAAAAGGTAGTGAAATGTTTAACAATTGTATTCATTGCCGCTGCATACTAAGTAGCGTCTCGCCCAACGCGACTGACAACTAATTCTCGATGTTTTATGGACGGCGTTGTAAACAGTCTTAGCGGCCAAGAAAATCTCATCATTGCCTCTTTTTCCCTCACAATATTAGCGCGCATAAATGCCTAATTACCGCAACAGTACACGATCAACGCCTTTCAAGGGGAATATTACAATTTGTAATACAATGCGCGAAGGCTCCGCGGGCCGCGGCAAAAACTAGCCGCGCCCCAAATGGTAGCTGTCACCCGGCTGTTGACTCGAGGTTCTTGCTGCGCGCCCCGTTGTTTGAATACGAAGGGTACCTGCAAACTGTATATTGTATATTGTGTTGAGTATACTTTCATAATGACTGAGTAAGAACACAATGATCCAGGTAGATTGTCAAAATACAACGAACGCTTATATAAATGAAAATTGATGATGAACAGCGCATCAAAGTTCAGTGCAGGGGTGAATGTGCAATGAAGTGACAACGAAATTTTTAAGCAGTACAGTTTTTTAAATTTTTGTTTACATCATAAAATACAAATGTGTGCCTTTTATTTTTTGGTTTCCTAACTGGATAGAATTATTTGGATATAATCGAAGTCCCTAATCAAAACATTACTATATTTCGTTACAGAATGTCTTGCCTATACTCTCATTTTTAAAATCAAACATTATGTAAAAGTCCACTTAGCGTCACTCCTTGTCGTGTTTGCCTAAACAATATTCTTTGTCGGGTTTTCATCTCTTCCAGAGTTAAGGCAGCCCTAGAGCCTCTGAGTATTTGTCGGAATGATGGAAAAGGAGTTGACGGGATGACGCTCAGTTCCGGAAACACAGGCAAAGTTTTGATTTGAGATGTGACCTGCATTCACTCTTTGACTCCTTATTATATCCACTCCACAGAGTACGGAAGAGCTGCTGCAGCAGCGGAGACGTGAAAGGGAACATATACTCCACCTTCGACAGCTCCTATCTTACCTGTTAAAGCACTTGTAATACAGAAATAACGGCACCAAAACACACCCAGAATAGACTTAGAATTAAAAATCGAAAACCCGTTATTTAATTTAAAGTCAACGTTGCAGTTCAGTTTGCCGCCCGCCTAAGCATCTTTTTTAAATGTTTCCACTGTAGATGGACAAAGGATCTCATTAATGTTACTTGCAGTTTTTGTGCGCATTACTAAAGATTTCCTACTCACGAAAGGATACTGTGACAATAGACTCTGAGAAAACTATTTTCAACATACATACATATCTATAAAAAGTAACATATAATTTCATTGCGGCCTGCTTCTGGCGACAGGAAAAGTGTTTGCACTTTTATGTGAAATTTATGAAAGCGTTATATTATTTCAAAATTGATACATGCATTAGTCATATTTACACAAAAAGCAATAAAGCTTTTTCCGTAAGCCTATAAACAGATTTTTATCAATTATGTTCCTCAATACTTTGATGTATTATACAAAATCATCATGTTTCAAAATTAAAATAAATGACCTTATTTTTTCTTATCTTTTTGTTATCTTGACATCGAGGAAATTATTCAATTTTGGCGTACAAGGTGTTTAAAATTACTTTATCCCTACTTTATTATTATAAATGCGAAAGTAACTCTGTCTGTCTGTTACGCTTTCCCGCTTAAAAATACTAAATGTCATGATATATTTGGTGCCAAATATTTCATAAAATTTTATGCTTGATAACCAGAGGACGGTATTAGGTAAATGTATTTATGTACTTATATTAATATCTTAAGATGATAGAAATATAGTGGATATGCCTTTAATCCCGAGATGAATTTTAAATAATAATATTTTAAATTTAGTTATTTGACAAACTAACTGTGTGTCTTAGTGCAAAATTAGTAATAAGTTGAGCTTCCATTTGTAAAAAAAACTACTGAGTTTCTTGCCGGTATCTTATCTTTAGTTATAGGTTCCGAACCGGAGGTAGCTTTATTTGCTTTATATAGAGACTATTCATACGTATTACTAATGTAATCTATGTGAATAAAAAAGATTGACTTTGACTTATACACAATTTGAATCACTGCACCCGCGATTAATAAGCTTATTTTTACGATAATGGATGTCTGGAGTTGCATAATTCAATTCGTGCCACAAATGTAACATAAGTGCCTTAAGCGCACACGCGCTATATAGGTGCTTAATTAGGGCATATGTAACATAGAACAACATAGCTAGTTATTAAAAAAGAAAACAGCGGGGCTGTGAGGCTCTCTGCCTATCGAAATACACTTTATTTGATCACGCGGAATTATCCATTAAAAATCCCAAGATCCATATTAATACAACATTTAATTGCAAGTACATCAATAACTTTACATAGTTCCATTATCTAAAATGTATAACTTCCTGTTTTATTTCTAAGTGCCTTTTGAGTATGCCCCCCAAAATACCAACACTCAAACTAGTCCAGATAGTTTTATTTTCTTCGATCGACTTCACCAAGAAAATAATGTGAGATGACCACATTTTGTGTATTACAAATCCGTACCACGCCATAAATGAAGTCAAACTCAACATAGATATTGTCTTATGTAATTGAGTATTTACATACGTTCAATGACTACTTTTAATGACTATGTAACTGTTTTTGCGACTCAAAATGCCTGCCCTCGTTTCCTAGGTCAAAAGCGTAAGTAATACAAAGCAACATATTTCCTAAAACATTTCATATTCGGAATAGCTAATCGATTAAGTAGTAATTCAACATTTATTACCACTAAATCGTTCATCCGTTGAAACTAAATAGGCATAATATAGACGTTAATTAGGGTAAGAAATACGCCATTATCTGTGGTATCTACACTCAATCAATGTTTTACTTAAATTAATAATCCCCCTAAAATCACCCTGACAATAATTTTATTACTCAAGTCGCAGCCATGAAAAAGCCTATGTGGTAACCGTATAACTAATAGTAATTAACATATGCCTAATTAGGTTTCCAAATTTCTCAATTCCATCTACTAGCTCATTAATCAAATTAGCAGTTATCACTAGGACATCCAAAAATGGCAAATCGTCAAATTTGAAGTGCGATTTTTCGGAAATGCCGTTTGCCTTGCACTGCCTTATATAGATGGGTTGGCAAAAGTAGGTCGCTTAACCGCTCTTGTAGCTTCGTTATAAGGACCATAATAAATGAATAAGGTGAGCGTACTATTGTGAATTATTGCAAAATAACGACTATTCACAACATAATTCCTTTCTATTTTATCTGCGGACGAGAATAGATAATCTTGAATGTGATTATTTCTTGCGTCATCCTGTGTACCAGGAAGCTGGTTTAGATAAGAAATGACATAAAAGCTTGAACCTGGATATTATTACCACATAGAAAACATGGGTCATAGATTCTAGAATTTTTCTAGAATCCCTATGAGCCATGTTGTCTTTACAATAGTGCGCAGGACTCACGTGTCATGTAACTTATTTTTTTACAAACAAGTAAAAAAAAGGTTATATTACACGTCTTTGGCATTTTTACTTTTATTACCGTACTGTCATTATCTTAGTTCAATAAATGTCGCACTATTTTCCACCGGCTTTTCATAGCCTTTAATTATCTTAATTCTAAAAAATACTGCATTTAGTTAATCTTTCGGTCGTTTTCAGATGGTCTATATTTTTGCTGATAATTCGGTGTACCCATTTGAAAAAAAAAGGTAGATGAAATACGCTATTTTACAAAACGTTTCCGGAAATTAATGTTAAGAACAAATGATTGTGTAATTTAGGCAGTATGAATGCTAGGAAGTAATCTCTTCCAGATAACCTACAGGTACCGGGAATTGGAACAGCCAAGAAATAATATAAATGGAGCATAGATACAGTCTTAATATGCTTGTATTTTATTTGTTACGTTTAAAGTTCAATATAAAACTAACTGACTAAGTCACATTTCAGAAATAACTACCCTCGTCATGCATTTATAACAATTATTTGCAAACTTTTATGACAGACATTCGAACTAACGACTAACTATTCTTTGTTTAATTATAAAGATTATGTTTGTATAACGATATTTATTTCAAAACAGAACTCCCATTAATAATTCAAATCAATTCACTCGTAAGAGATACAGCTAATATGTTTTTGATACACAAGACTTCTTATATCGGGGCTATAAATTTGGACTTTCCAATTATTCAATTGTTCAACATCCATGTAATTTTTATGGCCACAACCGTTAAGACAGTAGACAGAGATTAGGGGACTATAACAAATTATTATCGATTTTTATAACGATCCGACTATTAGTATTAATTGAGTTCGATAGAATCTTCACAAAGTTTTGCTACACCGGACGCAGTTCAAATTCTTCTCTCGGTAAAACATGACATCACGAATTGGTCTGTGATAAAATGTTGGACTGTTAATTTTTTAACACAAACTAAATTTTTGGTGGGTTACAATTATTTATGGATCTACTTTCGAGACGGATCCGAAAGAGGAGTTTCGTGATTGACCTGGAATTATAAGTGATTTCTTTCTTAGGAATTGCAAAAGTTTTCGTAACGAAAGATTCGAATTTGAAGACAGTTAATTTTCATATTTTTTTATCGTACCGATACCTTAACAATCTTGAGCTTCTGGTTTTGACTTTTAGGTCTAGTCAAGTTTGCTGGAGATTTCTGGGTTAAGCTCGAGTTTGTCATTACGACCCTACATTTGGCTACCGTTGTAATTAAGCTCGGATCCATTGGAGTAACGATCGATGACTTGATTTTAACCTTTGCCCTGACCGGGCGTTTTGTGATTCAATCTTTTGCCTGGCCTTATCCTTGTATTCTGATGTACCCTGTCATGACTTTCCTGTACCTTGTTTTCTTACCTTTTCAACTCCTATTTAACCCCCTTTGCATCAACTACCTTTCTCATTTTCTGTAAAACTTGTTTTCCGTGATCCCTCCTGGTCATTTTAGGTGGTTATCATTTGGCAATGTAGCGCAGCTCCCGCTATCTCCCGTACCGTATTTGATACTGGTCTTCACCACCATTTTCCTTAGATTCTTTATTTATTTTTCGTTTTCCTGTAGGCATTTATTATTTCTCTTTCGGTGAAACATAAACCATAATTTTAATTGGTTTATGCCATTTTCCTTTTTTTGCTCCGCTTTAGTTTGGATGACGGCTTCTGTTTTCCTTGGCGATCCTTGTCCTGCCGTGAGATACCTATTAATTGGCTGATAATTACCATTGAATAATTTTTAATTATTCAACACAAGCGACCCGCGCCGGTTTCACACTGGTGTTTTTATGATATCGCCTCTTATGTTCTAAAATAAGGTACATATTATATATGCATGCATATATAATATGTACCTTCGTTTAAAACTAGCTGTTAATTAATACAATCTTTTTAAAAAATGCGTCAAAATCTACTCAGTGGTTTTAAAGTTCTAAGTATACATAGGAACAGACGCCAAGAAACGAATTTGTTATACTCGTACTATATAATTATATACTATACGTATATTTGCCATTTAGTACTTTTATTTTATACACTTAATAATTGAATTCATTTATAAAAAATATCTTGTCAATTTCAAAGCGGTATTTGTATTGTCAGCTCAAAACATTTCCCACGATTTCCCCGCCGCCCAGAGGTAAATCTTTTAAAGACTTTCGTACCTACAAAATAACAAGTTAATTTTTAATTTGCTCACAAAATGCCTCGCAAAAACTGAGTACACCAAAATACAGAATCCATCCCGTTACCCGATATCGAGATGAAACAATAAAATTGCTGGATCCACCCACACGCATGCATAAATCAACACAAAACACAATTATAAGATATTACGCGCTGCCTTGTAATTAAAAACGGCTGTATCCCTTGAATGTGTCGATTATTAACAAATACTTAGCGGACCACCTACTGATTTCTCTTTTTGAGAAAAAAGAATGTTTGTACAGGATGCTTGGAGGTTTCTTTAAGCTGTACAGTTTTGGAGTGGTACTCAAATTGACGTCATCTAGCTTGCTATAACGATTTCATACGCTTTGTGGTCTAGGATAAAACAGTGTAATTATATGTGTAAGTAGACATATGTAGAAATACAAGTATCTATAGAACTGATGCAAATAGGAAACAAAAATAACTGAAACAACCACTGATAGTTACGATTAGTGTAAATACTATTGTGTATAATGTAGAAATACTAACCTAACCTATTATAAGTAGTAGGTTGGGGTAATAGTAATAAGTGAGCGACTTGGGCGTGGACAACTTGTGACTCAGTCAATTAGTATTTCTGTCGCCTAAAGTTTCAGGTAAAGGTTTCGGGGTCTTGGGTTCGATTTCTGAGTGGAACAACATATGTTTTGATTTTTTGGATAAATAACAATAATTGACTAGCGCGGTAATTAAGCCAGAATCCATTGCTGCACCAATAATTTTACTTTAATATAAAAACCCTTGACCTAGAGCATGTTCGTACATAAATTGCCAGCCGATTCTTTGACATTATTAAATATTGTAAGTACTAAAGTGTTCAATTGCCCGGATCTAACCGCGAAGCTACAAAGATTTTGACAATCGTAACCGAAGTCAGCTTGTTGTCACGCAAATTGCTAGAACATTCCCCGGCACTGAATGGGACGTCGCGGGCCCAATTAAGCCGCGACAGCGTCCCACTTGTCCCCGACGCGTCGCCGACGTATTGTCGCTGTCGCATTGAGCCAGCAAAAATGTCGCCTTTGAATGCCGCCTGCCGATTTGCGCTTGTTAATACCGACCGCTCTGAGTGTAAGGAATCTAATAGATAGTGTTTAGCGGCAACGGAGTTAAGGGTTATCCAAGGCTAAACGTTCCACGTTTATTATAATTTAAAAGACAATTTGATTGAGGATTTCAAATTATGTATACTTAATTAACAGCACACACTTTAAAACAAAGACGTCAACAACGATTATAAATAAAATAAATAAATATAAATATAAATATTGGACAACATCACATACATTGCTCTGATTCTGTGGTAAGTAGCTAAAGCACTTGTGGTACAGAAATCAGAAACAATGAAGGTACCACAACACCCAGACCCGAGACAATATAGAAAAGTTCGTTTCCCATATTGACCCGACCGGGGATCGAACCCGGAACCTCAGAGATGGCGCGACGCCAAAGTCCGGCACGCTCGCCTCTCGGCTACGGAGGTCGTCAAGTTAGTTATAATATATATTTTTTGCATTTCAGGTTAGGTTATATTAAATTGTTTCTATATTAAATTGTTTCTCTTTTGATGTATGACAGATATACTTGATTGAACTATACATTTACAGAAATCGGTTTCATATACAAATTATGGTACAATTTAGGCGGTATTACTAGACATCCGAAGTTAGAAGGTACTTAAGCTACTGTTTATGTACCTTCCGAGTTATGAGCTAAAGGTTCGTTTCCCAGGTTGAGTAAAATATGGTTAAGAGTTAATTAAAAAGAGCTCTGATTTATGATCTTCAACCTACATCTAGATAACATGCTACGTTTGTTATGGCGATGACTTAACTTAACAATGTATTTTTCAGCTACAGACGACGCGATGCGTCGCCGACGTATTTATTCAGTTGCATTAAACCAACCAGAACTTTTCCTTTCACACCAACCTTAGAATCTTGTGACATGTATTTGCTGCTCTTCAAACTAAGTCAACTGGGATTTTTATAGGCATAAAAATATGGGACTCAGGACTAGAACCTAGTGAATTTCCAGGTGTATTAAAAAACGATTTTACTAGAAAAACTGTTAAAAAGAAAAGTTTATGCCGTCATAATCCACTTGTCATTTCATGTCAGGAGTCCTATTTTATGAAAAAGTGCGTCAATGATCTAAAGTTAATACCTACTTACTTCTTAATAAAAAGTTGTGAAAATGTTTAATATTGTGATGTAATGTAATAAAAAATTAGTTCAGCTAATAAAAACCTCATTCCAATTAAACAACTAATCGGCTTATCTACAAAACTTGCTTTTTATGTATTGTCTATAAAATTAAGAACGGATGTGACGTCATGATCAACTAGCTTGTTCATGTATCTTGATTTCTTTATCTGTTTTCAATGTTTTGACAAAGTCATGATTTCACATACCATCTATTTTCTTCATTAAATGTTACCTTTTTGGTATTTTTTTTTAATTTTCTCAATTTTTAGAGAGCAAATAATTACTTTTGCAGATTACATGTATTAACCATATTTTTGCTTGTTTGTATTAAAACGATCATTTTTATCTACAGTTGATAACGAATTTTGTCTAAATAACTAAAATATTTAACACCTAGCTGGTCTTAAATATTTTGGCAATTATGTTGTCAATTAGAAATAATATTTATAGGACAACCACTCCTTCACCGCCCAGATTTCTAACGTTACAACAAAATTTATTATCTGCGTCACACACTGGCGACAACAAAAAACAAATTGAATCCGAATTTCAAAATTAGAACTAAAAGCGATTCGTTGTTCCGATTACAATTCGAATTTAGAAGTCGGGTGACGCTATAAAAGAGCATGTTTTTGACTTTCACCGTCATTTCGAGTGCGTCTTCCCACGATGCCAGTTGTTTACTAGGCAACAATTAGACAATTGTCGGCCAGTTTAACGATCCGACCATAAAATCTGGCTTCAGTCTCTCATTAACCGCATTCTTGTGATACTTCCGCTTTTATAGTCTTACTAATCAACGCGTTCGATATTAATACGGTCGCTTAGGTAATGGCGTCTTTCGAGATTAATTTTATTGGTCCGGGCCTCGAACAATTGGTCGTATAGATAATTGAGTTTCGGACAGCTTCGGTGCTTTTTTTCGGGTTTACTGTTAAGCCACTTACGTGGTAAGTTATCAGAACGTTGAAACGTCTAATTTGGATTAATGGAACAGAACGTCTGGCGTACTGCCTTTCTTTATGTAAATGTGACAACTAATATTGGAACTATTATAATTATTTGTACAAGTAACTGGGAGAATACTAGATTTATTATTTCTAGAATAATATGAGTATCTACAATATTATTGACTCTGTCAGTATATCACCTAATTGAAAAGCTGATAGTTCAGCAATTCATAGATTGAATTCATCCATGATAAAAAGGCGATCGTGAGATTAAAAACAATTATATTTTAAATGAAATCACACATAAAAACAAACATAACGACAATTTAATATACATATTTTTTCAATTTATTCTATAACTAATCATAAACTTTATCACATAAATTCATGGAAGTAAATACAAGTACCTAATAGGTTACATTATTAAACCATGATTAATACAATACATAGCAGTCATAACGCAATCCCACGTTCAACAATGACATAACATAGAAAGGAACAGTAAAACAATCAGCTACACAAGTTTCAATCAGAAATATAACTAACGGATTTAAATTTAAATTGCCAATTCGTCCGAATAAAATTCAAACGAAACAATGGTCATACAATGTTTGTGTTATTTTCCTTCAACAGTGTGAAATTTATAAACATCCTACAACTGTTGTATTTAATCGATAAGATATATACATACATAGTTCAGAGCAGCTATCAAAGTAAGTAGCTATTGGCCCAGTATAGCGCAGCGTTCGCGACGTCATATTTTGTCGTCCTTGGTAAAGTGAAATTGTCCGACAATCTTCAGGCTGAGTGGTCTGGACTTTGACGTGACTTTACTTTATTGTCTCGGGTCTGGGTGTTGTGGTCCTATTGTTGTATCTGTATCACGAGTGCTTTAGCCACTGAATTATAACTATTTATGTGATGTTGTTGATAGCATTCAATTATTTTGCGCCAAACATTGTATTGTGCATAGCGAATGTACTACATATCTTTTAGGTGTAGATTATTCGGATATGCATTTAAAGTAGCATTCTTAAACCAATTTAATTGTATGATGCATTGTGCTCCAAATAACACGTCTTCTAATAAAAAATACAACATTTTCACGCACTTATGCTAAGCGCGTGTGAGAGTAAGAAATATTTTTTAAAATGCATTTGCATTGTCACAACGCCGTACTCATATTTAACCTAAACCTATTAATAATATATGAACGTGTAGTACACGAATGCTACCAATAATATACTTGTACTACTGTATACATAGTATTGCTACCTCGCCGTCACCACCTCCACTGTGGCGCGTGCCGAAGCGACGGAGCGTAAAGCTGTAAGCACACTATCGCGACGCTAATTTATAGTTTACACGGTGCGCTTTTTGTGGCGTAAGCAGCACAATCATCGCCATTACATGCACTGTTAACCCCGTAATTGTTGCCGTAAAAACGCTAAACGCGTGCGCGGGGCAACCTTTGCCAGGGCGGCTTACACTCTGCGTTTACGTCGGCGATTGAACATTATTGACACTGTATATTACGCTTTTATTTCATAGGTTTCTCTTAACTTTGTGTACGTGACTTTTGAAGCAGTACCTACATGAGAATTAAATAGCCTGTGTGCTATAGGTACCTAGTACTTGAAATGGTATTTTAAAGGATTTTAGTTCACCGTTACGCCAATATTTAATTAAAAGTTAATTTGATGGTTTAGTGCAAAGTGAAGTATTTCTAATTAAAATCATTAAGAAACACTGCTATCCAAAATTAAATATGTATGCGTTTACTTTTGCTCAATTTAATTTTAATGACGGAAATTCAATTTCAAACTAAGGTAAGTCAGTAGAAAATTAATACAAGTATGAATTTTGGTAAAAAATATTACGTAGGTATGATTGAACGGCAATGAGTTTACAAAACACACTTGTAGGCGAAAAATTAAACACATGCGTGACCAATTCCGTGAATCATATTGAATACCTAATATTCAATATGATTCACCTTTAAAATTCCGATTTACATTCAAACGTCCACCTTTAAGCGTATAAGCGTAAAATCTTCTAATTTGGGACAGGGTGTCGCTTCTAATTGGCCTGAAATTTTATGATCCCGTAGGCGGTGGCCGAAGGAAGTGTTGTTTTATGGCTATTTAGTCATGGTTAGTTGAATACGAGACCCCCTCAGCGATTTCTATGAATTATTTATTCTACCATGCACTTTTTACGCGCATGTAAGCAAGATAATTTATGGAGAAATTATTTAAATTAACACAAATTGTTTTACTAACACAAATTAGCGGCGGCGGAGCGTGGCGTTTAAAATAGCTTTTCCCCTAGCGATATAAACACAATCTGCTAATGTAAAAGATAAGCTTAAGATACTGTTAACAACTTAAATTATCTTATTGTTTTTAGTAAGTATTATAGGCGTTCATAGTAGGGTTTTTATTCTTGTACCACTGAACGCCCAAACCACTCTTGAAATAAATCGTAACTGATCTTCAACTTTATTAGTAGTATAACTTTAGGTGACAAATTTATTTGAAATATTTGAGGTATTCTTGCTTTGCAAGCTAAGGTATCTTGATCAATTAGTAGCTTACTTTTTACAGTTTTTCAAGAATCCATAGCTTAAAGGAATTTAAACAAGGCAACTTTTTAGGCAACTTTTTATACTACGTATGCTACTACGTAAGCATTCGACACTGCCTTTTGATCATGTAACTGCCTCTAGACGACAGGGCGCACTAATAAGTCCACAAATAAGGTGTCGTACGACATGGGCGAAACGACAGTACATTGCCCTAAGCGCCAAAGTCTATAACAAATTTAATAAGATCAGACATATATACTCATTGTCAAAATTTGAAGCTAAACACGTGATTACAGAGACACTTCTGACACTCGACTATAATAAAACCGAGGCTCTTCTTGGATGATGGCATATTATTATCTTCAAGGACACATTCATAACACATACCATACACAAACATGCATAAACACACGCGCACAAACACAAGCGCACATACACACACACACACACACACACACACACACACACACACACACACACACACACACACACACACACACACACACTCACACACACACGCAAATTCATATCCATATAACAAAATGCACAATTATCCACTCACATCTACATTAAAGTTGTACAGTTACTATATTGTCTTGTCTAAGAGGAATCACTGACTTTTAAGATACAGGTTATAGCCTAGTTTAAGAGTCAGGGGCTCGTAAGAATCTCAATTTGTTACATTTAGTTACAACTCTAGTTATAAGATCTACAATGTTTACTGTTTTTGGTTGAATAAATTTATTATTATTATTAAACTCTAATTTCTCTTGATACTTCCAATCAAAGTCATATCAGACAGATTTTATAGGCTTCTAGGCCAGAACAATCTCAGAAATGAACTGTTAAAGTATGGTCTGGGCTTAATTTGATCTAGTATTGAAACTGACTATTAGAGCATGGTAAAAAGCACTATTTTGACTGTAAGGTCCGAAAGGAAAGCTTAGGAAATAGGTACATTTTTATTATTTTTGAGATCCAAAACCTTTAAATCAAGTTTAGAAATATGTAAATATTTTTATACCAGAATCTCCTCATTACCAGGACGCTATGACAGACAGCAGAATCTAACGCGTCCCGGCCATTTGTACCAGTTCGCAGCTCGACGCCATTGATCCGTCGCGCACAATGCCCGGAACGCAACTGTGGGTGATACATGATTCGTGAAATAATTGGCAAACATTGCCAACACGGGACTGAACACATTTTCTAGAAAATTCTGGTAAAATAGGCCTTTGGTTGGTATATGGGTAGATGAATTAAGCCTGGCGTCCGTTACCTCGGAAAATTCTGGTAAAATAGGCCTTTGGTTGGTATATGGGTTGATGAATTAAGCCTGGCGTCCGTTACCTCGGAAAATTCTGGTAAAATAGGCCTTTGGTTGGTATATGGGTAGATGAATTAAGCCTGGCGTCCGTTACCTCTGTCCCGGGGGGGTTGGGCGTGTTAAGTGGCCTGGCACGTTTCAGCTATGCAAGTTAAACGCGTCGAGGTGGGCGCTTAGCAGTTAGCGCTGTGGGAGGCTGTGTAGAGTACGCAAGGGATTCCGAAACCCCCATAACTGCGCAGCCTTGGCCACCGAGGTGGTTTTAGTCGGTGCGAGCCTGTCACACCACTCTCTTTTCCCCGCAAAGAGTGACGGTGCGGTAGGCATTTCCCCCTTGAGAAAAAAACAAAATGGGTAGATTAATTTAAAACTTCTGTTTGCCCCAATCGTTTGATTATCCAAAATTATAGATAGATAAAGACTTATTAATAAATTATAATATTTTTTTCTTTTTTCAAATAAATAAAATTACTAAGATTTACCACAACGTCACATTCTCGCGAGTTATTTTGAGTTTATTTATGACGTTAACATACCTCTCCACGGAAATTCGATGCTCTATCTAATGTCATCATCAATTTTAATTTGAAAACTGAGGGAATAAAATAATATTTATAATTATAATAAATAATTGTTTTTGATGGCTCATAATCCTTTTTTACTGAGCCGTTAGTTCTTGTTTCTTAATCAAGCTTGGTGTTTGTTTGTGTTTGGGTTCGATTTGGGTTCTGCTGTTTCTTCCATAATATCCAACTAATATTTTTCATTTTCATTAACCTTTAAAATCCCAATGACTCATTGGTATGTTAACGTAAAAACAACTGATTTTTTATTATATCTAGGATCACAGGACTAGAGCGTTTTATAGGTCCATGCAAACATTTAAATTGGCTATTGTAATACAACCATATCATAAAATCTAAACAAGTTTAGCTAAAATGTTGTATAGCTCAGACCTGGAAATTAAAAAAAAATTACATATATCTTAATTTTT